>OY288274.1:74378609-75578609 GCA_958450335.1 Hibiscus tridactylites | reverse complement strand
ATTATTTTCCATATATATAATATTATTAATCTTTTTTAAAAATAATTAGATCAAATACAACCTTAGTCAATTTAAAAAATAAAACCCTTAAACCCTAAATTCAGACGATGGGTTTAGGTTTTATGTTTTAGGGTTTATGGCTTACTAGTTTAAGGTTTAGGGTTTAGGATTTCTTTTTTTAACTAAGGTTGGTAATTTGATATAATTATTAAAAAATTAAAAAATATAATATATATAGAAAATAATTTAATTGAAATTTTATTTTGAACAATTTATAATTATATGTTGAATCTTTAAAATTTTTAATATTTATTAATTGATTTAATAGTGTTTAACGATGTTTAGCGTTAATAATATTTAACAGTGTTTATCGAGTATGGTAGACTCTTCCTGATTGATTAACATCTTTGGATCAAATCACATCATTTTTCTTAAATTATTTCTTGTCAGTGTCTGTATAATATTTGTTATGTTTAGACATGGCAAAATTGTTGAGACAAACCTTTTCTTAGTCAATGGTTTCATGTCTTTTCGTGCACTTACGGTGTCTGTGATTAAAAAGCTGATTCACTATTATTTTATCCAATATGTTTCGAGTCGGATAGTCATAAAGGATACACTTATTTTGAGTCGAGTTAAGCAAAAATTCATCTCTCGATATCTATTTTTGTTTAATCTATGATATTTAAGTTATTGATTGACCAATTCGAATCAAAACTGTAAAAGTCTATTATCGAATAACCTACAACTCTGTTTGTTTTATTCACAACATCAATATTTAAACTTTTGATCTTGTTTAAGAGATTCATGATCTCGTCTTTCTAAACTAATCGGTGTTTAAACTCAAAGTTACGATTTGTGAAGCTAAAATCATATAATTCTATAGGTTGCATTTGCATTCTATATTAAAACAAGAACAAGGCGTATTATATTATGGGTTATATTTTGATACACAAATTGTGTAAAAAAAATTACACAACCCTTCTATAAAATTTAAAACTTAAATCCCAAACCCTAGCACCCTAAAACTTAAACTTTAAACTCTAAACTTTAAATTCTAAATTCTAACCATAAACCTTAAATTCTACGCCCTACACATTAAACCTTAAACCCTAAAATTGAAAGGCTTGTGCTTGTGTATCAAAATATTTTCCGTATATTATATATATTCTCTTTTATACATAAAACAAAAGTGTGAACCTAGAACTCAACGAGCTTTTAAAAAATATTTTTCTAAACAAATTATAATTTTACTGAATAAAAGACAATAATTGCATGAATTAGTGAAGAAATAAAAACACGCTTAGCATAAACACCAAATAACGCCTAGTAAAAGTAAATAATTATCTAAATAAGAGAAGAAACAACATCAAAGGAAATATATGTGTAGCATAAACATCAAATAACGTCTCAATAAAAGCCAGTCGAAAGTAATCAGCCATAAAAGTCCACCCATAGATTCACACCTAAAAATAAAGAAACGAAATGAGCAAACCCTAATTAGTAGAATTTGTAGCTATTGGTGAATAATAAAATTAGTAAATCATACTTGTCTGTAGAACAATTACGAAGCTACTAGTTTCGTCGAGCTGGAATAATTATAAATTTACCTTTTATTTTTTTAAAAATTATACTTTACCTCCTCGAGCTAAAATACTGATTTCTTCGAAGTTTAATTTTTTTCTCCCCTCGACAGCATAATCACCAAACATGCTTTTTGTTTGCTTTCTTGAGATGCATGATGACTCAAAAACCGTGTAAATCCTCCACCTTTTCTAAGCACTCATTGAAACCCTAGAAAGCTCAAACCCTATTCCACCTTTAACCTTTCTTGCAAGTAACTCTTCTTTCCTAAAGCTTGCGTCGTAGTTGTCGACTTTGAAACCCAAACAAAAACTCGTATAAACTTTACACACACAAAAGAACATATTTTTAAAAAATGCAACTAATGATGATCAAAATTAGTATTACTTTCGACCCGTTAGACGGAAGTGTTTCGATTGTTTATAACCATCAAATTAGAAGATATTAAACGATTATATATACTCAAATTTATGTTATTTTAGATATTATTGTGGTAATGATATGAATCGATTATTAAGATTCATTACACATGTATAAGGTGGTATGTAACATGCATGTTTGAAGGAGACAACTATTTATACGTAAATTCAAGAATTAGAATTTAATGCCACGTGGTAAACTTCAATTTTACAAGGTGATGAAACTGAGCACACTCCAAATCCCATATGGATTGAGTGCAGTTTCTTCTGTCTACAATTAAAGAAATAATTTACTTTTGACAAATTTATATAAAAGAAAAAATACTCTCAAAAAGGTATTTTCAACATGAACAATGTGTTCATACGGGTAAAATATTTGGCCAGACTTATCGTTCATCCTGCTCCCGATCATGGAACGACTGAAACGACAGCCGGAAAACCCATTTGGTGCGAAACTTCCTCCTCGAGTTCTTCAACTCCTGGTGGCTCCGGTCGTTACCGGCGATCGAACCGACGAAGGATTTCAACCGTTGCATGGCGAGTTTTAGGGTGTCTTCGGACATGTTGGCGAAGCAAACACGGAACCACCCCGGTTCGCTGCAATGACATGAAGAACCAGGGGAAATATTCAACTTAACATCGTAAACTATCCTCTTCCAGAGCTCCATTTCGGCTTCGAATGTGTCGGAGCTCAGAAGATGTCTCATGTCAACCCAACAGAACAGCCCTGCATTGCTTTCTAAGCAGCCGATGCCGGCCTTTTCCAGGCCGGCAACGAGCTTGCTCTGTCGCTTTTGAAGCCTCTTGTGGTTTTTGGACATGTATTCTTTCGTGAACTTCTTGTCGGACAACATGGCGGAGAGGAGATACTGTGTTTGAGACGAAACTAGGCCGAAGCTGGACATTTTTGTGGCGGCGGCCACAACAATGGGATCGTTGGAGTAAATAGCACCAACTCGAAAACCAGGCAGACCTAGATCCTTTGAAAGGCTATAAACAATGTGAACTCTTTCCCAGACTTGAGTATTCTCGAGGTTCTGATCTTTCAGAACCTCGAGAATACTAATGAAAGCCGGCGAGCTAAATACGGTGCCGGAATATATTTCGTCGCTGATCAAATGGATTTCTTTGTCGGTAATGAAGTTAACGAGAAGATCCAATTCGTCTCTCGTCATGGTTGTGCCGAGTGGATTCGACGGGTTGGTGACTAACACACCTTTCACTCTCAGGTTCTTCCTCTGAGCTTGTTCATAAGCTTCTTCAAGGGCGGAGGCAGTGATTCGGAACCGATTCGAACTCGAACATTCGATCGGTACGATTTCAACCCCGGTTCTCCATTTCAGATCTCTATCGAATCTGTAACAAAAAAAATAAATGAATTAATGGATAAAGTCGAAGATTTTGTTTTACATTTTGATTTTTGAGCTATGTAAAAGATGTACAATTGAAGGTTACGTACCCTGGATAGTACGGCGTCGGGAGAAGGAAAGCGTCGCCTTGTTCGGCGAGACAGAACATGAGAGTTTCATTGGCGGAGGTTGCACCGGCGGTGAGGACGATGTGATTCCGATCAAATGTTACCTTGTTTCCTCTGATTTCCGCCATGAAATCAACCAATGCGTTTTTGAACGCAGGGAGGCCATGATAATCTTGGAAAAGAGCAAGCTCTTTGAATATGGATTGCCCATCTCTCTTAAAACCAGCCGCATCTGGGTTCTTAGCCAACCAAGACTCGAGAAGATCAAATGAGAGCTGCAAAAAAACACAAAACATGAACATGATTAAGGTTTTTAATCATTGAAAAAAAGAATATACTCTGTATTTTTCTGGGGTTTTCTTACCTGATTCTCTGCAAGTCCCATTTGAATAATCCCTTGAGGATTCATGGCTTCATCGTATGGATTCTTCTCGTATTCTTGCCATCCTAGGAAGTAAGAAGAATCTTGTCCGTGAGAATTGCACGTGGCTTTCCTCGACAACAGCCCCATTGTCAAAGTGTGAAAGCAATGCTCGGATCAAAACTAGCCAGGAAAAACAACACTAAAATTATGGTTTGCTGTTTGTTTGTTTTTTTGAGCAAGTGTTGAAAATGAGAAATACTTTTGATTGTTGTTGGTGATGGCCAAGCCTATGGAAAACCGAGTGATATATATAATGCTGGGAAATATTAAAATAATTAAAAATTATTATATTAGACAACTTCAAAACATTGCCCTTGTGGTCAAAGACAATGACTTCAAATTTAGGATTAGTTTTTTTTAAATCATGTTTTATTCGAACAAGGATCCTTTATCCTTTTTCGGTGTCTCTTTGAATGTTTATACGTTAAAAAAATATAATTTAGGATTAGAATTTATATAGTTAGGGGTTTAGGATTAGGGTTTATTATTTAAAATTTAAAATTTAAGGTTATGACGTTTTAAATTTTTAGTGTTGGGACATACATAGAAACATAAAAAGGGGCGGACAGTTTTTTTGTTAGTTTTGTTCATATTCTGAGTTTGTGTTCGTCATTTCTAACAATTCAACCAAACTGATAATATATCGAATAATTTCGATTGTATAGGAGACATATGCATCTTCTATACTCAAATTTTCATAACCAACTGGGGTTGCAGAGGATTTCCATTTTCAATTTTGTTGAGGATTTTTGATTTTGTTATAGTGTTATGTTTAACGAAAACAAAGAGGCAAAATTTGAGAGACCTAAAAGCTATACCGACAGCAAATCTAATTAGAAAACAGCACAAGTGACCCACAAAAGTCCATGCTAACTTTGGACTGTAGAGTATGCCAATCTGGTCCATATGTCCCCTTTCCTGTCCTAACCCATCGAACCCCCCTTGTCGGCCACTCCTTCGTTTAGCCAGCTTAATTTCCCATGTTTCTCTGTTTTCCCCAGATTCTACAAAAAAATCCAAACAGAATCTCTCATTTCAAGTTATATTAAAAAACCCATAATAAGAAGCATACAAATTTAAGTATATATATTGGTATATGAACTTTTACATGCAAACATGGTATACAAGAAAATATAATGTTTGGGTTCGAGTATATTTATTTTTAGGCTAAAGGGGTACTTTTGTCTCTGAGTTCGACCCAAAAATGCAATTTTGCCCCTCGCCGAAAAGTGCACTCAATGTGGCCCTCCAGTTCATGAAATCGATCAAATTGACCCTTTGACCGACGTTGACCGTTACGTTGCTGACGTGGCAGTTGACGGTGATGACGTGGCAGTCCATGATGCTGACGTGGCGGTCAACGATGCTGACGTGGCAGTACACGTGGGATGCTGACGTGGCAGGAGGGGCTGAATTGATTATTTTAACTGAATTGGAGGGCATAATTAATTTTTTTCCTGAGTTTAGGGGCATAATTGATTTTAATTAAAAGTTCTATAACTTATTTAATATTTAAGTTGAAAAATAAGAATTTATGAAATTATTAAAATTTTAAAATACTAAAACTATATAAATAAATTTATTAAGTGAGAATAATTAAAAAAACAAAGTGAAGACTCTCACAGAAGATCAAAATATTCTTTAATTTATTTTATAAAAATTCATAAAGTTAATAAAATATTCTAGAAGTTACTGAAAATAAAAATTATATAAAAAATAAAAATATATTATGAAATAAAAAAAAAGATAAAAATTTAATCTAAAAGCTTAATAATTTTTTTATAAATTATTAGAAAAGTAAACAATTTTATCGAAAAAAATTCAATTTCGTCATTTTGAGTATTACTATTTGTTTGATTTTTTAGTAGAATCAACATTATACTAGAGTAACAATAGAATTCAATATTTTTTCGCTTTTTTACATCAAATTGATGCTCATTAATATTTGATGTACAGAAATGAAAGAGAATTTTGGATTTATTAATACTTTAATACAAGGATGTCTCAATTGAAAATATGTTCAGGAACATTAGTACGTGTAGGATAACGAGAAACAATCAAAAGATTCTCTAATGGTTTATAAATATTTTTAAATTTTTTATATTTATAACTTTAATGTTTTTTACTTATATTTAATTCATTATAGTGTTTTTATTTTTTTAATATTTTATGAATATTTAAGTATTATTTAAATATTAATAGTTTTAATTTTTTAGCTTAAAGATTAAATAAGTTATCGAACTTTTAATTATGCCCCTAAACTCAGGGAAAAATCAATTATGCCCTTGAATTCGGTTAAAATAATCAATTCAGCCCCTCCTGCCACGTCATCATCCTACGTGTTCTGCCACGTCATCATCCTACGTGTTCTGCCACGTCAGCATTGTTAACCACCACGTCAGCATCATGGACTGCCACATTGTTGAGTTGTGTGGAGCTCGATTCGATCAACCAATTATGCTCACCAAGTGGTGGAGAGGTGGATTTTTGGGTGGAAGGGTTGTGGAAGCTAGAATATAAAAAGACACAATGATTTATAGTGGTTCGGCCTTCTAACAAGCACCTACATCCACTACCTTAGCTTCCCACTAAGGATTTCACAATCAATCCACTAATTGATTCGTCCCTTTTTCTAGGATTAGGAGGAAACCCTTACAACCGATCAAGCTTCTACCCAAAGCCTTGATCAAAACCCTCTTTACAAAGAGAAACAAGAAAGCAAACTTAGACCCTCTAATAGGTGTTTGTTTGCACAATAAAGCACTCACCCAAAACCTAAAACACTTGAGCAAATTTGACAATTTAGGCTCACTAGTGTTTGTCTATACAAGAATTGACAATTTAGGTACAAAGACAATCTTTGATCATTTGTTGTTTGACAATATGAGCATTAGCCTTCTCTTGATGCTTGGAGGTCCCTTTTATACTCCCAATTGAGTTTATAGCCGTTTAGAACCGTTGGGGTTGAAATAGAGTCGTTGGAGCCTTTAATTCCCTCCATAAATGCAGTTCTGCAGCTCCCCGTTTCGAAACGCTCGAAGCCGTTTTGAAACGCCCTCAATATAGAAAGAGCCGTTGCAGTCTGTCAGGGTACCCGTTTCGGAACACCCCCTTGCCGTTTTGGAACGCGTATCGGAACGCTATAAGCCCGTATCGAAACGACCTGCATTTAAAAGTTAGTTGGGAAAGAGCCGTTGGGGTTTATGACCGTTGTGGTCAGTGCCACGTGGGCGTATCGAAACGGCCTAGCCTGTTTCGAAACGCTGGCCCCGTTTCGATACGTGTATCGAAACGTTTTGGCCACTGGAGGCACCTGTTTCGAAACGCCCTAAGGTGTTTCGAAACACTTGGTCAGTTTTGTTAAAATTGGCCTTTGAAAACATGAAAAACCTTTATGAAAAATTCCTTAAATATTATTTCAAATTGTTTGGACTTTGGAAATGTTTTAAATACTTTTTAAATCAGTCCAAAACATTTTTCAATTATTATATCAAAACATTAGTTCTACACACATCATCACCGTTAACTGCCACGTCAGCACCTTAACGGTCAACGTCGGTCAAAGGGTCAATTTGATCAATTTTATGGACTGGAGGGCCACATTGAGTGCACTTTTCGACGAGGGGCGAAATTACATTTTTGGGTCAAACTCAGGGGCAAAAGTACCCCTTCCTTATTTTTATATCTTTTCTGATTGTTTTATTGGTTATATTCGTGATTTGTGGTTACTACTTCTAATAGTATTATTGACCATGAGTTGATATGGATATCGATCTTATAGGATTAATTGTAATTTTTACTTGATAATCATGAAAAACTCATTTAAACCTTCAAACTCGCGAATAGAAATTGTCTACCCCTTTTGGTGCTCATATTTATGCTTCACACTAAAATTTAGGTTTAAGGTTTAAGATTTAAGGTTAGGGTTTAAGAAATTTGAGTTAGGATATATTTTTTAAACTATATGGTATATGGTTTAAGATTTAAAATGTAGGATTAAACTTAAAATTTAATTTTTTAACATTTTTTAATATTGAAGTACAGAAATAAAGAAACAAAAAAAGCGGAGAATTTTAATCCCAAAGTCACATAACTTCAATAAACACCAACAGAATTAAGATCTCATTGATAATAACTGCATTATAATTAATCAATAAGGATGCAAACATATTGCATGAAATTAAATAATGGGTAAATAGTAAAAAGATTATGGTGAAAGGAAATTGCATTATATTTTTTTTTACAGTTGCAAGGCTCGAGATAGACAATTAATGACCAAACACAATAAATTATGGATAAAATACACATATCATCATTCAACTATCTTTTCACTATTCTTTTGGTCACTCAACTTTTGAACTTTTAAATTTAATAACTAGATTTTAAAGATTGAACGTTTTTTGTTACTCTCGAATATTTTTTTTTATATTTAGTATTATTTAATATAAAAATTATTTAAATAAATAATAAAATAATATTTTATTATTATTAAATTTACAAATATTTAAAATAATCGCCGTCGCTTGCTATCACCGTTGGCCTTCAAAACCGTCGTTTGACCCCAAATTGCACTGAGAGACTCGATTTAACACGTTGAGTCAGAATCTGGTGGGTGTTCCACCGAAAAATGTCCTAAAACCCGCGAATCTCGACTTAAATGTTTCGGTTTCCTCACTTTCGATCTCTTTTTCGTGTACTTAGGAGCACTTTTCGAAGAAAAAAAATAGAGGTTGAATTCAGACTCAAACAACCAAGACGAAGTGTCTGGTGAAATTTGGGACCGAATGATCACCATCTACGACCGTCGACGGTTGCGTCTGATGACGATGAACAATGGCTGACGAACAGTTTGGTTTAACTTTCTACTTTTTATTTTAATTTTCTTTATATTAAATAATAATAATAAAATGCCATGTCATACCAAAATAATAATAAAATAATTCAGAGTGACCAAAACAAGAGCAATCTGAAAGTTCAGTTATTAAATTAAAAAGTTTGAAAGTTGAGTAACCAAAATAGAAGTGAGAAGATAGTTGGGTGATGATGTATATATTTTACCCATAAATTATTACTTTAACAACATCTAAATTCTAAACCAATCGTTCCCGCCCTTTGTTTCATATAGCTGCCTGATTTGGGGTTTAAAAATATGGGACAGAAAGAATTAACTAGAAAGGGTTTAGGTAGGTGAGACTGAGGTGGGTTGTCGGGGTATATGCGGCTCTCCGCTTTTGCTAATTATACGGTAAAAAAGAAATTAATGTCGCGGATTAATCGAATATCAACTCGATAAAAATTATTAAACTATTCATAACTAATATATTAAATATTTTCTTTAATGACACATATTGGTGGGTTCAATTACTTCAGAAGTCCCTATTAATTTTGAAACTATGCAAAATAAACCATGATCCCCAAAACTTTAAGGTTCAATCACTTTTTATGTCATTATTAGTTTTGCAATTAAGTATATTAAGTCACGACTCCTATTTTTTCGGAAGCTAAGATTAATATTGTAGTTAAAAAAAATTTGTCTAGTGCACTTGTTAGATTATTTACAAATCTATTGTAGTCTCTACAAAATAATTTGAACTCGTCGTTAAACAGTGTTTCGTTTGTTTTTATTAAAAAAATTAAAGACCATTGGCTTGCATTCCGTCTTCAACAATAACTGTATGGGGGCAAGGCCACAAACCTAAGGGAGGGAAAGGTGTCAATTGAGAGCTTTGTAAGCATTTTTTATGATTTAAATGCTTATTAAGGTTTTGATATATATAATATTATTTGACAATACATTCTCAATCACTCTACTGCAACCAATAATCTCTAAGAACAACAATTATTCTCTTAACCATATAGGCAAGTTAGTTTATGCGATTATGTTCTTGAACAAAGAGAATAACTAAATATTGCTTATTTTAAATGTGTATTATTTTAATTGAGTTTTTACTCATCTTTCTAATTTCAACTATAGATTTGTACTAATTATTATTTATCATTTAAAATATATTTTTCTATTCTTAAAATATATTTAAGTTTTCAATAATTGAAACAAAATAATCCTAAAATTTCAAAATATCTTTTAATTATCAACGTGTTAAAAATATAAAATATTTTAAATTATAGAAATTAAAAAATTCCTTGAATTCTTATTTTGAAAATTGATTCTATTAAGTTTAAATAAACAAGCTCATAGAGTGGACTTGGACTACAATGCTGGTTGAAGAAGTCAAAAAATTAAGGATGCAAATAGATATGGGATAGAGGTTGAGCCATTAATGTCGAATCCCGGTTTTTAAGGCTTTATTTTGATTAATTCGAATCGACTCGTATCGTATATATAGTTTTTGTAGGTGAATTTTTAGCAAATTTTTTTACATACGCGAAGACTCAAATTCGAGACTTGCTTAAGCGATACTAAACTGCTTACCAACCAATCTGATGGTAAACTCCCTTTCGTTGATAATTAATACGACATGAAATGTCAAAACCTCAACGAAAGCGACCAGTTATGGCAGAAAATTGACTCAAGCAATTGACAAAGACAAATACATATTGTCTTTTCCCAAGAGAAAATGTCAGTGCCAAACAAATTCAATAATTACCCAAACTCTGAATATAATAAGGTCCCTCGATTCTTCTTTCAGTGTAACAGATGGGACCTGGGAAAAGGGCTACACTGACCGATTGATGCGATTTCCATATGCATTCGGATTCAAGGATCATGCATGCATGGCCATGGAACGACAAGAAAATTATTAATGTAATTAAGTTAAGTTTATACACTGTGTGTTTTCTAAATAATGGTGTGTTTGGAGGGCAAGAAAATTATTGGTTTGCTGTAGATGAACCCGACCTGGTGCCCCTAGTGGCTCAGTTTCTCATCTGTCTTTGCTTAGAGTTTCTTAATGAACCCTTTCGTTTTAATTTACGTTTGGATTTTTCATATTCGGGTTTTGGGTTAGAATCTGAAATAATTGAAGAAGGGCACGTGGTTTGTTGTTGGAGAAGGGTTATTAGGGCATGTGAAACCCTTGTTTGCATGCCCCCTACAAGGACTCAAGGTCCACCTTATAGGGCAGACGTTATCTAGGCCGATTGAATTTCTCGATTTTATTTGCAAATAAACATCGCCACACAAAATGCACCATTCGCAATAATCTATCTTTTGTCGCAAGTCTTTCCAGAACTGCTAACCAAGCAATAACCGCATGCTTGGGCACATGTAGCGAAAACCATATCAATTTGTGCCATGAAACCTTGGCCCTTTTGGTTCGAAAACTTGTGTTACTATATAACTTAATAAAATCGATATGAGATTCATGACTCTTCTTGAAGATTGTCGAATATTTTCGATATACGAAAAAATGTAGGGTTCGATTAAGGGGACCATTTCGGGTCGACCCCAATGGGCTAAGCTAACTCTTCCAAGTTCGAATGTTGACAAGTAACATGACGCAGGGGACAAAACCGTGGACCAATCGTCCATATTTGCTAACCTTTTATTCAATAACGTAGGACCCTCTCCAACCTTACATGAATGATCCCTTTGTCTCTCCTTTGTGACATTGATGCTTGACGTAGGTAATATCCAATTCCCATACCGGAAGCCTCAATGTCAACGGAAACTATGGATCCCACTGTTCAAATTGCTGCTTCGGACCGATTTTTAATCGCATCGTATTTATCTCGATTACAATCAATTATAAAAAATATCAAAGTAACTATATAAAATTTTGATTTGTTATAACTAATATGAAACTTAAATTCCATAAAGTGATGATAAAAAATGGAGTCTATCTTTCTTTTTTCGAAAACCTACTTTCGAGGAAAAGTATTGGCATAAGAAAGTATTTGATCTAAAAGAAAACGAGTCGTGGAAACATTAAACTATGCAAATTTCAAAGTTGGATTTAAGGTTTTTCTTATCTGTAATTAAAGGGAATGTTTTTTTTTCTTCAGGATTAAGTCTGAATAAGCACGTACGTGGAGGAATTCTAGGTCAAATCTGCATGAAAATGAATGTATATACATATATTATATTGAACTTACTTGGTACGTAGCGACATATGTATAGATAAATTCAACATCGTTTTCTTGAGCCACAAAAACGGGAGGACGGTTCTTATCCAAATAATTAGCTTTCCCAACAAAAATCTTATACTTTTATCCAAATAAATGTCGGGATTCGATGGTAAAATGTTTTATATATTAGAATCCTAAAGATAATATTATTAATGAAGATAATCATAAATCTCGAACATATGATATAAAAAACGGACTTTAAAAATAAAAATAAAATTGATATTGAAACTTGGCCGTCCATACAAATTAATTGCCCATCAACATAATTGACCGTGCGACAAAGATATCCAACAATGACAAGAAAGCAACATTTTTCTTCCATTCAAGTTTCAAATTGTATATAATTCATTATTGACATAATGGGAAAACAAACCTAGCTAGCATATACAATAAATTTAAGTCAATTGGCTAAACTACAGGGGGACCATAAGTTGATCTTTAATTTTAGGATACTACATTTCATTTTTTTAATAACATTAGCATATGTTTCGAATTCATAATAATCAAATATTATTTTCATATTTAGAGAGAATTTATTTTCAAGTTTCGTCATCAATTACATATCGATGTATATTTAAATGTTGATATTATTTCATTTTACCTCAAAAACAATATGTATCAATTAATACGATGTGATCGAGTCTGTTTCGTATCGCATTATCGACGTACTTCCTTTTCAAATTATGGACTACTGACCCATTAAAATCCAAGCCTCAGTCATCTCAAGAGTCTCCTCAACTGTTCCTTTCAAGACAATTGAATTTTTGTCTACTTATGATATCCAAGTGGGTCGAGATGTTATTAGTATGGTGGAATGGAGTTGTAGCCGACTCTGGTATACATCAGAGGCCCGGCCGGCTTGCCCCGGTTGCACGGTCGGCGGAGCTAGCTCTTCGCCAGCCTAGCTTGAACGTGATTGTTTGCGCCAATATTGTGGCCTACGCTTTTATTCGCCATGCTTGATGGACCTGAAATGTATACACCACTTGGAGACCAGAGATGATGGTAATTGCAATACTTCCAAACCCTAGAAACTCTAGCTCTCCTCTACTTGTCCATCACATTTATGCTATGAGTATTAATTGAGTGTCACTTGTCATTATGCTCGAATCAATTTCGAACCATCATATTTTTTAACAGTATTAAGTGATTATAAGATAATATATGTTCATACTTGTTTTTAATCATTTGATAAATCACACATATCTTACAGATAAAGTTGTTCGAACTCGGATCTTTTAGGATGAACATCAAACTCTTTTTCTCTAAGGTCATTCGTTGGGTTTCGTTCGTATTTTCGATTCTTAAATCAATCAGTTCAATAATTTACAATTTTTTATAACGGTTCAATTAATAATCATATGTGTACAAATTAAGGCCCATTAACAAACAAGGATCTAAACGACCCAAGCCGACTTGCAAACCCAATTTGCAGGTTAGCTTAGCCCGGCAAACCTATACGAATGAATTGGATCTTGAATGAGAAGTTTTTGTTTTTAAATTTCGGTTGGTCTGGTTTAAATTAAAATTAAAATAATTAGCTCATCCCCTTGTGTCCTGGTGGTAAAGATATTATCTCTTAGGACCCGAGATCGAGCACCAGTATTACATGTTGTGTGTGCTTTCGTTGAAAAAAGGCTAAAAAAAGTTGAACAGATACTACCCTTGCATCACACCAGCATATTCTAAAAAAAATTTAAAATAATTATTTAAATTTAATGAAAAAATTATTATTTTAACAATTAAACGACATATAGTATTTTTTTGAAAATAAGTCACTAGTTTTATTAATGAGAAAATAACCAAAATTACAATAAGAGTATACAAACTATCATTATAAACTAAATACATAATTTGGACTTCCTCCTAAAACTAACCACTTTAAATCATATATGAACCATACATGAAAAGGTTATAAACCCATCCAAATACTCGATCGAAAATAGATATGAAACCTAACTGCATCGGCAAAACGAACCACAAAAGGGATGAAGCTATTGATAGACCACCGAGAAAATGCAAATCAGGGCCGAGAAACTAAGAAACTCATCACAAGCGCAAACCGCATATCCAAACTCAAACCGAAAGTTCATAGCAGGGAAGATCAACATGATTACAAATAATCGCCATCTTGATCAGTCGTGGCGTTGTCAAATCAACCCTCATAAAAAATAAATAATAGAAAAACGTGCCAAAAGACAGAAAAACATGCTAAAAAGCAGAAAAACATACCAAACAATAGAAAAAAGTGTGTCATAAAGACAAATTTATTGAATTAAAAAGACAAAATCAAAAAAACGAAACAAATAAATAAAAGAGGGTGACCGATGGTCGACAAATAGCCCGAAAGTTATTGCCGCCGGCGGCCTATATTCGAACCAGAGAGAGAGCGGCACTAAGAAAAAAGAGGAAAACCCTAATAAACGACA
The DNA here is from genome assembly GCA_958450335.1 of Hibiscus tridactylites. NCBI lineage: Eukaryota > Viridiplantae > Streptophyta > Magnoliopsida > Malvales > Malvaceae > Hibiscus > Hibiscus tridactylites. The sequence goes on along the minus strand of OY288274.1, from coordinate 75,564,191 downwards.
TAGTCTTAAAATAGATTGATAAGCCTGTTTATTATAAGGGTCGGTTTAAATAAGGCCAAATTTATTATAAAATTAATATTTAGTGTTTATTATAAAAATCATTGGGTAAATTTTAAAAATGGTCATTAAATTATCCCAATACGTTCAATTTCGTCACTCAACTTTCAAATGTTATAAAACATGCATTATACTTTTGGATATGTTGTAAAATGGTAATCACACTATTAGTCGTTAAAGGGAGACATGGCGATTAAGAAAAGTCGTATGATTGAACATTTAATTTTAAAAAAAGAATTTGTTTTTTGGTTTGGAGTTGAATTATAAATGAAAATAACAATTTTCATGTAATTTTTCAAACCATGGTAGGAGTGATTTAAATCGATTTTTGTATTAGATTGATTGATTTGAATCAATTTCCATAATAGAGGGACTTAACACTTATTTCACCTCCTCCGGGTTCCAACTATCACTAGGAAATGGCAAAACTCAACTCGAATAAAAAAATCGAATTATTTGACTCAATTTATAATTTTATAATCTCGATTTGAAAAAATAATTAAAATAAAGTTTAAATTATAAAATGAAAATTCAAATAACTCAAATTTTTTAGAAATTGGTATATCAATTTTCAAGTTCAAGTTGAGTCTCTCAATTATGTCTGATATAGATCATATATGAAACATATGAAGAAATATATATATGGATTGTATATGATTATAAAAATCGTTTAAATTGGAACTAATTAGTATTGTAACATTGTAAATATTTTCAATTAAATTAGAACAACAACTCGGCTCGAAAAAATTTCAAATAAAGTTTGAGTTATAAAATATGACTCTTTAACTCGACTAAACTCGAAAAAAATTTATTCGACTCGATGAACGCTCAACCCCTTCAATTCCATCCCAAAAGCATAAATTCCGGTAGGAAACGCAGACAATAGGGAATAAGAAAAATCTTGATATCAAGGCCATATTAGAATATAATTATAGGTAGTTAGGATTAGGTGTTGACAGCTGGTTATTAACTGATTAAAGAATCAATTTCTTTATTATTATATATATTGTAAATAACATTTGAATAATGTATAGAAAGTTTTATTGCTTTTACTATCTTTGACTTTCTTTTTCTCAAATATCATGAGTCAAAATCTCTCTCAATTCCCAATCTTAACATGGTATCAGAATACTCTTCAAGTTCTCAGTCACGTTCTTCGAAAGACACCTTGATCTTCAAGAACGATGATCCGACTGATGTTTTCTACATCCATCCAAACGAGAACTCGACGTTAGTGTTAACCTCCTCTTTGTTGAACGACGACAACTATCATGCGTGGGTTCGATCGATGCGGATGTCGCCTATTTTAAAAAATAAATTTGGGTTCGTCGACGATTCGATTAAGCAACCCAGTGAAGATGATCTTCAGTTTTCTGCGTGGATCAAGTGTAATAATCTTGTTCTTTTGTGGATTCAAAGAGCTTTGAATCAATAAATCGCTTAGAGCGTGATTTGGATCGACGGTGTTTCTGAGTTATGAGATGACTTTTTCGATTGCTTTAATCAAGGAGATTTACTTCGAATCTCTGATTTGCTTCAGGAGTTTTACTCCTTGCAACAAGGTACTCTTCCTTTCAATACCTATTACACGCAATCGAAAACTATCTGGACTGATATTTGTAACTTGCGTTCGTTAATTGCTTGTGACTGTTCTTCTTTGAAATATCGTAAATAAAATTTTTTGCTTCGATTTTTAAGAGGGTTGATTGAGAATTTTTCGGTGCAAGAGTCTCAGATTCTTATGTTAAAATCTCTGCCTTCAATTAATGAAATTTTTTCCATTATTATTCAACATGAGAGGTCGATTAATGCTGCTATTGTCTCTACTAATTCTAATATTTAATGGTTGATAAGGTTTCTTTCAAGACTGGAGAATAAAATGTTGTTCATAGGCAAGAAAATAGATATTCTAATATTAGAAAACATGCTTTAGATAATAATATACCTCTGTGTACTTTTTGTGAGTTGTATGACCATATAGTTAACAAGTAGTATAGAAAGCATGAGTTCCCTCCTAATTTTTCTTCTAAGACTTCTGGTTTGGTCTGTAAGTTAAACAAAAGTCTATATGGTTTAAAACAAGCTAGTAGACAATAGTATGAAAGGCTAACTTCTTCTTTAATTAATCAAGGTTTCAAACATGTTTCATCTGATAATTCTCTTTTTTATTAAAGGTGCAAATTCTTATTTTATTGTTTTGGCAGTGTATGTTAATGACATTGTCATTACTAGTGTGACACCTCTCTCCCGACTTAGTAGTAAACCGGTCGGGAGGCGTCGTGAAAACGTGAAAAATTTAAAAAAAAATCGCAACTCATTCTTAAAGAATGAGTTGTTTGGCTATTAAGCAACGAACAACCATAATGCTAAGCAAACCAACATATTCATATACAAATGTGACTTAAGTATTTGAATCGTTCAAGAAAATAATGTATCCTAACCCTTATTAACCTATTCGAAACATCCACCCATACAATATAAATTTCCATTCGATTTATTTCAAGGTAACGAACAAATAAACAAGCATATCAAACCAACATTTCAATCCACGATATAACCCATTCCATATTCCAAACAAGACCATATTATCATTTATAAAACCAAGTTAACATATTTACAAGTCGTGTCTCAAAACATGATTCTAGCATCACATATATAAAGGCCATAACCAAGATTATATTTACAACTAAGGTTTCAAAACATTACATGTCAAGTTCATATTTACAAGCCAAGATCAAACTACCATATACATCATTAACCATATCGTCTAGACACCATATGCATGACATAGCTAACACAAAATTTAACTCTATGCCACCATCCAGAAGTCGAACAAGAAGAGATCAAGTCATTCATGATTACTATGCATGTAGTCTTTGCTCTCGATCAAAGAAGTATTAGCTTTCGAACTAGGTTCAATATGCTAGGTTGGGAAGAAGGAAACAAGAGATGATAAGTACAAAGTTGTACTTAGTGAGGTAGCAATTATTATTCAAATTTTAAAACAAGTTAGATCTTATTCAAGGTATTTAATAAGAAGCCTTAGCTAGTCTTATGGCATATTCAATCACATACATTAATCGAATTAGTCATATAACAATAATCATTACTTGCAAAACAAGTCACAATAACAATTATCATAAGAACAATCCAAGCAAGACAAGTCATTTTATGTTTAATCTTGTAATTAAGTTGCCTTGGTTATTAGATTGGTCTAGATAATCAAGTCATAAGTTGGTACATTTGTACCTAATCAAGAAGATACTAATAGTATTACAAGTATGTGCTAAGACACCAAATCCACTAGTACATGTACTACCATTTCACAAGACACACAAGGTGCTAATCAAGAAGGTGTATAATCACCAATACAAGAAGGCATATCAATACTTGAACCAAGAGAGCTCCAGACTTTAAGGCATGCCCTTGTACCTAAGCCATCTAATAAACCAAAGACTTGTAACTTTTTAAATTAACATATTTCATGTCATAGAAAATAAATCATGATATAAAAAGAGGTTATTCAATCAAACCATGGCATGAGAATTTTCAGCAAGCTTTCACATAGATTTTCATATCATTCAATCATCTAAATCAAGAGTAATCATACTCAATTCTTACATATAACAATCAACCATGGTAAACCAACATATATCAACCTTTAAATAGCATCTAAATTCAGTAGCATACAAGAAACATCATGCCTCATTTGATCATTCATAGCATCACACAAAACAGTCCAATAATACACATAATTCACAATATCAAACAATCCATTTGAGCATACTTTCATGTTTAATTATTTAGCCTCATTCCCTTACTAAATTATCAGCTTTAGTTTAAGTCATTTTCATGCATGTAACATAGTTAAAATTAAATTTAAAATGGTGGTTAGGACACTACTCCCAACCCTAGGGTAACTACACTCACAAACTCTCAAGCTACTCTTGTTCCTTGATAGAAATCTCATTGCTCCTCCATTGGGATGATCCAATCTTGACTTTCTCCTCCAAGAAGTCAATCCATCGGTCTTGTTGATCATACATATACATATAAAAGACATATTAATATCTAAATCATGCATTAGACCACCAATATGCAAATGTTAAATTTAATTTCTCAAGGTTGTCCTAATCTGGAAGACTTGAGCACCAGTCACTAAATTGGTCATAACTTTCTCTATACAATTCCAAAAATCAATTATCATACATGGTTATAAAGTTAATTTAATATCCTATTTAACCAAATTGGCCTTACATTTTTATCACTTCTATATTAATACAGTTTATTACTTCTTTATAGGTATTCCAGATTCAAAACAGTTTTGGTGTGCCTAACTTAATTCACTTCCAGATTTTAGCACATAGCTCTAATTTGAACTCCATTTTATCTCAACTAAAATAGACATAAGAAAGTTTAATCCATCAAAATTTCAGCATCAAATTTCTTATATACGATTTATAGTGAATTTTCAAAGTTGATGTTCCAGAACAGGGCTGTTTTTTGAACAGATTTCACTAATTTGCTTAATTTATCAAATTGAGCCATTTTAAGTTTAATTCGAGTTACTAAAAAAATTTCTAACATAATCCCCTGATTTTTAAACAAATCTCCGTAATCATAATTTAACCAATTTTAATCCTAGCATTTTCTAATTATTACAAAACAATCTTAAAATTCAGCTTTCATAATTCATTGAACCAATTTGTTAATTCCTTCAATCTAACTTCATTTTAATCACATTTTAGCCAATACAAAGTCTAAATCTTATAATTAAAACCCTAATGTTCAATTCATTCCTAATAGTAAATTTCCAATTCAACCCTAATTCTTTCGAGTTTCAATTTTACAGAGTAGTCCAAAGCCTTAACGTTATCTTCAAATTTGTCCTTAGGTTAATCGGTTCTCTAATTCAAGCTAAAAAATCAGGTTTCAAGTACAGTCCTTCATCAAATTTCAATCCTAAGATCATGACAAACACATGCATGTATGATATTATCATTTTCATCCGTAAATTCAAAATAAGACTCATGCAAATGCACCAACTTAATCTGTTAACAAAATGGTGACAAGGAGGCTACTTACTTTGCAAAATTTCTAATTCCTCTCAATTCTATTTTCAAATTGAGCATCAACACCCCTCCATGACTAGCAAAACCAGCAACAATTCTCTCCCTTTTCACTCTAAAACTCACGGCATGTAAAAGAAAGGAAGAATGAGAAGAGAAAGTTTTATTTGATAGTGGGATATGTCTAATCCCCTTTCTCTCTCATGTGGCTGGCCAAAGTGATGATTAGGGGCTGAAAAAACTCAATTTTACCCATCAACTCTCTTCTAGAATTAACTATTTACAAGGGGTAGGCTTGGTCTACTTAAAACTTTTACATGCAATATTTTTATTTAAGTTAAATCCTAGTTAAGTCATCTTAATTTAGCTCTCATATTTTTAATTTCATTCAATTAGCCACTAAATCATATAATTATATTCAATTTGTGATCAATTAGTTCAATTAATTAATCAACTTGATTTATTTTCCTTCTAAGGTACATCGAGGATATTACAACTAGTCCAAATTCTGCTTCTATAAGTAACATAAAATAGTTCTTACATGAGACATTTAAAATCAAAGATTTAGGAGATTTAAAGTTTTTTCTTAGGTTTGAAGTAGCTAGATCTTCCAAAGGTATAAACCTTTGTCAAAGAAAGCACACTTTAAATCTATTAGAGGAAACTGGACTTATGAAATCTAAACCTGTTTTTACACCTTTGAATTGTAAAATGTCTAAAAATGATGGTATTATCTTGACTAATATTACTTCTTATAGGAGACTTATAAGAAAATTTGTTTATCTCACCAATACTAGACCAAATATTGCATATGTTTCCCAGTAATTATCTTAGTTTTTGTCTATGCCTACTGAAACTCACATGGCTGCTGCTCATAGAATTCTTCGATACCTCATGGGTACACTTGGACATGAGTTTTTTTTTTCTGGTAACAATAATTTAAAATTTAGTGCTTTTTCATATTCAGATTGGGCATTTTGTCCTAATTCACATAAGTCAACTACTGGTTTCTGTGTGTTTTTAGGACCTTCTTTGATCTCTTAGAAATCGGAAAAAAAAAACAATACACCGTCTCAAGATCATCTAGTGAGGCAGAGTACAATGCATTAGCTTATGTAACCTGTAAAATACAATGGATTTCTTATCTCCTTTCTGATTTATAGATTCCATTCTCTTTAGCTAATCTTTATTGTGACAATTTGTTTGTTGTCAAAATTACAGAGAACTCAGTTTATCATGAACGGACCAAGCACATCGAAATTGACTGTCATCTTGTTTGAAAGAAAATACAACAAAAACTTATAATATTACTTTCTGTCTCGACTCACAATCAGCTTACTGATTGCTTTACAAAAGCTCTTTAGCCATCACTATTTCAAGAATTTGTAATCAAGTTTGACGTTCAAATTCTATATGCTCTAACTTAAAGGGGCTATTAGAATATAGTTATAGGTAATTAGAATTAGGTGTTGACATTTGGTTATTAACTGATTAAAAAATCAAATTTTTTATTATTATATATATTGTAAATAACATTTGAATAATGTATTTTTACTATCTTTGACTTTCTCTTTCCCAAATATCACGAGTTAAAATCTCTCTCGATTCCCAAACTTAACAGGCCAAGTTTTTGGTCCTCTTGGATTCCATAACTGCTGAATTTAAGATACTCGAAATCAAAATCTGACTGCAGATAGCTGAATTTATTTCAGACAATGATGAGAATTGAGAAAAGAAGGATCCAGGTTGTGAGGAAGTTCCTAGGTGCAAGGGGATAAGATCAATATGCTGTCGGTAGGACGAGAAAAGAAACAAAGATCCAGGTTCTGAGGAAGTTCCTAGGTGTTAGGGGATAAGATCGACGTGGATCTTTGCTGTCGGTATTACGAGAAAAGAGATTCGAATCAATAAAGTAGAAATTCTGTCTAATGACCTACGAATTGATGATTACTTGCTTGTTTTTTTCTTTTTTATAAAACATGTTTCAGACAAAAGAAACATTAGGGTTGAAAACTAAGTTTTGGATCGTAATAGTGGTGAACAAATGGCTTTCCCTTGGCCACCTTAATGCCTTTTCCTTTTCTTTTTTCTGGCATAGGTTTGAATCTGTACCTAACCCCACTATTATATGGAAAAAAAATCCATGTCTTTTTTTGTGTTTATATACATCACAGCACTAAAAAGTTAAACTATATACTCTAATCATAATTTTTTATATTCTAAATCATAAAATCTATCTCTTAAATTCTAAACTTTAAGTCCTCAAAACTAACTCTAAACCCCAACATTAAATCATAAATTCAATTTTTTAATATTAAAATATATGTAAAGACCTTGAAAATGACAGAAAGTTTATATTCCTTATTTATGGTTGTTTTTTTGTATTAGGAGTAAATTTTTCATTCCATTCTGCTAAGTAGAAATTGTTTAAAAAAATTATATGATTGAATTTGTATATGTATCTATATCATATACTAATATTTAAACTATTTACAGTTTATCAGAAACGAGCTTGTGAGTTGATTGTTGAACATATCATAATGCCTTTGAATGAAGATTACTAGGACATGATGAACTTTGGTGGCAATGATAGGAAGCATGATGTTAAAGATGTTTAGAGAGATTTTTAACAAGACACTCAATGTAAGTCTTAGGTTTGTGTAACTTAATTCCTTTAATAAAATCACATTTGTCGAGTAATTCCTTTTTATCAAAACTCCTAATTCGAAAATAATTATAGTCAATGGCGGAGCCACATGGCACAACATGGGAGCATTTGCACCTCTATTATTTGGGCGGAAATTTTAGTGTTACATTTTTTCTAAAAAAAATTAATTTAGTGTGGAGAGGGGAGAAATGAAAATCTGTGTCTCCATTTAAAAAAATATTTTAAAGCTTATTTTTAAATTTTTAGATCCGCCACTGATTATATTAAATAGTGTTTATAACTTTAACGTTTTCAAATCAATAATTAAATGATCTTAACCGGTGCTTATCAATATCGATTATTATGTCAAAAAATATCGATTAACAGACTATCCTTTGGAGGAAACATTTTATTTTTACAATATTGGTTTATGTAAAGGTAAATGAGTTTCAATATTTGCTTCATGCACTAAGAGTGGCCCAAAATTCATACTATAAACATAAAGACGTAAAGTGGGAAAAAGCTTAAAACTTTAACGACTTTCCAACAGTAACAACAACAAGAAAACAACAAAAAATTTCTGATATATATAATATATATTACTACCAAACACTGCACTAATTCTTACACTACAACACTCTGGTTTTTTTTTTTAAAACAAACCATTTGTTTTCATCCTTCATCATTCTCTCAGTTCGCTAAAATATTAATATATCCCAAAAGTAATTAAATCCACCATTATTATAAGCTTATATATATGTATATGCATATGTATGTATGCATGTTTAGGTGATTAATGGTGTGGTTTGATCGGACATGACAGTAACGACGTTATTGCATGGCCATGCAGATGAAAACTGCTGCAATTTCTTGAACATCAAAATCTGATGCATGTCCAATAATTTCCGTCGGAGAACACTATATTCCGACCGGAGCCGGTTGTTGTCTGTCGTTACACGGTGACAGTGGTACAAAACGGACCTCAACCGGTTGGTCAGTTCTCTGTTCTCGACTCTAAGCCGGTTCACCTGGTTCCTTAAGTTTTCTAAATGCTTCTGTTTACGCATCCGTGACCTCCTGGCTGATTCCCGGTTGGATATCATGCGCCTCCTCTTTCGTTCGTCGATGACGGAGGAATCCGGTTGGTTCGGTTCATCCGAGCCTGAGTTCGAGTTGTTTTGGTCCTGGGTTGGTTCGTCTGAAACGGAACCCAATATCGCGTCGGGTCCTGTTGTTTGGGAAGTGGAGAAAAGCTCCGGGAAATGATCCCACGGCGTAAAGCCGTTTTCAAAAGCCGGAAACGGGTCATTGTCGAACAACGAACCGGAGGAAAAACTGGTCGGAACAGTGGACAACATGACTTTAGTACAAGTAATAATAATGGAAATAAAAATAAAAGAAAACAAATCAAAATGCTTCTAAAACTATATGGGAAAAGGAGGAAAGGAGGAGAAAAGGGAAGAAATGCAGCGTAGGAGGCTCATATTTATGGACGAGCATGAGGCCTGAGGGGTATTGTGGGCTCCACGTTATTGCATGAATGGTTCAAATCAAGGGTATTTTGGTAAGTACAGCATAAACTATAAACCAGGGGTGGTGAGCAAAACTCCACTTGATTTAACTAGAATCGTAATTAGTTTATCGATTTTCAAGTTCAAGTTTAGTCGTTCAACTCTGTTTAATCTATTTATATCACATATGAAAAACATGAAAAAATATATGTATATCGTATATAATTATAAAAAAAATTTAATTGAAATATTATAACATTATAAATATTTACAATAAAATTTAATTAAAAACTCGAATACTCAACTCAAAAAAATTAAATAAAATAAATTATAAAATAACTCATTAAATTGATTAGTAAAAAAACTTATTAAATTAAGTGACCCGAAAATTCTTTTACTTAACTCGATTGGAAAGTTGTCCACGGTATAAACCGTACATATATAGAAATCAAGGCTCATATTACTTTTATTAATCATGCAGTTTTCTAATCAAAATTATTGCCTTGTTTATTACTTTATCAATTATTACTATTAATTTGACAAATATTATTGTTTGAATAATTTTTACATTAATTTTATTTTAACCCATATAATAGGTCATATATTTTAATTTTATATAGAAAAGTGATTAGATACAAGCGAATGGTTCCAATCTTGCTTAGTGACGAAGAAACAAAATAGTGTGGATCATGGTAGGCACTTGGCGAATTATGAGAGGATGAGCGTGAGAAGATCCAATAGTTTGGGTGGATGCTGACGTGTTCGAGAAAGGGCTTTGAGTATCTTTTGTAGGATGATTCTTAATTCAGTTATCATATTTTTAAGGATAATAGCTCGAACTATAATATTTTTTTATATAAGTGTCTACGTATTTTTCAAGCTAAACAGATGCTTAATATTTTTAACGTTATTCAAATAAGTGTATGTCGTCAACGTTCGTTAATTGACACGTGTCAGGTTCTTAAATTTCAGAAATTATATTTAAAAATAAATAAAAACAAAATATTTTTTTATTTCACAAAATAGCCCCAAATTTAAAATACCTAACACCTCAAAACCCAAATCCTGATTTACCAAATTCGTCGTCGTTTGCCACGTTGCCGCATAACACATCTTTCGTCGGACTATCACGACCATTTATCCCATCACCTTGTCCCTGAAAATCGACTAACGCCATGTGAAACGCCAAAATCGTCGAATGGTTCATTCGAACAATTCGCTACGAACGACGACATAACGGACGATGAACGGTGTGTGGGTCGTTCGGCGAGAGGAGGGCGCTTCAGTCCGTCACTGAAAACGCGACCAATGCCGGTGGTAGTGGTCGTATTTGGGGGTTAAGGGATTTTGGGACTATTTTGGGATTACTTAAAATTTTAAGGATATTTTAAAAATTCTGATTTATTTTAAAAAAATAAAATTCAAAAAATTAATATTGCCACGTGTCATTTTTTATTGGCTAAAGAAAAAAATTTGACGGACAGTCATGGCGGGGACCTATTTAAGTAACGTTGAAAACGTTAGGCACCTGTTTGGCCGGAAAAACACTTTAGGCTCCTATCTAGAATAAAGGTATAGTTTGGGCACTTATTTGCCTCTTAAGCCTATTTTTAAAAAAAAATTATTAGTATTTTTTTATGAAACTTGAGTTTGGGTAGTTTTCAATAAGATGTAGGAATGAAGTTAGAAATTTATATAGAGGGACCATAATGAGATTAAAAATTTTGAGAGGGTAATAATGAGATTTTAAAAAGATCGAAGAGATTATAGAGCTAATACCATTTGTAGAAATATATATTTTGATATAATAATTGAAAAATGTTTGAGGATGTTTAAAAAGATTTTGGCAATGTTTGAAACGTTTTTAAGTAGCTAAATCAGTGCTTTTAATGTACTTGTTTCGATACAGACATAATCTGTATCGATACGTTTTGAAACTGCCAAAACCCGTTTCGTTACAGGGCTTACCTGTTTCGATCCAGATAGGTGTTTTTTCGAAACACCCTTTGGTGTTTCAATACGCCTACGCGACAGACACCCAACGGCTAAAACCTGCAACGACTATTTGAATTGCAGGCTATTTCGATACGGCACTACACGTTTCGATATGGGAGTCCAATATGGCCCTATCGTGTTTCGATACGGCACACTGCATCAGACTCCAATGGCATTTATGGTGGAAAATAAAGGCTTCAACGGCTCTAATTCAATTCCAACGGTCCTCAATGGCTACAAAGTCAATTAGAAGTATAAAAGGGACCTCAAAGCATCAAGGAAAAGTTGATGCTTCAATTGTCAACATCATTATGATGAGAAATTTGTCTTAGAGCTAAATTGTCCATTTTTGTATAGACAACACTTGTGAGCCAAAATTGTCAAATTTGCTCAAGTGTTTAGGTTTGGGTGAAAGCTTAAAGAGTGCAAACAAATACCTATTAGAAGGATGTTAGTTTGCTTATTTTTCTTTCTCTTGTAAAGAGAGTTTACTCAAGCTTTGATCTAGAAAACTTTGAGTGTGTAAGGGTTTCCTCCTAAGCCTGGAAAAGGGACGAATCAATTAGTGAATTGATGTAGGTGCTTGTTAGAAGGCCAAACCACTATAAATTCATCGTGTCATTTATTTTTGGCTTCCTAAAATCAATCAGCCAAAATTTAACTTCTCCACCTCTTGGCTAGCTAAATCGGTTGAAGGAAATCGAGCCTATCAAGCCTAACAATTGGTATCAAAGCAAGGCTCAATCGAAGGAGATTAACATCCTATTGAGACTATCCGGGAAGCTCGATACAACAATTCAATCAACCGGTCAAATGGCACAATTCATCGACAAGCCACCATTCTTTGACGGGACCAACTACGCTCATTGGAAGATTAGAATGAAGTTCTTCATCAAATCCAAATAATATAAGATTTGGGATATTGTTGAAGAGTGTTCTTATGTGCCACAAAGAGTACATGGGGAATGGAATGCGGATGATCGCAAGAAGATTGAGCTTAATTGCAATGCTTTGCACATCCTCTTTTATGCATTTAGCCTCAACATCTATGAGAAGATGTCCTCTTGCGAAGATGCCAAGGAAGTATGGGTCAAGCTTGAAGTCACATACGAAGGAACCAACGAAGTAAAAGAGACCAAGATTGATCTTCTCAACCTCAATTATGAGAACTTTAAGATGGAACCGGATGAAGACATCACGAAGATGTTCGATAGATTCTCCACCATCACAAATGAGCTCAAAGGCTATGAGAAATTATTTCGAAAGATAAGCTTGTCTGAAAGCTTTTCTATTCTCTTCCCGAGTCATGGGACTCAAAGAAGACCGCCATCATCGAAGCCAAGAATCTCAAGACTTTAAAGCTTGATAAACTCATGAGGTTTTTTCTCATTCATGAAATCATAAAGAAAGAAAAAAGAGCAAAAGAAGGATGAGATAAACAAGATGGGGAAGAAGAAAATCATGGAGCTTGGCATCAACACTAATGACATTGATCTCAAGTCCTCCAAGTGCAACCATGTTGAATCAAGTGATGAGGAAAGTGAAGAAGAAGAGATGACCCATCTCTTTGAAAAGTTTGCCCGATTATGAAGAGTAAAATGAATGAATCCAAGCATGAATCGAGGAAGATAAAGAATGCAAGCTCTTCAAGCCATAAGAAGAATGCATATGTGGCTACTTGGAGTGATGAAGACTCCACCGACAATGAACAAGCCAACATTTGCCTTATGGCCATCGAAGAAGATTCAAGGGTAACTTTTAATTCATCTACCTCATGTTCATATTCTTTTGATGAATTACAAGATGCCTATGATGATTTAGTTTTAGAGTTTAAAAATCGTATTTTGAAAAACAAGAAAGTGATTTTAAAATTAAAAATGATTTGATTTCTAGAACCAAAATTGAACTTGAAGCAAAACTCAATGAGTTTGAGCAAAAATGTGTTGATTTACAAAATTTTCTTCATAAAGTTCAAGAAGAAAATGATTTGATTTTCAAAGAACTTGAAAAAAAAAACAAATTTTGGAAGATTAAATTTTTATCAAAGACAATCTAGTGACCCTATATTTGTAAATGAAAAAATGTTTTAGAAGTGTTTGGGTCCCAAAAGAATTAATCACTTCAACTAAAAATGATGAAATTGAAAAATGAATTCCTAAGGGGGCTAAATTTTGTGCCACTAACGTCTATGGATCCAAAGCAATTTGGATACCAAAAATTACTTGATTGTCTTTATAGGTGTGAAGAAGAGTGATCAACAAGTCCAAATTTTAGGACGAGCTCTATACACACAAGGAAGAACACTTGGAGAAGGAAGGCTTCACATCCTCCCTTGAAGTTCAAGTGTTGGTAAAATTTCTAGTTGTTTATGTTCTAATTAGATTATTTTGTTTTACAACTAGATTATCATATTGTTGGACTAACAATATTTTATGCTTTGAGTAAGGGGAGCCAATTTTAAAACTAAAATTTTTAATTGTGTCAAAATTTTCACCTCATATGTTATTTTGAGCTTAATGTCTTTTAAATTCTTTTTGATATAACAAAAAAGGAGAGAAATGATTTGAAAAAATATTTTTTTCAAGAGAATAAGGGAGAGCTTTAACTTCAATCAAATTTTAAAAACTCTTATTCAAATTTTTAAATACTAAGGGGAGAATCCCAAATAATTTTTCAAGTTGGTTTTATTATATCAAAAAGGGAGAGATTGTAGAAATATATATTTTGATATAATAATTGAAAAATATTTTAGACTTAATTTGAAAGAATTTAAAATATTCTTTAAGTAAAAAACAACTTGAAAATAAGTTTGAAGATGTTTAAAAAGATTTTGACAATGTTAGAAACGTTTTTAAGTAGCTAAATCAATGCTTTTAATGTACCCATTTCGATACAGGCATAATCTGTATCGATACATTTTGAAACATCCAAAGCCTGTTTCAATCCGGATAGGTGTTTCGATACGCTTACGTGGCAGACACCCCAACGGCTAAAACCCCAAACGGCTATTTTCCCAACGACTATTTGAATTGCAGGTTGTTTCGATACGACACTACACGTTTCGTACGGGCGTTCCGATACGACTTTGACGTGTTTCAATACGGCACACTACATCAGACTCCAACAACTAGTTTTGAAGAAGAGTGTTTCGATACAGTTACCCGTGTATCGAAACAAACATCACTAGAACTGCATTTATGGTGGGAAATAAAGACTCCAACGGCTCTAGTTCAATCCCAACGGCTACAAACTCAATTGAGAGTATAAAAGGGACCTTCAAGCATCAAGGAAAGGTTAATGTTTCAATTGTCAACCACATTATGATGAGAAATTTGTTTTAGAGCTAAATTGTCCATTCTTGTAAAGACAACATTTGTGAGACAAAATTGTAAAATTTACTCAAGTGTTTAGGTTTGGGTGAGAGCTTAAAGAGTGCAAACAAAAATACCTATTAGAGGGATGTTAGTTTGCTTACATTTCTTTCTTTTAAAGAGTGCAAAGAAATTTGTTCTTTCTCTTGTTAGAAGGTCAAACAACTATAAATTCATCGTTTCATTTATTTTTGGCTTCCTCAAATCAATCACCCAAAAATCTAACTTCTTTATCTCTTGGTTAGTTAAATCGGTTGAAGGAAATCGAGTCTATCAAGCCTAACACCTTTTAAAAAATATTCTATTATCATTAAGAAAAAAATTAACAGTGACTCACGCGCCCTGAAGACGCCTACTATGTTCTGCCCCTGATAAGATGTATATATGTTATCGAAATATTAAAATTATATAGTTTTGAATTAAGAATATAAGTAACTATGAACAAATTATATATCATAGAATAAAAACTTTTTTTTATATAATTTTGTTTACTCTTGAATGATTGAACTTGAATCGTGGATGATAAATAATTACGAGTATATATAATTCGATTCGGTTCGATAAAGTAATCTTTAATAGTTCATCAGTTTTCAGTTCAGATAACTTCAATTATCGTTTGTTTTCATGTTAATTTTTGGTTTTCAGATTTTTTATTTTATGACTTTTAAATATTATTCGATAAAAGTTTAAAATCTTTTTTTATAGATATTTCTTAAAGATATAATTTTTCAAATAAATAAAAATATTAATAATTCATATATAATATTTTTTAAGTATAAAATATTTATTTTCATTCTAGAAAATAATTAAAATTGATTATAAATAAATAAAAATTCAAAATTAATTTGATTCAATTTAAATAATTATAATTTTTTGAATGAGATAATCATAATTTTTAAACTTGTGAAATATAAATAGTCTAAATACTGTCGTTTTTAATACTAAACCCTACAACTATTTTCATTCTCTTTGAGGTAATTATTTTTTTATTATTTTTTCTTCATTAGTGCCGCTTCCGGCGACGATTTTTATGTCGTCTATTGATTTTTAATTTTTAAGTTAATTGTATATAAATATGTTTTATCTTTTTATGAGTGCTCATGTGTGTGCTTTTTTCAATTTTTTTATTTTTTGTGTTGTTTCTCCAGAAACTATATTTGCTTTTATATCAATCTTTTCGTATGCTCTTATGACAGTTTTTTCGCCTGTTTTGATGGCAGGTTTAGTCTATCCATGTGACACGTTTGTCATTGTGACAGTTTCTCGTATGAAATGATCGGTTGACTCTTCAGATTTTAATGTCCTTTTGTGGTTATTTGCTGAAGTGTCAAGATTTTGCAGCGAAAAGTATTGCGTAATTATCGGAGCGCTCTAGTTAAAGTTGATGGTTACTGAATTTTATTTTGAAGGCTTTGTAAATTCTTTACAAAGTGATGGATTTTGCTTATGCTTCCACACCCTTTAAATTTTCATGTATATTTTTTATATACTCCATGTTTATTCAACGTGTGTTTGTTTCTAATTCTTTTTACTTTTAACAAAATTCAATTTCATGTTCTTTGTTAAAAAAATACTAAACCCTACAAATAATGGAATAACAGCGCTAAACCAAATTATAATTAATTAAATAAAATGTGTATATTTAATCAAATTATAATTATATTTTAAGTACTTATATTTTAAAAATACGTAATAATTCACATCATTGAAAAATTAAAATCACGTTACTATACCAGGTTATAAGGTGCCAAATTCTAAGCCATGTATTTTCCTTTAATATTCGTCATCAATGTCAATTATTCGCCTTTCCAATTAAAAATTTAATTTTACATTAAAAATCATTTAAGTTTATACAATTATTTATTTTTGTTAAAAATATTGTGGAAAAGTTAAGGGTACGTCACTCACAATTAATGATTTAAGATTAAAAATAACTAAAAGGTTCGACTTTTGGTTATTGGGTTTATAATATTTAAAAAATGTAAGATCTTATGTGAGTTTGAATTTAAATAAATGGATGGTTGTTTTTTTTTTAATAAAATAAAATACAAAATGGTGCTAGCCTAGGTATATGATTTGGACATTTAAGTGGTAGATATATGTCATCTTCATTATAACGTATGTTTGTCTTATATGTATCCAAACCTCAATCAAAAAAATTAAAAACAAATCAAATACTAATAAATATTGTTTATCACTCCTATAGAAAAGACGTAATGGCCATATTTGGGAGAGAGTGATTTGGGCAAAAATTAGAGGTTTTAGGCATAATTAGAGGTTTGATCTATCAAATCTATTAATATTATTGTTTGGTGAACAGCGGATTGAAAAAGTGGATTGAGATGAAACCGCTAATTTTAAAAAAGCTTCTAATATGCTAGCATTTGATTAGATAACTATCAACGTTTGATTAGATAACTATTTCGATTCATATTTTATTTTTGATGTGCTTTAACCATCAACACTTTATTTGAGGTAAAATTAGCTCCTTAGTGAATGAAAGATGTTACTCAACTAACAGTAAATTGGTTGAAATGGCATGGAAAATCTACATGACAGTGCACGATACATAACTGTTTCATATAGACAAAAATGTTGGCTTGACAGAATGACATATCAGTGAAAAAATAATTTTATAAGATTATATAAAATATAAAATTACTTTTTTGTTGTTGTGTCATTCTGTCAAATTATTTCAAATTATTTATCGCTAGTAAACTAACATTCTTTTTGAAATTATACCTATAAAGAAATGTCAACCTTTTCAATATTACCAAACAAACACGGCACCATTGTTTTGTGTATTGTACTAAATTTAATTTAGGATAAAGTATACAAATGATCACTAAATTATTTTTAAAATATAAAATAGTCATATCAAACTTTCAAATGTTATATAATGGGCATTAAATTTTAGCTTTTGTTATAAAATGGTCATTGAGTCGTTAATTGTCGTTAATTAGGTGACATGGCAGTTTAAAAAATTTGAATAATATAGCATTTAATCCTCTATATTGACACATTTAATTAATTTTTTTCTAATTTAACCCTCATTATTGATGCCTAAATTGAGGGGATGTATAAATATTAAGGATTAAATATGTTATTATACAAATTTTCCTAACTGACACGTCTCCCGGTTAATGACAATTAACTGCCGAATGACCATTTTGTAATAAAAACTAAAGTTTAATCACCATTATGTAAAATTTGAAAGTTTGGCGATCAGTTTGTATTTTTAAGGATAGTTTAATGACCATTTGTATACTTTATCCTTAAATTTATGAGGGAAGACAATAACCGTTTCATTTTTGTTTTATTGTTTTTTTTATCAGCAAACAAGTATGATTTTATCAGAATGAATCATACAAACTATGACATGATTATATGTCTCGTTAAAAATTTCCATAATCCTAAATGAAAAAAGAGAGTAGGCTATGATCATGTAAAACAACCATCCCAAACACGAACAATCAACCCCAAAATTTTCTGTTTCATTGTTTATTTCTTCTTTTTATACCATTATTACTATTAATGAAATATATTCTTAACTCGATTATCCATTTTAAAATATTTTCAGAATTAATATCCAGTTACAGTTATTTATAAAAATGTAATCAAATTCATCAAATAAGCATAAAGTGTGTCATGTCAATTGTCGAATACATTTTAAAAAAGTGGAGAGAACACGAGTTAAATTGGATGATCATCCTTGAATTTTATCTAATTTTAAAATTAGGGCATAGGATTTAGTTTGCTTAATTTGGAAATTAATAGGAATTTAAAAAGTATTTAAATCGAAAAATATGACAAATTAAAAAATAATTTATTTAGTTTCAAAATTAGTAAGACTTAAAAAGTGGCTTGATCTAGAAATAGAGAGTCAAGACTTAATTCGCATAGTTTCATAGTTACGAAAACATAAAAAGTTAAGAATCATTTCTCCTTTAACTCAAAAATTGAGAATCAAAATTTAATTTCTAATTTTAAAATTAAAATATATTAAAAATACAATTAGACCTAAAATACTGAGTGTCTCTCCTGTAGCTTACACGTGACTCTGTCCATGCACACGCACTTAGTATATCAAATTTGGCCTATTATTTTTATTAGTAACTAAAATATGAACAGTAAAATCTATATGTTTCATTAATGATTTTATGCTACACGTTATTAATAAAATAATAATTGTTTATCATTAATATATAATATAAAATTATTAGTGATACATATAAAATAGCATAAAAAGATAACTCAACACCACCAACATCCTATAATCACAACAAACTTCTTCCAATAGACTAAACACAGAATTCCTATAGAAAACCAACCATCCATCTCAGTACTCACGCAACAGCCACCACATTAAGATACAAAGACTCAACCTCATCATTGTGACTACAAAAATCAAATTCAGTTCCTCCAATGTCCAAACCTCAAAATATTTCAAGACAACACCTTCATCTCACGCTATTGTTCGTAATGCTATCGATCCATTAATTTCGTAATATCTCTGATATTTTTCTTCTCGTTACCAATTATAGTACCCTAATAGTTTACCCAGTTTTACAGTCGCCCGAGCCTCTCGTAGAAGCGCATGTTGTCTAAACATAGATATATGTGATGGATACAAAAAAAATGGCGTGACTAATTTTCTAAACACGTAGTATTCGTACATAAGTATACTTCTACAATTATGTTTTGTATTAAGGTATGAAATTTAATCTGATTAAAATTCGATTGTAATCAAGTACATAGATTAGAATAACCTACAAATCACACTAAGTCGCAATCTTTTATGTTCTTGTTTTTCGGCATTAATGAATTTCTCTTCTCCTGTATAAATTTTTTTCTGAAAGAATTTTTCACGTAAATTTTAATATAGTTTTCATATTGTGTAATCATATATTTGTTGTTATCTTATAATATTTTCGTGTTTCGAATGAAATAATAATAGATTATAGATAAGGGATTAAAAGTCCATGAATGTGTGGCCGAAGGGTAACTTTTGCTTTAGCTTTAGCTTTTGGTTGTGGTGGATTTTGACGGAAGAAGACGGACATTGACCAGATGGGTTCACATGGGGAAATTACAAGAAACATGTTCCAGGGCAAATGAACCAGAAGCTTTAGCCTTTAGCAACATCATTTCTCACTAATATATTAATTTAAATCAAAGTTAGATTATTGGACCGCTTTTTCACTTTGGAAAAAGCTTAGCAGTCTGGCGCGGACCATACATGTGGTAGCTCGGCAACCTCTTATCCAGAACTGTTTAGGGAATGGATTAGGATTGGTCATTTGATCCAGTCGAGTTAAAAAAATTTAAGTTAGATGAGTTGATGAATCTTATTTTATAACTCGAACTTTGTTTGAAATTTTTTCTAAGTTGAGTTGTTTAAGTTTATGTTCAAATTTAATTATAAACATTTATAATGTTACAAAAGTCATGGAGTTCAACAGTCGACCGGGGGCAAGGCGATCGGGTGAAAGGCGAGCGGGAGAAAGGCGAGCAGGTTTCACTGTTTTCGTGGACAACGTTAGTAAGAGAATTCACTCGGCAACATTGAAGGACGCTTTTCTAGGCTATGAAAAGGTGTTGGATGTTTTCATTGCGTACAACAACAAGAAGAGAGTAGAAAAATCGTCAACTTTCGCATTTGTTAGGTATAGTAGTGAGTTACAAGCCAACAAAGCAGTGGTGGAGGGGCAAGGTAGGTTAATGGACGACCATAATATTAGAGTGTTTAGAGCTAGGGACCCCGGTGCAGGAAACAAGGTCTTGAAGAAGAACCAGCTTGGGTGCAAAACTGGTGACTGGGCTCAGTCCTACAGAGACGAAAGATCCTTCATGGAAGCCCTCCTGGGGGTTTCAAAGAATGTTCCATTGGGTCTAGTTAATGGCAGTCCCAAAAACGGCCAAAGAAGTGGAATGGGCGATTCAGCAGTTCGAGTTGATTTTGTGGAAGGGGTTGTTCAGCAGAGTACTGAACCGCTTGGTATTAGGTCAGACTCATTGGAGGTTTTAAAAGTTGAAACGGAGTGGAGAAGAAGATGTTTAGTTGGAGAAATCAAGGACATGTACACTCAGGAGCTAGTCCAAGAAGCGTTCCAGTCTGACGGTGTATCTGCTAAAGTAAGCTCTTGGCATGGTATGTTGGTGGTAATCCATTTTGCCTCGATTTAAGACCTGTAATCGGTATGGGCAAGACGTGAAGAAATGATGCGTCTCTGGTTCGATCAGCTAGAACTTCTAGAGGGTTTTGAAGGTAAACGAAAACTAAAAATTTGGGCAGTATTGCAAGACGTCCCACTACAGGTTTGGTGTGAAAGCTTCTTCCGAGGAATTGCAGGTAGGTGGGGTACATTCATAAAGCTTGATGATGACACATTGCAGCGTCGAAGATTTGATGAAGCAAGGATTTTGTTGACGGCACACAAGTTGACGGAGGTCCCGGATAGCTTGGTTATCATTGTGAATGGAGCTATTAATAGGATTAGGATCCATGCCTAATTTCACCAAGGAGATCGGAGGTTCATCGACGGTCGATCGCCGTTTGACTCACAGGCGAACAACATCAATAACGCTTTGTTCTCTGCTCCAAGCATGCAGGAGAATGTTAATGCTTCCAACATTCCCGAGGAGGGAGTCGAGTGGTCTGATGACGAGGAAGCGAGTGGCCAGGTGGATACAAATCTAGCCCGTTGTAGAATGGGGCCACATTGTTCCCTCAGTGGTAATGGGCTATTTGACGTACCCATTTTATCTGGAAATGGCCGGTAAATGATATTATGGTTAGCCTAGAGGAAACTATTCAGAGACAAATAGATGGGGAATGCAATCCATCGTTATCCGGAGAATCAAGATTGCAGGATGTCCAAGTTGAGGCGGTGGAAGATTTCACGGCAATTCACACAGCTTCACAGACGCAAGGTTGGAAAAAATCTAATAATAGCTATGGGTATCAGTCGTATGGCTTTAGAGCAGGAGTGGATAAAATCAACTGGTGGTTGGGTCCTCAAAAAGGAAAACTAAGCAAAGGTACGAAGGGAAGGAATGTGAGGAAAAGCAAGATGTCACTTAATAAAGCGGTTATGAGCGTTTTCGGATCGCAGCAGAATTTGGTCAAAAACGGGGGATCCTCTCCTAGCTTTCGGACGGTGCCCTTGACTGAAGCTGAGGAAACAATGGAGGTTGGAAATACTTTGGGGGTCTCTTTCAAAGTGCCGGATCAAGTAGTTCTCCAAAAATTAGAGAATCTTAAGAGAGAGGATTCTAATGGATGTTAAGGGTAAGCACTTGTCCTAGTCGTGTGTCCATTTTCAATTATGAATTGTTCTTTTCTCTCTTGGAACGTAAGAGGACTTGGCAAAGCTAAGAAACAGAGAGCAGTAGTTCGACTATTGTTTTCATCGAAAGCCAATTTTGTTTTTATTCAAGAATCAAAACTTGAGAAAATTTCCCCTCGGGTAAAACGACAGCTTCAAACTGGCAATCTGAAGGAATTGGTGTTTGCACCCTCATCGGGGGCCTTTGGGGCCTTATCACACTTTGGGATCCTCGTTGTTTCAAACTAGAAAGAAAACAAGTGGAGGACAGATTGATCGTGGTAACTGGGTTCTTATCGAGCACGAAGAGGAGAGTTGGTGTAATTAACATTTATGCTCCGAATGATCTAGGCGAGAGGAGATTGTTCTTCGGGCATCTCAGCGGTATCATCGACGCTCTTGACATTCCAGTCTTATTAGGGGGTGATTTCAACTCTATTTTAACAAGAGAGGAGAGAATAGGCTCTGGTGATTGTCAAGCTTCTATGGCGCTACTGGGGGATTTCGTTCAGTCGAATGGCCTGATTGATTTACCATTATCGGGAGGTGAATACGCATGGTTCAGAGGGGGAGGATCGCAAGCTGCAAGTAGGTTAGATCGATTTTTGTTATCTGCTGAAGTCTTGCAAATATTTCCCCACCTAATGCAAAAAGCCCTACCAAGAAGCTTATCGGACCACTATCCAATTATCTTAAGGGAGACCAAGGACATGAGCCATGCAAGACCATTTAAATGGTTCACTCATTGGGCTGATGACAATCAGTATTGCGCATTGGTGGAAGGGATTTGTGCTTCGAAAAGCAACCTGAACATTTGCGGCACTTTGAGGAAGATTAAAAGTGCCTCTAAAGAGTGGGCTAATGAGCGAAGGAACAAAGACTCTGATTCTATTCATGCAATTGAAAAGAAACTTATAGCTCTTGAGGTCGCAGCATTATCGAATCAAGGGTCTACAGATTTGTCGAATGAAATCAAAGCGTTAAGAGCTGCCCTATGGAAAAAATACAAAACGGAAGAAAGAGAGTGGCTGCAAAATTCACGTGTTAAGTACTTTAAGGAGGGAGATCGCAATACAAAATTTTTCCATTTGACGACAACGATGAGGAGTAAGGTGAACCATATCTCGGACATTTGGGTAGATAATTCTTTAGTAACAGAAACCGATCAGATTAAAGCGACCTTTGTTGAGTTTTTTCGCAGCGGTTACAATGATGTAAACACAGTTCCTATCACTGATTTTGACATCAATCTCAATAAGCTATCGTCGCCAGTAGCAGTCAAACTCGAAGAGCCCTTCACAGAATCTGAAGTATGGCAAGCAATCAAGGCAGCGGATGGATCGCGAGCCCCCAGACCCGATAGTTTCAACTTTGATTTCTTCAAACAGTTTTGGCATGTCCTGAAGTCGAGTATCCTAGAGTTCTGTTCTAATTTCTATCGAGGAAAGTTGCTTGATAAAAATTTCAACCATTCGTATATAACACTGATCCCTAAAAAGAGTTGCCCAAAAGTTTTGGAGGATTTCAGGCCTATATCTTTGGTCAGCAACATGTATAAAATCCTAGCTAAAGTTCTTGCAAGAATACTAGCTGGGTGTATTGAAGAAGTGGTAGGAGAAAGGCAATTTACATTTATCCCAGGAAAGCAAATTGCCGATTGCTCTTTGATAGCAAATGAAATAGTTGACGATCAGAGGAGATAGAAAAAGGAAGCGGTAATCTTCAAAGCGGATTTTAAGAAGGCATATGATTGTGTAGATTGGAAATTTCTTGACTTGGTCATGCTAAAAATGGGATTCGGTAAGAAATGGAGAATGTGGATCTACATGTGCTTATCAACCGCAAATATTTCCATTTTGGTTAATGGGTCGCCTTCGAGTCCGTTCCGGATAAGAAAAGGGTTATGGCATGAATGCCCGTTATCCCCACTATTGTTTAATCTTGTAGGCGAAGCGTTGAGTGGTATTCTTTTGAAAGCTGAAACGGCTGGTTTAATTAAAGGTGTGCAAGTGGGTAGACAGGAGTGTCGGTTTTCGCATATCCAGTTTGCCGATTACTTGATCGTTTTCTTAGAAGCAAAGGTTGAGCATATCCGTAACTTGAAGAGAATACTTAGGATCTTCGAACTTGCAGCTGGATTAAAGTTAAACATGAGGAAAACTAAATTATACGGAGTGAACGTATCGAAAGACACAATGAGTGATTGGGCGAAGACAGTACAGTGTGGTTGGGATAATTTATCTACCACCTACCTTGGCCTTCTATTGGGCTATCCCCGAAACTCGGCTGAAATATGGAAACATGTCGAAGAGAAAGTTCGAGCAAGGCTGCAGACTTGGAAGGGCAGGAGTCTATCTTTTGCAGGGCGAATAACTTTGGTAAAATCGCTGTTGAGTAACCTTCATGTTTATTACCTAACTCTTTTTGAAATGTCAGCTGGGGTAGCAACCAAGATCAGCAAAATGATTGCTGGTTTTATATGGGGTCAATCTGATAAATGTACCATCCATTAGATTAGATGGGAGAATTTATGCAAACCAAAATCTCTTGGCAGTTTAGGGATTGTTGATGTTAGAATAAAAAATCGTGCATTGCTTAATAAATGGCTATGGCGATATGGAGTTGAACAGAATGGATTTTGGAGGAAGATAGTTGAAACTAAATATGATCTTCAACCAACCTTGCTCTTTCCGGAGATAAATAAGAGGCGCAATTTTTCATGGCTTTGGAAGTCAATAACAGCCTCGCTTGCTGATCAAGACAACACGTACACAAACAATGTAAGGTGCGTATTTGGGAATGGTGCAGCAATCGATTTTTGGGAGGACTTATGAACATGAACATATTCTCTGAAAACTGCATTTCCAAGGATTTATGCAGTAGCTTGCAAGAAAGCAGGGAAAGTACAAGACTTTGGTGAACTAATCAATAACAACTGGGTTTAGAACATTGAGCTTAGAAGGAGTTTATTTCAATGGGAAGTTAGCATTTGGCAAGATTTTTTGCAGGTCATAAATAGGGCGATTCGGACAATCAACGACAGTGATACTATCCGTTGGGTCGGTTCAACATCAGGGCACTATTCTGCAAAAGACTACTGTAAGGTGGTGGCTGCAAATGGGGGTGATGACAGCTGCATTCGGAAATTAATTTGGGTAAACTTGGCCCCTCCAAAGGTTGAAGCATTCGTTTGGAGGGTCGTTCAAGGTAGAATCCCAACGCGCTCCGGACTGGCAAGAGGTGGGATCATAATAGTGCAGGGAAGTTTGTGTGCCTTCTGCGAGTTGAAGACTGAAAATGCCAATCATTTATTGTTACAGTGTGAAGTTTCCTAGTGCATCTGGTCAAAATGGTATAATCTTTGGCAGGTTAATATTTGCATTCCATCCAGCATCAAAGATTTATTAACTGAATGGCACCAACTGCCTGTCAAAACTCGATCCAAACCAATATGAGAAATGGGTTTTTTCGGCATCTTATGTTCGTTGTGGTTATGTAGAAATGAGAGGGTATTTAACAAGACAGAGATTAATGAAGATCGATTATTTGATGTGGCCTTGCTTAGAATCGGACACTGGTGCAAATGCAAATGGCCAAAATCCATTCCATTAGTGTTGGAGTTTTTTAGACAACCGTGTTTATTTGAGATTCATAACTGGAGAACTGATAAAGCAGTTTCTAGCACATGGCTACCACCTGAGAAGGGCGAAGTAAAGTTTAACGTCGACGCGGCGGTAAGGGGAGCGGTCGGCAAAGCTGGGATAGGTGGAATCTTGAGGGATCAGTTCGGTAACCACATGATCTGATTCGCTTGTCCCTTGGGAGTGGCTGAGCCCACGAGTGCAGAGCTCTACGCAATTTATAAAGCCGGGACAGTGTTCATTGAATCAGGGTTGCATGATTCTTGTAAGCTTATAATCGAATCTGATAGCTCTCTAGCAGTAAAGTGGATTGAAAATTCAAACATAGCACCCAGCTCGTTTCGAAGTATTGTAAAAGAGTGTAGGGACATGTGTGACAACAATGGATTTAAAGTCTTGTTTAGTTACAAAGATGCTAACTGCGAGACATACAACCTTGCTAAGCAGGGTCTTAGTAGTTCAAGTGAGCAGTTATGGTTATGTAATGAGTTAAGGACTTTGTAGTTGTGAAGGGGTGGGCTCTCATTTAGACCAATGTAACAGTGATAGCTTCAATAAAGATGGGTACTCTTTTCCTCTTGGATCTAAACGCCAAGAGGTTTTTAACGAGACCCCACATTCTATTTAAAAAAAACATTTATAATGTTATGATATCGATTTAGTTCTAATTTAAACGACTTTCTATAACATATACAATTCACATATATAATTCTTCATATTCTTTTTCATATGTAATATATATCGGGTAAAATTGATGGACTCAACTTGAACTTGAAAATTGATCACTAATTACTAAAACTTTCGAGTTTTTATTTTACAACTTAAACTTTATTTTAAAAAAATGAAATTGAATGTTTAAATTTTTCTGAGTCAAGCCGAGTTTTTTTCAACCCTAAATTGGATTATGGAATAGATTAACTACCAATAAAGGGGTACTTCATATTAGCATAGGTACGAATCATAATATTAAGCGATTTAAGTAAAGTCGGGTGTTTGAATTATGACGTTGTAAATGGAGTAAATTAAATTGAAAGGATTATCCTATACCGGACTTTTATAATACTCGATCTAAATTATACAATAAATATTTTTTTTATAATAGACATCAAATAAATTAAATCTAAGTGATTGTAAAAAAACTGATTTTGAAATATTAAAAGAATTTCATAATTCCACTTATCGAGTATGAACTTCCACTACACCAAATCTGGTATATAACGACGTTTTTGGAGTAAATGCCGCTAATGTTGCACAAATAACGACGTTTTCAGAGGGGATAATTCTACGGTATACCGCAATGTACCACTAATCACGTGTACGAAATGTACCATTAACCGTTTTAATTAGTTTTAAAATATAGGGACCAAAAGTGTTATTATCCATTTTTAAAATAAAATCTTAAAAATAATTTTATACTGTTTTTTTCAGATTTTTTTGTTATTTTTTAATTAAAAATAATAATAATAATAATAATAATTTTATTACTATAACAATTACTACATCTACTTTAATTTAAATTTTATTACAGAAATTATTAAATAGATATAATTTGATCTAGCATAGAACCAATCTTCATCAACCCTAACTAAAAAAGTATTACATCTACTTTAAATTTAGTTAGAGTTGATAAATATTGGTTCTATGTTAGATAAAAACTATACGTATTTAATAATTTTTTCCAATAAAATTTAGAATCAATTTACATTGTTGTAATAATTTAGAATTAATTTACACTGTTGTAATAATATTTGATTATTGATAATTGTTGTGCAAGCAAACATGATTTATAGTTAAAGATATATTGACATTGAAGTGCCAATCTATGTAGATGTGTTGAGAGATTATAACTATCTTACATTGATGTAATTGTGTTTTAGAGCGTAGAAAAACTTATTATAGTAAAAGATACTTTTAAATTTCAATTGAGATATTTACTTTTGATTCGCTAATATTAACCATCAGATCAACTTGAAACTAAACTATGTAAATTTCTGACCAAACTAATTTTTTTCACCGTTAAAATTGATCGACGAATGTTCTGTTAATCAAAATTATGACCTTGACAATAGTTGTAACTTTAGAGAAAAAACTAAAGTTCTTTTTTGGAAGAATATTTTTAACGTGCCACATCACCATTTCTTAACGGGGTTAATAACGATACAACAATGACCATAATGAATTTAAATTAAAAGTTTAATGACTATAATGAAAGATTTTTTTATTTTAGTGACCAAAGTGAATGCAACCTAAAAATTTAATGATTGCCAAATTAGTTTATCTTATTTTTTTAATGGGGGTCACTTGACCCACCATGCACCATGGTGCATCCGTTTCTGCTCCTGGCACACCTTTCGACCACATATCGTACTTCAGGCTATTATCTTTCAGTTCGGTAATCGATATATGTGATAGCACGACAGACACAACCACTTAACTACTAAACAATTGACGTACTAATAGCACAAACTCATTACTACAACTTTATTGTCGTCTGCTTTTATACACAATCACTTCACGAATGAATTTTTTAAATATAGAACATTAAATTTATTAAATTACTTTGAATTAGGCTTAAAGGTTAAATTGGCCCTCATTGAAAATTAAAAAATCAATTAAGGCCTTATGAAAAGATTTCACCCAATTTAGCCTTCAAAACTCAAATTGCACTCAATTTAGCCCCTCTGTTACGTTGACTGCATTGACCGTCAATGCTCTCTAACGATCAGAGATAAAAGGACATGTGGCACACTCTAGATATGCCCCGTTATCAAAATCGATTTTTTAATTCTAAAAAATATCTACAAAATTATAATAAAACATCATAAAAATTGTACAAATTAAAATTATAAAAATATTAAATTAAATTAATTTTTCTTATTTTTCCTATATTTTTTATATAAAAAAACATAAAACGATAAAAAAAATCTTCTAAAAAAACCTTAAAGTTTCATTTCTTTAAAAAATTCCTATAAATTCCTAAATTAAGCTTTAGCACGATTCAACAACCGGTCACTTCCCGTCGTAGGAAAATCCCTCCCATCTTCATTGTCCTTGCACCATTCTCACATTTCGACACCCCTTGCATCGCCCAACCCGTTCTCCCTCAATATTTCTTCTCACCAGCACCGCCATCTACCACAGTACAAACAACTTCCACCGTTGATTAAATTAATTTGGGGATTTGAGAATGTAGGGTTTGGGGTTATAGTTAGAGATTTAAAAATTTTGGGCATTTTGAAAAAAAAAATTAAATTTTGAGTTTTATAATTAAATATATATATATATATTTTAAAAAATATACAATTTTTAAATATTATTTCATTATAAATATTTATATATTTTGAATAATTATTATAATTATTTTTATATTTTTCGATTTTAAGTAAAAATATTTTTATAATTTTATACATAGTTTTTATTTTTTACACATTTAAATATTTTTTATATTTTTATTGATTTTTTAATAATTATAAATATATTTTATATATTTTTTACAAATTTAAATATATTTTTAGATTTTTTATTTTTATTTTTTGAATTTTAAATATTTTTTACATTTTTAAATGATTATTTACAGTTTCGATGATGTGGCACATCCAGAGTGTGCCACGTGTCACCATCACAATAACTACTTTTAAGTTAACGATAAACGTTATGGAAGGGCTAAATTGATCGCAATTTAAATTTTGAGGGCTCGGTTGATCGTAATATGAATTATGAGGGCTCAATTGAGTGAGAAATATTCATAATAATGGTCAAAGTTACGGAAATGCTAAATCGATCGTAATTTGAATTTTGAGGGCCTAATTGAGTGAAAAAATATCCATAAGGGCTTAATTAATTTTTTTTTTATTTTTTGTTGAGGGCCAATTTGACCTTTAAGCCTTTGAATTAAGACCAAATTAATAGAATATATAAGTTTAGACTAAAATAATTAATGAAAATTAAGCAATGGATTATTGGGTATAGGGTTGTAAATGAGACGAGATAGATCACGAGTTATTCGAGCTCGACACGGTCAACACTCCACTCGATTGGACTCGAACTCGGCTCAAGTTCTTAACGAGCCGAGCTAGTTGATACCCAACTTGAAAAACACGCGAGCTACTCGAAAATATAATAAACTATTTTTTAATTTTTTAAAATTAAAGTGAAGTAAAATGTATGTGAGGTGTTTTTGGTTGTTATGTTATGTTAGTTTAATTTTTAGCTTAACTTTCTTTATATTTTCATGTGTACTTTTTTCCTTCTACTAGGTTTAGGGGTTTTTTAACGAGTCGCATGAAAATATTTCTTTTATATGATTCCATCTACAATGAAATCATGCAATTTGATTAATAATAATAATGATGATGATGATGATGATGATGATGATGATGATGATGATGATGATGATGATGATGATGATGATGATGATGATGATGATGATGATGATGATTATTATTATTATTATTATTACGAACAAGGTTGTAAATGAAACGAGACAGACCGCGAGCTACTCGAGCCCGACTGGGTCATAGCTTGATTAATACTCGACTTGACTGGACTCGACTCAAGCTCGAGATCGGCTCGAGTTCTTAACAAGCCGAGTCAAGCTCAACATACTCAAGCTCGAACTCGACTCGAATTCTTAACGAGTCGAGTCAAACTTAGCACTACTCGAACTCGACTCGGCTCGGCAATTGCAGGATTCAAATTCTCTAAAAAGGCGGCATTCATATGCATGTATCTATGAAAAATAAAGTTGTGAATGTATAATAAATTAAGTGGTACAACGAAAGAATGTAGGTTGAATCTTACATACATTCTCTTTAAGCTGAAACTTGAACGATAAAGAGAATTAACTTCCGAATTGCCCTAAGGCCTAAACTAATTATACATATTATCTAAGGAACAGTGCTTTGGTCCAAGCTAGACAAAGTTGTAGGACTGAGAATAGGGGAAGATAACCAATTATAAGACGACGGCGACAGGTTGAACTCAAACGAATCCGCCGAGGCGTCGGAGAATTTTTGGTAGAACCCAGAAACCATATGCAATGGCTGCGGTGGTGCAACCTGAAGAGGCGGAGGTGGCGGCGCCACTCTTTGAAGACGAGATGACGGAGTTTGATGTGACTCAACATGAACGACTGCTGCACCGCCGGTAAGCTTTTGAACCAAGTCCCGGAAGTTTATAGGGTCGACCTTGTAAACTCTGGGCGGCGTCGGTTGCAATGGTGAAACCGCCGGCTTCTTCCATGGCTTCCCCATCGGCTTACGCACCGAATGAAGCGACGCATGGAAAGACTGTGCGTCCTTTAAAGTACCTCGTGCTAGTGCTGAGGAAGAAGATGATGAATAAGCTTCCATCTATGGCTAATTGCTATGCTTTTTTTTTCTTTAAATTTAGAATATGGAGATACACACTGATACATACATTATATATATATATGAAGAAAATAATTAAAGAAAATGGTAAGGATTTTGATGGTGGGATGAATCTGCAGATAAGGAAAAAATTCAAATATTCTTTTGTTAGTTAGCAGCACTTAGCAGCCCACCATGGTCAAAGTGCCTGAATTTTGACCTAATTTTTTATTTATTAGAAAATTAATTCTTTTTCTATATTTTTTTTTGTTTCTGGAAGATCGGAACCATACGTGTGTGTTTTACCATATTTAAATACGAGTTAAAATTTAAGGTTGAAGGGCAGAACATAAATATTTGTAAATAAGTCACTGATTATGTTTCTTTGGATAGGAAGAAGGTTTGGAAATTTATATTTAACAAAATTAATTTGTTTAAAGCATGTTTAATGGAGTTTTAATTCCTGAATAATAGTTTATTTAATTATTGTTATTTAAAGATTATATAAACATAAAATAATAAAAACATTGCTATTACTAATTGTCATGTGAAATGCTTTTGGTTAGTTAAAATTTTATTTGAATAATAATAGTTCTTATATTATTTAATATATTAGCCTATTAAATTCTTTAATATTGTACCGCTTGTATCAGGGGAAGGCGTTTATATCGTGCGGTTGGAGCAGTCGCTACCCGCCGCCCGCCTCTTTGTTGGACCAATATCCTCTCTATCCTCTCATTATAATTATATTTATATTTATATTTATATTTATATTTATATTTATATTTATATTGATATTTGATACATCATACAGGTGTGAATGTGACGCTTTTGTTGTAGAATAATGAAATAAAATATTTTCAATCATGCAGTAATTAAATATTTCATTTTTTTATAAATTCTAATATATTAGTAGTTTATAATAAATAAACTTTATATATTAACTTTAACTTTGTATTGTTTTTATATATTACTATATTGTATCTTTAATTCTCTGCCTTTGTGTGGCACGTTTTTTTCTCTCTGCCTTTGTGTGGCATGTTTTTTCTTTCTTTTGTTCTCTTTTCTTTTTCGGTTTCTTTTCTATTGTTTTTGCTGAAGTGACGATGGCGAACGTTGAAGCAGACTTGGCTGGCCTCTCGATTGATGAAGGAGAGGAGGAACCTCTTTTGATTGGGGATGTTAATGTTAATCATGTGGTATTGTATGAGCATTGTTTTGTGGGTTCTTTCCTGACGACGAGTGTGGTTAATTTCCAGTCGATGCGATCGACGTTGTCGAATGTTTGGCACCCAACTAGCGGAATCTCCATTTCAGATATTGGGGCAGGGAGGTTTTTGTTTAGACTTTACCATCCGATAGATGCTGACAGATTAGAAGCGGGAGGGCCATGGTACTTTAATAATCACCTCTTGATTCTCCACCGGCTCTGCGCTGAGGAGGAGCCGCTGAGTGTCCCGTTGTTTTTTGCAGATTTTTGGGTGGTGGTGTGTGAGGTCCCGGTGGGTTTTATGTCTTCCTACATTGCGGTTCAATTAGGCAACTTTGTGGGTGCTTTTATCGAACAAGATCTGTCCACTGTTACATTGGGTTACAGAGGCATGATGCGTATTCGTGTTAGGTTGGATATTCGGAGGCCTCTTAAGCGACGAAAGAAAGTTACTGTTATTAATGGTGAGCCTGTCTATGTAAAGTTTCAGTATGAAAAATTGAAATTGTTTTGCTTTCTGTGTGGGAGGATTGGCCATGGTGAAAGCATCTGTCCGATTAGGTTTCAGTCGGCCGATATTAACCTGCGTTGTGAGTGGGATGCTTCCCTTCGTGCTCCGCCGAGGCGTGGTGGTCCGGTGTTTAGCCCATGGTTGCGTGATGATGTGGGAGTAATTGGTGGCGTGAGTGGCTCTGACTCTGTGCGGAATTCTAGTGCAGATAGGGGTATGATTGGATCTTCTGCGCTTTTTAAGGAGAATAATCCTGATAGATTTATAGATCTTATCTCAAATCTAAAAGGCAAGTCAACCTTATCAATTTCTGGTGGGGGCCACCTTTCGGGTGTGGCTAATTTTAAGTCAGCTGATGGGCCAATTTCTAATGTTGGGTCGGGCTTCGATCAGGAAATAACTGATGGAGCTGAAGACAATGCCCTGGAACATCTGGATGGGCCGAAGAGACAGAGAGTGGGTGCAAGTTCCTCCCTAGTTTCAAGAAAGGGTGATTCAAAGGAGGAAGATGACAGATTATCGGCAGGTCTGACGGTTCAGACCAGCCGGGTGCAATGAAGCTCCTGAGTTGGAACGTCCGTGGTTTGGGGAAACCCGGTGGTTGTCTTCTTGATGGAGACAAAGTTAAGTTCTAACAAGATGGCTAGAGCGCGTAGGTTGTGTTGTTTTCCGAATGGTGTAGATGTTAGTTCCCAAGGTCGTAGTGGTGGTCTCTCCTTAGCTTGGAAGGAGGGTTGTGAGGTTACGGTGAGATCTTTTTCAGAAAGGTTTATTGATGCAGTGATTACAGAGGATAACGGTCAGAGTTGGCGAGTGACGGGGTTCTATGGTGCTCCGGAAGAAAGGTTTAGAAATGCTGCATGGGACCTGATTCGGGGGTTAAACGAGCTCCCTGATTTTCCGTGGCTGGTCATTGGCAATTTTAACGAGATTTTAACCACGGATGAGAAGAGGGGTGGACGTTTGAGGAGTAATCGGCAGATGGAGAGTTTCAGAAATGTTCTTGATGATTGCTCTTTGTCGGATATTGGGTTTAATAAGCGTTGGTATACGTGGAGTAAAGGCTTGTCGCAGGGAACAACTATCCGTGAAAGGTTGGATCGAGGTGTTGCAAATAGCAGCTGGTGGGATTTATTTCCTGATTTTTCCCTGTCCCACTTGGCCCATACCTTCTCGGACCACTGTCCTCTACTGCTTGAAACTGATGCTTCTCGTAGTGGACCAGGTAGTTGGATGTTTCGGTTTGAGGCAACATGGTTATTGGAAGAGTCATGTGAGGGTGAAGTTCGGCGATTGTGGGATCAATCTGTGGGTTCCATTCCTGATCGGTTGTGCGCAATGGTTAGGGGTCTGAACAAATGGGCTCAGAAATTGCGTAGTGTGAAGAGAGGATGCATATCCCGTCTGAAGGCAAAGTTGGAGGATCTTCTTGATAAGGATCCGTCGGATGATGTTATTGGGGACATTATGGATACACGTTTGGAATTAAATATGGAGTATGATAAAGCTGAGCTATATTGGGAGCAGCGTGCCAGACACAATTGGCTGCAACACGGTGATAGGAATACTGCCTATTTCCATCGTGCTGCTTCTCAACGAAAATGACGTAATAAGGTGTTGATGCTTGTGGATAATGATAATGTTAGTCGTAATGATGAAGAGGGGCTTGCAGAGTTAGCAAAAACTTATTTTGAGGGGCTCTTCTGCTCGCAAGGTCCAAGTGAACCCACGGAAGTTCTAGCGGGTATTGTCCTGTGTATTACGGGGGCCATGAATGAAGAGTTATGCAAAGATTTTACCACGGATGAGGTTTCTGCCGCGCTAAAATCCATGAGCCCATTGAAGGCAGCGGGCCCTGATGGGCTCGGGCCTATTTTCTTTCAGAAGTTTTGGGGCATTGTAGGCCATGACATATCCCACTATTGTCTGGAATTATTGAAAGGAACTCAGCAAATGGCAGACGTAAACCGTACTAACATTGTCTTGATTCCTAAAGTCTCTAATCCGAGATCTATGGCCAACTTCCGTCCAATAAGTTTATGTAACGTCGTTTATAAGTTGGTTGCGAAGGTCCTGGTAAACAGATTCCAGTCCGTACTGTCAGGTTGCATTGATGAGGCTCAGAGTGCCTTTGTGCCCGGTCGTTTGATTACTGATAATGTCATTGTAGCGTATGAGACGTTACATTCTTTCAAGATGAAACGAGGAGGGGGCAGTGGTTTTTTTCGCTCTA
This sequence comes from Hibiscus tridactylites, assembly GCA_958450335.1. Taxonomy (NCBI): domain Eukaryota; kingdom Viridiplantae; phylum Streptophyta; class Magnoliopsida; order Malvales; family Malvaceae; genus Hibiscus; species Hibiscus tridactylites. The sequence continues at coordinate 75,529,270 of OY288274.1, read as the reverse complement.
AAGTTGGATATGAGCAAAGCATATGATAGGGTCGAATGGAGTTTTCTTCGTGCTATCCTTATTCGTATGGGTTTTAGTCCTTTCTGGGTTGATCGTATCTGGTGGTGTATTTCCTTGGTGTCATATTCTGTTATTATGAATGGGAAGCCGGGTGACATCTTCAGGCCTTCCAGGGGATTGCGCCAGGGTGACCCCCTGAGTCCTTATTTGTACTTAATTTGTGCTCAGGGCCTCTCTTCGCTTTTACATCAGGCCCAAAGTCGAGGTATTCTGGCAAGTGTTCGTTTGAACAGGTACTCTCCTTCCCTTATACATTTGTTTTTTGCGGATGATAGTCTTCTTTTTGGCAATATTTTTGGGGGGGATGCGGGGGCTATTAAAGGTGTCCTGGATATGTATTCGCAATACTCAGGCCAACAGATTAATTTTGATAAGTCGGGTCTCTTCTTTAGTTCGAATACTACCGAGGAAGACCAAATTTCTGTGAAAGGGATTTTTAGGGTGGGCCAGAGTAGTAATATAGAAAAGTATTTGGGTTTGCCTCTTCTTGTCGCGCGGAACAGATCGCGTGCTTTTGCGGGTTTGAAGGATAAGACTAGGAAAAGGATAGCGGGTTGGAGTATTAAGCCTCTGTGTCAAGGGGGTAAAATGGTCTTCATTAAGAGTGTGCTTCAGGCTATTCCTTTGTATGCTATGAGTATTTTCCTCCTCCCCAAGGGGATTTGTAATGAGCTTCAAGCGGCTATGGCGAAATTCTGGTGGCAAAGTTCCAAGCAAAAGAGGGGGATACACTGGTGCACGTGGGATAAATTGTGTTTGCTTAAGGAAGAGGGAGGACTTGGGTTCAGAGACTTGGCCAAATTTAACGTGGCTTTATTGGCCAAACAAGGTTGGAGATTAATGACCAACCCATCCAGTTTGGTGGGGCGGGTTTTGCGAGCAAAATATTATCGTTCCTCTGATTTTTTGGGTTCGAATCTGGGCTCGACCCCTTCTCTTGTATGGCGGAGCATTTGGAGCGCAAAATGCCTACTACTGCAGGGGCTCCGTTGGAGAGTTGGTTCCGGGTTGTCCATCAACGTCTTGAACGACTTCTGGCTGCCTGTGTCACCGCCAAGGTTGGTTGAATCACCTATGTCTACGGAAGTTTCTAGGGTTCGGGATCTTATTCAAGATAATCCGAAAACCTGGAATGTGGGCTTAGTGGAAGAATTGTTTTCGGAAGAGGATGCATCGAAGATTCTCAGTATTCCTCTTGTCGAATCTATGCAAGAGGACTTATTGGTTTGGTCAGCAGAACATACAGGGGCCTACTCTGTAAGGAGTGGTTATAAACTCCTCATCCTAAATTTGTCTAGTGATGAATCAGAGAGAAAAATTTTTAAGTTCCTATTGGCTATGTCGTGCCCGGAGAAAATAAAGATCCAGATCTGGAAGTTTGTCCTAAATTTCGTCCCCTCTAGGCAAAATCTGTGTTCTAAGAGAGTTCTAAGTGACCCTAAATGTGAAGTCTGTCTCATGACTATCGAATATGGTCTACATGCTATTCGTGACTATCGTTTTCCAAAACTGGTTTGGGATGCAATGGGTTTTCGTTGGCCCTCGAATCTGCGCCTACCTAATGTCTATGAGTGGCTAAATTGGGCTTTCATACATTTTCCTCAAACAAAGCATAGAGAGATTGGTATTACAATCTGGGCATTATGGTATGCACGAAATAAACTAATACATGAAGGTGTAGCTCAATCACGGGATGAGGTCTGTACCTTTATCAAAGCTTATTGCCAGGAGCTTGAGTCCCTAACACCATTGTGTCGGCCGACTACAGCGACGGTTGAAGTCAGATGGTCTCCGCCACGCGAGGGTTTGGTAAAGGTGAATTACGATGCGCACTTTCGGGTGGGTTCGTCGGAGTCCTTTTCAGGTGTGGTGGCCCGGGATTGTCATAGAGAGGTTCTGGGCTCTTGCTGGAGGAAGGTTGAGCATGTCCCAAACAGCTTCGTCGCCGAGGCTTATGCAGCACTGCATGCGGTGGTTTTTGCGGTTGAGCTGGGTCTGCGCCGAATCATTTTAGAAGGGGATTCATTAGCAGTTTTCAAAAGTTTAAATTCTAAAAATAAAGAGTTCTCTGAAATGAGTTCGTTGACCTGGGAAGTGAAGCATCGTGCCCGTTCACTGGAGGAGTGCGTTTTTCGCTTTGTTCCGAGATCTGGAAACAAGGTTGCTCACGAGGTCGCTCGCGTCGGTGCTGGAGCTTTGCCGGAGGTCTACTGGGTGGAAGAGATTCCGTTGCGTGCGCGGCCTGCGGTGGAGGCGGATAAACGGTTGTGGGATCCGCCGTGAACTCCGCCCGTTTTCTGGTTTTCTATGGGGCTTCCGTTCTTACTCTTTTAAGCCCTTTCTCCTCTTGCATGTGCTATTTTCACAGTTGATTTTAGCTTCACGGTGGTGAAGAAGGTCGAGAGGTGGTCTTTCTGTTGATTACGGCATGGTAACGGCGGGGGAGGGTTTTCTCCTCTGCTGCGTCGTTTGAGTTTTGGGGATCTGATTTGGATATCTGATCCCATGGTTTCCTTTTTTGTTTTACTCTTAGGCTTTTAGGGCTTTGGACTATGAGGCCCAAAGTCTTGGGTTTTGCTCTTTGTTGGATTTCGTTTTATATTTTTAATAAATTACCTTGCCGGCTTTTTATCAAAAAAATATATATATATTACTATATTGTACTTGGTAATATTTTTAATCATTAAACCTAAGGTGAAAGTCTTGTCATTTTGGAGTTTACTTTTATGAGAGGTTTGGATTGAAACACAATGAGAAATCCATCGAATTAATTAATATTTTTAAATAAATTTTGATTCTATTAGCAGTTAAAAAAATTATTAATTCAATTTTATTTAATTCAGTTTAACCACCAATTGAATTAACATAATAAATATCATAGAGTAATATTTTTTCGGGCCAAAATGACTCTAAATTAACTTTTAGTTTTAATTATGAAAATGAATTAAATATTATACACCTTGATTTAATTTTAATTATGAAAATAAACTAAAATCAATATAAAATCTTTTAAAGTTTAAAGCTACCTCAATGTGTGCGAACGTTCTTGTGGTTGGTGTTGCGAAAGAGCTTGCTCACGAATATGGAGAGACTTCGAAGGAATCTTACGAGTGATGGGGGATGCCAAATTTGTAGGCGAGGATGCGAGGATATCGATCATGTTTTGCGTAGATGTCCGACGGCTAGGTTGCTGTGGACGCGTCTTGTGCCTTGGGATAGGCTTGTAGAGTTTGAGTCGATGGAGTGTGATGCGTGGCTGGATTTTAATTTGCGGAATGAGGGTGGCTTGCCGGTTAGTGGTTCGTCTTGGGTGACACGATTTGCCGTAAGTTGATGGCTATTGTGGAAGCGTTGATGTAGCTTACTATTGGATGCGACGTTTGTTGAGCAAGGCGACATTGTTTCACAATGTTTGCAGCTGGCCGTGGAGTTTGACGGCGTGCCTCCTACTGCTGTTGTTCCACGACGGATGGGCGAGGAGAAGGCTCGATGGCAGTGCCCTCCAGTTGGGTGGACTAAGGTGAACGTTGATGGTTCGGTGCAGGGACAGCAACGAGCTACTGCGATAGGGGGAGTTATCCAAGATTGGTCTGGGAAGTGGTTGTTTGGCTACGCTCGTTTGATTGGTAGTTGTTCGGTGTTGATGGCAGAATTATGGGCGATATATGATGCTCTGTTTCATGCATGGAGGTTGGGTATTAAGAAGATGTATCTTAAATCAGATAATGTGGAGGTGGTTCGGATTCTTACGAGTGAATTGTCGGCGTTACGTGGAGATGCGTTGGTTGATCTAATATTTGGTTTATTGTGCCGAGAATGAGAGGTGCGGATCTTACATATTGGACGTGAGGGGAACAAAGTGGCAAACTTCCTTGCCCGGATGTTTAACGGCCAGCGGCGCGAGAACGCTTGGTTGTTGGAGTCATCGTGTGGGGTGCAGGACATTGTGGATGCTGAGCGGAGCAGCTAACCGCCGTTGTTAACTTACAGTATTAGCAACAACAAAAATATTTTAGATGTGAAATTGACATTTAGACTCTAATGAAACAACCTTGAATACGTAAACATTTTTACCATTTTTATCTTGAAATAGACATGTACTTCACCAAAATAATATCGTTCGACTCAAATTGATCCAAGCACGATGAATGCTTGACTGTCAAATATATAAATAGTTAAAGATGAGAAAAAGAAAACATAAATTATGTTAGTGTTAATGACATTCTTAATTTAGTAACTATCTACTGATTCAATCATCAATATTTTATAAACATTTTGCTGTCATTTTTTTCAGATACATATGTATGGTAGATCTATACTATATCTTATGAGATCATATGAAAACTTTTAATAAATGGGTGATAATTTTGGTCAAGTTCTTAAATATTAGACTCGATTAAATAAGAGATTTGATGCTTTTAAATCTACTCAAATAATGGTTTAACATTTTCGAGTACGAGGCTTCGGTGCAGAGTAATCCTCCTTCGTCATCGATCGATTGTCACATTTATTCGCTGTTGATCACATTTATTTTGATCCAAATTGTCACAAACAGATACAGCAGAAAATGTGCAACAGAGATAACCTGAGCAGGAGTCTCACCACTTGATTTATGGTTGATAAACAAAATAACAGGATCTGCAAGATTAATTTAATCATTTGGCAGATACACCAGGTCCCTTCCACTTGAAGTTATCCGCATACGCCTTCGGCTGCAAACAGATACTTTATGAGATGAGATATACTGCCTGGAAAAATATGAGTTATAACACAAGGGATGATGAATACATTGGAAACTACAGTCTAATGGTGGAGAATATAGATTATGTTGATCACATTTCTTTCTTCAACAAACATAGATCATGTCTACACCAATGTTTGAGCATATTGAATTTAATGGATGAAGTTGTTGTTTTTGGACATTCTAGCAGCGTATAAGCTCGTCAAATAGAGTAACCCTGGTCTACATGATGTCTGACCGAAGTTAAAAGCTCGACCTTTATGCTGCTATCAGTGCTATAACTTTCAACCTCTCTAACTCAGATAAGTAACACTAACTTGTCAAATGCCAATATTTAGACTTCACAACATCTTTACGACGATTCCAATGTGATAAGGGGGCTCCTAAGAAATCTTATTTCTCTCTACATTAGAGCTTCCTTCCAGGTATAGGGTTTTCATAAGCATTTTCATTAGAATGTCTCATTTGAAAGAGGATGTTCGTGGACTTTCAAGATCTTATATCTTAAGTGAATCTCGAGGCCTGCTAATGTGGCAGCTCATCGGATTGCAGTCAATTACCGCACGAGGATGTGCATGTTGAATTAGGTTCCAAACATACCCTTCCTCTCCATGGTGTCTTGTCATGAGATGGATTACCATGTACCATCATGGATATGGGTTCCAGCTGTTTCTCTTTTAAGCTTTGTATTGCCAGCCAAAAAAGAGGGAATTACTATGATTCCGAAGAAAAATGTCTAGTCAAGGTCAAGGATCAGGACAGTGCAGGCAGGACCCGAATGCAGTCATTCCCCTAAAAGCTCAAAAAGTTCAAAACCGATGATGCACTATCAGTTTCCTTTAGAAATGTAGTGTTGGTTTTCATTCTTCTGCCTAGATGAAATAATTAACCATGGTTTTCATTCACCAACTTGCTACTATGTAGGCTCATGTAAAAGAATCAGAATTCATGGCACAAATTCAAAAGAAAAGAGTTTTAAAGTTTCAAACCTTCAGCACTGGTGTCTGGCGCTTTTTAACCTGTATAATGAGTTCAAGATGTACTACCAATTAGTTTCTCACGAAAGATGGGAAATGGTTCATTAAAGGAAAACATTTTTGTAGCAAAATAATCAAGTAAGCTATCTAACAACAAGTGCTGAATCAAAACTGTCTTTGCAGCAAAAGAGTGAAGGAAAAGAAAAGATAGAGCATACCACATAATCCCACCCATGTCTCTCGGCAAAAGACTTAGCAGCTTCTTCACTATCAAAACCAAGTGCAGAATCACCAACATTAGCATAAGGGTCCCCTGTTGATGTCCAACCCATCAATGGGTTCTCCCACCTGTACCGTATTATTCAATGTCAAGAAACTATTGGTTTTGAAAATCAAGGTTACAAGACAAAACTTCTAAGATCTACTTCCACAAGACCAGATCAAAAAGAAGACACCAACACTCCAAATATGGCATTGTGGCATAAAGGAAACAAGTATTCAACAATGAAACCTACGTTACTCGATCAGTGAGTGTTGGATATGAGCATTTGTCTCACATGGGTATGTTCTAATCTTTCTATATTTGCCCATGTATTCGAACAATCCTTTTGAGGGCCTTATCCCTATATCAATGTTAAAAAAGTGTTTGACACAAGAGTAATGAAGAGTCGGAGACTCGGAGATACATAAAACAAAACCACACCCCAGAACGAACCAAACAGAAACTTGATGCAATTTACCAAAAAATCAGAACCTTCAAATAGGGTTGCTTGCATAAAAAATATTCATAATTGAAGATTAGCACTAGCTTAATTCCATCATTTTGAGTTTCTTCCATTTAGAAGATTCAGCAGAGATTACTTAAGATCACATTCAATTAGAGGAGTTACTAGTATTCTAACTGGAAACTGACAAATTGACACAAAAAGGATCAATTTCTACGGCTAAAATGATAGGAAAATTAGGGCTAAAGGCAAAAAGGGGGCAAACATACTTTTGTGTTGACACAAAATTGATCTTCCACCTTCCAACTTTCCCAGATCCTTGTTGAGTTGCAGTTCTTGCAGGCGAGTAAATCACAACCTGCGACGCAAATCAAGCGTCGTAATAATTCTATATTTCCAAATTCTTTCAGAAATTATAAGAAAAAACTAACGATCGATAAAAAAAAAATCCTAAAAACCGATGATAATTTGAAATTTACCCTCCTACGAAGATGTTCTTCAGGGATTCCGGAAACCATTCCGATCTCGCCTGGCTTGACCTCAACCAATGCATCTGAAGTGAAGGCTCTCGAGAACGATCCCAAGGCAGTCCGAGCCACTCGAACTTGGCTCGTTAGTTTTTGCAGCGAGTTCGCGGCGGTCATCGTCTTCCTCAGAATCTATGCTCTCCTGGTAATGAAAAATAACCTCTTCGATTTTTAGATTACAAAATCTTCTTTGAAGGAAAAAAAATTCAAGTGAATAAAGGTCAAATTCTTCATTTAATCCCCATACTATGTTAAAGTTGTGAATTTAATTCATCTATCAAATTCTAATTTTTTTGTTATTTTTGAAATTTTGGTGAAATTGATCTTTTATTAGTATTTGTGTTATGAATAAAATTTAGATTCATTTTCTACTTTTTAAATTTATCATTTTAAACCATCATAATTTAGTAATATTACCTTAGAATTATTTGGATTAAACTAATGTTTTCATATTTAATAAGTATATGAATTAAATTGACCAAATTAAAGTACATAACGTAACTTGTAAGGACATTAACATTGGATACTCGTGTTGTGAATAATGAAAATTGGACTGAGAGGATTGTCTTCATATTAGTCTTTTACAAAATTTAATATAAATTAATCTGTAAATGAGTTAATTACAAGTAGTTAAACAAAAAATACATAATATAATAGTTATTGATAGAAATCGACAACGATTAAAATATATTTGGAGTAATTACAGTTTTTGATCTTATCTTTTATATATTTGGTTCTAAGAGTTCTCGCTTGTATAAGTCTTCTATCTTGGATATATTAAAGTTCATTGAGAAGTTCTGCAGTTAGGCACTCGTAGGGTGCGACTAAAATGAAGTAGCTTTACATAAAATCTTACTAAGTTGTTGTAATTTATACAAATTTTTATTTAAACGGTAAGAATTTATGTTATAATATAAGAATTTGTTTACACAAATTCGTACTAAGAAAAAATCTACACAAATTCTTACCTAGTAAATAAAATTTTTTCTAGTTACACAAATTTTTGTCTAATTAATAAAATTTTTAGTTTTATCTTAATTATTATTCTATTTTAAATATATTTTTTTCAAAATAATAAAAAATTTATGTATGATCGTATTTTAACCGTACCCTAAGGTACCGCACCTTAGCATGTCCCAAGCCCATCAGAAGCAATATCTGTAGTTTTCTCCGGCATGTTTGTTCTCGGCAGTGGAAAAGTGAAAATAGCCCAAAAACAAGTTAGGCCTTCAAAGCTCTTTTAGATCCAAAAGCCCATCAAATCCTAAATTAACCCTAATTTTGACACCAATTTCCCACCATATATCTTTCTCAAAACCCTAGTTCCCCTGCTTACACCACTGGCCATCTCCAACTCGAAGGGGAGTCACCCACAGCAAAAATGAAGTACAACCCACGCGTCTCCTCCTCTCGCCGCAAGAGCCGCAAGGCCCATTTCACGGCGCCGTCGTCTGTCCGCCGTGTTTTGATGAGCGCACCACTTTCATCCGATCTGAGGTCCAAGTACAACGTCCGATCCATGCCGGTCCGCAAGGACGACGAGGTCCAAGTCGTTCGCGGAACCTACAAGGGCCGGGAAGGGAAAGTGGTTCAAGTTTACCGCCGCAAGTGGGTGATCCACATCGAGCGCATCACTCGCGAGAAAGTGAACGGTTCGACCGTGAACGTCGGAGTCAACCCATCGAAGGTTGTCATTACCAAGCTGAGGCTCGACAAGGACCGCAAGTCCTTGCTGGATCGTAAGGCCAAGGGACGTGCCGCCGCTGATAAGGACAAAGGCACCAAATTTTCTGCTGAGGATATCATGCAGAGTGTCGACTAAGGTTGTCTCCTATTTTCTTTTTACCTTATGATGTTGCAACTGTTGGACTTGATTGCACTTTTTTTGCATGTTTTATCAATTGGTAATACAATTAAGAATCTGGGATTTTATGGACTTGATAATACTATATATTGTGATTTTTGTTCTGGGTTTTTGAATTGAGCTCTTTAGAATGATTTTCTCAGTCGTTTGCTTTGAGCAAGCCTTGGATTGTTTAGTTATCTTTTAGTCTTTTAGAACACAAGAATGTTCTTGTGTGATCTTCAACATTGGGCCAACTTTATTTACATTAATTTCATATTGGTAAATACAGATTATCTAAGCTTGTCAATTGTATTGAGTTGCAGAGAAATTAGTTCTAGGAGTTCAGTTTGCTCATTATGAGCTAGTTTTTAACACACATTAACGCAACATTTTCACCGTGTCTTGTTAAACGAAAGCACCTCAGACCCTTTCGGGTCAGCCTCATTTGATCAGGCACACGCCTTGGAAATTCTTTTTCAAGGCAATAGACATAAGAGAAGTCTGTCCGATTGAATTTCTCATTTGATCAAACTCTATACCATTGCATATTTTGTAGAAAACTAGACTGCACTCTAGAGTTTATTATATATCTTAAGCTTTTTGAAGGCAATAGACATGTATACATATTGCATATTGCGTATGGGTCGATATGAAGGTTTAAATGCTTGGGGTGCGTGTTGACCCCTTGACAACCTTGTGTTAACATTAGATTTGTTAGAATTTAAGATAATATGGTTTCCCTCTTTGTCTTGAGGTTGAGGATGCTTGGATTTAGAAAATACAAATCTTGGTTCTTTTGTTTGTGTTGCTTTACAGAACATAATCCTGTTTGTGTTGTTTTTGTTGTGTATATTTGATTTTATTTTGCACCGTGAATTGATAATATGTTCAACAGATAGTACACAATTAGAGTGATGGTTATTCATCAAAATAATCTAAAAATGCTACGTCACCAACTGTAGCTCGTTCCTGTTATCAGTAGACCTAGCAATTATATTTGTACTATTTCTTCAAGTCGTGTTTTGCATCATATTTTAGATGGGTTTTTATGTGTTGTGTAATGGCGTCGTGTCCAATCTACTTGTAATTGATTTGCAGCTTCTTTGACTTAGTTCTTGTTATGTAATTACCATATATTTGATGAATGGAGTTCTTCAACTTGAGGAATAAAGAGACTTTGTGTCCGTTTGGCAGCCAAAAGTTTTTCAAAAGGCTTTTGTCTGTTGAACGGAAAAGCCCCGCCGAACACCCTGTTTTTGCGTCTCTTCACCCTGTTTTTGCGTCTCTTCACCGTGTTTTGTAGAAAACTAGACTGTACTCTAGAGTTTATTATATATCTTAAGCTTTTTCAAGGCGATAGACATATATACACATTGCACATTTCGTTTGGGTCGATATGAAGGTTTAAATTCCCGGGGTGCCTGTTGACCCCTTGACACCCTTGTGTTAACATTAATATTTGTTAGAATTTAAGATTATATGGATTCCCTCTTTGTCATTTCGTTTGGGTCGATATGAAGGTTTAAATTCTCGGGGTGCCTGTTGACCCCTTGACACCCTTGTGTTAACATTAAAATTTGTTAGAATTTAAGATTATATGGATTCCCTCTTTGTCTTGAGGATGCTTGGATTTAGAAAATTCAATCTTCGTTCATTTGTTTGTGTTGCTTTACAGAACATAATCCAGTTTGTGTTGTTTTTGTTATGTATGTTTGATTTTATTTTGCACCGTGAATTAATAATATGTTCAACAGATATACACAATTAGAGTGATGGTTATTCATCAAAATAATCTGAAAATGCTACGTCACCAACTGTAGCTCGTTCCTGTTATCAGTAGACCTAGCGATTATAACTGTAGCTTGTTCCTGTTATCAGTAGACCTAGCGATTATATTTGTACTATTTCTTCGTGTCGTGTTTTGCATCATATTTTAGATGGTTTTTATGTGTTGTGTAATGGCGTCGTGTCCAATCTACTTGTAATTGATTTGCAGCTCCCTTGACTTAGTTCTTGTTATGTAATTACCATATATTTGATGAATGGAGTTCTTCAACTTGAGGAATAAAGAGACTTTGTGTCCGTTCGGCAGTCAAAAGTTTTTCAAAAGGCTTTTGTCTGTCGAACGGAAAAGCTCCGCCGAACACCCTGTGTTTGTGTCTCTTCACCATGTGTGTCTCTTTACTATATATTTGTTAGAATTTAAGATTATATGGATTCCCTCTTTGTCTTGAGGATGCTTGGATTTAGAAAATGCAAATCTTGGTTCATTTGTTTGTGTTGCTTTACAGAACATAATCCAGATTGTGTTGTTTTTGCAATTTATATTTGATTTTTTTTGGCACCGTGTAAAATCATTTGTTCAACAAATATACACTATTAGAGTTATGATTATTCATCAAAATAATCTGAAAATGTTACATCACCAAGTGTAGCTTGTTCCAGTTATCAGTAGACCTAGCCATTATATGTGTACTATTTTCTCGTGTCGTGTTTTGCATCATATTTTGGATACGTGTTGTGTAATTGCGTCGTGCCCAATCTACTCTTAGTTGATTTGTAGCGCCCGTGACTTTGTTCTTATTATGTAATTACAATGGCAGTGTTCGGCAATTAGTTGATAGCGTAATGCATTAGTTCATAGGCCATAGCCGATAGCGAATTGTATTACCTGATAGCGGAATGCATTAGTTCATAGGCCATAACTGATAGCGAATTGCATTAGTTGATTTGACTAGTGAATTGCATTAGTTGATTTGATTAGTGAATTGCATTAGTCGTTTGTGTAAAAGTATTCTGGTAAAATTAATTGACAGTTGATAGTTGTTTTATTATTTAAATAAATAAAATGACATATAAGCACATAATTATATTTGATATTTGTTTGAATAGTTTCTTAATTATCAATATTTTCTATATATTCATATTAATTAGATTATGAAGGATAGTTTTTTGATATAACATTATTAAGCATATTTGAAGTAAGTATTAGTTTACAATTGTTATAATGTATATATGTGAGGTGAGAAATTAAAATAGAAAATGTTAAATTTGGGTTATTTAAAATATTTATAATTATTAAGTGTAAAATGATTTTTATAATTCTTGTGTCAAAATTTTTAATTTTAAAAAGTTATTAGTAGTTTTTTTAATAAAAAGTTAGAAGTTTCATTTCAGTTTGTTATTCTAATCTATTATTGATTTAACATCTAAATTAATAAATTTAATCGATCAAACTTTTAATTTTAATTTAAATATCTAATTTTTATTCAAACTGATGTTTACTGAACATGATCTATATATTTGATGTATGGAGTTCTTCAACTTGAGGTATAAAGAGACATTGTCTCGTTTTCTTTTGAAATTAGTTTTTGATTGTTTTCTAAAAGGTTTATATATATATTGCTACCGAAAATAATTTTTTTTAATGAGACAAAAGAAAAAAATATGCGGCCGATATATGACAACTTTTATCAAATTTATCTTTTAAAAATAAATATAATCAGTATATGTTAAAGTTATTTTTAATATTTTTTAAAACAGTCATCAAAATTACGGACATTAATTAATATTTAAATTTTTTATTATTTTATTTAAGTGTAATATAAAAATAAAAATCATAATTTAATTTAATTTTTCCTATTAAATTCCATTAGTTCCGCTAAATGGTTTTCGGAAGATAAAATCATAGTATTTATAACGCGTTGATACGACCTTTTGATACATTCGATACATACATGTAATTTAATTTAAAACTTTTTTGTTACTTAATCTAAAGTTAATATTATTGATTATTTAGCTGAGTCGGTGATCAAATTGTCATTTATTATCGGTTGTGAAATTACTAAAATATTTTTTAAGAGTTATATTTTAACAAGTTGAGTAAAAAATTTACACAATCTTTTTACAAAATATAAAACTTGAATTCCAAACCTTAGTACCTTAAACTCTAAATTCTAACAATAAACTATAAATTCTACACACTAAATCTCTAAACTTTAAATTTTAACATAAAATCTTAAAATTAAAAGACTTGTGTATCAAAATATTTTTTTAATTGTAATAATAATTGTTAGAAAAACACGTTTGTCTGCTCAATTTTTTATACAATATTTAAATAAAATCATTAAAATTACTCATTTAAGTATTTAAATATAATCATCAAAATAGTTTTTAATTAAATAGTGAGGTATTTAATAAAAGAACTCAACAAGTGGTCTTAGTGGGAAAACGGATGATCTTCATCTTAAGAGATTCGAGTTCAAAGATATTATCTTGCGATCACTTTTAGACTATTAAAAAATAGTGAAAAATTATATTCTCATGCTAGGATTTGAATCCATACAAAATGAGGCAAGATAAGCATCATTTACCATTAAGTCAATTAGTGGATCTCATAACTCTTTTATTGTTTAAACATTATTATTGTTAGTTTTTTAAATATGTTTTTAGGTAAATTATTTTCCTTCATTTAGAGTATGAATATGGCAAAATCTAATTACATGAAATCTATTGTTGTTTTATACTTACAAATAAAACTATAATTTGAAAGAAAAAACAAAACAAAATAAAACTAGAATGATAAGATCTTAAAATAATTGATAACATTTTATTCGCATAAAACTACAACTATAAGAGTTAAAATTATTTTTTTACTATTTATCTAAAAAAGTGTTAGAATAATGATTCTAATATTAGGATTTAACTCTAATTTGTTATCGGGACAAGTCTACCACGTGGGACGAACACCGCTAAACACCATTAATGCTGAACACTGTTGAACACCATTAAATTAATTAATAAAAATTTAAAATTTCAAAGACTCATCAAATAATTAATAATTACTTTAAAAAATTTAATTAAATTATTTATATATATTAAAATTTTATTTTTTAATAAGGGTAAACTATATATTTAGTACCTCACATATTTATGTATTTCTATTGAACCCTCATTATTTAAATATTATTTCATTTTGACCATATTCTTTATAAAAAATAATTTAACCCTCAACCTAAAACCCTAAACTATTAAACATTAAACTCTTAAACTCTTAAACCTATATGGAAATGAATATATTTAAAAATCCTATAACCTTGTCCGATTTATGGTACTTCAACAAATGGTGAGATATAATCAGACCCTTAGTTGTTTGAAATATCTCAGTTATTGACATTTTTTGTTTACAGCAAACCAGGTTTCAAACAATGTCTGATTCCATTATTGCAAAGAATATCTTTTTCATAAGATAGAAATTGTTTACTACATGAAGTGTAGTTGAGTTGCTTCATTTCCATACGCAATAGAAAAAATTGTCTATTTTTCTTTATTTAGCTTTTCCATTGTATTGTTATACGAGTATGTCAAATTAGCTAAAGTAATCTATGCTTTACTATTATATTTTTCCAGTTGTTGGGAAATCTTGGACAATGAGGCTAAGCTGAGATTGTATTGAATCTTTGTCTAACGTCTGATTTGCAGGCCAGATATGAGGAAGTTTGAAACTTTGTGTTTTGCAGTATTTTAGTATTAATTGAAATAGAAATAGTTAATTAGTTACTTTGTGTGACATCAATGACCTAAAAACAGAGATGGGGTGGACGGCTCTGCTTCCCCTTTAGCCCCATCAAGGCGAAAGTCAGGCTCAGCAAAGCAAGATATTAGAAATATGTAAAAGTAATGTTTGGCTACAATTTGAAATATTGAATTTCATTTATGGTTTGAATCGTAAAAACGAAATACACAGGTTTAAAATTAAATATAATTTAAAATAATAAAAAAATATATAAAATATTTTCCTAAATTTTCGAATACTTCGATAAACATCTAAGTAACGATGAATTTGAAGAACAAAAACTGTTCAAATTCCAGATCCAGAATCCATGTGATCACTTATGACTAGAAATCATTTAGTTTTCGGCTTATGTACCAAAAATCGCTATAAAGAACGGCTTAAGAACTGAAAAACTGGAAAATTCGAATGGACGAAGCAAAATAACACGAAAAAATTAATCTACTTCTCGACTAAGAATGAAGAAGGAAACCGATGACATGATTAAAGATTGGGATATGTTGTTATTGTGATCAATAAAAAAAATAAAATTTTAATATATATAAAAATAATTTAATTGAATTTTTTTAAAATAATTATTAATTGTGCGATGAGTCCTTAAAATTTTAAATCTTTATTAATTAATTTAATAAGATTTAGTGATATTTAACATTAGTGGTGTTCAACGGTGTTCGTCGCACGTTGTAAAAATTTTCCCATTCCAAATTCTAATTTACTGCACAAAATGTTGGAACCATCAAATAAGAAAAGACAAGTAATAAAATAAGAAATTTTAACCATTAATAATAATAATAATAATAATAATATTATTATTATTATTATTATAAACCGGAGTACCGGACCGCTGGCTCGAATACCCAAATAATATTACTCCACTTTTTAGCTCCGAGACCGTTAATGAAACAACCAAAACAAAATGGCGGCAACGCCAACCGTCCGATTTGCCAGACGTGAAACAGTCGATCCATACCGTTTAAATCTGGAAAACGGTTATTTTCCTTTTTATTATTTCAATATAAGGATTGTAGTGACGTGGAAATTAGCCAGCAAAATTAATTTGCACGAAATTTTTGGAGGTTGAATTTTGCTTCTGACAGACCCAACGGTTTGATCGGAACCGACTTACTTACGAATCTTTTAATAAATAGTTTGTTTTTATGTATATCAAACTGCTGGGTTTTTTTTTCCTCTAAGAACGTCTAGCACCCGAGCTGGTGTTGGGCTTTCGATCGGAGGAAAAGAATCCCGGACGGTGGTTTTAACGGCGGTTTTTTTTCTTTCGCGGCTTTTTTAGAGGGAAAGAAAGTGTTTTGCCGTTTTCGAAGAGAAGCAAAAGAAAACGGAATAAAAAAGGTACGTTTTTCATCCTTCTTTTTATTCTCTCTTTTTTTTTCTACATTTCAGAAAATTGTGATTAGATTTCACTGAAATTTGATTTGAATTCAATTCCTATGTTTCAATTTCATGAATTCTTTGGATGCCAATGAGGGGATTCAAGGGAAAAACAATTGATTAATTTGATCTTGTTTCATCTGTTTGATTATTGAATTTCATTATGAAACTTTTGAATTTCGAATTTGAGTTGCTTATCACATTTCTTTCGTGGCTTTTTAGCGGGAAAGAAAGCGATCTTCGCCGTTTCGAAGAGTAGCAAAAGAAAGGGATAAGAAACGTACGTTGTTCATCCTTCTTTTTTCTCTTTCTTTCTTCTTTTTCAAATTTCAGAAAATTTTGATTAGTTTTCGCGTGAGAATTGATTTGAATCCAATTCCAATTTTTCAATTTCATGAATTCTTTGGTTACCTATGAGGAAATTCAAGGGGAAAACAATTGATTAACCTGATCATGTTTCATCTGTTTGATCATTGAATTTCATTTTCAAATCAATTCATCTGTGAAAATTATGAATTTCGAATTTGATTTGCTTATCAAATTTCTGCAATTTCAATTTTCTTTTCAGATCTAGAAGAAACAATCGGTTATTACTGAATTCAAATGGGAAAGAAGGAAACAATTACAAAAAAATCCCCTCCTCGTACTCATCAAGGTGTCAACAAAGTTTGTCCAAGGCTACCTCCATTACCAGTTAAAGCTCCGAATTATAGGCGGAAAGGGTCATTCATGAACAATGGATCAACCGTGACAGGGGACAACTGTCCTTCAATAACCACAAGGGATTTATGGGACAATCTCTTTGATGGAGGATATAGAGCAGATGTTACCATCAAATCTGATAATGGTGACATTATCTATGCACATGCCAATGTTCTTGTAAGCATTCCTTCTATTTCGATCTCGATTTTTATGGCAAATGCATTCTTCATTCCAGCTATTAACAGATTATATCTTTTCCAAGATCAATCAAATTGTTGCTTTATAAAAGATTATGTCGATTCACGCAATAATGAAAACAATTAGGAATGAGTAACAAGTTCATCAATGAAACCTTAGCTCAATGCTACTTCGAGATCAGCTTTAATCTTCTTTTTCATCTCTTCATGAGAAATCCTGTTTTATTCTTTGCAACATTTCCTCTCCTGATCAGAAAACCTATCAAGTCATCAGATTCATAAATTGGTTAAAGCATCTTTTAGATTCTTAGTTACATAATTTGCTTGTATATAGAAGTTTAGGCCATATAGGGTGATTCATCCTCCTAACAAGTAATAGATTTAGGCATCCTCCCAATGTCGGTAATGGTATATACCGGCACGGGCTTTATTGACGGATTGGTTTTTATTGAAATATCCATATTTTCCGACAGTATAGGTTCCTTTGACTTATACCAATGGATATTCGGATCTCATTTAGGCCTAATCAGCATTAGGAGTCCCCTTTTCTATTTATATTTTTCTGGGGATCTAGTTGCCAACTGTTTAAATGTATAAAAGAATGTATCAAATATGATTGTTTTAGTAATGTTGACATGATATCTTAAACAATTTCTTGACTCAACCTCTTCACTTTATATTCTTCAACAGGGCATGGCTTCTCCAGTCTTAAGAGGCATGTTGAATAAAGCAAAAAGCTGCGGCCAAAAGAGAACAATTTCCATCCATGGTGTTCACCAAGATGTAGTTCGGGTTTTCATCCGATTCTTGTACTCTTCCCGGTAACCATTATTTTCCTATTGCAGATGCTATGATTTGAACCCATATTTGCTGACAAATTGTATGAATCAATTGAAGTGTCTGGTTTTTGTTGCATCATACAACTATGTGCTAAATTGTTATTGGTTTTTATTTTGCAGTTATGAAAATGCAGACATGAAAGACTTTGTGGTGCCATTGTTTGTGTTGTCACACGCATATAATGTGCCTCGATTGAAGCGAGTTTGTGAAGAACAATTCGAGAGTGGATTGATGAATCTAGACAACGTTGTTGATATTTTCCAGCTTTCATTACTCTGTAATTCACCTCGGCTAACTCTGATTAGTCACCGAATGATCTTGAGGAACTCCAAGGCTGTTGTTGCAACCGAAGGATGGAAATCGATGAGGAACAGTCATCCCGGACTTGAAAAAGAGCTTCTGGAATCCGTGATTGAAGAACGAAACGTAAGTGATATTCTTCAAAAAAAAAACAGGCCTTGTTTCGATTCCATTGTTATTATGTTCTTCGTTTAGAAAAACTAAATGTTCAAATGTAATTCTCAGAACCAAAAGGAGAAAGTCAGAAAATCAAAGGAACGGAAGCTCTATCTTGAATTATTCGAAGCAATGGAGGCTCTTGTTCATATTTGCAGAGACGGTTGCAGGACTATTGGTCCACATGATAAGGACTTCACCCAGAACCAAGCACCTTGCAAATATAGAGCCTGCAAAGGGCTTGAATTGCTGGTCCGTCACTTCGCCGGTTGCAAATTGCGAGTCCCTGGCGGCTGCATTCATTGCAAGAGAATGTGGCAGCTTCTGGAGTTGCACTCCCGGCTCTGTGCTGATTCAAAATCTTGTAGAGTTCCATTATGCAGGTACTTAGAAAACCCTTTGTTAGTTAAAACCGGTGCCGTCACACATTCTGAACATGATTTCGGGTTAAATACTTAGATTTATCGAACTCCGGTAACGGCGAATATTAAAATTCAGACTTTCATATTGCAGGAATTTCAAGGAAAGGATCAGGAAACAAAGCAAGAAGGATGATATCAAGTGGAAACTATTAGTGAAAAAGATACTAAAAACAAACAGAATAGGAGGAAGTGTATCATTTATTGCACCCTCAAATCCCATCTCTTCATGACGACCAAAGTCTGTCTAGTTGCACTTGAGGGCAAATTGCTCCTATAATGCACTTGAAAAAAGAGAGTTAAATAGTCATTTAGGGTGCTCGGAAATTATTTGCCGAACTAGGGATAAATCTATAGTGTCACGGAAGTCGTTGTAAATGTACAACGACTTCCCCTACAGTCGTCGAGAAAACATGACGTTTTTCTCTAAAATTTCCTCCTGAAATCAACAGGAAGAGAGGACGACTTCCTAGAGTCGTTTGTAAAAGATGACGACTTCTCAATATACTGTAAAAACATCTCTAGAGGAGCAAATAATTGGTTGTGCACCTCATTTTCAACCATTTTTTTGTATTTCAACAACATTATCAGAGCAAGAAAGCCGGCATACGCTAAAATGGCATTTATTTAAAAGAAAATGTAGTCAGCCCATTATTTTTTCTAAAAAGAATCAGGAATAAAAATATATAAAGTTGACATTTCAGTAATTATTGTTTTAATTTTTTTATTTTAAAAATTATTCTTTAAAATCTAAAACCCTAACATTATAAATTCAAAACACTAAACTCTAACTCAAAATATTACCCTACAACATAAAACCCTAAACTAAACCTTCAACTCCTAAATTTGACAAACATATGTAAATTTTAGTTTGTATGGGGTGTGTATTAATGTTTTTCTTATATAGAAAACAAATATGTCACCCTTTGAAAATAATTGACACCGTAATACAAATTTTCTGATTCCGTCCATGCTTGTAACATCTATAACTTGAACTTTATATAAAATTATAAAAACCGAGTTTAAAAATGTGTAGAGCTTTTAAATTTTACACCGTGTCAACGGATTCTATTTCTATATTAATTTTAACTAATAATTTTTTTAGTATTCTATTCAATTATAAAATAATATCTTAGTCTAATTTTAAATTTAAATAAACTCATGCACACTTGCAGAATACGCTGTTTGAACTTGGATCACCTAAAAAGAACAAGATTATCTTTTACCACATCAACCACTTCAACATATAATAAACTTAAACGACAAAACTGACTTTAAAATATTACTTAATAATTTAAAATATATAGATATTTGTAAATTTTCAAATGAGTTGGCGTCCAGTTATCTTGTAAAATCAAACTCAACTATATATGCACACTCTTATAGCTCCTAATTGAGTTAATATCACAAATTAATCCGTATCAAATGCGGTAGGGTGTATTTTTTTAAGATTTAGGGTTTAGGATATGAAAATTAGAGTTAGGGCTTAAAATTTAAATTTTTAGGTGTTTTTTAGTAGGAAACATGATTAGGGACAGAAGATTTTTACTCAAATTCCTCAATATCTTTAGAATTTTTGTATAAAAGACTATGCCAAGTGGTCTTTAAACGATCATTAATTTACTACAAAACACATGCATTATATCGAATATAAATCCTTCATTTTTTTCGGTGTCTCTGTATATACCTCAATACTAAATAATAAATAATTAGGTTTATTAAAGAATCTTAATAAAGAAGCAAATTTCCATTTAGCCCACATGTATTTTAGTCGTTGTAGAAGGAATCTTCAGAAATGTCACAGTTGTATATTTAAACCTAAGTCCCTTAACTTATGTGATTCTCCTTTTATGCTTCAATTAGATTCTTCTTATGCTCTTCTTTTAACCGCATGCATTTCGATAAACTGTAGAAGAAATACATTAGTTAATAAAAAGAATAATGTCAAAAAAATGTCTCTAACGTTTGATTTGATAGTCACTTTGACTCATATTTTTTGAGGACTTTAACTCTCAATGTTTAATTTTCGGACTATATTGGCCATTCGTGAATGAAAATTGTTAGTCAACTAACAGTCAATAGTTTGAAATGACGTGTCAAACCTACATGACATTGTCATATAGACAAAGGTGCTGACTTTATAGAATGACACGTTAGTCAAAAATATATTTTTATAAAATTATATAAAATATAAAATTGTCGATGTATCATTATGCCAAGTTATATCAAAGTATTTTCTGGTAGTTGACTAACAGTTTTCATTCACTGATGGACCGTTTTTGTCCAAAAATAAAACGTTGATGGTTAAAGTGCTTAAAAAAATATGGATCCAAATGTTGATGTGACAGGTTTTGAATTTATATAATAATGTTTTTAGTTCTAAAATTTATAAATTTTATTAATTTATTCTAATTTTAAATAATTCAATAAATTTATAGTTTTTGGTATATTTTTTTACATTTTTATGATTTAATTTAAAATTTTAGCTATTTTTCAGTTTTCTAAAGTAATATCTTGTGACAAAACTTAATTGGACCCTATGTCTTTTTTCACGGAAAATGTCCAGGGACCAGACGTAAATCATAATGGAAGTTGAATAGTGTAATTGGTCAAAGTAATTAAAGGATCAAAGTAAATTTCAACAAAATAGAGGGATTAAAGTATATATTAAGCCTAAATTTAATTAGCGCATTTGTAAATATAAAAATATTTCATGCTAAGACTAGGAATTTCGTTAATTATGATCGGAAGGAGTAGAGAGGGAAATATTGAAGTTATTGGAGGGAAGAATCAGGGACATGCGCAGTATTTTAGGTTGGAGTGCGAATTTATAAAATTTCTATAATTTGGTGTATGTTCTATTTTTGTAATCGGGTGAAAAGTGGCTCACCTGTGTCTGTATGTGATTATGTTGTTCTATTAATAAATGAATTTGGGTATTTTTTTCCCTATTAGGGCCCGTTTTCATTTTTAAAAAATCAGAGACATGCGCAGGCTTTTAGGTTAGAGAACGAATTTATAAAATTTTAAAATGATAAATTTATAAAAATTTTAAGGAAAAATAAATTTTTAATTAATAAATATATAAATTTCCCCTCAAGCAATCTTGATTAGCAGCTGGACAACGACCATTCTTTGATTGAATTTGTCTTACTAGAAGTAGCCCACCTTTTCCTCTCACTCTTTTTCTCCTTTATATTTACCCCTCACAGCGTTCATCTCTTTCTTTGATTGTAATAGAGGATGTTCTGACTCAGTGATTTGCTGTTGTTTTGCAGCAAGAAATAGTCTCTTTTCCCAAACTTTGAACAATGTTTGTTCTTGTGGGGAGATGAAATCAGAGTTTAGTTTACTCTTCTTTGAAGTTTGATCAGCCCTCATATGTTTGAGGCTCTAGTTATCAACTGTCACATGTTGCTTCATTACATACCGGAAGAAACTTTGTCTCCTTTACCTAATGCAAACTCAGTCCCTTACACATTTGAACCGTCTCCGAATCGATTGCTTCAGACGATGTTTCTCGAGGCGATTCGTGGATTAAACCCGACGATCGTAGTCCTAGTAGACGAAGATGTGGATTTGACATCGAATAATTTGGTAGCCAGATTAAGGTCTGCGTTCAATTATCTATGGATACCGTACGATATGGTGGATACGTTTCTGCCAAAAGGAAGCAAGCAAAGGCAATGGTACGAAGCTGATACATGTTGGAAGGTACATAATGTGATAGCTCAGGGAGGTTTGCATAGGGTCGAGAGGGTCGAATCGAAGAGCCGGTGGGTGCAACGGATGCGAAACGCCGAGTTTAGAGCGGTTAATTTCGGGGAAGAAGCGGTGTCGGAAGTGAGAACTATGCTCGATGAACATGCAGGCGGATGGGGATTGAAGAAAGAAGAAGAAGACATTGTTCTTACTTGGAAAGGCCATAATGTTGTATTTGCCAGTTCCCACTGCTTGGGTGCCTGCTTGAAAGGGGTTTCTTTATATAAATTTGTTATGTGGTAAGTTAAAGTCTCGATATTTGTCACATTTGCTTAGCAAAAATCTATTTTCGAGAAATATTTCTTGAGTTCAAAAATCTTGGAGCTTTTTTTTTTTGTGACCAAAGATACTTTCATTAAACTAAAACCGAAACGGACCCCACAATAATGCAAGGGCCATGCACGAACGAGAAAAACAAGGGCACCTCCAGTAGACGCCCAACAACAATCTAAGGACATCAGAAAAATAAAAACACCAACTTAAGAACACCAGCAAACACAGATTTGGAACGGTAAACAGATCCTGAGGATCACAAGAAACCGAAACCAACAACCTAAGGAAACAAGACGTCCCACACAGAGTTGAGTTTTAAAAAAAAGGAAGAAAAGGAAATAATTGAAGTGAGGTGTTCCATCAAAGCCACATGTATTTCTGGTTTTGTTTTACCCGATTTAAATTTTATATTATATGTTACGGTTATACCAAAATAATTTAAGTTAGATCTGACTCCTCAACTACCCCTTTGATGGTCACCTACTTCGAGACTTGAACCAAAGAGGGTTCCAGACTCGTTCTCTGCAACCAGACCATGCTATCGCCTGATCTCTACACCGCCGTTCGACGTGCGCCACCGCCAACACCGACGAACGCGCCACGCCGCTCTGAGTTTGCTACCGTCAGTCACGCGCGCTCCCGTGCCGCCGTTCGCAGTTAAAACTGAGCCAAAAGTTCGGCGAGTTTGGCCTCTGCTCTCCTTCTTTTCCGGCCGTGCCGTCGTCGTTTCGCCTTGTCGTCGGTACGGCCGAGCTCCCCACACCGAGTAGTGCAAAACCCAGGCGCTCCCTTGTCCGATCGACGCCGGCAAAGCCACCATCGAGCTATGTAAGTTCCGGCGAACTTTTATTTTTTTCGCAAGGATTTTCAGTTCATTTCTAGCTTGTTTTGCGTTGATAAGGTATGGGTTGAAACCATGGTTGACTGGTCTACATTTTTCTGGTAGGATCGCGGCTATTGGCGGCTTCGACGACCTCCGGCGACTATTTCCGGCGATCTAAAAATATGGGTAGGTAAACCGATCTGAACCAGTTTAAACCGGCCTGAACCGGCTAGACCGGTTAAACCGATCGGCCCATGACCCAGACCCAAACTGAACCACCATAGATTGAACTGGCCCAAGCCAGTTTGAGCCCAAACCCGTTTGCCCGACCCGCCTGCCCGTTCGAAAAACCGAACCGAGTCAACCCGAGTCAGCCGAGTCAACTCGCTCGAGTCAGCTGAGTCAACTCGTCCGAGTCAGCCCGAGTCAACTCAGTTGACCCTTACCAGTTGACTGCTGACGTCAGCGATGACCTGCTGACGTCAGCGTTGACTCTGACCCTGTTGACCGTTGACCTGCTGACATCAGCGTTGACTTTGACCGTTGACCAAAAAGTCAAAATTTTCGAAAAGGCTCTATTTTATGTTTTTCGACATCCCGAGTTCGATTTTGAAGCCTGTTTTGCAAAATTCTGACCCGAAGGCCTCCGAATCTGACCTTGAACCCGAGAGTGCTTATGTATTTAATTATTTGGTTAAGTGCTTTATGGATGAGGTCTGATCTTGGGATTTGTGTAGTTGAAGGTACTCATAGTTCCTGGAATACGAATTGTTGAGGGATGTCAAATCTGGGTTCAAGGGTGTTCGAATGCCGTTCTCAGATCGATCGTTGTAGCTCGGAGCCAAGGTAATACATTACTACCTTCTGCATGCTTTCAAAACTTGTTGGTACTCGGTTAATGCTTGCACAACTATGATTGAGCATATGATTAATTTCTCTAATGTCGATCAATTAAGAAATAAGAATATTAATGACCAAGGTATAGATTCGATTAAGAGGTTTGATAAATCGAAAAGATTTTTGAGTTCAATAAGCGATTAACAAAAACGGTTGATCTCTAAATCTAATTGTGTTGGCTAATGAATTACGAAAATGCCCTGATGTATGAAAATGACTAAAATACCCTTGTCAATGAAGTGGTCTGAGAATTTACACTAGATCTGGTATATCAACTAATTCTTATGAAAATCTTGAACTGGCTTGGGAAGTTATCGTAACGAGGCTTCACCTTTGAGATTGTAAATTGCTCAGATTCGAGGCTTCACCTTTGAGATTGTAAATTGCTCAGATTCTATTTGAAATTGAATAAATCTCTAAAGACATTTGCGAGAAAATATTTGTATTTTTGAATTAGTCAAAGTTGTGTAAATTGCTGAATCGTTTGAAATGACTAAAATATTTGGAAATACTAATAATGCTGAACTGATCAGAATATCCATAATGACAAAAAGAATAATCTAACATCGACAGCAAGTGCCAAATTGTTCAAAATGATGGTTTTACCCTCGAGAACTTAAATGAAAGAATAGTTGGAAGGACTGAAAGACTCTGAACAATCGTAACACCTTCGAGCATCGAATTGTCTGAAATACCCTCGGATATTATAATGATTGAGAATATTTCTAAGACATGGAATTGAGAACTCCAAATAAGGTCAACCATGTAATGGCTCAAACAAGAAGTGGTAATATACGACCCGTGTCTGTTGGTCGTTTATGATACTAAGAGGATATTGGAGGAATACCATAAAAAGGCGTACAATTTATTGGGAGAAAGTACATATCTAATAGTAAGAGAGATCTGTTCTTATAAGGTACATTCGATGTTTTGGAATGAGTTCAAGTGCAATGCACATGTTTGAATACTTGGAAAATACCATATGAATATATGCTCGATTTCTAGAATAAGTTCAGTGGACGATTGGTGAATGTGACTTATTGTTGTTATGCTCCGTAATCAGTTCTGAGAAATGAATGGTTGAAGTGTACCTATCCGGTAAGATATTAAACTCGGTGTTAATGGGTTCCGATTAGTTCAAAGGGGCTCGGAAACTTGACGAGCAACTAGAAGTCATAAATTCTGTAAATCACTGTTTATACCTTGTTGGTTCAAATTACTAGTTTACCCCTCCCGAAGGTCAAAATGACCTTAATACCCTCACAGGTTGTAACATTTAATTCTACTCGCGTTATATCTACAGTTTCGATGATTCTGATGCATCAACTTCCGATGTTGATTTCGATCCGTCTTATTGAACTCCCCTATTCGTAGGGACCTCGTTCTGAAATCAGTCCAAAATTGACAAATGTCATCTTTCTGATATTTATCAAGTACGGCCATAAAGCGCGTACCATGTATCTGTAAATAATTTCGGTTCTAAACCAAGTCCATATGCTTAAAATTTAGAAGTATGATACTGTAATACGAAAGGAAAGAAATTATCTGAGTTTGACCTCTGATATGAAAAATATATCTGATATCTGACATTTGAATACGAAATAATAATAATAATAATAATAATAATAATAATAAAATAAATTTGATATCCGTCTTCTGGTATAAAAATAGGTTTGATATTTATTTTCTGTAATATTGTCTTCTGAATATAAACTGAAATCATCTGGAGTATATTATCTGGGATATGAATGATGATTTGTAGGCTCAGCGCTGGTAAGTCCTTCTGGACCTAAGCTCCTACGCCCAATGGGCCTAGGGTAAGCCTTTCTGTTAAGCTCCTATGCCCACGGGCTTAGGGTAAGACTTACTGGACCTAAGGCACCCCCTTAGGTAGGCTCCTACGCCTCAGGCCTAGGGTAAGACCTTCTATATGCAGTTCAGGGCGAATTGAAATTTAGAGTTCGGTTGAGGGTAGTTAAGTTAATTAATAGAACTTTCTGACCTCTTCTGAAACATACCTCACTAAATTAATGTATCAATGTTGAACCCTCAGTAAACTTACATTTCGCACTTAATGGACCACTCTGAACTCCTTGATTTGAATTTTGAAATCTGAATCTCTTTGGAATCTCTAGCCTTAGACCACCTCTTACGGTTCAGGTGATTAGATAAAGGACAACTCTGTGACCTCCTAATAATGCTTCACTAAATTATCGAATTGTAATTTGAGCTTACCGTTGCTTAAATTCTTCATGACAATGTTAAGTTGCCATATACCTACTTGCACCTTTAGCATCTCCAGGTAGTTTGTATTACTGAGCTTTCCGAAGCTCACGTTGTTTTTACCATCACAGGTTAGAAGATCGACTTTGTCGCAGCTGTCAACGTCGGTATGAGAGTTTCTTTGGCTTGCTTGCGGAGTATGGTATCTGTATAATTGGGGGGGGGCATGTATGTCATGTTTTTATTTATATTCGGATTTGAAACTTGTATTAATAATTTGTATCAGAGTTTTGTTTCATTGTCTAAACGTTTTTCTGAAATTGTATTTTAAGTCAAAACTTGATTTAGGATTTCAAATGGTTCAGCAAATTTGTTTATTTGAAATTTTATCGTGGGTCGCTCCGGTGACCCTAATGTGACTTCCTAGGATCCGTATTAACGCATAGGCGGGTCTAGGGGGTTACATTTAATGGTATCAGAGCCTAGAGTTGCGTCATTCTGGGTAGATCGGCCGATCGTCTGTCATAGGGTGTCTGGTCTATACATGCCCCTAGATCCTAACCGTACTCCACCAAGTCGAGACTCTGATGTCGAATTCTTTTTCTGAAATAACTGAATCTAAGCTTTATGTCCGCTGTATCTCGAATCGTAATGGCAAGGAATGTCTGTAACATTTGTCTGTGAAATGGATTTACTTAATGGATTTGAATATGGATAGAGAACTTGAGATGGTCTATGCATTTGAAATCGAAGATCTGAATCAGGTTAAGAACAAATATTTGATCATATGAGATAACCAATATAAGATTATATGTAAGGTAGCTCGGTGATAATGATATGTTTGAAAATATCCTGATGAAAAAAATATATTGATAAATGCAATATGAATCTAAAAGAGAGGTGTTTATGAACCCAGCGAAAGAGTTAACTCGGTAGTTACTCCGTTATACATAAAGAAAACAATTGTATGACCTTTACGCTGAATGTAAGTGCAAATCATTTAAAATCTTGCTTATGTTGGTTTGGTTTGGAGGAAGAATTCACTGGAAGTGTGGCATGTTGTGTAGTTATACATATCATCCCTGATTGACATTCAGTGTTACGTCTTGATTCTGGAAGGTCCTAGTGGAGGCCTTGAGTACTCGTCTGTATTTTAGGTACCGCTTCTCTTCCGTGAATTGATATTCAACCTAGTAGAATGATTAAGATTATAGAGAAGATACTTCAGGCTTGTAAGATTGACTTCTACGATAGTTGGGAAGATTTTGACTCATGGCTGAGACTATTTTAATAACAATTATGAGACCAGTGTTCGTTTGACTTCGTAAGTTCTGTATGGATTCATATTTTGTATTCTGATTGGTTGGTCTGAGATGTGTAATGAGATGACTTTGAGTCCAAAAGACAATCCGAGTGGTTGAGAACATTGTCAGATTGATCTGTGACTGTCTGGAAGTCCCGAGAAATAAGAATACCCTGATGGAATAGTTTCAGTACATGAATGGATGAAAGAGCAGCTTTTGTATTTCTCCGACTCAAGTAAATTTCGAGGACGAAATTTTCTTTTAGGAGGGGAGAGTTGTAACACCCACAGTTTTTGAGTTTAAAAAAAAAGGAAGAAAAGGAAATAATTGAAGTGAGGTGTTGCCAAGGGGTTTCGAACCTGTGCCCCTTGGCCTTGCGAGACAAAGGCCTAACCATCAGAGCCACATGTATTTCTGGTTTTGTTTTACCCGATTTAAATTTTATATTATATGTTACGGTTATACCAAAATAATTTAAGTTAGATCTGACTCCTCAACTACCCCTTTGATGGTCACCTACTTCGAGACTTGAACCAAAGAGGGTTCCAGACTCGTTCTCTGCAACCAGACCATGCTATCGCCTGATCTCTACACCGCCGTTCGACGTGCGCCACCGCCAACACCGACGAACGCGCCACGCCGCTCTGAGTTTGCTACCGTTGGTCACGCGCGCTCCCGTGCCGCCGTTCGCAGTTAAAAACTGAGCCAAAAGTTCGGCGAGTTTGGCCTCTGCTCTCCTTCTTTTCCGGCCGTGCCGTCGTCGTTTCGCCTTGTCGTCGGTACGGCCGAGCTCCCCACACCGAGTAGTGCAAAACCCAGGTGCTCCCTTGTCCGATCGACGCCGGCAAAGCCACCATCGAGCTATGTAAGTTCCGGCGAACTTTTATTTTTTTCGCAAGGATTTTCAGTTCATTTCTAGCTTGTTTTGCGTTGATAAGGTATGGGTTGAAACCATGGTTGACTGGTCTACATTTTTCTGGTAGGATCGCGGCTATTGGCGGCTCCGACGACCTCCGACGACTATTTCCGGCGATCTGAAAATTTGGGTAGGTAAACCGATCTGAACCAGTTTAAACCGGCCTGAACCGGCTAGACCGGTTAAACCGATCGGCCCATGACCCAGACCCAAACTGAACCACCCTAGATTGAACTGGCCCAACCTAGTTTGAGCCCAAACCCGTTTGCCCGACCCGCCTGCCCGTCCGAAAAACCGAACCGAGTCAACCCGAGTCATCCGAGTCAACTCGCCCGAGTCAGCTAAGTCAACTGGTCCGAGTCAGCCCGAGTCAACTCAGTTGACCCTTACCAGTTGACTGCTGACGTCAACGATGACCTGCTGACGTCAGCGTTGACTCTGACCCTGTTGACCGTTGACCTGCTGACGTCAGCGTTGACTTTGTCCGTTGACCAAAAAGTCAAAATTTTCGAAAAGGCTCTATTTTATGTTTTTCGACATCCCGAGTTTGATTTTGAAGCCTGTTTTGCAAAATTCTGACCCGAAGGCCTCCGAATCAGACCTTGAACCCGAGAGTGCTTATGTATTTAATTATTTGGTTAAGTGCTTTATGGATGAGGTCTGATCTTGGGATTTGTGTAATTGAAGGTACTCATAGTTCCTGGAATACGAATTGTTGAGGGATGTCAAATCTGGGTTCAAGGGTGTTCGAATGCCGTTCTCAGATCGATCGTTGTAGCTCGGAGCCAAGGTAATACATTACTACCTTCTGCATGCTTTCAAAACTTGTTGGTACTAGGTTAATGCTTGCACAACTATGATTGAGCATATGATTAATTTCTCTAATGTCGATCAATTAAGAAATAAGAATATTAATGACCAAGGTATATATTCGATTAAGAGGTTTGATAAATCGAAAAGATTTTTGAATTCAATAAGCGATTAACAAAAGCGGTTGATCTCTAAATCTGATTGTGTTGGCTAATGAATTACGAAAATGCCCTGATGTATGAAAATGACTAAAATACCCTTGTCAATGAAGTGGTCTGAGAATTTACACTAGATCTGGTATATCAACTAATTCTTATGAAAATCTTGAACTGGCTTGGGAAGTTATCGTAACGAGGCTTCACCTTTGAGATTGTAAATTGCTCAGATTCGAGGCTTCACCTTTGAGATTGTAAATTGCTCAGATTCTATTTGAAACTGAATAAATCTCTAAAGACATTTGCGAGAAAATATTTGTATGTTTGAATTAGTCAAAGTTGCGTAAATTGCTGAATCGTTTGAAATGACTAAAATGTTTGGAAATACTAATAATGCTGAACTGATCAGAATATCCATAATGACAAAAAGAATAATCTAACACCGACAGCAAGTGCCAAATTGTTCAAAATGATGGTTTTACCCTCGAGAACTTAAATGAAAGAATAGTTGGAAGGACTGAAAGACTCTGAACAATCGTAACACCTTCGAGCATCGAATTGTCTAAAATACCCTCGGATATTATAATGATTGAGAATATTTCTAAGACATGGAATTGAGAACTCCAAATAAGGTCAACCATGTAATGGCTCAAACAAGAAGTGGTAATATACGACCCGTGTCTATTGGTCGTTTATGATACTAAGAGGATATTGGAGGAATACCATAAAAAAGCGTACAATTTATTGGGAGAAAGTACATATCTAATAGTAAGAGAGATCTGTTCTTATAAGGTACATTCGATGTTTTGGAATGAGTTCAAGTGCAATGCACATGTTTGAATACTTGGAAAATACCATCTGAATATATGCTCGATTTCTAGAATAAGTTCAGTGGACGATTGGTGAATGTGAACTATTGTTGTTATGCTCCGTAGTCAGTTCTGAGAAATGAATGGTTGAAGTGTACCTATCCGGTGAGATATTAAACACGGTTTGATATCTATTTTCTGTAATATTGTCTTCTGAATATAAATTGAAATCATCTGGAGTATATTATCTGGGATATGAATGATGATTTGTAGGCTCAGCGCTGGTAAGTCCTTCTGGACCTAAGCTCCTACGCCCAATAGGCCTAGGGTAAGCCTTTCTGTTAAGCTCCTATGCCCACGGGCTTAGGGTAAGTCTTTCTGGACCTAAGGCACCCCCTTAGGTAGGCTCCTACGCCTCAGGCCTAGGGTAAGACCTTCTGTATGCAGTTCAAAGCGAATTGCAATTTAGAGTTCGGTTGAGGGTAGTTAAGTTAATTAATAGAACTTTCTGACCTCTTCTGAAACATACCTCACTAAATTAATGTATCAATGTTGAACCCTCAGTAAACTTACATTTCGCACTTAATGGACCACTCTGAACTCCTTGATTTGACTTTTGAAATCTGAATCTCTTTGGAATCTCTAGCCTTAGACCACCTCTTACGGTTCAGGTGATTAAATAAAGGACAACTCTGTGACCTCCTAATAATGCTTCACTAAATTATCGAATTGTAATTTGAGCTTACCGTTGCTTAAATTCTTCATGACAATGTTAAGTTGCCATATACCTACTTGCACCTTTAGCATCTCCAGGTAGTTTGTATTACTGAGCTTTCCGAAGCTCACGTTGTTTTTACCATCACAGGTTAGAAGATCGACTTTGTCGCAGCTGTCAACGTCGGTATGAGAGTTTCTTTGGCTTGCTTGCGGAGTATGGTATCTGTATAATTGGGGGGGGGGGGCATGTATGTCATGTTTTTATTTATATTCGGATTTGAAACTTGTATTAATAATTTGTATCAGAGTTTTGTTTCATTGTCTAAACGTTTTTCTGAAATTGTATTTTAAGTCAAAACTTGATTTAGGATTTCAAATGGTTCAGCAAATTTGTTTATTTGAAATTTTATCGTGGGTCGCTCCGGTGACCCTAATGTGACTTCCTAGGATCCGTATTAACGCATAGGCGGGTCTAGGGGGTTACACCTAATACGTATCGGAAGATGAACAAAACGATTTCTCTCCAACCTCGATCGATGGTACTTTGCCGTCATTGCGCCTGAGAGCTCTTTCTAGAGACAGGCCTCCGATAGAATATCGGTCCTTATCAAGGCGTCGGCTGCAATGTACTGTCGAAGAGGGGAATGTGAGAAAACAAGAACATCCTCCTGCAAAGGGGGCTCATCTAAACAGAGAAACATAAACGAACAAGGGAAAGCACAAAAACAACATAGATTCAACAGATCACCAAGGTCTCCACTGTAGACAGTGATCCGAGGGGAAGGCTGATTTTTCCGCACCGACCAGCATTCCTTCCTATCACTGGGTGCGGGATTTAAAGCCACCATCAAGCAAACGGATAACTCTCATGGGAGTTATCCGTGGTGACATTTTCCGACAGACATGGGGACTGCGGAGAGAGGGCATGTGGAGTTGCATTTTCTTCATCACTTATGTGAATTTCCTCATTCAAAACGAAGTTGTCATCGATGCAAATTGTTGGGGTACGTGTGATCTTCTTCCCAAAAGGATCTATTCCTAATTCGATAAGCCCTGCTTCATCAACGAGCATCCTAGTGTATTCCATATTGAATTTGTGCCGCGCAGCCTTTTTTATGAGAGTTAGTCGTCTTATTCCGAAGGTTCTCCCCTTTTTTGAGCGTTCAACCCTCTGGATAATCTTAGAGGAGTTGAAAATAGACTCCGGAAAAAGGGCCGCCATGATGAAGTCGTCTTTGGCAGCTTCATTTCTCTCCGAAATACACCAGTTTTGTTTGTCAACTTCCACAATGGTCTCCGACACCTTTTCCTACAATTCACGCCTTTTTGCAGGTCCAAAAATCTCAAGTTGGTCCTCCTCCCTTTTCCTTTTTCGTGGGGCTAATACCTGCATTTTATCAAATCCTGTAGCTAGGAAATTGCCCCAAGCCGTGCTGCAATGGATTTCCGAAGCCTGCAAGGAAGATTGTCCGCAGGAGCTTGAAGCATTCTTGGTTAAAGTGCATGCGTAGCCCTCCTTGGTAATCTCCGAAAAGGTTAAGGAGCCTAATACACCTTTACTGCTGCTACTTCCCCCAGTTTCCAGGAAAGGAAATACGGGGTTGACATTTGGTGGAGTTGATATGACCCTCCATGCATCATCTGCCTTCGAAATCTTGTGGGAGATTGTTTCCTCGTCAACCCTCTCTGCCATCCACCCAAAAGTAACCTTCTGTTGGGCATTGCCTTTGTCGTGTTGCATGAGCCGGCCCTTCTCGACAGGCTGTGACTTGGGACTGTTTTTTTCATGTTTGCTGATCGAGGGGTTCTTCGATTTTCCCCGGAACGGGGCTCGCAGCCACGGGCCAAATTTCCCGGCGAGTTTGAACATTGACATGTCAAAGTTACAGTCCCTCTCAGCATGTCCTAGTCTCCCACAACGGAAACAGAACTTAGGAAGTCCCTCATATTTAAACGCAACCTCTAAAGGTTTATCTTTTTTCCGGTTCAAAACGAAGCCCGTCTTCAACGGATCCTCCACACGAATGGCTACTCTTATACTCAGTGCATCCGACCATATGGACTTGTTGTCCTCATCCAGAGTCGAGCCATAGAAGATAGGAAATAGTTTGCCGATCCTTCGAACGTTTTCTGGTGTGCTTAATCCGATAGGGAGATGATGCACTTGCACCCAGAATTCTTTAGTGGAAAAGTCGATTTCCTCCAAGGCCTTTTCCGGTTGCCAGTCTTTTAGAATCAAGAGGGCATCCTTGACTGACCATGGTCTAGCTCCCATAATTCTAAGCCTATCCTCTGGTGAGTCAAACAAGAACAAATAGAAGCTTCTGCCAAGTTCATGGCATTCAAGCTTTTCACACTTCCATGCCTTTTTAAGGATAGCAGTTAATGCTAAGATTCTAATGGGGTGTGGAGTGAGGAGTTTACCTACGACAACGAGGTTCTTCAAGACATCATTAACTTCACTGTCTTCATTAAGTTCCAGCTCGTCTATATACTCCTGGTTGAAAGGGTTGGCGTCAGCAAGGTTCTGTGGGGGGTAGTTATTAACCACTCCAGTGCTAAGCGAAGCAACAATGTTTTCACACTGTTGTTGCAGCAAAAACTTCAAGAAACGTACACAGTCTTAATATTCCTGGTAGTGGAAGGGCGAGAGAGACATGCTATTAGCAGAAAGGAGGGAGGAGAAAAGGAAGCAGAGGCTCCTAACCAGCTTAACTTCCTTGAGCTCACACCATCTTGTTTGGTTTCCCAAATGCAGGAGTGGAGGCAAGTGAGATGAATAGCAAAACAAGACCTGGACTTTAGAAAAAGTTGAGAGAGAGCTTGCTCATTCTAGACTTGACTTTTTAATGAATCATGTTCTAAATCTTGGAGCTTGAAACATGGTTAATGGGCACAACTAATTCATTATCAAATTGTTTCAATAAGTTATAAATATAATCATAATTTCAAGTATACATATAATATAAAAAATTAACTATCATAAAATATGATTGAATTTGTGGTCATGGATGCTCATCAGCCTCATTCTTTGTGAAAGTTTGAATCCTGACATTTACCTCGAGAATATTGTTATAACACAACTTAAATAAAAAAAAACTTGTAAGATTTAAATAAATTTTAACAAGACCACATACAATAAAATTTGATTAAAAATCATACATAGTATTTAGACCAACAAAAAAATTTTGTCCCTTTTCGGTGCACCTTTCTATGCCCTAACACTAGAAAATTTTTAAATTTTCAGTATGAGAACATAAATAGAGGAGAACCGAAAAGGTTCAGAAGATTTATATTCATATTTACGCATACTAAATATTCTAGGTGGAGTTTTTATCCTAATATGGTTCTTGAATATTTTTTCCAGAAATGTCATTCATCTTTGTTTATTTCCCAATCTATGGTAATTTACTGTTCAAACCAAAAGTCGGGTAGATTACACCCTGTTTTTGAACAGTATTTTTTTAGAAAATATTAAAAAATTGAGAATTGAGTCATCCTCCATTGAAATGCACGTATCCTGTTTTTGAATCCATGCACGTCACTTGTGAAAATACTTTTTGAACTCGGGGTGTAATCTATCTGACTTCAGTATTTTAATATTACTTTACAAAACATTATTTGAAGTCAGAGTGTAATTTACCCGACTTCTAAATTTAAACAGTGAATCACCATAAATTAAAAAATAAATAAGGATGAACCACATTATTAATTTTTTTTGTAAAAACACCTATTATAGGTCCAATTGTTTTTTTGACCTTCCTTAATTTTGAAGTCAAATAAATCTATTGGTATGACACTTGAAGTCATAAACATTGAACTCCAACTTGGGCCACTACTAATTTAATATATCATTGAATATATTTTTTTGTCGTTCTATTCGAATACAAAGTAATATATGTATATGATTATATATTTAAATAAAATTATATATACTTGTAAATTAAATTACTTAAATTCAGATTATTTGAGATGAAATACACTATCTTTTACAACCGAAATTGCATTGCATAAATATCTATTGTGTGCGTATATTTCAGTATTTGATAATTGTTCTAATTTTTTTTCATTCTACAAGAATATGTAATGGGGGATTCTAGGGAACAACATTTAAATACAGGCTAAAGAACGGCAGACCTGTTTACCGGGTAAAAAGCGGTACACAAAATTGTTACATGAAGCGGTACACAAATTGGTACAATATTGTAATAGAAGAATGTATATACCTTTTTATTAAAAAGATGCACTGTTTACCTTGTAAAAAGCGATACACAAATTGTTACATGAAGCGGTACACAAATTAGTACAATTTTGTAATAGAAGAATGTATATACCCTTTTATAACACATGCACGAATTTTTAGAATGGATTATGTACGTGTAAGAAATGTGTACATACACAAATTTTGACCTAAAAGCATACTTTGGTACAATATTTGTATGGAACTGTGTATATACATATATTACTAGCAAATATACAGAAATTGTTACAAATTTGTAAGAGGAAAAGTTATATACTTTTTCTTTTACACGGTTTCACGAAGGTTGAAAAAGGACTTTTACTTGTAAGGAAATGTGTACATACAGAATTTCTTACCCGAAAAGCATAATTTGGTACAATATTTGTATGGAACTGTGTATATACATATATTACTAGCAAATATACATAAATTGGTACAAATTTGTAAGAGGAAAAGGTATATACCTTTTCTTTTACACGGTTTCACGAAGGTTGAAAATGGACTTTTACTTGTAAGGAAATGTGTACATACAAAAATTCTTACCCGAAAAGCATAATTTTTTACAAGTTTTGTTAAGATTTGTGTATATACTCTTAATAGGACAAATTGTACAGGAATTGGAACAAATGTGTAAGAGGAAATAATATATGCCTTATATATGACATTGTTACGAAGGTTGAAAATGGCTCATGTACTTGTAGGAAATGTGTACATACACAATTTCTTACCCGTAAAGCATATTTTGGTAAAAGTTCTGTAAGGAGTTGTGAATATATACGTAATAGTACCCAATGTACACAAGTTAATACAAATTGGTATGAGGAAATGTTATATACCTTATTTATTACAAAATGGTAGAACTCTGTACGTATACTTTTTTATTACACAATATTTCCCTGGTTCATCGAAATGTCCAATTTGTTTGTAAGGAAATGAGTACATACAGATATTCGTACCGAAAAACATACTTTCGTAGAAGTTATGATAAGGGCATCAGAACCACGTAAAGGTGGTTTCGATTCTGGTTTTGCAGAATGGTCAAAAGTTAGTCTTTTATGTAGCATCAAAACCTCGTATATAGGGTTTCGGTGCAGGTTGAGCGCGAAAATATTTGAAGGTCTTTAACCTTATGAGTTGAAAATTAACATTTGGTTTGGTTTACCAGAGAACGATCATATGAAAACTAAAGATGAAGAAATTTAGGAAAGAAATAAAATGCATTCCAAACAAAGTTTTTCAAATACATTAGACATTAAAAAAAGTAACATAATAAATCCTCCTCAGTCCTCATTCCTGCCCTGGGAAACGACCTTCATGCCCTCTGCCACCCATTACACTGGAACCAGCCTCTCGTTGGTGCTGACCAACCATCTCTGCATAAGATCGGATCTCATATATGACCCTATTGTTTCCTAATGAACAAAACATGTATGCATCAGTATAAGAAGAAGTTCATCTTGTATAAAAGAAGAAACTGATGATAGAGAAAATCTTGAGAATGGCGGTTGAAGTAGTCTATGTCCTCTTTGGCAGACATGTAACCATAAAGTTGGCGCGTTGTGCCTGGACCATACAAGAAGCATTGACATTGTTCCCAAGCTTTTCTATCGAAACCTTGGGTAGCAAACTGGTTATGCAGACGCTGAGCGTCGAGATAACCTGTTGCCGTGCTCTGAAAAATCAGAAGGCTCATCCCACGATGGCCTTATGGACCGTATGAATGGCGAGGCTTGGCAATAGTAGTATGGGAACTGAAATAGTCCCGAAGCTCTTGGTTTCCCATACCAGTCCACTGAAGCATAAAATGCAAGAGATTAGAAGTGAAGCAATTGTAATAATATTGAAAACATAATTCAAATTTGTTAAATAACTACCTTCCCAACATCATCTTTTTCCACCCTTGTGTTCATTATCATGACCATGGGCGGCCAGAGTATTTGGTGATCATCAACCTCGTCGTTTGCAGGCAGGGGGCAGGTAGTATTAGCAGCAGTCGGATCATCTCTCAAAGCAGTCCATTGGCCAAAAGCTTGACCCTGAGGAATAGCAGAAGTACCCCTTCTAAGCAATTCCTCATCCAAGAGCTTAGCAAGTTGGCGATGAAGTCTGAGCTTTGGTCCACCTTTCGTTCTGGCATGCGTCAGTAGGGACTGAATGCCATTAAACCTGTGAGAGGCACCAGGACCTCCTTGGCATGCTGGACAAAGCCATCTTGTAGAAGGGTCAGTGATTGTCAGCATT
Source organism: Hibiscus tridactylites (assembly GCA_958450335.1). Classification (NCBI taxonomy): domain Eukaryota; kingdom Viridiplantae; phylum Streptophyta; class Magnoliopsida; order Malvales; family Malvaceae; genus Hibiscus; species Hibiscus tridactylites. Next base: position 75,491,646 of record OY288274.1, on the reverse strand, counting down.
GTAGCGATGGTCTGGAAAAAGTTGCTGAACCATTTGCTTCTTCTGAGAGTGTCATGGCTTGGTTGATCCTCCTCATCAGAATCGAAATATAAATCATCCTCACTATTTGAGTCTGACTCAAATTCTAGTTTCCTCTTTGAGAATTGGCGAGGATTGTTTTTCGAAGATCTGCTTGAACTCATTTTAACGGAAGGAAGTTAAAAGTATTTGGTTCAGAAGTGAATATAGAGCGAAGGGTTGAGATGAGTATAGCGAATTTTTGATGTTGTAAAGAGTATAGATAAGAGTTGTTAATATATAGGGAAATTCAGTAAGAGGGAAAGTGAAAAAGTCTATGGAGGGAAACTGAGAGAGAAGGCACGCTGTGTGTCTGTTCATTGAATGAGGTACATGAACATGAACCCCTTCATTAATGAAAAGACAAAAAACTGAAAAGGCTGAATCATTTTGCTTGGTTTCGAAACCAGCTGTAAACACGATGAAGAAGATGAAATGGTTCATGTGATTATAGTGAAAAGACAGAACACTGAAAAAGCAAGATTCATTTTACTGGGTTCGATGCCATCTGAAGGGGTTTCGGAACTATATACACTTATTAGTAGCATAATGTACACAGATTGGTACAAGTTTCCAAAAGAAATCGATATATACATGACTTTATTACACAGTTTTCACGAAGGTTCAAGTTGGGTCATTTAGAGGGGCATCAAAACCATCTCAACGGGGTTTCGGTGCCTGTTTGAAGTGCATAAAAAGTTACTACCTTGTTCGTACAAGCTTTATAAGGTTATGCGATTGTACATAAAATATTAGCCCTTTCATGTAATTGTTTGGTTCAAAATGCCTTATGAGATGTCTGTTCATTGAAGCAGGTGATGACAGCAACTGAAAAGGCTGACTCGTTCTGGGGGTATCGAAACCAGCTTTATTTTTGGGTAACACGAAACGGTACAGGTGATGACAGTGAAAAGATAGAACACTGAAAAGGCAGATTCCTTTTACTGGTTTCGAAACCTTCTTAAGAGGTTTCGGTACTCTATACACATAGTAGTAACAAATGTACAGAAATGCGTAGTCTTTGTACATGATGTGTAGGGGGTATCGAATCCACATCTAAGGGGTTTCGGTGCGAGTGTGACATTGTGTGAAAAAAGTTTATACATTTTGTAGGAGAAAAATAATATGTGGACATACACAATTTCATGTGAAAAAGCATACTTTTGTACATGTTCTGTAGGAGGCATCGAACCCATGCTTATGGGGTTTCGGTGCTATGTTTTCATACAGGGGGCATCGAACCCAAACGTATGGGGTTTCGGTGCCTGTTGGACACTGTGTTACAAAAGTTAATACAGACGCTATAAGAAAAATAATATGTTGACATACACAATTTTCATACGAAAAAGCATACTTGTGTACATGTTTTGTAGGGGGCATCGAACCCAGACGTATGGGGTTTCGGTGCTGGTGTGACATTGTGTTAAACAGTTTAGACCTTTTTTACAATGAGATTTGTACATAAATGCGTAGTCTTTGTACATGATGTTGTTTTTTGTACAAACCTGTAAATTTATCATATAATAAGTACAAAATTTTTTACAATGAGATTTCTGAATATTTAACATTGTATGTTGTATTTACAGAGATACAAAAGACGATCAAACATATAATACAAAGGAGATTAGCAGAGAAAAATTGGTTAATTCAATTGAAGAACGCTTTCAGCTGCATTTAATCCAAATACGGATGATGCTTCACGTACTCCTGTACATTGTCTGCTGCGGCCAAGTTTTGTAAATATACCCGAATGGAACCACCTATTTCTATGATCAAGTGCAAGTACATAATTAGGTTGCAGTTTAAGAAATTGCTTCATTTTTATAATGAATATGTTTGATTTAGGGTGTTTTACCTAATGCGTTATGAGTTGTCTCATCTTATACCTTGTAGGATTTAGGACATATGTAGGCGTTCTCCTGAAACATGAACATAATCGAAAACATAATTATTTTCTACAGATTCATTGACTATATTGCAGAAAGTAAGAGAAAAATAGGTGCGTTCTTCACTTACCGGATTATTAATCATTTTAGCTTCGGAGTCGTCAACCAACAGCGTGTTTCCTTCGTTATACTGAGGCATATTATCCCACACGCGCCTCAGATTTTTTGTAAATATATTTGGATCGGAGAGATGTTGTTCGCAGTGACTTTGATCCTGCAATATTCAAATGAAGTACATCAGATTTGTCAAATTCTATTTAGATGCTTTAACGAAGATAAACTTTGAAGTTACCCAAATGAAGGCAAGTCTTGGTTTAAGATCGTTAATTCTCCAAAGTGCCCACTCTAGGTTTTCTCTGCACTGATGAACAGTTCAGGCACAAATAAAGTAAGAAAATAAATTATCTTAAAGGATCGGGTAATTCAATTGATTTAGGGGGTGGCATAGGTCCACATTACCTTGTCCTTGAAGACCAAATAGCAACCTCATAGGCAGTAAAACAAGAATACAGAAACTCAGAAGCACCAAGTTTGAGTTCCACACCTGCAATTGAAAAACATAAATTTCCTAATCTAATTTCTAAACAGTTGTATTAAAAGTGAGCCACAAAAGGAATATCGTCTCTACTAACACTGGCTAGCATGCCATTGTAATCAAGAATAAGAAGCTTCTTATTCGCCGTGGTAGGTGGTACGTTCCTGTACCAGTCGCCATACATTTGAGAAGGACGCCTGGGTCTCTGAATTTCAGAGTCTATTTCATTACTTGGCGTTATGCCATGGCGATGAAGCTTCTTTCTCATGTAAGTGCGAGTCACTTGAGGCGTAGAAGCACGCGCATGAGCATGGCCTTCTGCTGGAGTAGATGCCTGATCATGAACTGCAGCTGCAGAATATGCATCATAGTTCTCTTTTGCAGAAGTATCTGGGACATTTTCTGTTGGGTTAGATGCCTGATAATGCCCTCCTGGTGCAGAATATGCATCAAACTGCTCCACAGCAGAGGTACCTGTGACATTCTCTGTATAGAACAATCCAATGTTACGTGCACAAACACACCCTAAACTTGTCAATGAAACTAAACAGAATGCAACACGATATGCAAGGGAGGTGTAAATAGACAGTAGTGTAACAAATGTCAGTCAATGTTCATGAAGCAGTATAACAAATTCAACAAATGTTTATTCATGTAATACAAGAAACTCCATATACTATGCATACTAGCCTAACCATCTTCAGGAGCATTTGCATCCTGAGGCGATGTCGGTCGAAATACATGCTGATTCTGTTAATGTTCCAATGAATAAACACGAGCTTCTAGTTTCTCAAATCGGGAATGAGCCTCTGCCACACTACTGCGCAAAAATGCATCCAAGTTTTTTAGTGTGTCGTACATGGCGTCAATTTTATCGGGGGGTGGAGCATCGAGTACATCGTCACTTCCTCTGGCAATTCTTGCTTCATCTTCATCTCTTTTATGGACCCATTCACCCTGAATGAACGTCCACCCCGTCTTCTTAGTTGTTGTTTCATCAATTTTACTCAGTAGCGGAATTTTAGGGTCCATGGAGGTGTCGATCCCTAAACATTCAAATAAGTGACTTAGCACACATCCATAAATCAGGGAGCCTCTTGAAGGGTTGCTAATGATTTCCGCAATAGATCTGAAGATGATTGTAGCTATATCGGGTTTATTTTTCGATCGAAATTGGTGCAACCACCAATAATCAATATGACGCATGCGAGTGCATCATCCACCTGATGGCCGAAAGAACCAAGTTGTCATTAGATGCAGAAGCCTTTCATGGATATGAAGATGAGTTGGGATGTCATCATCGAACTTCAAGGGGACACGCTCGAATTCTTGCTCTTCACCAGTAGCTTCCACACCAAGGTGTTGGGCAATAATTGCCGGAGTGATTGTAAATTCAACTCCCATTAGATAGGACTCGATAGCTACACAGTGTTGGGTTCTGCCATCATGCTGAAGGGTAGCATTTGCATAGAAGATCTTCACCAGGTTTTGATAAACACGAGGTTTAATATCGAGATATCTGATCCAACCTCATTCCACAAATAAAGGCCAAAAGTTGAATTGATAATCATGGGACATCAAAAAATCTAAGTCAATCGTTCACTCCTTCCTAATCTTCTTCGCCTCGTACACTTCATGGTATCGCTCAAGACACACAGGATTATGGAAACAATGGCTCAAAATATTTGAAGGTTGTGGCGCGTCCGCTTCACTTGAACGGATAGAACCACCTGTTTCAATCCGACCTCGTTTACCTTTACTGGGTTTGTTTTTTGGAGCCATGTATGAGTTTTTGGTAGGAATATCTGAAAATTTGTGTAACAATCGAAGAAGAAGAAACGAACGGTCTCAGGTTTTGAATATGACCGATATTCGAAGAACAAAAAAATAAAAAGCCTTAAAATTCTAGGGTTAGGGTTATAAAATTGCGTTTTCCGAGATGAAGGAGGGAAGTTTTCATTTACAGTCTATATTTCCCGCTATTTACTATTTCAAACATGTTTTGAATCCCCACCTGGGGTTTCGATGCTAGTTTCGCAGAAGGCTATTTTGAATATCTTCAATGTGGTGTCGAAACCGAGAATAGGGCTTCGATGCTGTTTTTCCAGAGACGCCCAATTGCATTCCTCTATATTGGGGTTTCGATACTTGACGTTTGGTTTCGATGCCAGTTTGGTAGAGATGCCAATTTGCAGTGGATGTTTAATGGGGTATCAAAACCTTCGTAAAACTGTATCGAAACCATTTGAAGCTATAGCATTTATTGTATTACCTACCAGCCCATCTGTCAAGTTATTGCAATTTAAAGTGGCAGCTGATATTAAAGGTTTTCCACAACTACTTCTCCTTATTTCATCCTCAACGTCAGAAGTAAGAAAGGAAGGATTAAACAACATATTGCTGTAGAGATTTTTTCCATCTTCCGTGTGGAAACATGGCTGGTGTAAGAGTTGAAGAAGCTCAAATTGGTGAACCAGATGAGTGCACAACAAATGAAGTTGGTGCTTCCGAGAATTTGGTTGGTATGGTGTTTAACTCTCGTGTCAAGGCGTGAAACTATTATCGAGTATATGCGAAGAATAACGGGTTCAGTGTCAGTCGTGCAACAACTAGGCATGATGGTACGGGAAATGTACATACGCAAGAGTTTTGTTGTTCACGGGGAGGACAGCGTAGACGGAAAGTTCATGACCCCGACTGGAAACGTGCGTCACGTGATATAACACGAATTGGTTGCAAGGCAAAGGTGATTGTCAAGTGCAGAGAAGAATCAAGGTGGGAGATAGCAGTATGTCACAGTGAACATAATCACCCGTTGTGCCCACCTATAATGCAACCGTATCTTCGGTCGAGTAGAGAAGTTAGTACCGATGATGTACTTGAGGCACATGCTTTGAAAAGTGTTGGCCTGCGAACTTCAGAAGTAATGAATTATTTCACGCAACAATCGTGTGGTTTCCACAATGTTGGTTTCATTCGGAAAGACTTGTACAACTCCCTTCAAAAAGCAAGGGTGGATGAATATCGTGACGGTGATGCCAATGCTCTTCTTGCTTACTTTGACTTCAAGAAAGATCAAGATACAGGATTATACATGCAGTTCAACACTGACCAATCAGGGGAATTGCATAATATTTTTTGGTTCGAATCAACATCCAGGTCCGACTACGTATGCTTCGGTGATGTCATTGCATTTGACACAACGTACAAGGGTAACATGTATGGCCGGCCTATAATGCCTATTGTTTGTGTTAATCACCACCATCAAACCATTGTCTTCGGTGTTGCAATTTTAGCAGACGAGACTGTAGACACATTTGAGTGGGTACTTAGTGAGTTCTTGCAGGCAATGTCTAACAAAGCTCCTGTCTCAGTCGTCACGGATGGTGATAGGGCCATGCACAGGGCTATCAAGACAGTGTTCCCATGTGTACATCATCGCATATGTTCCTAGCATCTTTCTCGAAATGCCCAGGAAAACGTTGGTGATCCCAAATTTACATCCGCCTTTACACGGTGCATGTCCTCTTGGTGGACAATTGAGGAATTCGATCGCCAGTGGAGATCAGTTATGAAAGAATTTAACGTGGACCAGTATCCGTAGGTTGTGGAGAAGGATCACACGGTTGGTATGTGGGCACAAGCATATCTCACAGGACATTTCTTTGCAAATTTTCGCTCCACACAACACTGCGAATCTATGAATTCCGCCCTCAACATTATCCTCAAACATAAGAAGACATATCTTGAAGTTGTCCGTGCCATTGACAAGGGAATAAATGACATGCGCATAAATGAGTTGAACGAAGAATACAAAAATTCTTCCTCGAAGCCTTTCCCAATGACCAAATTGCATGACCTTGAAGGGAGTGCAGCTGACATCTTCACTCGGGCATCCTTTGAAAAAGTTCAGAAGGAACTCAAATATGAGACACTGTATCGTGCTCTACATCCGACACTTACGATTGAAGGTGCGCGGACGTATCGTTTGACACAGTATAAGGATCCGGAAGCCATCTATGAGGTTGTGCTTGATGTCACAACAAATAACATTACATGCAGTTGTCGGAAATTTGAGACGATCGAGCTTCCATGTCGCCATCAATTGCATGTTCTTAAGTTGGAAGACTTCTCCGACATCCCAAAGTGCTTAATACTACCGCGGTGGACAAAAAATGCTAAGGTATCTGCTCCATCTTATCTTCACAGCGAAGTCTGTCCCGAATTAAGACAAATGTCTCGATTTGCTTCGCTACACTCACTTTCATCGCGGTTGTGCTACCTTGCGTCTCAAACAGACGAAAGTTTCAAAACCACAGAAGATGAGTTACTACGACTAACTACTCAATTTGAGCAGTCCATAACCTTCAATGACTTCTCATCACATAGGGTAAGCCAACACAACATTCGAGACCCGCAAAAGAAGGACGCAAAACGAAAGCAGAAAATAAACACTAATGCGTCCACAAAACGAAGGAATCAATGTTCATTTTGCAAAATGGAGGGACACAATAAGAACACATGCCCGGGACTGAAGCTTCAACTTCCAACAGGTACTACGGGGACAAGTTTAGACGTAGACATGTCCCAACCATAATGCAAATGTGATTCAAATCACTATAAGTAAAACCTAAAAATTCATCGTGCTTCCAAATGACAATTTATTATTTACTGTTATGCAGATTCCAAACATGTACAAAGTATCTCCTCTTCAGACATACAAATTCACTTATATATGATTCAAATCACTGTAAGTACAACCTAAAAATTATCTCACTCCAATATGCTTCAAATACATGTACATACAACCAAAGATATCCTCTGCAGACATACGAAATCATGTGCATATGCTACTTTTATCCACTGAAATTTATCATATATTGCAAAATTTATGTACAAGCGTTTTACCACATTATGGCCCTGAAATTGCATAATATACATTTAAAATGTGTACATTTCACTCTTACCTAACCTATTTATGCTTGCATCACATGTCAACTACAAAATGTTTTCAGTACATATACATCCAAACATGGTTACGACCCATAAAAAGTGGGTTCCTTTACGCAATGCCACGCCACAAACAAAAAATCAAAATCCATTGCCATCCCCTCACCACTGCCCCCACCCCTAACATGTTCTTCACCAAAAAAAATTGCATTAGATTACAATAATGAACAACACGTCCTAATGTATTCAAATACATAATAAACAATGCATTCATTCCTAAAGCCTTACCATTTCGGACGCTAAAAGGTGCCATGTTTTGGAACCTTTGGTTCGTTTGCCTTCATGTGAAACCATTAACTTACAGCAACATTGATAGTCCTCCACAAATTATTCTTATCATGACTGATAAGTTCGTACAAAAGAATCATCCGATCCCATTTTCCAACGCTCTATTAAGACAAGTACAAACAAATTAAGCTTTTATTAAAGAGCATTATTCCAGTATAGATGACGAAAGTAAGGAAAGTTGAATGAAGATTAACCTAAACCCTTACCACTTCCCCTATATGCTTATCATTCCAAAGCTGCATCCATTTGATGCAAAACATACCACAATCATCTCTGTTAGAAAACAAATCCATGTTAACATAATACCACGAGTAATCCTTCCCAATTTGTTAAACAAAATTAACACAAAGTACTAGAATATAACAACTTTGTACCCATTATCCTGATGTTTGACTTTTTCCACCATCACGCGCAGATCGGTCAACGGCCTTGATGGTGAGCCAAACACTTGGACAAACTTCTTATCTTTTAAACATTCTTTTAGACTATTGGTCTACATGCAGAAACATTTTTCTGTTTTTACATACTCTGTAACATCTAAAACAATGGAAGAATAAAAGTTCGTAGTTCTCGATTATTACCAGGTTCTCGGCCATACACACTCTTGCACCATTGGCTCGGGTATTTGGCAAGCTGTCCAGTAGCTTCACTACACCAGCATCAATATCGACGACACACATAAATCAATGAGTGTTGTTCTCATTCACGGGGATAAAGAGCTGAAACAAGCAACGATTTCCATTGTAATATACAGATGACATGAAAGTGGATCAGATGTTTAATTTATTAATGTTTCTTCGTGTAATCACTAATTTTGTCCAGACCTTGAACCCCCTTTAATTTGTGTTTAACTTGGGCTTATTAGGGCTATTAGGTAATTAAAAGAAAAAGAAAAAAAAGAAAAAATATATGTACGCATATATGTGTATGTATTTATAAACAATACTAATGTTACCTTATATTATTACTATTACACTATGTTATTATTATTGCATGTTATTATCATTGTGTGTTATTATTATTATTACTATTATTATTATTTTGTTTTCCGCATGCTGTCGTTATTATTTATATATTATTGTGCATATTATATCATATCACTATTACATCTATCTATATTATTATCATCGTATATTACAAGTATTATTATCATAAAAATAAACACATGAGTAAATAAAAGCCCAAAATATATTTGAATTAAATAAACACAATCCACATTATACAAAACCCAAAAATACATTGATTAAAGATAATAAAGTCCAATTACATGAAACCCAAATGGCCCTTAGCCCATTACACCAAAAAGAAACCCTAACACATTGTTTGTCTTCTACAGCCGCCACGCATCAGGAGCCGTCAGATCTGGCGAAGCAGATCCAAAGGTCCAGATCATCTCACTGAAAAAACCCTAGATGAGCCTTCATTTGGTCTCACGCCGCCAAGCCCACAACCGTCAGATCTGTTTAGATCTGACGGTCTAGATCGATCCGGATCAAGAGGAACCCTAGCAAGCCCGTCCCTTTTCCCAGCGCCGCACAACGTCGACCGTCAGATCGAGTCGATCTAACGGTCCCAGATGAAGGACGATGAAGCTTCCAGATCTCCCAACGCGCCCACGCGCCTGAGCCCTCTGACTTTTCGCCTGCCACGAGCACGCGTCTGCCGCGACCACGCCGGTGCCCCTCCCATTTCGGAACGACCGACATGCACAGACAAAGACACACAAGGCATTAGAGGCTCGAAATAGCAATACAAAAAACACAAAAAAGCAAAAGACACAGAATCAGAAATGGCATATGGAATACGACAAGGAAAAGAGAGATTATTTTCATTTTCCTTTAGACTTGCATGTAACCTTCGGTTATATAGGAAACTGAAGCCAAAAAATAAAGAGCGGAGATTTTTAACACGGAGAGAAAAATAGTGAGCACAAGAAAAAAATCAACAGAGATACTTTGTAAACCCATTCGGGATTTCGAAAAAGAAATACAACAAAAGAGAAATTCAGAGGTATTTTTGTTCTTTCTTGCATGCAACAGAAAAGTGAATCGTGTCCTACCTTCTTGTCTTCTTCTCCGTTTTTTGCCTCTCCCCACCGGCGATAGGCCTTCGGGCCCCTTTCCGGGCCGTGCATGGTGAGACGTTGAGGTAAATAACCCGAAAAGGGGGAAATCGAAAGGTGTTTTGAGATCTGGTTTTGGGTTTCGAACAAAAAAGGGTTTCAAGAAACTTGTTTTCGGGGTTTTGATTTCAAAAGACAGAGGCTTTTCAGGTTTTTGGGGTTTCAAAGGAAAAAAAGTTTTTTAAGACTCCGGCGCCGGCAACGGCGACCAGAGTGGGTGACGGCGCCAGGAAGCCAGAGAGGGGGGGAGTCTCTGTAAATTAGGGTTTACAAATGAAAAAAAGGGCTGCTGTGTTTTTTTAATTCGGGTTTTATAACGTTTTAAAATTTTTAAATCGGTTTAATCACAATTTTAACCCCTCCGTGTTGTTTTAATCGCGTGGGAAGGGGCTTCCGCATTTCAAAACCACGCCCGTGGTCCTCCCATGTTTTCAAGCGTTTTTAATTTGATCCCTAGTCTGGTTTCAATCGATTTGCGAAGGGGAAAATTACCGTCATCGTCCCTGCAGCTTTCTGCGTTTTTTTAATTAAATCCCTATTTCGCTTTTTAATTAGTTTTTAAATGGGTTTATTACAGCTTTGACCCCTGCCAGATTGCTCTTTCATTTCAGCATTTATTCATGTTCCTTTTATTCATGTATCTAATATGTGTTTTTGCCCTTTTGTTATGCTTGTTTAATGTGGATATTGGATTTGTGGTGCATGTCATGTTTATCTTATAACATGTAGTTGTATGCTTTTTTTAATCGTGTTTAAGCCTGTTTATAATGCGTAGTTTAATTTTGCCATGCATGTTTTTTTATATGTGCGTATTTTCCCTTGTCATGATGGTTCGAATATATGTGGCATGCATCCTAATATGTCATGATAGGTTGCATCTCGAATTATAAAATGCAATGTGAGCGTCTTTTTATTCGGGAACGAACGAGGCCAGTACCAGTCGTAGTGGTGGTGGTTTGGACGTTCTTTCTCGAATATTAAGGCCTTTAAAATTCACTCAATCGTATAACCACGTCTCGATACGAATTCTCACTTTAATTCGCAAAATTTAATATTAATTAAATGGTAATGTTTTTGGTACCGATTTCCGGGCATGACGGGGGTGCTCATCCTTCCTCGCGTATAACCGACTCCCGAACCCTTTTTAGAAAAAAGAATCTCTGGTTTTATTTCGGTGTCCGGTCTACCATTTTTAAATGGCCGGTGGCGACTCCTCCTTTTTTACAAATCCGACTAATTTTTCGAAAACCAAATCAAAACCCGGTTCCTTCGGGCGACACCCGAGGCACTTTGTATTTTCTGAAATTTTTTAGTCACAATAGATGGCGACTCCGCTGGGGAGAAATTTTTTGTTTTCAAAAGCAAAAAGAGAGTCAAGCCAAAAAAAACTTTACCGCTCAATTAATATTAGAAGTTGCGAATTAAAGTGACCGAGTCGATCGATATTTGTTTATAAGTGCGAGTTTATTTTAAACGCATTTAAAATTGGCATTTAAACCCGTTCGTTTAAGTGGGGGGAAAGGCTAGTGCTTTCGTGGGGATATTGTTCCTCCGTATGGGCCTAGCAAGTACCTTCGGGGCTCGAGTACCCTATATCTTCGTGAGAATATCGTTTCTCCGTGCAGATATAGCTAAAGGGTCCCCTCGAATTGAACTCGGTTGAGAGGAGCCTATAATGGGTGATGACCGGGGGCCTTGCTACCCTTAGAAGGGGACAGCGAGGACAGTTCGAGTACCTCCTAGAACCAAAACTGCATGTAGAGAACTATATTGCCCACCCTTTTTAGAGCCATGCGGACAACCTAGGTTTATTAGACGGGATAAGTAGGGCTGTTTGCTTTCATGCTTGCCTTTTTATCATGTTTATCTGACACTAACGATTATTCTTATGATCTTCTTGCATTTATTCTCGCATGCATATCATGACATAAAGGTGTTGAGTCAAGGTGGTTTTACCCAATTCAAGGGCTATCATTATGGACGGAGGTTGATAGAAAAGATGTTGTCAATTAGCAAGTCTGACATCGGTTAAAGTTGAATTAGAAAGGTTAAGGGAGCAGCTTACCGAGCGAACACACAGTGTCAGATCTGATGTCCACCATTGAAGAAAGCACAACCCTTCTCCATCCCGAGGAAGTCAAGCAAGATCGAATTTACTCCGAACATCCAAAATCATGAAACTACCCGACCGAGTACAAAGAGGCGGCCGAAAAGAGCGTGAAGACCGGAAATAGCATGTATTAGGTCAATGGGTTGATTCAGCTTCGAGAAAATAGCTTGTTTTCCAGGACCTGATACCAGCAGTTTTAGAGGGTCTTGAATTGCTAGAGAAGAAAGCAAGTCCGGCCCCAACATTTTTAGCTGAAGTTTCCATTTCCTTAAACATGATTCGGGGGCAAGAAGGGTACTCGTAGGACTTTTGCTATGACTATCTTGTAACGAGGATCCTCCTTTACGTTCAAATGAAAGTTGACCCACGGGGAATCACCTATATGACCAACACCTTTGACTTGCATACATTTTTAGCATTTGTTTCATCTATCATTTCAAAGTAGCATTAAAATTGTTAGTCATGCACCCATCTCATGATCATGCATTTGTTAATTTGAGTTCATAATACATCCATCATTGGACATTAAAATTTGATTAAGGCATTTCATTGCATTATTACTAATTGGGGAGAAAACTCATCCGAGAGAGAGAAAGAGAGAGAGGAAATAATGGACAAGAGAACGGTTTCTAGCCAGTAGAAGCATGAATGACCTAGTGGCTAGGATGGATAAGCTCGAATAGCTTCGAGAACATTTGGTTCACAATCAAAGGGAGATAATATCGTATATGAGGAGAATAAATCCTTTACAAAAATCCAATTTTCATTATTGGTGAAAACTGATTGTACCCAGGGGAATGGTACAACTAGACCGGAGCAAACGGCTACCGGTAAAGGCAATTCAAACCCGTTGATCCCTGTGCATTTGGGAAAAATGCAAGTCTCGATTCAAGAAAAATGAATTGGAGACATTACATCGCTTCATGAAAGAAGATGCGATATTTGGGCAAGTCCGACAAAAATGTTGGCACAACGTGCTTAAATACGGTGAAGTTTAAGACAATGGATAATTCAAATGTCCATCGAAAAATCCATCTTTACGAATGGTCGAAGGAAAATAAATCCTTTGCAAAAATCCAATTCTCATTATTGGTGAAAACTGATTGTACCCAGGGGAATGGTACAACTAGCCCGGAGCAAACGGCTATCGGTAAAGGCAATTCAAATCCGTTGATCCCTGTGCATTTGGGAAAAATGCAAAAGAAATAAGTAAGCTGTAAAAAAAATTCATCATAACGAAAGTTTCATTTTATTATTTAGAAAATATTTTGGTATTCCTTAATTCTTTAAACATTTCATAAGCTTACTCTTGTTTTCCAATTACACACGTGTATACTTTTTAAGATTAACTTTAATTCAATTCAAAAAAAAATTCTAAAAGACCGAATGTTGTGAGGACGCTATAAATATGAAAACCCTATGCTCTACTTAGGCCAAGGGAGGAATGACAAATGAGTGTTCAGGAATAATGGGCCACTCCCATTGAGTGAATTTTTCTCTCGGGCATTGTTGTCTAAGGTTCTTGAATGAAGTGATAACCCTAAAACTTCTACCACCTGAAGACTAATTTTGATATCCGTGTATGGGAGGACATTTGGCATTCCTTCAATCTCGTTCACATAGAAAGAAAATAAAAAAATACTCATTGTTGTCCACGTTTGAGCCTATCAATTTTTTTTCTTCTGATTGAACCCAAACCAAGGATCACCCCTACACCGGGGGCAGAAAATGATAGAAGTCTATGAACAAGTAAATGACATTGGATTCTGATTATGCTATGAGAATGATGTCTTGTGAACTAAAGGGCATTAAAAGAGAGAAGATTCATTGGATACACTTTCAGTTTGAGCAACCAAAAACATCAAAAGGAAACAGTGAAAGAAAAGTCGGTTCTCAAAGAGCTACCCAAATCAAGTCAAAAGTTACCGACATAAAAGTTGAAGAAATCAAAAGTAAAGGCACTAAAGTGAAAAGTGCAATTTTGAAAAAAGAGAGAAGCGGATAAAGAAAAGGGACAAGAGGATTCCCTATCCAAATGAATCTCTGCTTAGATGAGCCTCGAAAGATTGTTCACCTTTGAGCAAGAGCCTGCACTAATACAATGTGAAGGTGCAATTTGACCCGAAACTACACTTGATGAAAGGAAATGAACTCTAGGGTGAAAACCCCAACAAGAAGGGGCAGTCTAGAGCGATCCAAAGAAGTAAGAGAGCAAATAGCATTTCATCGGAGCATAATTGAGACTTCAGATTGGAAGAATTGATCCTTGGTTTCACCACCCTTAAACACTTGTTTGGGCCCATTTACCCTTTCTTTCATAGACGTGAGCCTTAGCCTACATTACAAGCCATAAAAGACCATTTGGACCATACGCGGAAGGATGAATTTGTCTTCAGATCACATTCCGCCTATCAGGGTTAACCTTTCTTCAAGGATTGCCACACTTCTAATGCCTGATTGAGATCAGAAAAGAGGGAAGGATGGGGCAAGGTGAGTTAGTGAGTTAAAGAGAACCACCTTTAAATGGGGTAGAAATTAGGTATGGGAGTCACTCCTCTCGAAAGCCTAATAGCCCAGAAAAGATTTCATATGTGCATCTCTGCAACATTCGGAAAATGTCACTCGGGTCGACCTTTTTTTCAAAGACCCCAAACTTGATTTTCACTTGACATGATTCTTCAAATGTATATTTTCATAATAAAATTATTTTTACCCAATCACTTGCATAAGTCTTCTACAGGGGAATGAACAAGCGGATTGACCGTGGCCCGAGGTAAGTCCATCAGTACCCAGAGGGGCACCCTCGGAGGTTCAAACATTGCTACTAATACCCCCAGTTGAAATATCCAGACCGTCTTCGGTAAAATGTCGAGCTATGAAGTCAACCTTCGCTAAGAAGTGTTGGAATAGGACATGAGGGTAGAAATTTTGACGTTGAGAGTCGGGGAACAGAAGTTACCCTTGGAGCCTAGGCATCTTGCCAGAAGGAATGTCCTGAGAAGGACCGTGTGCGCCGCGCACCAAGATGAGACAGTAAGTGATCTGAAATCAACTCGACAAAAGGCGATGAAGACAGAAGTACGCCTAAGAAAAGGATGGAGATAGAAAAGAAGAAGAAGAGAAGCCGAGTCGAAAACCCAAAAGGCACTTTGGGGCAAAGGAGCGAAATTCAGAAGAGGCGCTTTCAACCACAAATTTAGAGAAACAAAGGCCCAAAGGTTGAGGGGCACGACGTGAGGTGGAACGACGAAGAGTCAGTGAGGCTAAATTACCGTGATGGGGCACCATTGTCCGCGGAGGAACTAAGGTTTTCACGTAAAGAGGTTCAAACCGAAGTATGTGAAAGATAGCACAAGGCTAGAAAGGATTTAGAATGCGACCGAGGTCACTCGACTCGAATAATAAAACGAAGAACGAGCGGCAGAAGTTTAGGGGCCAAATTTTTTTAAGACACAAGATTAATTGATGGTTGTAGTCCCAAGACAACGACCACTAACCCTAAGAAATGAAGACAAACTAAATCCATGCATCTTTGCATTCTCGTAAACACATGCATCTTTGCATTCTCGTAAACACATGCATCTTTGCATCCGGATATATGCTCATGCATCATCGATAGCTAGATGTCACCCATGCTAGGAGCATACTAAATCATAGCATAGCATTTTGTTTTCTCTAAACAGACGTTTGAAGATTGGTAAAAGAACATATCTACAGCTTCATGAGAGGAGAAGCAGATCTCACAAGAGTCAAGAGTCCTTCGACTTGCGTAATTCAGATTCCTAAAATCCTTCCAACCCCCGATTTTAATCTTCCATGAAGATGTTTTCCTTAAAATTCAAATTTCTCAATTTTCATCCTTCCAAAAGGTCGTTTTCCTTAAAATTCAAATTTCTCAATTTTTATCCTTCCAAAAGGATGTTTTCCTTAAAACTCGAATTTCTCGATTTTATCCTTCCAAAAAGATGTTTTCCTTAAAACTCGAATGTCTCGACTTCGTCCTTCCCAAAGGATACTATTCTTAAAAGTCAAAATTTCTCAACTTTATCCATTCCAAAAAGATGTTTTCCTCAAAACTATATCCTTCCTAAAGGATATTTTTCTTAAAAAAAGATCAAAATTTCTTAATTTTATCCCTTTACACAGATTTTTGAAAGACAACTTGAATACCTCTCGGGACGAAGAGAAAACGATAAAGCGAGAACTAAAAGGATTTCAGGCGAAGCCTTTCAAGCCGCCGCTCCAGAATGTCAGGCGAAGTCTTCATATTCCCCACTCAAGGATTTCAAATGAAAGCTTTCAAGCTTACCGACAAATTTCAAGATAAAGGATCCAGTAGAGAAAGGGTCCAAACAAGCTCTATATAGGAGGAACTTGCAACTTCGGGATCTCGAATGTGGAAGGTCCTACGGAGAGGGGACTTACAGATCCTTTATTTCAGAGGGAAGTTCAATAGAGAAAGAACTACTACTCGAAAAGTACGCTAAGGAATAGGAGTTTTGTGGAGAAAAAACTCAGAATCCTAAGGCTTCAAGATCTCGAAAGCGGAGGGTCCTACAGAGAGAGGACTTGGAGATCTTTGATTTCAGAAATACGAGGACGAGAGTTCTATATAGGAAGAACTGTCACTCGAAGAACACGCCAAGGAAATGAGTTCTATAGAGAGAGAACTCATATTCTTAAGGCTTCAAAGAGAAAATTACTCGGTGCAGAGCGTTGCAGCTCCAGGAGAGTAAATCGTCCAACAGGGAAGTTGGACAGATATCGTTATGACGAGTTTGCTTTACGACCGCGAAGGGAAAGCAAATCCACTTGGACGCCCAATTTTGTCTTTCGGTCGCGAAGAGAAGGCAAAAGTATTTGGAGTTTCAGCTTGCTTTTAGACCGCGAAATGGAAGGCAAGGTTGTTTGAATAACTAGCTTGTTTTTTCGAAAAGAGAAGAGAAAGATATTCGAAATCTGCTCATCGATTGGGCACTTGGAGAATAGAACTTGCCTATCCGTTCGGGCACTTAAAGAATGGAAATCTGTAAAAAAAAACTCTATGTCTACCTGTTTGGGGCATCCGGTGGGAGAACTCATCATCAGAAGGCGTTGAGAAGAGGAGTTGCTTGGAATCATGTGGTTGCTTCGGGGAACAAACCGTCCAACAGGGAAGTAGGACAAAATTAGTGCTTATGGTCTTTGCTTTATTCTTGTTCCTCAAGTATAAGCAAAGAGGGGCAGTTGTAATCACTAATTTTGTCCGGACCTTGAACCCCCTTTAATTTGTATTTAACTTGGGCTTATTAGGGCTATTAGGTAATTAAAAGAAAAAGAAAAAAAAGAAAAAAATATATGTACGCATATATGTGTATGTATTTATAAACAATACTACTGTTACCTTATATTATTACTATTACACTATGTTATTATTATTGCATGCTATTATCATTGTGTATTATTATTATTATTACTATTATTATTATTTTGTTTTTCGCATGTTGCCGTTATTATTTATATATTATTGTGCATATTATATCATATCACTATTACATCTATCTATATTATTATCATCGAATATTACAAGTATTATTATCATAAAAATAAACATATGAGTAAATAAAAGCCCAAAATATGTTTGAATTAAATAAACACAGTCCACATTATACAAAACCCAAAAATACATTGATTAAAGATAATAAAGTCCAATTACATGAAGCCCAAATGGCCCTTAGCCCATTACACCAAAAAGAAACCCTAACACATTGTTTGTCTTCTGCAGCCGCCACGCATCAGGAGCCGTCAGATCTGGCGAAGCAGATCCAAAGGTCCAGATCGTCTCACCAAAAAATCCCTAGATGAGCCTCCATTTGGTCTCACGCCGCCAAGCCCACAACCGTCAGATCTGTTTAGATCTGACAGTCCAGATCGATCCAGATCAAGAGGAACCCTATCAAGCCCGTCCCTTTTCCCAGCGCCGCATAACGTCGACCGTCAGATTGAGTCGATCTAACGGTCCCAGATGAAGGACGATGAAGCTTCCAGATCTCCCAACGCGCCCACGCGCCTGAGCCCTCTGACTTTTCGCCTGCCACGAGCACGCGTCTGCCGCGACCACGCCGGTGCCCCTCCCATTTCGGAACGACCAACATGCACAGACAAAGACACACAGGGCATTAGAGGCTCGAAATAGCAATACAAAAAACACAAAAAAGCAAAAGACACAGAATCAGAAATGGCAGATGGAATACGACAAGGAAGAGAGAGATTATTTTCATTTTCCTTTAGACTTGCATGTAACCTTCGGTTATATAGGAAACTGAAGCCAAAAAATAAAGAGCGGAGATTTTTAACACGGAGAGAAAAATAGTGAGCACAAGAAACAGAAAAGTGAATCGTGTCCTACCTTCTTGTCTTCTTCTCCGTTTTTTGCCTCTCCCCACCGGCGATAAGCCTTCGGGCCCCTTTCCGGGCCGTGCATGGTGAGCCGTTGAGGTAAATAACCCGAAAAAGGGGAAATCGAAAGGTGTTTTGGGATCTGGTTTTGGGTTTCGAACAAAAAAGGGTTTCAAGAAACTTGTTTTCGGGGTTTTGATTTCAAAAGACATAGGCTTTTCAGGTTTTTGGGGTTTCAAAGGAAAAAAGTTTTTTAAGACTCCGGCGCCGGCAACGGCGACCAGAGTGGGTGACGGCGCCAGGAAGCCAGAGAGGGGGGGAGTCTTTGTAAATTAAGGTTTACAAATGAAAAAAAAAGGCTGATGTGTTTTTTTAATTCGGGTTTTATAACGTTTTAAAATTTTAAATCGGTTTAATCACAATTTTAACCCCTCTGTGTTGTTTTAATCGCGCGGGAAGGGGCTTCTGCATTTCAAAACCACGCCCGTGGTCCTTCCATGTTTTCAAGCGTTTTTAATTTGATCCCTAGTCTGGTTTCAATCGATTTGCGAAGGGGAAAATTACCGTCACCGTCCCTGCAGCTTTCCGCGCTTTTTTAATTAAGTCCCTATTTCGCTTTTTAATTAGTTTTTAAATGGGTTTATTACAACTTTGACCCCTGCCAGATTGCTCTTTCATTTCAGCATTTATTCATGTTCCTTTTATTCATGTATCTAATATGTGTTTTTGCCCTTTTGTTATGCTTGTTTAATGTGGATATTGGATTTGTGGTGCATGTCATGTTTATCTTATAACATGTAGTTGTATGCTTTTTTAAATCGTGTTTAAGCATGTTTATAATGCGTAGTTTAATTTTGCCATGCATGCTTTTTTATCTGTGCGTATTTTCCCTTGTCATGATGGTTCGAATATATGTGGCATGCATCCTAATATGTCATGATAGGTTGCATCTCGAATTATAAAATGCAATGTGAGCGTCTTTTTATTCGGGAACGAACGAGGCCAGTACCAGTCGTAGTGGTGGTGGTTTGGACGTTCTTTCTCGAATATTAAGGCCTTTAAAATTCACTCAATCGTATAACCACGTCTCGATACGAATTGTCACTTTAATTCGCAAAATTTAATATTAATTAAGCGGTAATGTTTTTGGTACCGATTTCCGGGCACGACGGGGGTGCTCATCCTTCCTCGCGTGTAACCGACTCCCGAACCCTTTTTAGAAAAAAGAATCTCTGGTTTTATTTCGGTGTCCGGTCTACCATTTTTAAATGGCCGGTGGCGACTCCTCCTTTTTTACAAATCCGACTAATTTTTCGAAAACCAAATCAAAACCCGGTTCTTTCGGGCGACACCCGAGGCACTTTGTATTTTCTGAAATTTTTTAGTCGCAACACATCGTACCATGTATCCTTACAAAATCATATCCACTTGTTCATAATAGACTACAATACATCATTTACCCCTTGCAGAAGCTGAGACTACAATACATCATTTATTATTAACCATGTATCCTTACAAAATCATATCCACTTGTTCATAATAGACATAAGATTCTTTAATATTAAACTTACACTCAATGTACACGGGATGTACCCTCTCCTTCTTTTAGATTTCTTCCTTATATCTTCATCAACAATGGTAAAACCAACAACATCTATAACCTAAACCACAAACATATAGCAACTATCATACTAAATTTCTTCAAATATGCTACAAAATGCTTAAAAGGAATAGTCAAACCTACTAACCATTGAACCCACCCAACTTCCAGGTCGTATCGTATCTGCATCGCTTACAAACAAATATGAGTGGCCAAAATCTGCAATTGCTTCACTGCACCCATACAAAAAAAACTTACATTTTATATTGAACAGAACAACATCATTGTAGAATACTTTCAGATTCAGATTGCTTACGATTCACGCAATGGCGTATTCCATATATAGTCACAAGTGTTTTTTGCTGACTGGCCTACTCCATCTGGTACTTGCACGTATGTCAGTATCTGCAATGCTTACACATTTGTTGTTCAATACTTAATCTACTTAATAACACAAATAAGTACTGCACGTTCAAATATATAAGTTTTATTAGAAAACCTCATTAATTATTCAACCCCTAAACAATTAGTTTGAATAACATTCGAATTTCATCCATATTTGTCTATAATAAATGTAATCAAACACACACAACATTTATTGTGGACAACAAATCCTACTTAAACCAAACATTGTCACACATCATTCTTCATTCAATGGATGACTTTATTCATATTCCGAGTTGTGACTCCTACTCTTATTCCTTTGCCACTAACCTTTGCAGTAGCTACTACTGTTGTCTTGCCCTACAAGTTAACACAAACAATATCAACAACAATAATCTCATTCCTTAACTTCATGAAAGATTGATCAAAAGAACTTATTATACCTGTAACCCCCTTAGCCCGGCCTAGACGGTTGACCCGAACTACGAAGATTACACGGGGAAAACCAAAGTCAACCTGAAAGTCAACCTTGATTAACGACCATTTTTTCTTTTTAATATTATCTAGATGCACATTAACCTTAAGCGTACCCTTAAGAAAAGCATACTTGGAAAGCACAGCGATCGGAAAGCAATAAGGGACTCGATTGCACAACATACAAAGATAGGGACCAAATTGTAAATTCTGGAAGATGGAGGACATAACTGATTTTAAGGTTACCAATGTCAAATTAGTCATATTACATGCTTCCCTGTCAAATTTCACCTTAAACAAACATCTCGAACTCAAGCAATTGCATATGCAAAATTCGGGACTAAAACGTAAAGCTTGCAAACCTCAATACCATTCAAATTAGTGCCCAACGGTCATCTGTTTCAGAACAGGGGTTGACCGTTCCGAAACGCGGGTTCGTTTCGAGACCTGTATCGAAACAGGGCCTGGCAGTAGCCAAAACATTTCGGAACGACCCTATCCGTTTCGATACACGAAGGCCATTTCAGGCCTCCGTTTCGAAACACTAGTGCCTGTTCCGATACGGACTGCCCAGGAAGTGCAGAATTTGCTGGTTTAACATACAATTAACCATTCAAACACATCCTAATGACTTCCAAATCATGCCAACAAGTCATCATACATATAAGGCACATGGTTGCATCATTAAAACACATTCATGACATCAATTAGGAAAATTCACAAGTCTATAGGCATGCATCCTAATATTCAAAACCAACCAACCATCAAAGCAAGCACCAAAATGGCCAATTACATATCCAAAACATTTAAGGCATCATGCCACAACTAGGGAGTCCAAAACATCTCCTAAAAACACAACCTAGGTTCCCATTGCCAAATATCAAAAACTAATAATGTTGTGAAAAAGTCACCATACATGAGCTTAGCTTTCCCTTGGATTCTTAGCCTCCTTGCTGCCCTCAAACACCTCAATTATCTGCATTATTGGTTCAAGAGAGAAAGCGTAAGCACAAATGCTTAGTGAGGCATGTTTTAAAGAAACAACACAATAATGCATTTTATAAAACACTTTCCATAAAGCCTTTAACACATAAACATCATTATCCATGCAACAATGCATACACCTCAAACATCTCATGCTTCATTACATCAACATGTCATATTGGCTTTCAAGTGATAATCCATAACCATTTACAACGTAAAACACAATCGGATACGCGGATTAAAAGCGTTGTCCCTTACGCTTCATACACACTACCGAACACACAAGGTGGAGTTTACCGGTACAATCACAACCCCTCAACACCCGTGATGGAGTTTAACGGTACAATCACAACCCCTCCACATCACTCATCGGTAGTTGTATAGCATCACTAACGAGAACACGGGACACACAACACAAGATCCAGACATGTACTTTTAACCACCATTGTGATATTAAACATCTCGTTAGTGTACTTGGAAGGAGTTTACGGTACAATTACAACCCCTCAACATCCAAGGCGACTTTATACACGGTGCACCCAATCCTATAGCCGGCTAACTATATCCGATTCAAGTACTTTAAAACCAACACATCACTTGCCAATATACATCATTTATCATCAATAATCCACTGTTTTAAAGCATTAAACAAAGCCATTAAACCATCATGCATCACTATGCATCAAAACCACATTTACCAATGTCAAACTAAGGATCTCTTACCTTGAGCATCCTTCAACACATGACTTTCAAAACCAGCATTAATCATGCTAAAACATGCTTTCAAAACATAATTTAAACATGCAAATTAAACACATTGCATCCAACCATCTCATGGTTCATCCAAGAGAAAGAGTTTTCTCGAAAACTTACTCTTGAGCTTAGTTAAGTTGTTTAGACTTAAACTAAACTCCCACACCTTCAAACATTCATTACAAAGCTGGAAATCCCAACTTCACTCACCAATTCCGTTTCGCAAGCTTGCTGAAACACCGATCAAGCCTCCGGATCAACACCACAAGTATCCGAAGATGCCTCCCCTGTTTTAAACACATCAAAGCAGAGGATCAATGCATCATCATGCATTAAAATCTTCAGCCATTACACCTAAACTCGTTGCTCTCACCAAAACTAACATTTCGGCTACCAAACACAACCGAAATCACCTCCAAACTCTTCCTCAACATAACCCAGCCAAGATCCATCACTTCTAACCATTCCTAAACATCAATTAACATCCAAAAAGAACCTAAACTCGTCCTTATATCTCCAGCTATAACAGAACACCAAGATCACCCCAAAAACCACCATTTTCACAAGTAAAAACTTAGGAAAATCAACCTATTAGGGATTGCATTGATTAAACCTCAATTACACATCATTAAACATCCAAAATACATTAAAAAAATCATCTCAAAACAGAGCCCAAACAATCACCACGAATTTCTTCAAGATTTGTTCCAAATCTTGAGTTTTAAGCCAAAAATCAAGATCACAACATTAAAACCTTTTATAAAACTTAATTTAAGGATTGAGAACTTGAGAATTTCAGTAAAGAACTGAGTATTTTGAGGAGAAGAACATCCTTACCTCTAAATGTTGATTTCTCCTTGATTAGAGCCAAAATCCTTGAAAATTCAGTAAGCAAATCAAGAGGTTTTGATGTAGAAAGGATTAGGAATCAATTGATGATTGAAACCTCATCATTTAGTGTGAAAATCAGTAGAAATGTTGCTGTAGAAATGTGTTTGGCTGAGGGAATTTTGAGAGAAAATGAGATGAGAAAGTTTTAACAAAAGTTAGTTATGAAATCTCAAAATTGGTTTTTCTCCTTTTCATTAAATTAATTAAACATTAATTAAGTCATTAAAATCTAAGAAAAATCTGGAGAAATCCTTCCTTGGGTAAATTAGCTCCTTAAACATTCAAAGTTTCAATCCTTACAAAACAGTCACCACTAAATTTTCAAAAATTACATTTTAGTCACTATTTCGAAATGTTGCACTTCCAAACCTTATTTTGTAAAATTGATTTCACCACTCACTTATATATATTAAAAAAAGATTTTTAGATATTTTTCCATTTTTTTAATGCAACCCAAACTAGGCTTTCCCTAAAACCACTTTTTATATTCGAACCGAAAATCAGACCGGTCCGATTAAGACCCTAAGCTTCTAAGCCCAAAATTGAGGTGTTACAACTCTCCCCCCTTAAGAAATTTCGTCCTCGAAATTTACCTAGAGGAAAGAGGTACGGAAACTGCTTCTTCATGTCATCATTTCGTTCCCACGTGGCTTCCTCAGCACCACGATGCTTCCACAACACCTTTACCAACTCAATGGTTTTACCTCGAAGTACTTTACTGTCTGAATCCAGAATTTCCACCGGCTCCTCATCATAGGTCAAGTCTGGATTCAATTCCACTTCCTCCACAGGCATAACATGCGAAGGATCCGATATATACCTATGAAGCATAGAGACATGAAACACATCATGAATCTTTTCCAACTCTTGTGGCAATCTCAACTTGTATGCAACAGGACCCACACGCTCAATCACCTCGTATGGTCCAATGTACCTAGGGCTCAACTTACCCTTTCGGCCAAACCTCATCACCTTTTTCCAAGGCGAAACTTTCAAAAACAAACGGTCACCTACCGCATACTCAATCTCCTTACGCTTCAAATCCGCGTAAGACTTCTGTCGATCAGAAGCTGCCTTCAATCGCTCACAAATGAGCTTCACCTTCTCGGTGGTTCCTTTCAACAAAGCTGACATCGATACCAACTTCTGACCTGTTTCAGCCCAACAAAGAGGAGTTCTGCACTTCCTCCCATACAAGGCTTTATAAGGTGCAATTTGAATACTTGTGTAACCCCCTCGTCCCGGTCTGGTCGGGTGACCGGTCCGAGTGGGCCATACGGGGAAAACCGAAGCGAAACCCGTTAAGGTTTCCCCTCGGTTAACGACCCTAAAAATTCTTTTTATCTTATCTTGTCTATATGCATAATTAAGACCTATGTGAAGCACAGCAGCAGAAAATACAAACATTGCAACAAACATCGACCAGCCAAACAATTAAACAGTTCATTTTAATGTTTTATAGCAGGCCGTTTCGAAACGCCCTTAGGGTGTTCCGAAACGCCTTGACTTAGTCAACGGGCCTGGGTCAACCATAAGGTGACCGTTCCGAAACATGGGAGACCCGTATCGGAACGACCTTGACGGTCAATATCTCGTGGTCAACGAGATTTGACCGTTTCGAAACATCAAAGGCCCGTTTCGGAACGCCTTCATCTCGCCAATTTCTCAAAATTCTAGTAGCAAAAATGTTCTGAAACGACCGTCATCCGTTTCGAAATGGCAGGCCATTTGCAAAGGGACCGTTCCGGAACAGGGGGACCTGTTCCGAAACGCCCCCTGTCTGCAGACTCGATTTTGTTGTTTTAAGGCACAAAGTGCCCCAAAACACCACCAAAACACATCACAACACCACAACAATTCAACTAAGGCTTACCAACCATATTAGCATGCTTCAACAAGATTTAGACAAGTCGAACACTAAAACAAAACCTCACAAACATGCATTCATTCAATCATCATTCAAACATAAAGATGGCCTCTAAGGCATTTAGCTAGCATTCAAAAGAGCAATTTAGGCATGAGTTAACATTCATCATGGCAACACAAACCATGCACAAGCAAGGCATCAAGGAGTCTAAACATGCTCCTAGCAACCAACAACTATCCAACAAAACCATACATGTCTCATTGCTCAACTATTACATGTCTAGCATTAAAATCCATACTTGATGAACTCAAGCCAAAAACCACACTTGGAGGCCCTCCACTTGCCCGAGCAACCCACGAACTAAGGATCTGCAATGTTGAACAAAGAGAGCGTAAGCAAAGATGCTTAGTGAGGGTAAGCTCTAAAATCAAACCTCAACATTGCAGGGTCCGAGCACGATCTAGCCAAGGCATTTCGCCAACACACCAAGGATTCACAAGAGTCATGAGAATAAAATGCATGAGCCATGTACATTATAATTTCATGAACATAAGCTTAACTCCACATTACATATAATCACATTCAAGCATCTCATCAATGATCATAAACCTCAACATTTTGATACACACATCAAACAACATTGGCACCTAGCTAAGACCCGAATACGCGGATAGACATGTTGGAACTCACATCCAACAACCACATTACCTCACGGTGGGATTTCACTCATCACCGGTCTCGCGGAGGGGATTCCACTCATCCTCACGCCCCGTCGATGGGATTCCACTCATCACCGACTACATTTAATTACAATTCCGGGCGAACCCGTACTCCTCCTTGGTGACTCAATGCCACCAAGGCCACGCACGACTTTAGACTCATGTGTACACACTAACATCCTAATGATCGATCATTTGTATTCAAGTAAACTAGTGCCAATATTTACTCACTTCACATTACTCATTTCAATAGACCTTGTGCTTAGCATGTACTCACCAACAACCATCATCATGCATGTCTCAAGCATCATAAGTCCAATCTCATTTCACATGTATAATGCAATATACATAGACATTCATACCACAATTCATACGAGACATACACAACCATATAATGAGTTCATCCAAGGGCTCTAGATCAAGCTTAGGATTAGGCTACCACCCTAATCCTAACTCTAGGTGGGTCTACCAAGCCCAACCTAGTCCATATACTCGAACCAACTATTTTAAGATCATTTAAAGCGATTAACCACTCACCTAACCACCCAAGCTCAACGACCAAGCAAGCAACAACCTTCAACTTTCCGGATTCACTTCCGATGCTTCACCGATGCCCAAACTTGATTCTAATCAAACACAAACACAAACAAAACATTCATAATCAATATCTCATCAACGGAATTAACCCGGATCAACATTTGTAAGCACCCAACACTCAAAATCAACCCCAAAAACAGAATTTTCGAGCAGCCCTTAACACCCACCAAAATCTTCCATTTCAAGCACCCAAATGACTTCCAAAACATCCCAAATCACCCTCCCAACATAGGTAGACCATCAGCCCTTCAATTCCAACACTAAACCTCTCAAAAACCCAATTTTTCATACTCTAAAATTTGCCCTAAGGACCCACCACGAAATTTCATCCAAAATCAACCAAATTAAAATATGTTGTACATTTCATTATGATTAAACATAACCCCAAAACAATTCCTCAAAACAAATTGAAAAACCCCATTAAAAACCCAAATTTCAATATGAACCCTAATTCCCAAAACTCAATATTTTTGAAATCTAAGACAATAGATAAGTAGAGGATAGAGAGGAGGTTAAGAAAATATATTTACCTCTTAATTTGATGTTGAAATCGATTAGCAAAATCAATGGAATAGTAACTAGTGTAGTTGGGAGAGTTTGAACATGGGGAGGGGGATTTTCACGTCAAAATAAGAAGAAATGGGGAAAGAGAAGACACTTTACAATAAAGTGGTCTTGCTTTTAAAAGTTTTGGGTGAAATCACGATATAGGTCCCTCCCTCTTTATTAAGGTTCAAAAAGGTCATTATTTGTAGTTGAATTGTCTTAATTAAATTTTTATTTAACTCGAACTAAAACTCGGTTAACTCCTAGGCCTAAGACACGGGTGTTACAACTTGCCTGGTAGCTATTGTTATAAGCAAACTCCACCAAAGGCAAATGCTTCTCCCAAGAGCCCTGAAACTCAATCACACAGCACCTCAACATATCCTCCAGCACTTGGATAACACGCTCAGACTGTCCATCCGACTGTGGATGATAAGAAGTACTAAAATTCAGCCGTGTACCCAAAGCCTGATGCAAACATTCCCAGATACACGATGTAAACCTCGGATCTCTATCCGACACGATTGACTTTGGCACACCATGCAGCCGCACAATCTCAGCAATGTACAGCTCTGCAAGTTTATCCAATGTATACGTAGTATGCACAGGTAAGAAATGCGCACACTTCGTAAGGCGATCCACAATCACCCACACCGAATTCTTCTTCGATGGCGACAAAGGAAAACCAGACACAAAGTCCATGGTAATCCTTTCCCACTTCCACTCAGGAATCCTCAACGATTGCAACAACCCAGAAAGAAACTGATGCTCAGCCTTAACTCGCTGGCAAACCATGCACTTGCTCACATACTCAGCAACATCTTTCTTTAAACCCACCCAATAGTACTCATCTCTAAGATCACGATACATCTTAGTACTACCAGGGTGCATAGCAAAAGGACTATTGTGAGCTTCAGTCAGAATAGCACGCCTCAACTCAGCATCATTGGGCACTACTACCCGACTCCCAAAACATAAAACTCCATCATCATTAAAACAGAAAACCCGATGGCCTATCCTCAGCAATATCCTGAACATGTGGCACTAAGGAATCATCCAACAACTGCTTATCCTTTATCAACTGAACCAAAGATGGTTTCACTTGCAATTCAGCCACAAGACCGCCATCTCGCGAAATGCTCAAACTGGAAAACATAGCCCTCAACTCCACTGCCACCTTCCTACTCAAGGCATCCGCTACAACATTAGCTTTACCCGGATGGTACTCGATCGTCAGATCGTAATCTTTAAGCAACTCCACCCAACGTCGTTGCCTAAGATTCAACTCTTTCTGAGACATCAGATACGTCAAACTTTTGTGATCTGTGTACACAGTACACTTCTCACCGTACAGGTAATGTCTCTAAATTTTCAAAGCAAAAACCACCGCAGCTAACTCAATGTCATGCGTAGGATAATTGCGCTCATGCACCTTAAACTGGCGCGATGCATAAGCCACCACCTTACCCTCTTGCATCAACACACACCCCAAACCAACGTAGGATGCGTCACTGTACACCACAAACTCTTTCCCTAATTCAGGCTGAACCAAGATAGGAGCTTGCGTCAAAGCTGCCTTCAACTTCTCAAAAGCCTGTTGTCTCGCTTCCGTACACTCATACTTGACATCCTTCTGTAACAACTTCGTCAAAAGGTGCAACAATCTTCGAAAATCCATCCACGAACCTCCGATAGTATCCCGCCAAACCAAGGAAACTACGGACTTCATGAACAGACTTTGTAACACCCCAATTTTGGGCTTAGAAGTTTTGGGTTTGGGCCGGACCGGTCGGATCGCGGTTCGAATATAAAAGGTGATTTTTAGGAAAGCCTAGTTCGGGATGCATTAAAAATATGGAAAAATGTCTTAAAATCCTCTTTTATTATATATAAGAGAATGGTGAAATCAATTTTACAAAATAAGGTGTGGAAGTGTGACATTTTGGGTTAGTGACTAAAATGTAACTTTCGAAAACTTGGTGACTGTTTTAAAAAGGATTGAAACTTTGAATCTTTAAGGAGCTATTTACCCAAGAAGAGTTTCTCCAGATTTTTCTTAATATTAATCAATTTAATTAATGGTTTTAAATTAAAGGTAAAAGGGAGGGAAAAAAGATATTTTGTCATAACTAACTTTTCTCCAAAATTTTCCATTTCTTTTCTCTCAACTTTTCTCTCAACCCAAACACTTTTCTCCAGCAAATTTCCCTCTGATTTTGACCTCCAAAGATGAGATTTCAACCTTCATTTGATCTCTAATCTTTTCTACATCAAAACCTTAGCATTTGCTTATTGGATTTTCAAGAATCTTGGTTCCAAAAAGGAAGAAACTCACATTTAGAGGTATGAACGTCCTTCTCCTCTAAATACTCAGTTCTTTACTGAAATTCCCAAGTTCTCAATCCTTGATTTGTGTTTTATAAAAGGTTTTGTAGTTGTGTTCTTGATCTTGGCTTTAAAATGCAAGATTTGGTTAATTTTTGATGAAATTCGTATGAAATGGTTGGGCACTGTTTTGAGATGTGTTTTTAATGTAAAATTGATGTATAATTGATGAGAAATTGAGGTTTAATCAATGCAATCCCGAATAGGTTGATTTTCCTAAGTTTTGCTTGAGTTTTTGGTGGTTTTTGGAGTGATCTTGGTGATCTGCTATAGCTGGAGGTATAAGGACGTGATTAGATCCTTTTTGGATGTTAATTGAGGTTTATGAATGATTAGAATTGATGGATCTTGGTTGGGTAGTGTTGTAGTGATGTTTGGATGTGATTTCGGTTGTGTTTGGTAGCATAAATGTGAGTGTTGATGAGGGCAGCGAGTTTAGGTGTCTTGGTTGAAGATATTAATGCATGATGATGCATTAATCCTCTACTTTGATGTGTTTAAAACAGGGGAGACATCTTCGGATCCTTGTGGTGTTGATCCGAAAGCTTGATTGGTGTTTCGGCAAGTGGCGAAACGGAATCGGTGAGTGAAGTTTGGTTTTCAGCTTTGAAACCAATGTTTTGAAGGTTTGGGAGCTTAGTTTAAGTCTAAACAACTTAGCTAAGCTCAAGAGTAAGTTTTTAGAAAAAACTCTCTTGTTGATGAATCATGAGTTGGTTGAATGCAAAGTGATTTGTTGCATGTTTAAATTCTGTTTTTTAAAAGCATATTTGAGCATGTTTATTGCTGATTTTATAAGCCATGTATTGAAGGATGCTCAAGGTAAGAGATCCTTGTTTTTGTACATTGATAAATGTGGTTTTGATGCATAATGATGCATGATGATAATGGCTTTGTCAAATGCTTTAAAACAGTGGATTAATGTTGTTAAATGATGTATATTGGCAAGTGATGTGGTTTGTCTTAAAGTACTTGAATCGGATATAGTTAGCCGGCTATAGGATTGGGTGCACCGTGAATAAAGTCGCCTTGGATGTCGAGGGGTTGTGATTGTACCATGCTCCATCCAAGTACACTAACGAGATGGTTAAGAACACCATGGTGGTTAAAAGTCCATGGGTGGGTCTTGTGTTAAGGTCATCATGGTGGTTAAAATTCCATGTGTGGACCTTGTGAATTGTGTTTGGTAAGATCACAATGGTGGTTAAAAGTCCATGTGTGGATCTTGTGTTGTATGTCCCATGATCTCGTTAGTGATGTTATACAACTACCAATGAGTGATGTGGAGGGGTTGTGATTGTACCATAGTCTCCATCACGGGTGTTGAGGGGTTGTGATTGTACCATGCTCCACCTTGAGATTGGTAGTGTGTATGAAGCGTAGGGACAACGCTTGTAATCCGCGTATCCGATTGTTGGTGGTCAATTGTGTTTTGGAAATGGTTATGATTATCACTTGAGAGCCAATATGACATGTTAATGATTTGGAGCATGAAGTGCTTGGTTTATATACATATGTGCATGATCAAATGTGGTTTAATCTAGAGGTTTTGAAAAGGAGTTTTATAAATGCATTATTGTGATGTTTTAAATGAGCATTCCTCACTAAGCTATGTGCTTACGCTCTCTCTTTTCTTAAACCAATAATGCAGAGCATTGAAGTGCTTAAAGGGAAGCAAGGAGGTCAAGAATCCAAGTGAAGAACTAAGCTCATGTATGGTGAATGTTTTCCTAACACTATTAGCTTTTGGGCATTTGGCAATGGGGAACCTATGTTGTTGTTTTGGGAGATGTTTTGGACTCCCTAAGTTGGTTTTATGCCTTTGATATTGATGGAACATGTAAATGGCCTTTATGAGGATTGTTTGGTGTTTTGGTGTTTGAATGGCTTCCAATATAGGATGCATGCCTATAGAGTTGGGATTTTCCTTAATTTATGCCATGTTCGAGTTTGAATGATGCTAGTATGTTCCTTAAGTATATAATGACTTGCTGGTATGATTTGAGGGTCATATGAATGTGTTTGATTGGTCGAAAGCATGATAAACCAGCAAAATTTCTGCAATCTGGGCAGCCTGTTTCGGAACAGGTGCTACCGTATCGGAACGGAGGGCCTGAAATGGCCTTGGCGTTCCGAAACGAGTGGAACCGTTCCGGAACGGTTTTGCCACTGCCAAGCCCTGTTCCGGAACTTGTTTCGGAACGGTCCCGCGTTTCGGAACAAATCATCCCTGTTCTGAAACACCCGACCGTTGGGCATTGAAATTGACGGTTATATGTTTTGAAATCTTTGTGTTTTGGTCCTGAACTTGGTTTATGCAATTGAATGGGTTTGTGATGTCCGTTTGAGTTGAAATTTGGCAGAGAAGCATGAAACATGACTAATTGCATAATGGTAACTCAAAAGTTGGTTAAGTCCTTGTGATTTCTAGAATTTACGTTTTGGTCCCTAAATTCATGATTTGTGCAATCGAGTCCCTAGATGTTTTCTGATTGCAGTGATCTTTGAGTATGCTGATCTTATGAACATATCTAGGGTTAATATGCATTTAGATAAGATTAAAAAGAAAAAAAGGGTCGTTAATCAAGGTTGACTTTCGGGTTAACTTTGGTTTTCCCTGTGTAAACTTCTTAATTCGGGTCAACTGTCTAGGCCGGTTTAAGGGGGTTACATTTGTTGGTATCAGAGCTGAGTTCTCGATGTATTGGGAATGGATATGTGGGTGATGAGTGTATGTATGCTTTGTATGCTTGTTGAATGAAAGTATGTTGTGTGAATTGTAAGTATGTTACAACTGTGATGAATGCTGTGGTGAAGCATGTTAGAGGGACCCATTGACAAATCAAAGCTAATGTAATGATTTGTTTTAAATTGGAAATGAGCTTGAGTACTTGGATTGCTTACCTTGCTGGGCCTGACTTTGTTTATTGCATTGTGATTGCATTGTTTAGTGAATGGCACCTCGTAGAGAAACGAGGATTAATACACGAGCTATGGCTCAAAACGAGAATGAGGAGAATGCTGAAAATGTGGTGGATTTACCTCCTCTGCCTGGTGGTGGTGGTGCTGGGGGTGAAGGAGCTGCTGCTGGTGCTGGGGTCGCTGGACCTGAAGCTGGTCAGGGGCAAGTTGTTCCTGACATGATAATGTTGGTACAAGCCATTGCTGGAGCTTTTCGAGCAGCGGTAGCTGGAGCTCAAGGAGCTGGGCATCAGGGAGATGCTAATGCTAGACTACCTTTGGAGAGTTTGGCAGTCTGGGAGGGACTGAGTTCAGGGGTTTGTCTGCTGAAGGTTCTGAGTCTTGGTTGGAAAGTACCAAGAGAATCTTGGGGCAAATGAATTGCACTGATGTGCAGAAGCTGAGCTGTGTAGTATCGTTGTTGCAGGACGATGCATACACTTGGTGGACAACCACTATCTCTGGGATGGCGGATGCCGATGTGACATGGACGTTCTTTCAGAATATATTCAAGAGAAGGTACCTGGGTGTGAGGTACTTGGATGAAAAGAAGAGGGAATTCATGTCTCTTACTCAAGGGAGCATGTCTATGGCTGAGTACGAGGTTCAGTTTGTCCGACTCAGTCAATACGCACCTGAGCTTATCCCTGATGAGCGGGAGAGGTGTGAACGGTTCCGTTATGGTTTGGTGAAGGAGGTGAAGACTTATATGCTGGCTGCTGAGTATAATGATTTTGATGTGCTGGTTGGTAGAGCAAAGGACATTGAGATAAATTTGAGTTTATCTTCTAGAAGTGCTGGTTCTAGTGCTGGTAAGCGGGCTGCTGAATATAGTTCCGGTGGTGGACGGAACAAGAGGGGACGTGATCAGAAGTTTCAGTCTTCAGCTAGGCGAGGTGCTGGAGGGCAAGGTGCGCTTGTTCAGGGAGACAAGGCAAGAGCTGATCCGAACACATGTTGGACATGTGGATCGCGTGGCCATTTGAGGCGTGATTGTCCTCGAGCGGCGAGGGAGGTTCAGGCTCCTGTTGTGGCAGCTGGTAACTCGTGCTGGAATTGTGGATCAGCGGATCACATGAGGAGGGAGTGTCCTCTGTTGGCCGGTGGTGGCCAGGGACGTGCTCTTGGAGTTGTTGCACCACAGAGAGGTCGTGGGCGCGGCCGTGGTAATTTCCAACGTAGAGAGGAAGGTGGTCGGAATGTGGCTCATGTTGTAGTTGTTCAGCCTGAGGGTGGTGGCCAGGCCAGAGTGTATGCTCAGAGGGAGGGGAGGAATGACACGGATGTGATCGCAGGTACTTTTACTTTGCAATCCTTGTCATTACTTTCCTTGATTGATTCTGGATCTACACACTCATACATTTTGCGTGAGCATGCTGAATTGCTTGGTTTGCCTGTTAAGTCTTTGGATGTTGGTATGCGTGTCACTAGTTCTTTTGGTGAGACTGTTGTGACTCGAAAGCTTTATAGAAGATGTCCTTTGGTTGTGCAAGATCATGTTTTTCATGTTGATCTTATGGAATTGCCTTTCTATGGTTTTGATGTAATCCTTGGTATGGATTGGCTTGTTGAGCATCGAGCTGTAGTGGATTGTGAGAATAAGCGAGTTTCGTTGAAGCTTGCGGATGATTATGAGGAAGTTGTGGTTGGTGAGAATGTGAAGTTTCTTGCCAATGTGGTGTCTACATTGGAGGCGAGCCGGATGCTGAGGCAAGGTTGTGAAGCTTATCTCGCTTTTGTGATGAATCCTATCTCTAAGGAGTTGCGTGTGCAAGATATCAGGACTGTGCGAGAGTTTCCTGGTGTGTTTCCTGAGGAGTTGCCTGGATTGCCTCCTAATCGCGAAGTGGAGTTTGGGATTGAGTTGTATGAAAACACAACTCCAGTGTCCATTACCCCTTATCGTATGGCACCTAAGGAGTTGAAAGAGCTGAAGACGCAACTGCAGGAATTGCTTGATTGTGGTTTCATTCGGCCGAGTGTGTCACCTTGGGGTGCACCGGTCTTGTTTGTGAAGAAGAAGGATGGCACTATGAGAATGTGCATTGATTATCGTCAACTTAACAAGTTGACTATCAAGAATCGGTATCCATTGCCGAGAATTGATGATCTTTTTGATCAATTTCGGGGAGCAGCTGTGTTCTCCAAGATTGACTTAAGGTCAGGGTATTACCAGTTGAAGGTGAAGGATGTGGATGTGCCAAAGACAGCTTTCAGGACGAGGTATGGGCATTATGAGTTTCTTGTGATGCCGTTTGATTTGACGAATGCTCCTGCAGCTTTCATGGACATGATGAATCGTGTATTTCATGAATACCTGGATAAGTTTGTTGTGGTGTTCATTGATGATATCCTCGTGTACTCGCGTACGGAGGAGGAGCATGAAGAGCATTTGAGAATTGTGTTGCAAGCTTTGTTGGAGAATCAGCTTTATGCCAAGCTGAGCAAGTGTGAGTTCTGGCTTAGAGAAGTGGTGTTTCTTGGTCATGTGGTTTCTGCTGAAGGGATTCGTGTTGATCCTCAGAAGATTGAGGCGGTGATGAATTGGAAGGTTCCTAAGTCTGTTCATGAAGTCCGTAGTTTCCGGGGTTTGGCAAGATATTATCGGAGATTCGTGGATGGGTTTTCAAAGATTGCTGCACCTTTGACGAAGTTGTTGCAGAAGGATGTTAAGTATGAGTGGACGGAAGCGAGACAGCAGGCTTTTGAGAAGCTTAAGGCAGCTTTGACGCAAGCTCCTATCTTGGTTCAACCTGAATCAGGGAAAGAGTTTGTGGTGTATAGTGATGCGTCTTATGTTGGTTTGGGATGTGTGTTGATGCAATAGGGTAAGGTGGTGGCTTATGCATCGCGGCAGTTGAAGGTGCATGAGCGCAATTATCCTACGCATGACATTGAGTTGGCTGCAGTGGTTTTTGCTCTGAAAATCTGGAGACATTACCTGTATGGTGAGAAGTGTACTGTGTACACGGATCACAAAAGTTTGAAGTATCTGATGTCTCAGAAGGAGTTGAATCTTAGGCAGCGACGTTGGGTGGAGTTGCTCAAAGATTATGATTTGACGATTGAGTATCACCCAGGTAAAGCTAATGTTGTAGCGGATGCCTTGAGTAGGAAGGTAGCTGTTGAGTTGAGGGCTATGTTTGCTAGTTTGAGTATTTCGCGTGATGGTGGTCTTGTGGCTGAGCTGCAAGTGAAGCCATCTTTGGTTCATTTGATTAAGGAAAAGCAGTTGTTGGATGATTCCTTGGTACCTCATGTTCAGGACATTGCGGAGGATAGGCCTTCGGATTTCTGTTTTAATGATGATGGAGTGTTGTGTTTTGGGAGTCGGATAGTAGTGCCCAATGATGCTGAGTTGAGGTGTACTATTCTGACTGAAGGTCATAGTAGTCCTTTTGCTATGCACCCTGGTAGTACTAAGATGTATCGTGATCTTCGTGATGAGTATTATTGGGTGGGTTTAAAGAAAGATGTTGCTGAGTTTGTAAGCAAGTGCTTGGTGTGTCAGCGAGTTAAGGCTGAACATCAGTTTCCTTCAGGGTTGTTGCAACCGTTGCGGGTTCCTGAATGGAAGTGGGAAAGGATTACCATGGATTTTGTATCTGGTTTGCCTTTGTCGCCATTGAAGAAGAATTCGGTGTGGGTGGTTGTGGATCGCCTGACGAAGTGTGCGCATTTCTTGCCTGTGCATACTACGTACACTTTGGATAAGCTTGCGGAGCTGTACATTGCTGAGATTGTGCGGCTGCATGGTGTGCCTAAGTCGATTGTGTCGGATAGGGATCTGAGGTTTACATCGCGTTTCTGGCAGTGCTTGCATCAGGCTTTGGGTACGCGGTTGAATTTCAGTACATCTTATCATCCGTAGTCGGATGGACAGTCTGAGCGTGTTATTCAGGTTTTGGAGGATATGTTGAGGTGTTGCGTGATTGAGTTTCAGGGCTCTTGGGAGAAACTTTTGCCTTTGGTGGAGTTTGCCTATAATAATAGTTATCAGGCAAGTATTCAAATGGCACCTTATGAAGCTTTGTACGGGAGGAAGTGTAGGACTCCTCTATGTTGGGCTGAAACGGGTCAGAAGTTGGTTACGATGCCAGCTTTGTTGAAAGGAACCACCGAGAAGGTGAAGCTCATTTGTGAGCGCTTGAAGGCAGCTTCTAATCGGCAAAAGTCTTACGCGGATCTGAAGCGTAAGGAGATTGAGTATGCGGTTGGTGACCGTGTGTTTTTGAAGGTTTCGCCTTGGAAAAAGGTGATGAGGTTTGGCCGAAAGGGTAAGTTGAGCCCTAGGTACATTGTACCATACGAGGTGGTTGAACGTGTGGGTCCTGTTGCGTACAAGTTGAGGTTACCGCAAGAGTTGGAGAAGATTCATGATGTGTTTCATGTTTCTATGCTTCGAAAGTATAGATCTGATCCTTCACATGTGATGCATGTGGAAGAAGTGGAATTGAATCCGGATTTGACTTATGATGAGGAACTGGTGAAGATTCTGGATTCGGATGGTAAGGTTCTTCGGGGCAAGACCATTGAGTTGGTAAAGGTGTTGTGGAAACATCGTGGTGTCGAAGAAGCCACGTGGGAGCGAAAGGATGACATGTTGAAGCAGTTTCCGTACCTCTTTCCTTCATGTAAATTTCGAGGACGAAATTTCTTAAGGGGGAGAGTTGTAACACCCCAATTTTGGGCTTAGAAGTTTTGGGTTTGGACCGGACCGGTCGGATCGCGGTTCGAATATAAAAGGTGATTTTTAGGAAAGCCTAGTTCGGGATGCATTAAAAATATGGAAAATGTCTTAAAATCCTCTTTTATTATATATAAGAGAATGGTGAAATCAATTTTACAAAATAAGGTTTGGAAGTGTGACATTTTGGGTTAGTGACTAAAATGTAACTTTCGAAAACTTGGTGACTGTTTTAAAAAGGATTGAAACTTTGAATCTTTAAGGAGCTATTTACCCAAGAAGAGTTTCTCCAGATTTTTCTTAATATTAATCAATTTAATTAATGGTTTTAAATTAAAGGTAAAAGGGAGGGTAAAAAGATATTTTGTCATAACTAACTTTTCTCCAAAATTTTCCATTTCTTTTCTCTCAACTTTTCTCTCAACCCAAACACTTTTCTCCAGCAAATTTCCCTCTGATTTTGACCTCCAAAGATGAGATTTCAACCTTCATTTGATCTCTAATCTTTTCTACATCAAAACCTTAGCATTTGCTTATTGGATTTTCAAGAATCTTGGTTCCAAAAATGGAGAAACTCACATTTAGAGGTATGAACGTCCTTCTCCTCTAAATACTCAGTTCTTTACTGAAATTCCCAAGTTCTCAATCCTTGATTTGTGTTTTATAAAAGGTTTTGTAGTTGTGTTCTTGATCTTGGCTTTAAAATGCAAGATTTGGTTAATTTTTGATGAAATTCGTATGAAATGGTTGGGCACTGTTTTGAGATGTGTTTTTAATGTAAAATGGATGTATAATTGATGAGAAATTGAGGTTTAATCAATGCAATCCCGAATAGGTTGATTTTCCTAAGTTTTGCTTGAGTTTTTTGTGGTTTTTGGAGTGATCTTGGTGATCTGCTATAGCTGGAGGTATAAGGACGTGATTAGATCCTTTTTGGATGTTAATTGAGGTTTATGAATTATTGGAATTGATGGATCTTGGTTGGGTAGTGTTGTAGTGATGTTTGGATGTGATTTCGGTTGTGTTTGGTAGCCGAAATGTGAGTGTTGATGAGGGCAGCGAGTTTAGGTGTCTTGGTTGAAGATATTAATGCATGATGATGCATTAATCCTCTGCTTTGATGTGTTTAAAACAGGGGAGACATCTTCGGATCCTTGTGGTGTTGATCCGGAAGTTTGATTGGTGTTTCGGCAAGTGGCGAAACGGAATCGGTGAGTGAAGTTTGGTTTTCAGCTTTGAAACCAATGTTTTGAAGGTTTGGGAGCTTAGTTTAAGTCTAAACAACTTAGCTAAGCTCAAGAGTAAGTTTTCGGAAAAAACTCTCTTGTTGATGAATCATGAGTTGGTTGAATGCAAAGTGATTTGTTGCATGTTTAAATTCTGTTTTTGAAAGCATATTTGAGCATGTTTATTGCTGATTTTATAAGCCATGTATTGAAGGATGCTCAAGGTAAGAGATCCTTGTTTTTGTACATTGATAAATGTGGTTTTGATGCATAATGATGCATGATGATAATGGCTTTGTCAAATGCTTTAAAACAGTGGATTAATGTTGTTAAATGATGTATATTGGCAAGTGATGTGGTTTGTCTTAAAGTACTTGAATCGGATATAGTTAATCGGCTATAGGATTGGGTGCACCGTGAATAAAGTCGCCTTGGATGTCGATGGGTTGTGATTGTACCATGCTCCATCCAAGTACACTAACGAGATGGTTAAGAACACCATGGTGGTTAAAAGTCCACGGGTGGGTCTTGTGTTAAGGTCATCATGGTGGTTAAAATTCCATGTGTGGACCTTGTGAATTGTGTTTGGTAAGATCACAATGGTGGTTAAAAGTCCATGTGTGGATCTTGTGTTGTATGTCCCGTGACCTCGTTAGTGATGTTATACAACTACCAATGAGTGATGTGGAGGGGTTGTGATTGTACCATAGTCTCCATCATGGGTGTTGAGGGGTTGTGATTGTACCATGCTCCACCTTGAGATTGGTAGTGTGTATGAAGCGTAGGGACAACGCTTGTAATCTGCGTATCCGATTGTTGGTGGTCAATTGTGTTTTGGAAATGGTTATGATTATCACTTGAGAGCCAGTATGACATGTTAATGATTTGGAGCATGAAGTGCTTGGTTTATATACATATGTGCATGATCAAATGTGGTTTAATCTAGAGGTTTTGAAAAGGAGTTTTATAAATGCATTATTGTGATGTTTTAAATGAGCATTCCTCACTAAGCTATGTGCTTACGCTCTCTCTTTTCTTAAACCAATAATGCAGAGCATTGAAGTGCTTAAAGGGCAGCAAGGAGGTCAAGAATCCAAGTGAAGAACTAAGCTCATGTATGGTGAATGTTTTCCTAACACTATTAGCTTTTGGGCATTTGGCAATGGGGAACCTATGTTGTTGTTTTGGGAGATGTTTTGGACTCCCTAAGTTGGTTTTATGCCTTTGATATTGATGGAACATGTAAATGGCCTTTATGAGGATTGTTTGGTGTTTTGGTGTTTGAATGGCTTCCAATATAGGATGCATGCCTATAGAGTTGGGATTTTCCTTAATTGATGCCATGTTCGAGTTTGAATGATGCTAGTATGTTCCTTAAGTATATAATGACTTGCTGGTATGATTTGAGGGTCATATGAATGTGTTTGATTGGTCGAAAGCATGATAAACCAGCAAAATTTCTGCAATCTGGGCAGCCTGTTTCGGAACAGGTGCTACCGTATCGGAACGGAGGGCCTGAAATGGCCTTGGCGTTCCGAAACGAGTGGAACCGTTCCGGAACGGTTTTGCCACTGCCAAGCCCTGTTCCTGAACTTGTTTCGGAACGGTCCCGCGTTTCGAAACAAATCATCCCTGTTCCGAAACACCCGACTGTTGGGCATTGAAATTGACGGTTATATGTTTTGAAATCTTTGCGTTTTGGTCCTGAACTTGGTTTATGCAATTGAATTGGTTTGTGATGTCCGTTTGAGTTGAAATTTGGCAGAGAAGCATGAAACATGACTAATTGCATAATGGTAACTCAAAAGTTGGTTAAGTCCTTGTGATTTCCAGAATTTACGTTTTGGTCCCTAAATTCATGATTTGTGCAATCGAGTCCCTAGATGTTTTCTGATTGCAGTGATCTTTGAGTATGCTGATCTTATGAACATATCTAGGGTTAATATGCATTTAGATAAGATTAAAAAGAAAAAAAAGGTCGTTAATCAAGGTTGACTTTTGGGTTGACTTTGGTTTTTCCCGTGTAAACTTCTTAATTCGGGTCAACCGTCTAGGCCGGGTTAAGGGGATTACAGACTTAGGAGGCTTCCAATTCATCACTGCCTCAACCTTCTGAGGATCAACACGAATCCCCTCAGCAGAAACCACATGACCAAGAAACACAACTTCCCTGAGCTAGAATTCACACTTGCTTAGCTTAGCATAAAGTTGGTTCTCCAATAGAGCCTGCAACACAATCCTCAAATGCCCTTCATGCTCCTCCTCAGTACGAGAGTACACGAGGATATCATCAATGAACACCACAACAAACTTATCCAAATATTCATGGAACACTCTATTCATCATGTCCATAAAAGCTGCAGGAGCATTCGTCAAACCAAACGGCATCACAAGGAACTCATAATGCCCATACCTCGTTCTGAAGGCTGTCTTTGGCACATCCACATCCTTCACCTTCAACTGGTAATAACCTGACCTTAAGTCAATTTTAGAGAACACAGCCGCTGCCCTAAATTGATCAAAAAGATCATCAATCATCGGCAATGGATACCGATTCTTGATAGTCAACTTGTTCAGCTTACGGTAATCGATGCACATTCTCATAGTGCCATCCTTTTTCTTCACAAACAAGACCGGTGCACCCCAAGGTGACACACTTGGCTGAATGAAACCACGATCAAGCAACTCCTGAAGTTGTGTCTTCAGCTCCTTCAACTCTTTAGGTGTCATTCGATAAGGAGTAATGGACACTGGAGTTGTGTCTTTATACAGCTCAATTCCAAACTCCACTTCTCGATTAGGATGTAACCCAGGCAACTCATCCGGAAACACACCAGGAAACTCTCGCACAGTCCTGATATCTTGAACTCGCAACTCCTTAGAGCTAGAATTCATCACAAAGACTAGGTAGGCTTCACAACATTACCTCAGCATTCGGCTTGCTTCCAATGTAGACACCACATTGGAAAGAAACTTCATATTCTCACCAACCACCACTACCTCATAATCATCCGCAAGCTTCAACGAAACTCGCTTGTTCTCAAAATCCACCACAGCCCGATGTTCAACAAGCCAATCCATACCAAGGATTACATCAAAACCATAGAAAGGCAATTCCATGAGATCGACATGAAAAACATGGTTTTGCACAACCAAGGGACATCTTTTATATAACTTCCGTGTCACAACGGTCTCACCAAAGGAACTAGTTACACGCATACCAACATCCAAAGACTCAACAGGCAAACCAAGCAATTGAGCATGTTCACGCAATATGTATGAGTGTGTAGATCCAAAATCAATCAAGGAAAGTAATGACAAGGATTGCAAAGTGAAGGTACCTACGATCACATCCGTGTCATTCCACCACTCTCGCTGAGCATACACTCGAGCCTGGCCTCCGCCCTCAGGTTGGACAGCCACCACATGCGCCACATTCCTCCCACCGTCATCTCTGCGCTGGAAGTTACCACGGCCGCGCCCACGACCTCTTTGTGGTGCAACAACACCAGGAGCACGTCCCTGACCACCACCGGCCAACAAAGGACACTCCCTTCTCATGTGGTCTGCCGAACCACAATTCCAGCACGAGTTACCAGTCACTGCCATAGGAGCCTGCACCTCTCTCGCTGCCCGAGGATAATCACGCCTCAAATGACCACGCGATCCACACGCCCAGCACGTGTTCTGATCAGCTCTCGCCCTGTCTCCCTGAACAGGCGCACCATGCCCTCCATTACCACGCCTAGCAGAAGACTAATACCTCATATCTCGTCCTCTCTTGTTTCGTCCACCACCGGAACTATACTCAGCAACTCTCTTTCTCGAGCCAAAACCAGCACTCCTGGAAGACAAACCCAGATTCTGCTCAATATCATTCGCCCTACTAACCAGCACATCAAAATCCGTGTACTCAGCTGCAAGCATGAAGGTCTTTACGTCCGTCACCAAACCATATCTCAAACGTTCACACCTTTTCCGCTCATCAAGAATAAGCTCAGGTGCGTACTGACTGAGACGAACAAACTGGATCTCGTACTTAGCCACTGTCATGCTCCC
The DNA here is from genome assembly GCA_958450335.1 of Hibiscus tridactylites. Classification (NCBI taxonomy): domain Eukaryota; kingdom Viridiplantae; phylum Streptophyta; class Magnoliopsida; order Malvales; family Malvaceae; genus Hibiscus; species Hibiscus tridactylites. The sequence goes on along the minus strand of OY288274.1, from coordinate 75,449,067 downwards.
TTGTGTAAGAGACATGAATTCTCTTTTCTTTTCATCCAGGTATCGCACACCTAGATACTTTCGCTTGAACGCGTTCAGAAAGAACGTCCAAGTCACATCAACTTCCTTCATTCTGGAGACAGTGGTCGTCCACCAGGTATACGCATCATCATGTAACAGCGATACCACACATCCTAACTTCTGCACATCATTGCAGTTCATTTGTCCTAATATCATCTTGGTACTTTCCAACCAAGATTCGGAGATGTCCAGCAGATAAACCTCTGAACTCAGTCCGTCCCAGACTGCGCAGATGTTCCAAATGTAATCTTGCATTTGCATCACCCTGATGCCCAGCTCCGTGAGCTCCAGCTACTGCCGCCTGAAAGGCTCCAGCAATAGCCTGTATCAAAACTGTCATGTCAGGAGCAGCTTGCCTCTGCCCAGCTTCAGGTCCATCGACCCCAGCACCAACACCAGCACCATCACCTCCAGCACCACCACCAGGAGGAGGAGGTATATCCACAACATTATCAGCATTGTTCTCATTCTCGTTCTGAGCCATAGCTCGCGTATTAATTCTCGTCTCTGTACGAGGTCCCATTCACTAAAACAATACACTAACACAAATGCAATAAACATAATCAGGCTCAGCAAGGTAAGAAATCCAAGTACTCAAGCTCATTTCCAAGCAAAACAATTCATTTCATTAGTTTTGATATGGCAATGGGTTCCTCTAACATGCTTCATCACAGCATACATCACAATTGTAACATACTTTACAATTCACACATCACACTTTCATTCAAAAAGGCACATCATGCAATCATACATACACCACCCACATAACCATTCCCGTTTATTCGAGAACCTGGCTCTAATACCACCAAATGTAACCCCCTTAGCCCGGCCTAGACGGTTGACCCGAACTACGAAGATTACACGGGGAAAACCAAAGTCAACCTGAAAGTCAACTTTGATTAACGACCTTTTTTCTTTTTAATCTTATCTAGATGCGCATTAACCTTAAGCGTACCCTTGAGAAAAGCATACTTGGAAAGCACAGCGATCGGAAAGCAATAAGAGACTCGATTGCACAACATATAAAGATAGGGACCAAATTGTAAATTCTGGAAGATGGAGAACTTAACTGATTTTAAGGTTACCAATATCAAATTAGTCATATTACATGCTTCCCTGTCAAATTTCATCTTAAACGGACATCTCGAACTCAAGCAATTGCATATACAAAATTCGGGACTAAAACGTAAAGCTTGCAAACCTCAAAACCATTCAAATCAGTGCACAGCGGTCATCTGTTTCAGAAAAGGGGTTGACCGTTCCGAAACGCGGGTTCGTTTCGAGACTTGTATCGAAACAGGGCCTGGCAGTGGCCAAAACATTTCGGAACGGCCCTACCTGTTTCGATACACGAAGGTTATTCCAGGCCCCCGTTTCGAAACGCTAGTGCCCGTTTCGATATGGACTGCCCAGAAAGTACAGAATTTGCTGGTTTAACATACAATTAACCACTCAAACACATCCTAATGACTTCCTAATCATGCCAACAAGTCATCATACATATAAGGCACATGGTTGCATCATCAAAACACATTCATGGCATCAATTAGGAAAATTCACAAGTCTATAGGCATGCATCCTAATATCCAAAACCAACCATCAAAGCATCAAAGCAAGCACCAAAATGGCCAATTACATATCCAAAACATTTAAGGCATCATGCCACAACTAGGGAGTCCAAAACATCTCCCAAAAACACAACCTAGGTTCCCATTGCCAAATATCAAAAACTAATAATGTTGTGAAAAAGTCACCATACATGAGCTTAGCTTTCCCTTGGATTCTTAGCCTCCTTGATGCCCTCAAACACCTCAATTATCTGCATTATTGGTTTAAGAGAGAGAGCGTAAGCACAAATGCTTAGTGAGGCATGCTCTAAAGAAACAACACAATAATGCATTTTATAAAACACTTTCCATAAAGCCTTTAACACATAAACATCATTATCCATGCAACAATGCATACACCTCAAGCATCTCATGCTTCATTACATCAACATGTCATATTGGCTTTCAAGTGATAATCCATAACCATTTACAACGTAAAACACAATCGGATACGTGGATTACAAGCGTTGTCCCTTACGCTTCATACACACTACCGAACATACAAGGTGGAGTTTACCGGTACAATCACAACCCCTCAACACCCGTGATGGAGTTTAACGGTACAATCACAACCCCTCCACATCACTCATCGGTAGTTGTATAGCATCACTAACGAGAACACGGGACACACAACACACGATCCACACATGGACTTTTAACCACCATTGTGATCTTAAACATCTCGTTAGTGTACTTGGATGGAGTTTACGGTACAATTACAACCCCTCAACATCCAAGGCGACTTTATTCACGGTGCACCCAATCCTATAGCCGGCTAACTATATCCGATTCAAGTACTTTAAAACCAACACATCACTTGCCAATATACATCATTTATCATCAATAATCCACTGTTTTAAAGCATTAAACAAAGCCATTAAACCATCATGCATCACTATGCATCAAAACCACATTTACCAATGTCAAACCAAGGATCTCTTACCTTGAGCATCCTTCAACACATGACTTTCAAAACCAGCATTAATCATGCTAAAACATGCTTTTAAAACAGAATTTAAACATGCAAATTAAACACATTGCATCCAACCATCTCATGGTTCATCCAAGAGAAAGAGTTTTCCCCAAAAACTTACTCTTGAGCTTAGTTAAGTTGTTTAGACTTAAACTAAGCTCTCGCACCTTCAAACATTCATTACAAAGTTGGAAATCCTAACTTCACTCACCAATTTCGTTTCGCAAGCTTGCCGAAACGCCGATCAAGCCTCCGGATCAACACCACAAGTATCCGAAGATGCCTCCCTTGTTTTAAACACGTCAAAGCAGAGGATTAATGCATCATCGTGCATTAAAATCTTCAGCCATTACACCTAAACTCGTTGCTCTCACCAAAACTAACATTTCGGCTACCAAACACAACCGAAATCACCTCCAAACTCTTCCTCAACATAACCCAGCCAAGATCTATCACTTCTAACCATTCCTAAACATCAATTAACATCCAAAAAGAACCTAAACTCGTCCTTATACCTCCAGCTATAACAGAACACCAAGATCACCCCAAAAACCACCATTTTCACAAGTAAAAACTTAGGAAAATCAACCTATTCGGGATTGCATTGATTAAACCTTAATTACACATCATTAAACATCCAAAATACATTAAAAATCCATCTCAAAACAGAGCCCAAACAATCACCACGAATTTCTTCAAGATTTGTTCCAAATCTTGAGTTTTAAGCCAAAAATCAAGATCACAACATTAAAACCTTTTATAAAACTTAATTTAAGGATTGAGAACTTGAGAATTTCAGTAAAGAACTGAGTATTTAGAGGAGAAGAATATTCTTACATGTAAATGTAGATTTCTCCTTGATTAGAGCCAAAATCCTTGAAAATTCAACAAGCAAATCAAGAGGTTTTGATGTAGAAAGGATTAGGAATCAATTGATGATTGAAACCTCATCATTTAGTGTGAAAATAAATAGAAATGTTGCTGTAGAAATGTGTTTGGCTGAGGGAATTTTGAGAGAAAATGAGATGAGAAAGTTTTAACAAAAGTTAGTTATGAAATCTCAAAATTGGTTTTTCTCCTTTTTCATTAAATTAATTAAACATTAATTAAGTTATTAAAATCTAAGAAAAATCTGGAGAAATCCTTCCTTGGGTAAATTAGCTCCTTAAAGATTCAAAGTCTCAATCCTTACAAAACAGTCACCACTGAACTTTTCAAAAATTACATTTTAGTCATTATTTCGAAATGTTGCACTTCCAAACCTTATTTTGTAAAATTGATTTCACCACTCTCTTATATATATTAAAATATGATTTTTAGATATTTTTCCATATTTTTAATGCAACCCGAACTAGGCTTTCCTTAAAACCACCTTTTATATTCGAACCGAAAATCAGAACGGTCCGGTTCAGACCCTAAACTTCTGAGCCCAAAATTGGGGTGTTACAATACCTTTTTCTTTTTTTTCGGGACAGCAACGGATTCTTCATTCAACCACTCGACATCGTCCTCCATCATTGGGTCCTCCTCAATATGAACTCCTTTGTTCGGATCAGAAACTTTGACTTGCCCTTTGTCAACCACTTTTTCTTCTTCTTTAACATGAACAACAATTTCTCCATCAGATTTCCTCAACGACTTTTGCAATTCTATCATGTTCGCATTTAAACTCTTGCATTCCTCCTTCAATTCTCTTACACTCTCTTCGATTTCTTTTTTCTTCTCCACACGGGCTTGCAGACTATCTTTTATTCCACCCAACTCTAACAGTACTGTCTGCAGTATATCCATAACAACATCATTTGTTCCATTCTTTCGATCCCCTTCTTCCCCTTCCACTTTCTCATCATCATACCCAAGTACCTGCAAACATCATCAGTAAATCATTTCATATAACCACAACATCCTATATAATACCAGGTTGATTTAACTCACTTACCTTGGGTTTTTTTGGATGGCTTTCTTCCTTGAGGTTGTTTACAATCTTCCTTACTTCCTTCTTGTTGCCTCATGCATGTATGTGACCGCGACCTTCAGAGGCAACAACTATTCTGCTCGCGACTCCACTACAAAAATCAAATAACCTCACCTACATTTATTATTCATCAAAACATTATAATATAACTCAATAAACTCAATCCCATGAAACAACTACTACGTTCGAACAAAACATACTTTTAAACATATATTACATCTAATATCGCGATGCATCCGGTCATGTATGCCAAACCACCACGAACTTTCCAGTTCTCTACTCCATCAAGTAACTTGTTGTATGCATATTTGCACCAATTGAGATTTCCCTTCAACCCCTCTGGGCACAACAACCATAAATGTTCCGAGGAAGGCATATTGTTCGCATTTGGACTTATAAAAACACCAACAATGAAAAGAAGAACGCGAGCTTTCAACTCGTCTCCCTCAAATTTACCGCTACGTATGTCCTCCTCAAGTTCCTTCACTGTGGCATCCCTCTTTATTCCGTACTTCGATGCCATTTCTTTTGCATTAACATTTCTCGTTCCAATTTCAACATCGACTCCTTCATTCTTCAAACCCAAAACAGCCTCCGCATATTCCACCAACACTGGAATTTTATGTCCATCAAATTCCATGATCGACCTCTGGACATCAAAATTCTCTACTAAAGTGCGACATAGGTCGCGATGAATTGCTCTCGATTTTATTTCCATTAAAGGACCAAACCCTAACTCATGTAGCACACCCTCAATATTCAACTTCTTCATCTCTTCAAACACCTCTGACAGCTTAATGAGGCTACATCTTGAAGACTTCTCCAACAACATTTCATAAATACATTATTTACTTCATTGTTACACAAATATACCTTATGTTAGAACATTTTCATCTCTTTCTCCATAAATAATTTCAAAAATTCACTTACCTTTTTGTCTTTCTCATGTACTACAATATCCTTCACATTGGAGGCATTCCATTCAGCCAGAGCCTGCTTCTGCTCCTCGAACATTTTTTGATAAGGCTCCTTTTCATCTTCACTCATCTGCCTCCACCTCAAACCCAATGCTTTTCTTTCATGTATCACTCTCACAATTAGTCCAATACAAATATCATGTACACTTAACAAACCATTACACAACACACTTACTTTGTTGTTCATTATCTTCTCCCCCTCCAAACGTTTACATTCTCCTTTACTGTAAAAACATAATTTCTCTGTTAGCTTATGCAACTCATATTTAATAAATTTGACAGTTCTATATACATTCAACTTCAACTTACTAGAAATGGAAATATGTTGTACATATCTTAGGTGCCTTAGCCTTTGCATCCCCTTTATCAGACTTCTTCTTATGTTTCATTGTCTGCAACGTGTACCTAAAATAATCAAAGATAGAAACCAGTTTTTTACATACGACTTTTCGAAATTGACATACTACTTCAAATCAACTATTTGATCTTAAGAAACAATCATACCTTCCAACACATTCAATACTAGAGCTGTATAGAATATGCAAACCATTTTTAAAACCAAATACAAGAACCATCTCAGCCAATAATCATAACCAATACATGGATTTCAACTAAATCATTCTTACAAATCCAATCTCCTCGATAATATTTCTTTCTCCTTTTCGTACCTTATCATACAATTTGTAACATTTATCACTGGTTTATCATTAACTAACCTAACTGAAACATCACTTAATTATTTAACCTTATTTCTTTTGTTATTCAAGAACACAGTGAACGAGTTATTCAAGCCGAAATAACTACTTAATAAAGGTGTTCAACACTTCTTTTAACTATTGTTATCTTTATTTTTACTCTCTATATGAATTTTCTTGCTATTACTTTTTTTTGCCAATAACCCTAAACAGCCAATAACCCAAAACCCTAAAAATTTCTTCCAATCCAATCTCCTCTACAATATTCATTATAAAGTACAAAGAAATCCACATTCCAACGGTTTATACAAAAACCTTCATCATTTGCAATGTGATTTCGCTCAAATAGAAGAAAAAAAAACCCGAAAAAAAGGAAGCAAGAAGCAAGAACTTACCTACAAACCGTGCTCAAACCCAACCTTCTCGACAAATTTCCTTCAGATTTTCTTCTTTGGTTGATGCAAAAACCGGCTTCGTCCTCTTGGTTTCGATGCCCTAAAATTTTGCTTTTTTTTCCCGCTCGTCGTTTTTTCTTAAAGTTATACCATCATAAAAGGGTTACAGATTCACCGGATAACCTCATCTCCATTTTTTTTAAATCGAACGGCCTATATTAAACTGGCTCCATCTAATGGTCTTTTTTTCTTAGTTTATATTTAGACTGCTTTTAAGCCGCCTGTTTTTAGAAAAGCCCATATGTGATATAATAACCCAAAACAAAAATCCAAGGATTCCTTTCCTCCAAACAAATAAGAACCTGCCACGTCACCGGATTCTCCTCTTTTAGTCCCCGCCTTTCAACTCGCCGTATGAGAATTCCCACCGATATTTCAATTTTCAAAACACAAAAAAAGTTCAATCCCCAGCTCACCTCCCTAAGTTTAAACCGCCTACTCTTGAATGCGTGAAATTTGTCCGCCGCACCATCAGCTGTCCAGTTTAACTCCACCTCTTTGCTATTTTTCACCACCGTCGCTTCCCGCCCTTCCGTCGGTCGCCTCCCTTTCCGTATCAGTTGGATCGACGAGATGTCCTATTCCAACCGCCGTCAACTCATGTCCAAAGCTCGCGTTTATGCTGACGTTAAAGTCCTTCGCCCTAAGGAGTACCGGGACTACGAGTCCCTCACGGTTCAGCGGGGGTAAACTCTTTGAAGTTTGAATTAGTTCCTTCACTCTTATTTTTTATTGATACTCCATACTTATACTTTTGATCTTGCTGTTGTTTAATTCAAACTTGAGCTAAGATACGTCGACGGATACCAGTTAAAATTTCTGTAATTAGCTTCAGTTAACTAGATCTTGATACTCCGATCTTACTTGAGCATTTCCGTAGCTTTTAAATGTGATCCCGATGTTAACTGTTCGATTCGGTTTGTGATCGGCGTGAATTGGAATTTATTTTTATTGTATTCTGTTTTAGTGATCAAGATGATTATGAGGTTGTTCGGAAAGTTGGAAGGGGAAAATACGGCGAGGCCTTCAAAGGCATAAATGTCAGTAACACTGAACGCTGTATACTCAAGATCCTCAAGCCTGCTAAGAAAAAGAAGGTTAGTACTTAATTATATCACATAATGAGCTCCACAAGCTAAATGCCTTGGTAATTCTTTGAGCTTTTTTCGAACTTCAGGCAATTGATTTTCTTGATAAGTTGCTTCGATACAACCATACGGACAGGCCAAATGCAAAAGAGATTAGAGAAGCTATGGTAAGTCTATATAATTTTTATTATTCTTTTCTTCATTCTTGAATGAAATTTGACAATTTCATATATAAATGTGAAATACAGTAGCGAAACTCTATAGTATTTATTGGGAATCATTTAAAAGTTTTTAAGTTTGACGGGTCATAATGAATTATATAATTTTTTGAAGGAGTAAAAAGCAAATTTATCATATAATTTTTTAATATTTTTTTATGAGTCATTAATCCCTATTTCTTCCACCCCTGTTCCCATAGAATATTTATTGGTAACTCTATATTTATTGTTTTTAATTATTGAAAGGAATCGTTTTTCGTTTCGATGTTCCCTTTTGGCAGAGGCCCATCCCGGTGTTTGGCACTTGAAAGGAATCGTTTTTCGTTTTGGGCTGCTTGCTTTACTCTTTTTATTTCAGGTTGGTCGACTTGTGGCTTGAAATATAATTTAATAAATAAAAATCCATTTAAATTTAAGGATAAAATATTATAAATGGTCACTAAACTATATGAAAATAAAATTTTTATTATTGAAGTTTAGAAAATTACAAAATTATAATAAAATAATAACAAGTTTTGATAAATTTAAAGATCTTTTGCAACAATTAATAGTTATATAAAATTTCGTGACAATTAATAATTTAATAAATTTAATGATTATTTTATAATTTTAAAAATAAAAAATAAAAAATATTTTATAAAACTAAACAGATCTTAATGTCCAAAAAAATATTTTTTTGTCTAATAACATTTGTGTACTTTTTCCTGAAACATATATATATATATTTTTTGAATATAATTGTGAAGCATATAAATTCAATTCTTTATTCAATGTCATACCAATTCAACTGATAAAATATATAGTTATAATTACAAGATTTTAATCCCTATCTACTTAATTCAATATTAAAATTCTAATCAATAAACCAAGAAAATAATTTCATCAATTATATTCAAAATTATAATTTACAATGAATCGAAACCCAAATAATCTAACTGCTCGACCTCCGATACTGTATGCCAAAAAGTGAACCGAAGATTTGCTAGTTTCAAGAGAAAAACATTGTAAATCAAAACCATATATATATCGACTAATGAGCCTTAACGAATTATTTATTGATTAATGAGTTTATCCATTTCTTTCTGATTCATTTTGGATTTTAATTGACGAATTCTTTTTGTATACTTCTATCTGGAAATAATGAGGGGAAAAAAACAATGCTTTCAACCATTAAACTAAATTGATTCAGAAGCCATAATCCCAAACCTGGATAATAACCAAAACCGAAAGAGGAGATTTGAAAGACTATAGTGGCTGAAGCTCTTGTTCCGGAACAGCTTCACCAACAGGTTTATACGTATTATTCACCATTTGTTGTCTGCGTCTCCACATGCCCCAAACTCCATAAAATGATAAGCCAACCGCTATTGTTACGATCACCGCCACAGCAATCGCCATGTAATTTCGCTGCCACCACGTCCTGTATCATTTCCATCCATTAAACAGCATTAGATCCCAAGGCCCATGACTAGTAATCTAATCTTTTCTTATTTCCCCCTAAAATAGGACATTCATTTAATTTGATCAGAGTTTGGTAACAAGCATAGTAAAAAGTAACAAATAGATATTTTAATTAAAATATTATTATAAATGTAATTGACCGTTAAATATTAGACGAGAATGTGACAATATAATAACAATTCTTGTCATCAGAATTTACACAATCTATGTTCTAATATGAAACAATTTAATAAATTTAGCTATTCATATTTTGCTCACCCTTTGTTGTCCTAAGTAGTAAAAGATGATGTAATTCATTCAGGTGACCCGGATTCGAGCACTAATTCTACACGGTGCGTATGCCTTATTAAAAAAGACTAAAAAAGTTAAACAAATGTTATCCTTGTATCCCACCAACATATTAAAAAAATTATTTATATTTTAATTGAATTACTTGTTTCTACGTTTTAGAAGAAATAACTTATTCTTACCAAACTCATAATTAAATGACTTTGGTGTAGTTTACTCTAAAAAAAACACTTGCAAGACGAGGCTCAATAGTCAATACCATGAGATAGAACGACAAACTATGGGACTTAACCTGAACCCTATTTGATGTGCATTGAATTTTCACTTGTACCCGAATTTTAATATTAAAACCCGAGTTTTGACCCGTCCCGAAATAAATTAAAAATAATATTTCCCCATTTTTTATTAAAAAATAAAGGGGTGGATAATAAGAAAAAAAATATAAAGAGGGGTATTTATAGTAGATGTCCTTATTATCTTCTTTTTTTTATTCCATAAAATTAAGGATGTAATTGAAAAATATTATAATTACTTATAAATATAAGGAAAATTATATAAATATTTCGGGTCGGTTAGAGTTTTCTCACCCTTAATCCGACCATGACGTTTACTAATTTTTCACTCAACTCAACCCTAAACTTTTTTAAAGCAAAACCTGACCCTATAAGGTCGGTGAGTTCGGGTGCCATGTCCATCCCTACAGGTATGGGTTGGAGGGGGGGGGCAAAAATGAAGGACATTAGGAAAGGGAAACATACTGTTTCATGGAAGGCTCAACTCTCCATTGCACCAAGTGATAATTTCCAAAATTATCAGGAAGCTTCACATGGTGTTCAGCAAGTCGAGAAATTATCTTCTGTAAGATGAAACTCATCAACCAAAAATCAGTAACATTGTTATATCAAAAGAACTGCAGTTAGCTCGAAGTCGACTTACTGTTGCACTGTCATGAGAAATGTAGGTTGATGATCCTGAAGGGGTGATGCCCCATCTGACAAGAGAACCATTTCCTTCAGACGTGAAATTCAATAAATTGACCTGGAATTATCATAAAAGATTATTTGAAACCTTAGAAAAAAGATCGAATGCTCGGAAAAATAGTTTAAAATTCAGAGATAGTATCGGAGATGGTATTTGTTGAACCTGTGAAGCATTAACATCTAACTCCTTAGCAATGAGCTCGGTCAGTTTGTTGATCTGAGGCTTTAGGTATGAGTAGTTGGAGCTGAATGACATATCCAATGTAATTTTAGCAATCTGAGTTTCCTCTGTTAAACAAGGAAATGTCATCAGAATGAATTCCGCTGAAAGAAATGATAGATACGGGTTCTACACCAGAAAGGGAAAACGAAACATGACATTGTTTCTTGAAGACGGTACAGTACAATATTTCAGGAGCTGAAACCATGAATGGGTTCGAATAAAATGAAAACCACATACGATCCTCGCAAAACCATGGTTTATATGTATGTACCTGGAAGATCATAGTGTGGTGATCCAACAGGAGCTGATGTAGTTGGTGACTCAGTTGAATTACCCTTCTCGCGTGAAGATGGGGATGGCGATGGCGCACCAGGTAAGTGTAGCCTTTCCCATAGCTCAGAACAATTAGTCTTCCAGAAACCAATTTTTGAATGTTCCCGGTCATAAGTAACCAGAGTATTCCGTACAATGATTCCTATTACGAAAATATGGTTACTTTTGAACAAAATAACAATCCAAGAACTTTCATGGCATTAAACTAAAGCTTTGGATTTCAAATTGGAGGTATTTGCCCAAACTTTGCCAGAGAAGATGTTACTTTCACAGGAATAACATCATTAAACGCAAGTTGTATGAAAATTAACATACCTCCTAGAAGGGTTGTTGGATCCTTTTCATTTTGGAAGATACCAAGGCAATATGCACCGTGGATCTTTGTGTGCTATATGAATATAAGATTTAAGGTAAGCAGAAAACCGAATTGAATTTAAATACAGCTCTTCCTAAACCAATTTCAAGTATTAACCTTAAGAAGATTATCTCGAGAAAGGAAGATGTTCAATTAACAGAAAATCAATTACTGTATGAAAAGCTTACCCGAAACAAGTAATTCTCAGGCGATAGAGATAATCTTTGCTGATGGCCAAATACCATTTCAACTGTCGGAAATGTTTTTGAGAGTTCAGAGACATCACTGAAGCAAAAAAAAAATAAACTGTTAATATCACAGCAGTGATAACTAAGAGGTTTTCACAATAAATAATTAAAAACTGTTTAGTGTTTCTATTATGGTATACCGTACAAAAGGTAAGTGATACCTGCTAGCAGTAGAGAAGCATATATCATTGTAATTTGGATCAGGGCCACGGACCTGCTTCAAGCTATTAAGTTCTTTAAAGATCTGGAATAAAAAGATGTAAAAATGAATTGTAAGAGAAAAGAACAAACACAATAAAAATGAAAGTTTGACTGTTAAATATCAACCTGTTGAGCATGTAGCTATCTCAGTCCATTACAACCATGCATAAAATTCCAGATAAATAGTGCAATTGTTAGAATAAATATTTGAACTCCACAAATTACACAGCTTGGAGACAAAGAGGGTCCACTGAGAACAGATTAATAGGTCTACTAAAACTTTCACAAAATGTGATTCATTCATGGGAATTCAATCTTACAGCTTCTTTAAATGCTAAAAATGCTGCTTCTGGTAGATACGCAAATGTTGTACCACTGTCCAAAACAGTTCCATACTTTCCATCAAAGACACTTGGGTTCAGACGTAGCTGCTTCCCCGCAACATGTATCTCTTTCAAATCAATGTTGTAATATGGACTGTTGCCATCCCGAAACTAGAGTAAATGTGTCAGATGTATTGAATGTATTTTAGGAAGTTCATGACGTATTCTATCTTTGGAGATAAAATTGTTTACAAAAACATACCTCCGAACAGGATCGGAACTACTAAAGACCATGTCTGAGGGGGCAGATATGCCTCCAAGAACCATGGCCCCCCCACCAATATCCATCCCTCCATAACATAATGAGAAAGAATCACTAATCACACCTTTCTCAACAAGTTGGTCAACAACACTGAGATCACCACGACCCAATCCCATAATGCCATCAGCATGTTGACTGAAAAGGTCACCAGTTTCCTCATTTTCACAACCAAAAACCACTCGCTGAAGCGCAAGTTCACTTTGATTCCCGAACGACAAGACATCCTCACCAAGGACACCGCTACTGCTACTCATTTCAGCATACTGTCTCTCATAAATACATTGCACCCTATCAGTGTCACAATCACAATCCAAATTGCACTTTACAGGTTGGTAAGTACTGGACAAATCGGGTTGAAACTTCGGATCCTGAGAAAAGGAAATCAGAAACCTATTAGCTAAACTGCCTATAAAACACAGATTAAGAAAGGAAATTCATATTTAACAAAAAATAAAAAGCAGCTGACCAAAATGTAAAGCTTATTCGAAGCTAATTATTACATGTCAAGAAATTAAACAATCCATCTTTCTATCAATATTCAAAGCTTTAATTGTTTACATTGAACGTTTTCAATATTGAAAAAGAAACAACAACCAAATAAGTCTGAATGAAATCTCAAAAAATAGAGTGATGCTTAAGAAATCAAAAGGGGGAATTCTCTAATCAGATCTAATCTAATATGCTTGGAATACACTGTCTGTCCAAAAACGATCAAGTAAATAGAAAACCAGCAGGAAAAAAAATCACGAATGAAAATTTGAATTTGAAAAATTCGAAAGAAAAATTAACATTACCTGATGTCTACCACATTGATCGCAAGTGGCGCAAGGTACGTACGTAACAGTACTTCCGGTATCCACTATAAGCGCGAATTGCTGCGGAGGTGTCCCGATCCAAAGCCGCGTAGTGTAATACCTTCGAAATTTCGATTCCACGAAAAATTCAGTTAAAAGAAAAGGAGTAAAAATAAGATCAAAAAGACAATAATGCGATGATATTATACCCGTTGAGGACGAGATCGTCGTAGAGTCTCATGCGAGCGTTTGGGTGGGAAGAGTGAGCGTCAGATCTGAGGAGGCGGCGAGGAGAGTTCGAGAAGGTTCTAGAGGAATTCTTGGGAGAAGGATAGAGAGGGAGGATCAAGGCGGAAGGCGCGCCGTGGTAAGGTGGAGGGAGGAGGAGTGGCGATGACGACGTGGAAGGATTTGATTGGGAGAGAACAAAGAAAAGGAAGAATCCGACGGCGATGTTAGCGAGTGGCGGTGCCATGACAAGTGCGGCGGCTCTGGCTGAGACGAATGGAATTGAAGGAAGCTGGAGAGAGAGCGAGAGTCAGCGCCACTGAGGGTACCTGAAATGAACTTTGTAATTGTACCGAACTAACTAAACAAATAAATAAGCAAACAACTTTTAAAATTAGGCGTTGGATCATGGAATACTTGGATTTGTCAGTTTTTCCCCAACCAAACGTTTCTACAACCCACAAACGCTGTCGTTTTGGTTTTCAGCTTTCTATTATTGTAGAGCAATTAATGTATCCAAAATTTTGATCCGATGTTTATTAGGTAGAGAAAAAAAAATCCTGTCCTTTTTTTGTGATTATGTTTATTTTCAACCCTAGAAAATTAAAAGGTAAACTACATAAATGGTTATCGAAGTATTAGGGCGGAATTATTTTGATCATCGTATTTTTAAAATATTTTATAAAATAACTCAATTTTTAGTTTAATTTTAATATAATCTCCGAACTTTTAGTTCGCTTTTAATATGGTGCCTCTCGTTAAAAGCTGGCGTTATTTTAATTTTTCCTTAATAAAAAATAAGTAAACTACATTAATCATCTCTCAACTTTCTTGTCACTCCTATTTTGATCACTAGAGTTTAAATTTTTTTTAATTTAGTAGCTTAACTTTCGAATTGTTCATATTTTGACCACTCTCAAATAACATGTTTATACAAATAGAAAAATTCGATTAATACTTAAAAAGTTATCTTGGTAAATTCAGATTATTCAATTCTTGATCTTATTTTGTAGCAATTAAATCAGATAACCGATTAACCAGTTAACCGAAATATTTGATTCTGAAAATGATTTCTTTACTTTTTTATTAAAATATCAAATATGGTAATATGGTAAATTTAATAATTGTTCGGTTGTGATGAAAGTGTAAAAACAACTAGAAAGTCAAAAATTGAAAGTTCACACCTATTAATCCTACCTAGAGCCAAAACTTTTTTTAAAAAATAAGTTTGGCATCAAAATCACTATACTATAAGATATTACTGCATAAAATTTAGAAATATTATATATAATAGATCATATAGGTTAATCAATTTTGCTTAAAACTATGAACCGTAACCGATCGAAATAATTCATTTTAAAAATTTGTACTGAAATTGGGTTCAATTAATCCTCAAAAAATTATTTTGGTTAATTGATAAATTCAATTATTCAATTCTTAATCCTATTTTGTATCAATTAAATTGAATAATTGATTGACCAGTTAATTGGAATATTTGATTTGAGTAATATTTTTTTACTTTGCTTATTAAAATATCAAATATGGTAAATTTAATAAGCAAAGTAAAAAATTCATTACCCGAATTTTTTAAGGATTAATCAATTTTTTTCTATTTGTATAACCATATCATTTGAGAGTGACCAAAATATGAACAATTCGAAAGTTAAGTTATTAAATTGAACATTGTTAAACTCTAGTGACCAAAATAGGTGTGAGAAGAAAGTTGAGTGATGATTGGTGTAGCTTACCCATTTTTATTAAAGAAAAATGAAAACTAACGTCCACTTCTAACGAAAGGTAACGGGAGGGACCGTATCGAAATTGAACTAAAAGTTTAGTCACCTTATCAAATATTTTAAAAGTATAGTGACTAAAATGAATCCGCCCTAAAAGTTTGGTGACCATTTATGTATTTTACCAAAAAATTAAACTTTAAATTCCATTCTTAACTTTTTAAATACTAAAAATAAACTTATACCCTAAACACTAATTCTAAATTTCAATCCTAAACTGTATACCTAGTATTTTTAATGCTGGGCTAAAATAAGGGTCACAAAATAAAAAATTTATATTCTTAAGTAGAGAAATAATTAATTTTTAAAATAAATATCATGATTCTAATTTATATAAAATAAAATATAAATACTTCTTTTAAAGTTAAACCTAAAATTTTCTCAAGTGCTGCGCCGCATGAGTTTCTATTTTCTTCTCTTTGATTAGCCGGCAACGGTGCTAATTTTTATGTTAGATGTCGATTGTCGGATTTATTTTTTCACTTGCTTTTATATGATTTTTTTTCAGTTTTTTATATTTTTAATAAAAAATTCTACTCTTGTGGTACGTGTTTTTTCTGCCTTTATGGCACGTTATTTTGTTGACTTTTGTGGTTTGTTTCATCTATCGTTTGATATAATTTTAGCATACTTTAGCGATCGTTTGGTGCTCATATAGAGATCCTCATGACGCTAATTTTTTTATTTGATTTTGTCGATGTTCATAGAAAAGATTGATCTTCACTCGTTTGATAGTTTGTTAGCCGATGTAATTAAAATTGTATAGTGGAACAATTTACCTGATAGTTTGGTTCGCTCACCACTCATTTCCATCCTGTAGAGCATCTCATTTGGCTAGAGACAACAAAATTTATGAAGATTTCTGACTATTTATGGTATGCTAATTTTGATGAAAGGGTTTGCTTTTCTTTGCATGTTTATTTAAAAAATTTAGTGGACTACTTATTTTTTCTCTCTTCTTAATGCGTTACATTTATAATCTTTAATAAAATGCAGATGCTATTTTCAACAAAAAAAATAACTAGTAAAAGAATTGTATTTACTCATGATATATCCAATCAATCATATGTACCGTTGGAGGAAGGGAGGGTTTCCGAGCACTTCTATCTAAAAATTGGACTTAATTATCTATTTGTAATGTCTATTATTTGATTATACTTAAAGGTTAAACTTAATTATCTATTTATAATGTGTATTATTTGATTATAATGAAAACTTAAATGACAAGAAATCTACTTCAAGAATGTTTCATATTTTTACGTAACACCTATTACATTAAGTGTATGCGTGTATGGATACAACTCCAAATTGGGTGACATGCTCCATACATCCACCACAAATTTTGATTTTTCTCAAATTTAGTTTTTAATGATTAGTTTATATGATTGTTTTAAGGAAAATAATCGGTTAGACTAGTCTAATTTCTATAAAATATTGTTTTAATTTTATTGTATTTTTTATTTGTAAGGTATATTGCACATTCAAAGAGGGATCGCGAGTTAGAAAGGACAGTCACGCACTTCAAACATGGACTATAACAATTAAAAAATAAGAAAATGTTGAAACAAAGAAATAAATAGAACGCATTACGACTTTTGACATCATTGTTCATATAATTATATCATAGTAGCTAGTCATGAGCCGTGACTCATGAGATGACTTACATTCAACTTAAATGTCACCTTTTCTCATCTTTATTTCTAAAAGGAAAGAAAAGACAGATCTATGAACCAAAACCAACCCAAACCCTTTTTTAAAAAGCTAATAATAATAATAATTCTAATCCTTTTTCTGGACAGAATAAAGTTCATTTCCATGAAGATTATTTCTGGAACTTTATGCAGTGTGCTCAACGACGACGTTCCGGGGTCCAGTGCGGCAAACCTGGACTGAAGTGTTTCGAAACCACCCTTGAGTCGAGGAGTTCCATGATCGGAGTGAAGCTAACACATCTCGGAACTTTGTACTGGTTTATAGAAGCACCCCGTGAAATTGCATAATCCATTAATTCCTCGAACGTGCCGGTTTGGACCACTCGTATCTCGAGTGGACCGATCGAGTTGTCAGCGACTCGGCTTTGGCGGTACACCGAGTTCAACGATTCCTCCATTTGTAAGCAGCATTGGTTCAAAACGTCGTCCGTCGGGGCATTGGCCGAGTCTTTAACGAGTAATTCCCAGTAAATAACGTAGTGACCCGGGATTTGTTTGGTGTCCGCGTAACTTGTGTACTCGACCACGCTGGTGTTGAATTCCTTGAGCAAAATCGAAGCGCTTTCGATGGCATTCTGTAACTCGGATTCATCGGTTTTGTCTGATTCGATGCTCAACAACACGTTCTTTCTTCTAACGAAACTGAACTGCGGGGCCGAGTTGTGAAATCCGGTGACGCGAAGGATGTCGCCGACTCTATAACGGCATAATCCGGCGTAAGTGGTGACGATGAGCTCGTATTCTTTGCCGATTTCAACGTCGGCGAGATCGACATAGCGGGAAGCTGATGGTTCATGAGGCAAGAACTCAAAGTACGCCATGTTTGGCATGATGGTATATGCGACTTCCGATGGTTTACACATCGGGTTGAGATTTAGACCGAAATAACACTCCGACGAAGCGTACATGGTGCAAGCCATCGGCAAGCCACCGCTGTAATATTCAAGGGTTGGGACATATTGAGCCATTGCTCCGGTCACGATCACGTCCAGGTACTTCGTGTTGGGCCAAATTCTAACGATGATTCGTTCCCAATCCTCCTTCGAACACTCCCTGGTAATGAACTCAGCTAGTTCCGGGTTCGGTTTCAACATCTTTTTCATGCATTCTCGAACCGAAGCATCGGTTACTTTAGGGTTTAAAGTTCCATTGGCTATATCATGAGCCAGTTCTTTCCAGTTGGTTTGAAGGAAATGAATGGCTCGAAGCAAACCGGAGGCGAAAACGGCACCTACACGAAGAACCTCGTCCCTCATGATCAAGCCACAAAGCATCTGCGCGTACATGCTTTGAAAAGAGTCGATGCAAAGTATGGCCTCGTTGGGGCTGGTGTAGACATTATAAGGGTCATACGGCCGAGTCTTGAAATGGTCGCTGTTGTAGTAGCTGGTCAGCACCGGCCGGGCCAAAAGCCCGCCCGGTGTCTTTGTTGAAGCTTTCACGAACAAGAAATAAAGCCCCTTCCCTTTGTCCAATCCTGGAACGTAACTATCATCCGCCATGAAAAGACAAAAATATCAAACTTTTTGCTTTCAACAAAGATTAATTAAGTGAATATATAAAGAAAGTAGTATACTATTACTCACCGGTTCATTACAGGCATGAGAAGGCTATACAAGAGCTGACGACGGTCTAACTCTTCATGAATCGTTGGCATCAGCTTCCTTTCTCCAGCTGAAGTCCCAGAGCTGCAAATTAAACCCCAAAATCCATATTATTCAGAAGCAAATATATATTTTTAATGTTATTTGCTAAAAAAATCTCACCTGGTGAGAAATTCTGAAATGGGGTGAGCTGAAAATATAGGAGACTTGTCGCCGTTAGCGATACGCTGAATATCAGGCTGGAGATCTTCATAAGTGACGACGGGGATTCGAGATTTAAACGCCTCCCGGTCCGTAGCTCCGTTGAGGCTGAACCGTTTGAGATACTCGGTCTCGGCATTTCGGCTTAGGATCTCACGTAAAACCCTTTGTTGAACCGAATCAACATTTTTTGTCATCTCTTCAATGAATTGAAGAGCCTTCGCGTCCTTGCCGGACGCCGGAGCAGCGAGCGGAGACGGGGGAGTTGAATCAACAGCCATGAAAATCGATATTGGAAAGCGGGAAAGGCAAAGGGATTTAAGAATGTGGAAAATTTAAGTGAATCTTTGATAAAGCGGAGAAATCGATGGCTAAGCGGTGTGGAGAAGGGGAGGCCAGAAGGGGTTGGTTATATAGGGAAAAACCCGAGCGATGAACCTTGTTTTTCTACTGTTGTGCCACGTCAACTTCTTGTCCGAAGAAGTCTAAATGAACAGTACGTCGGATTTTTTGTCCCCGACGTGTAGCGTGGAAAAGAGACACGTGAGCCCCATGGAACGTAATACTGGATGTCGAAATCCCGACATGTGGGTCCTATGAACTGTGCCATGTCAGCATGAGGATGGGGATATTTGTCTAACTCTAGGCATCAGCCGGACACTTTCTGATTCATCTCTGGCTCGCTGCTGGGCCTGTCTTAGTAACAGATATTAAGATAAGATCGGATAGTAAAAAATTATTTATTTTTATAGGGTAAACTACATAAATAGTACTCAAACGTTTAGGTCTCTTTTATTTTGGTCACTAAATTTTTAAAAATTATAATAATCATTGAACTTTTAATTTGCTTCATTAAGGTCTTTTCCATTAATTTCATTAAAAATATTGTTCGTCTTCTCAAAAATTCCTCTCGCCGTTCAATTTTTGGAAAAAAGCCAAAAAAAAATTCAAATTCAAGAAAGCCCAAAACTCTAAAAAGGAGTAGCTTTTTTGTTTTGTTTAATTCATTATTTTTGAGTGAGTTTTGTAAAAAAATAATTCAATGAGGAGAAAGAGAAGTGAATTGTGAATATTTTAGAATTGATCTTTCTACGAATGGGGACCAGTGACAAGCAACGATTAGCTAATAGCGACGATGAAATATTTAGTGACAAATTTGATATGCCTCTAAAATTTAGTGGCTAAAGCGACATTGCTTTTGCCATCGAAAGCTACACCAAAACGATGTTATTTTGACCATATCATCACACCGTATCAATTTTAATAGCCTAATGATATAAATTGAAACAAAATAAAAATTTAATATTATAATTTAAATCATTGAACGTTCATGGTATAAATAATATAACGCCTAAAATTCGTATGGAGTATAACTCAATTGTCCTTTATATGAATCATTAAACATTAGACAAAGTTTATTTTTTTATTTCTTGATTTCTAAAACTCGAATCCGAAAACAATATATTTATTGAAAGTAATTAAGGTCAAATGAATAAATAAAAATCTAAGATGATATCTTTAGTGTAAACTTCATGGAATTTGAATTGAATTTGAATTTGATGTTTAGATATCACTATCGAATAAATTACTTTTGGAAACAGTGGAAAAAAACTAATAGTTTCGATAGCGAAGTTATATTTTGAATGTCCGGTTATATATATAAAATAATTATGGCCCCAATAAAGTTTGTCATTGTTGGTCCACAAAAAGAAATCTATACCTAATGAACAAATTAAGTTATTTCCTATTTTCTTTACAAATGTAGTTTATATCATTATAGTAATTAATTGTAATAAGTGTCACGGGTTGTGAGTTGATGAAAAAAATTATTGAGTACCATAATAATTGGTGGTACCCATGGTGTTTTCTTCATGTATTGGTATGACTAATATGAGTATAATGTGAGATTTCGATATAGAATTGTAATTTGAATAAATTACATTAAAACCGTTTATATAATAATAAAATTATTTTTAATTGAATCTAACAGGTAGTTTGAGTGAAAAAGCGGATGATGAACATTCTTAGAGATCTGGGTTCAATCACTTTGTAATCATGTTTATATTATTAAAAAATTCATTTTTAATCCTTCAAAACTTAAAAATTGAAGTTAATTGTGTGTTTAAATATATTTAAATAAATGGTCTTTATATTACTGCAATAACAACAATATTTTTTATAATCGTCAATATTCAACTCATTAGTTGATTAATTAAGATCTAATATTACATAGACATATTTTGAGATGACTTTTAATCTAATTTATTTCATTCACATAATCTGAATTTAAATCTTTGACCTTGTTTAAGAATATTATTATGTTTTATGAAGACATAAAATTGGATTAGTGGGCCAAAATGTAATAAACATATTCAATCAAGAGAAATCTATACCTAATTAACAAATTAAGTTCTTTCCTATTTTCTTTACAAATGTAGTTTATATCATTATATAATTAATTGTAATAAGTGTCGCGGGTTATGAGTTGGTGAAAAAAATTATTGAATACCATAATAATTGGTGGCACCCATGGTATTTTCTTCGTGTACTGATATGACTAATATGAGTATAATGTGAGATTTCGATATAGAATTGTAATTTGGATAAAATAAAAATAAAAACATAAAATCATTTTTAATTGAACCCAACAGGTGGTTTGAGTGAAAATGGGTGATGGTCATTTTAAGAGATTCGAGTTCAATCGCTTTATCTGCAAGGCGTGTTTGCATTGTCAAAGGGTTAAGAATATATGTGAACATATACTACATTTAAATCAGCTTTATAGTATTAAAAAATTCATTTTTAATCCTTCAAACTTCAAAATTGAAGTTAATTGTGTATTTAAATATATTTAAATCAATGATCTTTAAATTACTGCAATAACAACAACGTTTTTTTTATAATCATCAATATTCAATTTATTAGTCAATTAATTCAAATCTAATATTATATAGATATATTTTAAGGTGACTTTCAATCTAATTTGTTTTATTCACATAAATTGAATTTAAATCTCTGACATTGTTTAAGAGCATCATTATACTTTATGAAGACATAAAATTAGATTAGTGGGCCAAAATGTATTAAACATATTCAATCAAGAGACAATTAAATTATTTAATAAATATCGATTAATGACTTTTTAAATTTTTCATATAAAAAAACACAATATTCATTCAACTTTACAAGGGCAAAGACGAGTTTTTCTTTTACACTTTTCTAATGGCAAAGACTTTTCGGATGAAAAAAAAAAGTTTTGTTCTCATCAAAAGGACAAAAAAATAGTCCATTCTCTATAAATCGTCAGCAATGACAATTCAGAACAATTAATACCAATGTTTGTAAATATTATTTTTTTAACAAATTAATCAGAAAAGAATTGATAATTCAGTTCAACAATGAAGTTGTCATTTTTACAAATGTTATATTTATTTAATTAATTTGATATTTATATGTTAAATAATATATATATTTTTAAATTTAAGGTGATTATAAGGTAGTATCTGTTCATATATATTTTTTAACCCTTTGACAATACACATACATTTTATAGACAAAACATATTAAACTCGTGTTTCTTAAGATAAATATCATCCAGTTTTCTAATGAGACACTTGTTGAGTTCTATTATTATTATTATAAAAAATAGACCTTGCAAATTATGATTTGTTTATGTGACATACATATATTGCAAATTTTTTGATAGACAAACTATATTGTTGACATCATAAAAATACACCATGATTAGGTAATTTATTCCATTATATATTTCATGGATATTGACTGCCCAACCACTACCCAAAGTAAAGATCCATATGGACCACCAAAAAGTGTAACCTTTTAATGTGACTCATTTATATATTATATGATTGGGACCCATCCTTCTTATCCCCTTATTTGGTAATTAATTTATATATATTTGTCTAAAGTAAAATTTATATTTTAGATATGTGTAATTGGAACGACCACACAAGTTCTTAAGAAAATAAAAGAAAATAGTTTTAAATTAGTGATAAAATATATGAGAAAAATTAAAATTATAGAGTACTTTATAGATTTTGAGTCTTGTTAGATTAATTTTTTATTTAAAAGTCAATCTATTACGTATATAAATCAACAATCATTTATTTAAAAAAAATAATGACATAATTTTAATTAATTATAAAAAACCCTTTAAATCTTTAAAACTACTTTGACAATTTCTAATATAAATTTCGAGCTGAAATTAAGCAATAATGCTTTATTCTAAATCTTAATGCGAAAAAAAGTAATAATGATTATCCATATAACTTGACGGTCTATAGAATATATTTACTATAATATAACGATATTTATATTCTTAATAAAATTGTAAGAATTTAAGCTTATATGGGTGAAAATTTGAAAAATGGAAAATATGAAAATTTTGATAATATGTCTTTTAGAACTCTACAACAAGAGTTGTATGGTTGTTTTTCCACCACATTATCCACTTTGTGCCAAACTATTGTTCGGAAGTCTTGCTACAAATAACTAACTTGCCCCTAATAATTTTGAATTTTAAAGTAATTGACTTTTACTTTTTGCTATATGTGATTGCCCTCAAGGGAACATTGTCCAAGCCGTGTTGCTTAAGTAATCTTATAATTCTTCAAAAAAAAAAAAACCATTTTATAAATGTTGATAATTATTTGATCAACAAAGCTCAACTTCCCCTATTATTAAAATATTCCATGAATAATAAAAATATGTTTTTTAATGTTTATTTGGTATTCACTTTATTAAGGTTAATTATACCATGCACTGACAGTTAAATTTTTTGTTTTTACAAATATTTTAGTTTTAGGGTTTATAGACTCAGTTTAGGGTTTAGTGTTATGGGTATATGTTTAGAGGTTTAAATTTTAGCGATTGTTATTAGAATTTAAGGTTAGACTTTATTGTTTATAAGTTAAAACCTAACTCCCTAACATATTACCCTAAACCCTAAATTATAAACACTAAGTTCTAACACTAAACCCTAAATTTTTACCACAACCGATAAATTCTAAACCCTAATTACTAAATCATAAACTAAACATATAAACCCTAAAATTAGAACACTTGTGGGTCGCCATTACATAAAATATTTTATCTTTTATTAAATGTGGAAGCATTTGGTAATTTTTTTTTTAAAAAATAATAATACTATTTAATGTTTTGTAGTATACTGAAAATGTATAAATTAATTCAACTTTTAGTTGGTTTAGTAAGATGAAGTGTGAGATTTTTTAAGTAAAATAACTTTTTTAATTTGATGTTATGATTAAAACTAATTGATTAGAATGATTGCTCTTATAATAGATTTATATTTTATTTGATTTAAATTAATCAATTAATAATTTAAATATTAATAATTATAAAAAATTTAAAAACTATTTGGTTAATCATTCCTCACTTTTTAAAAGGTTCGCACCTTAAATCAGATTAATATTGTTGTCGAATCTAAAATCAATTGTGGACCTGAATAGAGAGATGCAAGACAATTTTTATGTACACGAACCGACTTAAACAATTAGTATTTAATAATTTATTTATTTATTTATTTATTATTATTATTATTATTATTATTGTTATTATTATTATTATGATCATGATGATGATGATAATTATGAGTATGACGAAGGTGATGATGGGGTTGTATATAAATCTTGGAATAGGAATTTTTTTTTTTTGATAATTTTTTGTCTTACGGTAAAAGTTAAGTTTAGGATTTAAGATTTATGGTTAGAGTTTAAAAAAATTAAGATAGATATATTTTTTATGATGTAGGGTGTAAAATTTAAAGTTAGAGTTTGTGTTAGAGAGACACCGAAAAATTACAGAAAATTTATATTCATAAATCTTGTACCTCATGTATTTGCCGTATAAGTTGACTGATGGATGCAGCCACACCGCCCCAACCCCCACGCGTGCGTAATTAGTTCCTACTCACTAAATTGACTTTGACTCAGTACAAGTCGAAGAAGGAAGAAGAAAAACATCCTCAACTTTGAAACTTCGTCCCTACTGAAACGTGCAAAATAAGTTGAAGACTAATGGAGATAACTCAATAATTCTTGAAATTCATGTCACATTCATGTATCTTCTACCTTACCATACCTTAAATACAAGTTTCATTTATGTATAGATTAACAAACATTTAGATATACGAGTAATTATTTTATACACAGACGATACGAAATAAAAAGTTTTCACAAATAATTTATTTTAGGGTTTAGGATTAGATTTTAAGGTTTAAAGATTAGGAATTTATGTTTAGTGGTTTAAAATTTGTGGGTTGAGGTTAGAATTCATGGTTTATAGGTTAAAACCTAAACTTCTAACTATATTACCAAAATTATAACCACAACCCTCTAAACATAAACCTCAAACCTTTAAATCCTAAATTCTAACCCTTAACTCTAAAACTAAGATGTTTGTAGAATTTTTTTTTTCTACCGCATGTGTATTGAATATAAATTTTATATATATTTATATTTGAAAAGACAATAAGAAAAGTAAAGTTGTCTAACTTTAAAATTAACAAAAACTTAATAAATATTTAGTCTATAATTTAAAAAAGGTAAGACTTAATTTAATAAGTATTCGAACAACAATAAATAAAAATATTATCAGACAATAAATTTTTGGGGCACGAACCCCTCTCATTTCTTTAATAGTTTCGTCGTTAGATACAATGTCTATAAATTATTCAAACCCCTTAAATTGGAGGATAATATGTACATAAGCGCATCCAATCTCATTTTCATCTTACCATGTTTGGCTATTAGCGGATAATTAATAGCGGATTGCATTAAGCTAGTAGTATTAGTTGATTTAACAAGCGAATTACATTAGCTGATTGTATAAAAGTGTTGGATAAAATTAACTGATAGCTGATAGTTGTTTGATTATTTAAACAAGCAAATTGACATATAAGGACATGATTATATTAGATACTTGTTTGAATAATTTATTAGTTATCAATATTTTGTATATTAATTAGATTATGCAAAATAATTTTTAATATAATATTACTAAACATATTTGAAGCATCTATATATTAATTTATAATTTATATAATTATTTTGAATACATTTTACTTAATTATTAAATTTAAATACAAATATAAATGTGTGAGAATAAAAAGGAAAAAAATATTAGTTTACAAATGTCAGAATATAAAAATATAAGGGTGAAAAATTAAAATTAAAAATGTTAAATTTAAGTTATTTGAAGATTTTCTATAATTATTAAGGGTAAAATGATTTTTATAACTCTTATGTCAAAACCTTTGATTTCAAAAAGCTCATATTAACAGCTTTTTCAAAATTAGAGGTTTCACCCCAACCCTCTATTCACCAAACATCCAAACTAGCGATTTTGACCGGTCAAAACTCTAATATTAACTCAAACCTCTAATTTTGACTCAAACCGCTCTTCACCAAACATTGTCTTAATCGTTTATTTTTTTATAATTTAATAATGTATTTAAATTAGATCCATGCTTATTGTATTAAATGATATAATTTTTTTATATTCTTTATATATATATATATATATTAGTATTTAAGAATGAAATGATATAAAAATTTGCTCTTATTTTTTTTTCCTTTGATTGGTTTTATACAACCAATTTTAGTATTGATTGTTGACCACCTAGTTTATTTTTTTAAATTTTTTATATTTTAAAAAGAATGTCTGCTTTTGTGGCACGTGTTTCCTCTATCCTCATGACACATGTTTTCATTTGTCATTGTGACATGTTTTCTTTGTTTTGTGGTTCGTTTCATCTGTCCTTGTGTTGTGGCATGATTTCATCATACCTTAGTGGTCATTTGTTGCTCACACAAAGATTTTAACGGTACTAGTTTCTGATTATAATTTTGTCGGTGGTTATGAAAAGTTAGATCCCTACTCGGTTGATGGTTGTTTGCCGATGTAATCACTCCTAGGTAGCGGAACATTATGCCTGATAGTTTGGGTCGCTCACCAGTCACCACTCCTTTTTCAGCCGTTATGCGTCTCAATTGGATAGAGACAAGGAAATTTAGGAAAACTTCTGGATTTTGATGATATTCTTATCTCTATGAAAGTATTCACTTTTCTTTATTTTTGGGTTGTAAGAGATTTTAGTGTATTAATCTTATTATTTTCCTTCCTAGATACGTTGTAATTGTCATATCTTCTATAGTTTTAATAAAATTTCAGTGACTATTATATGAAAAATACAATTAAATTTTAGGTAACTATTAAACACGGGGTGACCTCGTATTAACATATATATATATATATAAACATGCAAATATAAATTTATAATAAGAAAAAATAAACTAATACAAAAAAATTACGAATAAATTTTTTTTGCCCCTATTTATGTCTTCATATTAAAAAATTATGTTTAGGGTTTAAGACTAAGGTTTATGGTCAAGGTTTAAGAAATTAGAGGTGAAGTGTATTTTTAGTGTTTAGGATTTAAAATTTAGAGTTAAGGCTTAGAATTAACTTTTTAGTGTTGGGACAAAGGGACGCCGAAAAGAGCATAATATTTTTATCCTCTTTTTACTTAGTCTCTCCCTTTAACCCGGAATTTTTCCTTCTACAACCATAAATTCTACCGCCAGAACCATTGTCCCCTCGCTCCGGTGGCTCAGTGAACTCCTTGTATATATATTGACATGAGAACAAAAACAACAGAAAAATTTAGAATTGTTTTTTTTTTTTGCTAAGAAATGTATTCTATTTAATTAAATTTTGTGTCAAAATTTAGTGTATCATTAAAAACTTCCCTAGTCCTACCGGAAGAAAAGAATACAACCCAACATAACTTACATATATCCACCTTACAAACCGAATTATAACATAAGTCCTTCCAATCAAGTTCATTTTACCACTAAGCTTTAAACAACACTCTGCTGCCCACTTTTATTTTTGCTAAATTATCTGTTAATCCGTTCCTTGCTCGTGGGTCAAATTCGAACGACACATGATATTTTCTTTGTTAAGCTGTCAATGTCTTTAAAATTTTGAAATTGTTATGCTGAGATAAGAATAAACAATGTTTTTTTTTTTTTGTTTAAAAGAGGTTTAGAGAAAGCAAGAACATGAAAAGGACGACTCAACGTGGTGGAGTCATAAAGAAAACAAGCGAACATGCAAGGTAACTTTTATTAGTGGACCATTTCAAAAAGTCTTTTGCTGTAAAATAAACAAAATAACATTTCCTTTTGTTTTCTCGGCTTTATTGCTTCAGAATTTGAAACATCCACACCTCCCGGTTCATTCAACGATTGCTCTTTTTGGGAGCAATTTCCACTCCTTTTCTTCTCCGGTTCATACATTTTGTGAAACCAAGGCTTCCCACTTTTAACTGTTTCTTTGTCTTCATTCACGTATATGCTTTCCTTTTTACTATCTTTTTGAAATTTAAAAAAAATAACTTAATTTTTCGATCTTTTTCCTATTTTTTTCTAGACAACAACTCTGGCACTTGTCTTGTGGATTTCGATGTTTGTCTTTTTTATTCATGTTCGGTAATAGATGGAATGGTGAGTAGGAGTGATCGAGCGAGTCGATCGCGAGTTGAGTAGTTCTCGACTCGTGTTTATTAAAAAAATTTGTTGCTCGACTCAGCTCGTTGCTCGTTAAGCTCGGTAAAATTTTGCTCGACTCGTGCTCGTTAAAAAATCTCGTTGCTCGTTAAGCTTGCTAAATTTTTACCTTATTTTTTAAAATATAGCTAAAATCTAGTAATATTATTAGAGCTTAATATAAACATCCAAATTCAGGAGAGAGAAAACGTGAAGATAGAAGAGATAAATAAAAGAACATGTCATTACTGAGTTAGAGATGAAGTCAGCATTCGAGTGTGAGACTTTTTAATTTCTCAACAATATTCGATGAACAAAAAAGAAGAGAAGGCCTTAAGGATTTTGGTGTTTTGAATTTCGATCGTATTTTTATTTGGGAACTAAAGACTTTTTTCTTTTTCTAATTTTATACAAAAAGTAATAATCACAAAAAACGCTTTAAAAAGAAGAGAATGTTAATTATTATAAATTAATTTCTTATTAGTACTAATTAACTTTTGAAATTCTCGAGAATTATAAAAATATTTTGAAAATTTGAAACTAAATATTTTATTGGTAAATTATCTAGCAAGTCACTGAACAGTTTTCAACGAGCTGCTCACGAACTTATCGAGTCGAATTGGGTCTTGCTCAACTCGATTCATTAAGATCTCGAGTCGAGTTCGAGTCGAGTCAACTTGAATCGAGCATATCAAATTTTGACCGAATCGATCTCGAACAGTTTACGAGCTGCTCAACTCAATAAGCACCCCTAATAGTGAGTATTAATCGATTTTAATCTATTTAAATTTGGTTTATTTTATAAATTTATATTCTATGAATTTCGATGTTAGTCTTCTTTATTCATACCTTAAAACTTTTTATTTCTAAAATCACCTTAGCTTTAGTCACCATTAATATTTGTTAAAAATTTGGTCCATATTTGTCAATAATATACTATGATATAACAGAGCTAACGGTCACCATTAGTATTTGCAAAGATTAAATAATAATTTATTAAAAGAGTAATCTTACAAATATTAATACAAATTTTACTCACTCGTTTTATTTTAAATTGCTATTAATATATTGATATATTTTTAAAAAAATTATTAATATATTGATATATATATATATATATATATATTATAGGGTTAAGATCTACTTACATTGTGTAAAATTCAATTACTTTTATTTTTTTTTAGATCGTTAGATGATGGTAATAAATGATTAAGATTATTTCATTATCTTTTATTTTTCAAGTGATAATCTTCACATTTTATGTTGTTAATCTCATTCATCCATTTACCTCCATCCAATGGTCCAAAAAAGATGTAAAACTTTTAAGTTTTACATAGTGTAAGAGGATCCTCTCTCACATATGAGTTATATTTTGATACACAAGATGTATAAAAAATAATTTACACAACCATTCTATAAATTTTAAAACCTAAATCACAAACCCTAAACTCTAAATTATAACCATAAACCTTAAACCTTAAATTCTAACCATAAAATTAAAAGGTTTACATATATATGTAATATGAATATTAAATAATAATTTCGATGTTTATCCTAAAACAAGGACAATTTCAATGTTCGCCCAATATCAGGTAAAAACATATATATGCTATGCTTTTGTGTCTATATGGCTATTAATTTAGAGTAACATTAAACAGTGGGGAATCAAACAAACCCCATGTGGGATTGGTTCTTTTTAGTAGATAGCTAGAAAGTGGTTAATTAGGTAGCTATTTGCCCCTTTCCTAAATGTTACTCGATTTTTTTTATAATTATTGACATCGAATTCATTACTTAATTAATTTAAATTAAATATTATATAAAATCATTATAATATTTTATCTCATTATATCAAATGGTTGTTAGTTATTAAAAAATTTATCTCGGAACGAAATGATGCTAACAAACTTAAATTTAAGCCAACAAACGGGACTAATTGATTTAAAATGAAACACACAATATTAACAAAATATGAGTACATACTTTAGGGATGATATTACATTTGGTACTTTGTACTATGATAAAATTTTAATGTAGTTCTTATGCTTTTAAAATATTTAATAATTAATATAGTATTTGGACTTGACAAAATGGCTAATGTAATGCATGTATTTTTAAAACATCTAATGTGATACTTGTACTTCAAACCAACATGGTACTTATTTTTTTCGATGAAATGTCCAATTTGAAGGAAAAAAATCGGATGGAAATTCCATGCCTCTTTTCGGTGCCCCTACTTATGCCCCACCTTCAAAATTAGGTTTAGGGTTTAAAGTTTTAGGTTAGGGTTGTGGTTAGGGTTTAGGAAATTTATGGTAGAGTGTATTTTTTTGGGTATAGGGCGTAGAGTTTAGGATTTAGAATTTAGGTCTAGGGCTTAAAATTTAATTTTGTAGTATTTTTTTAGTGTTAGGGCATAAGTACACTACACCAGACTGGGTCTTTCGCGGCGTTTTTAAGCGCCGCCAAAACACCTCGCGGCGACATGAAAAACGTCGCTTGCGTCACGAAAGTTCGCGGCGTTTATATGAAAAAACACCACATTTGTACCATGCTCTATTGCGGTGTTTGTAGCACAAACGCCGGGATAAAGCATGGTACAAATGTGGCGTTTTCCCATACAAACGCCGGCATAGAGCGTACAACGACGGCGTTTTTAACACAAACGCCGACATAGACTTGGACTAAAGGCGGCGTTTTTTAAAGCAAACGCCGGCATAAAGCGCACAACGACGACGTTTTTAACACAAACGTCGGGATAAACTTGGACTAAAGGTGGCGTTTTTTATACAAACGTCGTGATAGGTTCAATTCTCTATTAATTTTTTTACATACATCAGTAATACAACAACAATAACCTGTAACACAATTTCTCAAAATCTGTATAATTCAATTAAACAAAAAATTCAAGTTTCATTCAAAAATAAATTCAAATCTAGTTCATAAATATACTTAATAAACAAAACCAAACTAAGATGAGGGATTCAATGGTCGGTGTTGTTGGAATATTACCATCATTTCTTCAAATTTATCTTTGAGGCTCTGATAAGACGATGCTAGCTCCACTACTCTTTCGTCTCTCGCCACATTGTTCGCTTCTAATTGAGCCGTCAGTTCAGCTACTCTTTCGTCTCTCGCCACGTTGTTCGCTTCTAATTGAGCCTTCAGTTCAGTTACTTCGTTTTCTAAGCGAGTAATCTTTTCCTTCTCAGACTGGCTCTGTGATGGCGTGTAGTGGGACGATGTAGCACCAAAAAATTTCTTCGGGGTGATAAACAATCCTTGGCATCGAACCCAACCATAACGTTTAGGACCCAAAACTTCTGCCATAACTTGATGTTCGATCTCATCCACATTAATAGAAGAATCGGTCGAGGCTGCAGTTTGAAACTCCGTCCTTTTTTTCCTTCAATTTTGCCTGATAATCAAGTAATAAAACAAATTAACATGTCATACTAATGATATAAACGAATTCAAAAGATATACCATTATCTCTTCAGCTTCAGTATTGACAGGAGTGCCATCTTTTTTGGTATGTGTTAGATCGAAGAGCCTTATTCGTCCGACGCTACTACCGGTCGTAATTTCCTGCAATGTAAATTTAGCAAATATAGAACACGCATGGACGTACATCAATCCTCAAACACATTTCAAAACTGAATCGAAACATGCTTCATGACATCGAATTAACAATTAAGCACTACTAATGAACCAAAAGTCCAATCATTTAAGCATTTTAAGAACAAAACATGTCTTATATTAGTCACATCAAATTAACAATAACATGCATGCATATATCAACTTAAAATTCAACAAAAGCATATTCAAATCACTTATTACAATTTCAGAATAGCAAATCCACAAACTTATCCATTTTAGGTCTCATATTTCAATAAATAAATAAAAAATACCTCTTCATTAGCTATACGAGCAAAGCTCTTCTAACCAGCTGTGTGAGTGAACTTCAGGTGATGTCTGCTAGTAACTCCAACATGCTGTCGTGCCTAAATTTAAAATTGTACTAAATTATTTTCTAATGACTAAAGCAATATTGTCTAAAGTTCATCGATCATCTTACCTCTCCTTTTGCTGAAATCCAAAACGTGCATGCATCTTCCCATTGAAACCGGAGAATGCCATGAGGGACATTGTCAATCTTATCTTGCAAGGTTCCATCAATCTTGAAATATTTACTTTTCAAAGTACTTTTATTGTCTCTTCATTTCTTTCCTAACGATTTCTTAATAAAATCGTCAGAGCACTCCACAGAAAATCGCTCCTACAAATAATACAACGAAAATAAATATATATAATTATCGGCATAATTATTATTAGTTATTAACTTTTTAATAATTTTGAACGAAAGAAACTAATAAGAGTATTTTTTCATACACTTTAAAATGTAAAAATATACATTAGCATACATATTTACTTTCTAAAAATTAAAATATAAATACATAATTTTAAACTTAAAATATAAACCCAAGGCTGAGTTTTAGATCTGAAATTTAAAATACCCAAAAATGTAAATCGGGTGTTACCTGTAGCGGAGCGGCGGATGGCGAACGACAGCGCGGCGGACGGCGAACGGTAGCGTGACAGACGGCGAACGACAGCATGGTGAACGACAAAGGTGTGAAACCAAAATTGATTTTGATATAACACATAAACTTAAGGACCAATTTGCAAAACAATAAAATTTTAAGTATTCTTTAAAGTCTCACAATTGACAAGTATTTTAAACAAAATAATATCTAAAGACACGTTCTTAAACATATAAAAACTCTCTAAGTCTCTTCCTATGTTTTTCAAGCCTAACTATGCAAAAACGCCCAGGCATATCGATACCCTTAGGCGTATCGATGCCCTCTTTTGCTACTTGAATTTTGATTTTCAAACCAAAGTATACAAGAACGCCCAGGCGTATCGATACCCTTATGCGTATCGATACGGGCTTTTGCCACTGGAATTTTAATAGACTTACCGTATAGATACGCTTTGCAACCGTATCGATACGATATTCATCTGGGCAACTCTTTTAATGAAATCGTACCGATACGCCTTGCAATCGTATCGATACGATAAGCATATCTTTGAAAAATCTTAGCATTTAATTTTTCGACCGTTACTTGTCAGTTGGTTGGTTTCCCAATTTTTAAAAGATCGTTATACCGTACTGATACGCTTGGTATGCGTATCGATACGCTTTTTATAAAAATCAGACTTGGGATTTCAGTGAGTAAACACTGTATCGATACGGCCATCCGTACCAATACGCCCCTTAAAACCGTACCGGTACGCCTTCTATGCGTATCGATACGCTCTGTTTTCAGGCACAACGGCTCTTTCCTCTTTGATGCAGGTATCGATACGCCCTTCCCGAGTACCAATACGGTATGCTGCAGAGCTGCATTTATTGCGGGAAAAATGCTCCTAATGGCTCTATTGATGATCTCAACTACCCAAACGGCTAGAATTCAATGCAAGGGTATAAAAACAAGCTTCAATTGACCAAGCAACAACTATTGAACCTACAAGCAACATCAAAGCAAAAATCCAAACCCTAATGCTCTTCAAAGTCAAATTCTTGTACCCAACTCTAGTGATTTTATTTGTTATCTTGTATTGTGAGTTTGAGGAGTTTGAAATTGTATTTGGGTAAACATTTATCTTTTGAGAGGAATTGTTTGAGTTTACCAAATCCTTATCTTTGTAAAAGTGAGTGGATTAAGCTTTAGGTAGAAAGCTTAATCAATTTGTAAGGTTACTTCCTCATCCAAGAAAAGGGGAAGAATTCAAGTAGTGAATTGGTTGAAAATCCTTAGTGGGCACTAAGGTAGTGGATGTAGAGTTCATTTGGAGAACTTGAATCACTCTAACCACTTGTGTCACTTTTATTTTTCACTCATACCTTCTACCAAAATTTTAATTGCCAATTCACCCCCTCTTGGCCATTTGCAATTGTGTGATCAACTCAACAAAAGTGAATACGACAGCAGGGAGATAATCGGGAGGGGAGGGGGGGGGGGGAATTGGGGGCTGGGGATTTTAATTCACGAGTAATAATACTGATCCAATGAAATGGTGCGTTTCATTTAATATAGCCTATCCCGGCATTTTTTTTAAAAACGCCGCTTTTTCAAGTTATTCGCGGTGCTTCAACGAAAACGCCCTTATTTCTCTGAACTCTTTCACGGCGTTTTCTTTAAAAACGCCGCTATATCCCTTTCTCACGGCGTTTACAAGATGCACCACTGAATCCTATAACCTTTGTCGGCGTTTTTATACACAAACGCCGCCGTTTCTTTGTCTTTCGCGGCGTTTATTACACAAACGCTGCAAGATGTCTATTTGGCGGCGATTTTTCCCTAAAACGCCGCTATGTGTCAAATACTCGTGGCGTTTTTCCTAAAAATGCCGCGAAATGCGCTGCTATAGACCCAATCTGGTGTAGTGGTTGGGGTACCGAAAAGGGGCATCGAATTTTTATCCAAAAAAACTCATTTTGTTTTATATATATATTTCACATAATATTATAATATCCACGTTGACTACTGGAAAATTTTCCACATATTTAATTTTCATCAATTGATTTGGCACTAATGTGTTGACTTAAATACCATAATAATACAGAAAAAAATAGTTCAAGTATCATATTAAACATTTTGCGAAAACATAAATATCACATTGAACATTTGAAAAATACATATGCCACACTAATATTTTTATCAAGGTACAGATAACAAAATGACATTATCCTAATATTTTTTTACAACAAATGAACGTGAAGTTTGAACCAAACAGCATGCATGAAGGAGATTTATTGTGATCTGTAAATTATTATGGTTTGGAAAAGTGTTTTTAGAAAGTGTAGTAAAATATGTTGTGACAAAAAGAATTACTTGATACATAAATTTTGTAAATGATTAAAGTATGTCTTAATTAATAAGTGTCGGGTGTATTAATAAAGCACATTATACTCCGAAAAAGAGGACACGAGTTTAAGTCTTGGAGACGATATTGTTGGGCGAGGCATCCACGCACCCTAAACGTGGACCGTAAGACGGACATACATATTACCCAAAAAATATATCTTAAAAGTAAATGGGTAAATCTAATGGTTGAATTAGTATTACAACTGTTATAATCTAATAGGTTTGTAACCCATATTTTGTGAATATCACAAGCTTAAGTTTTTTACAATGAAATGAAGAAAAACATTTCCATCAACTTGTTTGGTTTCGTGGATTCAAATTCCTACAAATACAAACCGATAATGCTCAGATTGTCCAACTCTTATGTGATTTGAGTGCAGATTCGAGCTATTTACAAGCTTCGCAATATTGGCCGGTACACCGAAATTACATGGGTCTTCTACCAAAGCAATATGGTGGCCGATGACATGGCTAAGTTGACTTCTATCTAAAACTTTTAGACTTAAGTTTTCGTTAACGCCCTTGTTTCTATTATGCACTTAGTTATCATAATGTATTTGTTGTTAATGCTCAAAATGTAACTCATTTTATAATGCTATTTAATTTTATTATAAATAGAATTAATTACGCTTTGAAAATGATGTTTTTACGCTCACTATTTAGCCTATAAATAGTGAGCAACTCTTTTTCATTTTGAATATCCCTAAGCAAATGACATTTGTTTTGAAACACTCTTTGACTTTTATAAACTTTTTTTAAATGTTGTTTTAAGTCGAGAGAACAACATTACCATCAAAGTCCATTTCATCTTTAGGGTGTATGAAATTTGGAGAGTCGTGCTAATTTTCGGGGGATATTCGTCCATTGTAGCGATTACACACATCGGGGTAAATTCGTTTCTAAGACAGTAGTTAATACCACGACACAGTTTGGTTTCGTTTGATTATTTAAATATTTTTCAATCACTACTAAAGCCTTGTTTTGCAGCAATTTATTTTCCAACAATTTAGAAGTAAATTCTATACTGCAAAATATGTTGATTCCAGTCAGAAATTTTGAGAAATTTACTGCTGAAAATCTAGACTATAAAGCGAGGTGGTTATTTACTAAAAATCAGTATCAATCGCATGGATAAAGGAAAACGTGGTTTAGAAAGAGGAAATACGAAGCTCAAAACTTCGAAATATAAAATTCTTCAAATCAAATAGTTGTCAAATTCTGGTTTGATTTTTGTAATCTGTTTTTTTAAAGAAAGTTCGGGCCTCGTTAAAAACCCCCCACTAAACCTAGGTAGGGGGAAAAGTGTGCCCATTTTATTAAAATGAATCGCAACCCGAAACATACAGTTTTGCTCTAAAATGAGAGCTTGAAATGTACACAGGAGAGCCAACCAATTTAAGCCTTGGTTTGTCAAGAAATCAACTACCTAAGCACACCCCAATACTGCACTATTTCCAAATGATGTACCTGTCCCAGATTAAACACATCATTTCACTTTCATGACTCCACAATCGCCTGAATCTGCTTGGGCTTGATCAGGTTGCCTTCATAACTCCTTAACCGTCCGAGCCTACTTAGACTTAATCAATTTGCCATATCATCCCACATTGCCTTCTTACTCCTTTCTTAGCTAGTCTGTGCGCCACCATATTTCTTTCTCTAAAGGCGAAAACTACATTCCACTTGAAGCTTTTCCCTACCTCCAGAATCTCCGAGATTAGTACCTTATAGCACTCTGCAGCCTTACTTGGGTTGTCGATCCATTCTATCGCCAGCTTGCAATCAGACTCGATTACTACAGCTCGATCATTTACCCACCTTGAGTGTGAGAACAAAGTCATAGCCATCGTAATGCTTTTCAATTCTGCTGTGGTTGGGTCAGCCGAGCCTATTGATTTAGAAAATTGCATTAGACTTTTACCAGTTTCATCTCTTAGGATCCCACCTATGCCCGCCTCGCCAAAGCTTCCGTTTACAGCTGCGTCAATGTTGAACTTGAGCCACCCCTGCTTCGGTGCTTCCCATTTCAGTGGCTGCTCGATTTGCATCTGTCTTCCGATCCTACTGAACTCTTGTGGACAGCGTAAAAGATCAGTTAATGACAAGATCGATTTAGGCCATTTACTCCTGCACCAGTGCCCAACTCTAAGTAGTATTAGATCAAAAATTTGATCTACCGAAAAGTTTTTCTTTCTGAAGATGGTCTCTTTTCGACATAACCAGATTGACCATATACAGCCATACAAAAACATTTGCCAAACTTGCATAGAGTGCAATGGAAGTGAAATGTTGAATCAAACCTGCACAAGGGAATTAGTATCCGCTGGCATAGTGAAGTTGATGTTCCAAAGATTACTTATTCGCTGCCAAATTTTCCACGATACCATACAATGGCAGAATAAATGTATCACTGTCTCTGTTTCCAAGCCACACATAACACATAAATTGGAACTAGATTTCTGAATGCCTCTTTTTGATAATTCTACAAGGGTAGGGACACGCTTGTGAATAACTTTCCAAAGAAAGACTTCCACTTTTGGTGGTGCAAAGTTCGCCCAAATGGTCTTCCAATTGAAAGAACCAGTATTTTCATTCGATCTGCAATTTTCACAGTAAGCTTTAGGAGTGTAGAACCCATTGGATATGCCAACCCACCTTACGGTATCCACATCCAGCATTGTATTAGATGCTCTTGTTATCACTTCTTGGAATTTGTTCATTAGGGGAATTTCCCACTCAAATAAGCTCCTGCGCATTTCAATCTTCCAAGACCAGGAGTTATTTGTCTTCCATCCGAAGTCTTTGATTTTTTCTGATTTTTTTACCGCAATTGCATACAATCTAGGGAAATCTCCTTTCAAAGATGTTACCTCAGTCCATGGATCGTTCCAGAAGTCGATATAATTCCCATCCCCGCATACCAATCTGATGTTTTTTGTGAACGAGTCATCTGCAACTGATAGGGGTTTCGTTATATTCTTTCAAACCCAAGATTTGTTCCTCGGCAGCTCTGTGTTTGAAATTAGTGAAAATCGATTATAACCGTACTTGGCATCCACTATTCTTCTCCAAAAACGTTCCTTCTCACACTCGTATCTCCAAATCCATTTATTTAACAAAGAGTGATTTCTGATTTTTATATCCACTAGGCCTAACCCACCTTTTGACAGTGGGAGGCATAGAGATTCCTATTTCAGCCAGTGTATAGCCCTGCTATTTTTTGATCCCCAAATGAATTTCGCAATCAGTTTGTTGATTTTCGTAGCAATCCCCATAGGCATTAAGAATAGGGTTAAGTAGTACACCGGTAGGTTATTCAGCACTGCTTTCACCATTGTTATACGCCCAGCCATCGATAGTAATTTCTCTTGCCAGCCTTCCAATTTTTTTTGCATTCTGTCAACTATTGGATTCCAAATTTCATTCGAATTACGAGGATGGCCCAAGGGTAGACCCAGATATTCCATGGGCAGCTTACCCCAACTGCAGTGAATTAAACTACTCCAAGCTTGTAACTGTTCTTCGGCAACATTCACCCCATACAACTTTGTTTTCTTTGTGTTTAGGGACAATCTGGATGCTAATTCAAATATTCTGAGTAGCCTCTTCACGTTCCGAATCGAAGATTCTTCCGCTTTGATGAAAATGATCAAATCATCGGCAAATTGAATGTGGCTTGCATAGACATCACTACTGCCCACTTGTACGCACCTTAGAAGCTTAAATTTACAGCTTTGGTAATTAGAGACCCGAGTGCTTCACCGATTATATTAAAGAGAAGTGGTGATAAGGGGCGGCCTTGCCGAAGACCCCTTTTGATCTTGAACCAGTTTGTAGGTGATCCGTTAACAAGTATCAACATAGATACAGTTGAGATACAAGTATAAATCCACCCTCTCCACTTCTTTCCAAAGCCCATTTTTTCCATTACAAAATCTAGAAATCTCCAGTCAACAGTATCATAGGCCCTTCTAAAGTCTGCTTTAAAGATCACCGTCTCTTTCTTGTTTCTAGTGAAATCTTCAATTAGCTCGTTTGCAATGAGGGCACAATCCGCAATATGTTTTCCGGGTATAAAAGCAAATTGACAATCTCCTACAACTTCTGATATGTAGTTTGCTAGTCTTTTCGAAAGGACTCTAGCCAGAATTTTGTATAAGCTCCCCACTAAGGAGATGGGTCTAAACTCGTTTATTTCTTCTGGATTTGTTACCTTCGAGATGAAGGTAATGAAGGAGTGGTTAATGGATTCATCGAACCCTCTTCCCTTGTAGAACGCAGTGAAGAATTTCATTATACCCTTTTTCAAAAATGCCCAGTACTTTTTGAAAAAATCCATATTGAACCCATCCGGGCCCGGTGCCTTTGATCCTTCTGCAGTATCAATTGCTGACCATACTTCTTCTTTGGTGAAATTTTTTCAATCAAAATGGCCGAATCTGGACTGACTTTCTTAAACTCTACATCAAACTCTTTGATGAGGATGGTGTTTTCTTCATTATAACTCTCTTTGAAATGGTTTTTGAAGGCCATCGATATTGCTTTTGGGTCGTGTATCACTTCATTTCTCAATCTGATTTTAGTGACTGCATTGATGTTTCTTCGGACCGAGGCCATTATGTGAAAAAACCTCGTGCTTCTGCCTCCTTTCATGTACCATTTCTGTCTTGATTTTTGAATCCATTCTCTTTCTTCATTTCTCACCCTTCTCCAAAGCTCAGCTTTTAAACCTCTAATATCGTCCCAATCTGTTTGATTTGGGCTCCTTAGCAGTGCTTTACTTTCCAGCATTTCAATCTTTTTTTCTAACTCTTGGATGTTCAAATTTTCAGCCTTCCTCCTGTCAGCAACCCATGTTTTAGACACCTTCTTTATCTCAAGAAGAAGAAAGGAGATTATCTTCCCTTTTTTCTTTTCAACTGTTTGTTTCACCACTTCATTATACTTCAGATCATCAGCCCACCATGAGAACCATTTAAAAGGTTGTGGACCTCTTTTGATCGTCTCCTCACTCAATAAAATAGGATTATGATTAGAGAGGTTCTTAGGAAGGCATTTTTGGCAAATGTTTGGATGTTTAGCCAGCACTTCAGGCGATATCAGGAACATATCTATCCGGCTTGCCGATGTCACTAAGCCAGCTCTGAGCCAAGTGTATTTTCCATCATCCAGTTTCAGATCCACCAAATTGCTATTGCAAATGAAATTATTAAAATCTGTTGAGGATAAGAGATACAAACTTAAAGATAAATTTTTTTATTACTACTAGTAAATTATTTCAATAATATTAGAGAATTACTATCTTTCTTACCTTGTAAAATT
The DNA here is from genome assembly GCA_958450335.1 of Hibiscus tridactylites. NCBI lineage: Eukaryota > Viridiplantae > Streptophyta > Magnoliopsida > Malvales > Malvaceae > Hibiscus > Hibiscus tridactylites. The sequence goes on along the minus strand of OY288274.1, from coordinate 75,408,106 downwards.
TTCTTGTGATTTTAAAATTAACAAATTTTAAAGAGATGTTAATTCAAATGAAGTGATTGTTACAAAAAAATTAAGATTTATTCTACAGACATGATGAGGACGAACAAGTCTACATGGAGAATTATGATCTTACATGTAAGGTCAGATTATTTAAATTGTTTTTTTATTAATTTATATTTTTAATATCGCATGAATTTATCTTTATTATTAAAGAATGGGCCTATGAGCTAGTCTTTAAATTAAGGGAAAATGTTTTAAAGTATAGTAAAGACTAAGACTAAGGTAGTAGTGAGCCAAGAACGTGCATGCTTAATAAGATACTATTGTAAGTAAAAGTATCAAGTATAATTCTTTAAGAGACCTTAATTAAAAAAAGAGAAAATTCATAAATGACTTATCGAAAAGCATTATGAAAATGCATGTCTAGGATTGGCTCTATGAAAGACATGATATTTAAGCGTGCGTAGTGCATCATATCTCTTTCATGGTAGCCTATCTGGTGCATTGTTCTTTAATGTGCTCACTTTTATATAAAAAAAATACTATGACAAATAAGATCTCTTTAAATTTAATGTAGAAGTTAAAAGAGTTGAGATTAATTTGGTTGAGTAGAATGTCAATTTTAATCATAGTAAATAAAATATGTTATGGTCTCTTTAGGGCTAATATGTTGAATAATATGAATGAGAATATGATAGACATTAATGCTACTATCTCAATAATTGTGTTGAAATCTCTTGTAATAAACTTGAGATAATTTTCATGTTATTATGAAAAGTTAAAAACTCCTCATAAATATTTTTATAATTTTCCTAAACACTTCTTACGAAGAATTAGAAAAATTAAATTTTCTTTTGAACGAGAAATAGTCATGAATGACAACTGATGAGATATAAAAAATTTCATAATCGTTTGGAATTATACATACTAATCTTAATTATTAGTAATTTCTTATAACTTTGAAAATATAATCATGTATAAACAAAATTTGAGTTTGTTAAAACATAATTTTATGGTTAAAACTCATAACAAACTTTAGTGTGATTGAGTAATTGTTTACACGTTGGCTAAGACACTTACGGATTTATTTCTATTTTTAAAATGTTAGAAATATGGGGTGTCTTAGAATTATGATTAAAGTCAGAGAGGAGCCTACTTGACCTGCTTATTAAAGGTTAAAGTCGGAAGTTGATTCTAGATTCGTCGAGGGGTTAAGTTTAAATCTCATTGATTGAGGAATTTATGGTGGATACCCAACTTAGTTATCTAAATTTAATGTGGTCAAACGAACTCATAAAAAGACTCATAGTGTACATTTCTATCTACCTATTCCTATGACGAATAATGTACATGCACATGATGAGCTTTATTGCTCTTAATAAATTCATGGTTCAGGCTTTGGGTGGTCTTAGTGAGAAAGACTTGATGAATTTATCGACTTTGGATGAATATCTACTCGTTCATAACCCAGTGTTGAATGGGTAGTCCTATCGCAAAGGACTAAATGAACTTGCGGCTAGAGATAATGAGTTTTCTTAAACTCTTAATGAATCCAATCCCAAAAGTTTGGGTGATCCTATTTGAGGACTCGTTGTATTCACTGGTTAAAGAGGTTAAATATTTATTCTTAATAATTTTTTTATCTCAGAGTTTGGGTGGTTCATTTAAGATGAACTTAAAGAAATTTACATTTTTTATTGAGAGGATAAGCTGTTATAAAAGCTCTTAATTATTTCATAGCCCAGATTTGAGTGGTTTATGTTGAGATTAACATTATGAAATAACCTAAGTGAGAAGACTAGTCATCTCCTATGAAAAATGTTGGGTCGTTTTTCTAGTACACTTATTATAATTCAGAAAAAAGAGTAATATATATATATATATATATATATATATATATATACTTTTGTTGATACATCGAGGAGTTCAGTGGATGAAAGGGACAGTTGTGTGTTATGAGTTCACTCTAATCTTACAAAGTTCAAGATTCGTTCATTTTTCTAAGAGAAGAATTACTCATCATCACTATATACTAGTTTCAGATACATTCACTAGTGCTTAAGCAATTAATCTCGTTATTGATCTTCTCATATTTTAACTTTAATTCTCTTATCATGTTTTAACTTCAATGCTCTTATATTTACGAAGGATATTATTTCGCATTTGTGTGGAATATTGTTAATGTTCAAAATGTAACTTATTTTATAATGTCATTTAATTTTATTATAAATTAAATTAAATTGTGTTTTAAAAATGACATTTTACTTTCAGTATTTAACCTATAAATAATGGGTATCTCTTCTATTTTAAATATCCCTAAGCAAATGACATTTGCTTTGCTTATAAAAAAATGACATTTGTTTTGAAACACTTTTAGTTTTTTATAAATCTTTCTTGAGTGTTGTTTTTAGTTTAGAGAATAAGAGTACTATCAAAGTCCACATGATCATCCGGATGTACGAAATTTAGACAGACATGCTAACTTTATAAGGTCATTCGTCTATTGCAACGATTACACGCATCGGGATGAATTCGTTTCTAAAGTAGTGGTTAATATCAAGATACAGTTTAATTTCTTTTAATTATTTTATTATCTTCTAGTAAGTGCTAACATCTCATTTTGCAACAGTTTGTTTTCCAACTGTCTTAAGTTCATCTTTCGTTAAATTTGTATTAGCTATTAAGATTTAGACCTCCTTGTTCATTAAAAAAACCCATTTCTATTACTTTATTCTCTGTTCGATCTAAGTTTACATAAATTTTAGAAGAAATTTAATGTGTTTATCTATTTTAAGATTAGAGATTTAGATTTTAGAGTTAAGGATTAAAATTTTAGGGATAAAATAGTTAGGATGGTAATCTTTTTACGCTTGGTTGGAGCTTTTACTCTCTTCACTTGTACCATGCTTTTCGAAGCCTCGTTCTAGTTCAGAACTTTCGCTCCCGTTATACACTATACTTGTGAAATCTACTACTAATGCTTACAAGTTGCAATTGATAAATACCATGTACATAGCAGCCACCTTTTCCACACAAACTGTTTTTGAGATTCAAATTTCATACCCGTGACCAAGCGAAAATATCATACCGCCACTTGAAGGTCGCAACGGGCACGACAATCGCAACTACTACTTAAAAAATTACTACCGAATTTAATCCGCAATGGCCTAATCAACAAAAATGCAAACCTACCCTAGTTTACAGTTTTCCCTATTCAATTCAAAGCAAGATACCTTGGGCCCGGTTGTTACATTCTGAAGTCTAAGACGCATAGCGTATTGTTTGCGAAACAAGCAGCAAGCTTGTCACCTTCCTTGTTCCAACAGACTTCAAATATACCCCCATTGCCACTATATGTCTTTACAATCTTCCCCTCTTTCAACGACCAAATATGCATGGATTTGTCGAGAGATCCGCTCGCCAGATACTCTCCATTAGGGCTAAATGCGACAGAGTATACAGGGTCCCTGGTAGTTTAATCAAAAAAACCAGAAAACTGCGTAAATCATGGTAGTTGTTCATTTCACTATCGAAAGGCTTTTAGTAATCTTACAATATATGATTAGAAGAAGTATTTGACTGCTTCCATCATTAAATACAAGAAACAAAAAGAGAATAGGGATTCGAGGGATGTTACCTGTGTCCATTTAAGCTGTAGAGAAGTTTCCCGAGTTCCGCATCCCACAACTTCACGGTGGAGTCAAATGATGCACTACAGAGAAAAGATTAATTAAGAGACTCATTTGTAACTTTTTGAAATCGGATGACCCATTTGTAATCTTATTCATAACTGAATAACCCATTTGAAAGATTATATGTAGGGATAGTATTTTGCTATAGAGATTGCTGAGTCAAGTCGGTCTATCTAATGGCTTCAAATGTTAGACCTAATAATGAAGATACGAAAGATGTACACACAAATCATGATCCAGCAAGAACACAAACTGAAACAATTTCAATTATTCCTAAATTTTACCTTGCAAGAATTAACTGTTGGTTAGGATTGTTTGTCCCGGGCCCAGTAGGACTCCATCTGATGGCATATATCTCCTGCAGAACAGTTGTTCAACATTTTCCCAAAATAATAATCTATGTTACTTAAGACTCGGATGTGAGTCCGATATGTGTCTGTCAAAGGTATGTTCAATTTATTTTTCAAGATTTCCATGAGTTTGGAAAGTTTTTAGAGGATCATATCCTCGCACTCGTGTCTGAATGTGAGTTGGACATGAGTGTCAGACAAGGATACTTCAAGAAAAATGAAGATTCAAAGCAACATAGATACAAACCGGTATATGAACAAATGGATTATTCTGAAAAAAAATACGAAAGCTCAAAAGTACCTTAGAATGCTCCCTCAGATCATGAACATACTTGTCCTGCTTCATGCACCATATCTGAACCAAGACTCTCCATTAGTTGAAACCAAAAAGAATATAAGAAAGAACATGTATACATAAAGGTGTGGCAGCAACAAAAAAACGGGAATCAAAACCAACAGAGACAAAGTTATAATATTCAAGAAAGCTGGCAGATTGTTTCAAATTTAATTGAAGAAAAAAAGAAGCCAAGATTCAGTAAAACAAACTGTATATTTCATGTAATAAAGGATGTTAAGTAATAACAAAAAGATTGAAGTGTTAAAAACCTTTGCTGTAATATCATCGGAACAAGAGGCCAATAATGAACCTGTCGGATCCCATTTGACGCAATTCACTTCACCCTAAAATGCAGAAAATTCCAAAATGTAAATAGAAGAACAGAGGTACAAAACAAGTCAAAAGTTTTTGCTCATCAAAATCCAAAACCAAATATTGTTTTCAGTTGCTAATTAAAGGAGTATGGAAATTAAAAATAAAATAAGAACCCACAATGAATGTTATTAAATCTTCTCTTTTATAGGATGCAGGTAACAAACTTTAAAGTAGAAACGGAAGGAGGAAAAAGAAAGAGGGGAGGGAAAGAGGCATGAACTTGAAGGGGGCATTACTGGAAGCAGCAAGCATGCATTTCATTCAACTGGCAACAAACCTGATGCCCCGCAAAAGTTTTAATAGGGCGGATTTCTCCAATCTTGCAAACATATATCATATGGTCAGAGGAGCTTGTTGCGAATGAAACATCGTTGCACCAATCAACATCAAGGGTTGGACCTAAAAGGTAAAAAAGATGATACTCTGGATGAATGAATATTGGTTACACAACTAAAAGCCAAACCTTAAAAGTTTTGTTCAATAGCCAACCTGTGTGAAACTCAAACTGTTGTTTCCATTCTTCTGCCTTTACATCCCACACAATTGCCGTTTTATCAAAGCTTCCCGTAAGAAGATAATCACCCTTCTTGTTCCACTTCAGAGAAAATATAGGTCCTTTGTGTTTACTCAAAGTAGACCTTAGTTCTCCTAAGCAAGAAATAATTGAGGGGGAAGAGTTAAGGTAGGGAATTCTCACTATCATTGAAAAGCATAAGAATGTATATAAAATGCTAAGAGAGTAGATTAATTAAAAACAGAAACAAAACTGTAGCTAACAGGGTGACCAGCTAAAAATTTGATTAAAAAATTTTATAAGCACTGAAAGGCATGTGGAAAAATTGAAGTGGTATGAACACCAAGTGAAGGGGTGGTACAAATAGATTTTCCTGGTCTTTGATTGCAGGATATAGGATGACATAAATAAATAAATAAACCACGCTAACTTACCATCTGTAGTCCAAATTCTTGCTTGACCATCATATGCACCTGTTGCAAGCAATGTCCCCTCACCCTGAATACAGGTTAACAAAAGAATGATACCTTTTCCATATTGAGAAGAATAATCAAATACGCAAGCAGCTAAATTTATAGCATCGGCAATGAAGTACACTTACTATACAAGAATAACTAAAAAGACGCTTCATTCAGTAATGCAAGAATGACAACCAAATAAATAAACAGCTGAAGTGACATTTATAGCATTTTCAATTAAGTTCAGCTAATGCACCAGAATAATTAAACCTACAAATTTAGACAGCAATGATGCCTTTTTACAGAGAGAAAACCATTGCAGAGCAAAAGCACTAGCATCATTGCACTCTCTATGAACCAAACATCCATTAGACGAAACAAAGGTACAGTAATAAGTCAACTTCCCATCTGCTTAAACAAACTAAATCATCTAAGGTTGACATCACCACCACCTTTGCTCCATCAGGCACCTGAACGCCAAAAAATGGCTGCTGCTCCAAATCCATTGCTCAAAGAACAAATCTAATTATATAATCATAATGTCTGAACTAATCAAATTCATGTAATCTCACAAGCAAAAAATGATCCGACCAAGTTTAACTGAAGTAGATTACTCCTAATTCAATCTAATGCTCTACAAAGTATTTTTGGAAACTAAGCAAGTTGTGTGCCAAAAAAAAGTTTACCTAAAGCTTATTCTTTATTGCCTCTTATGTGATATAGCCAGTCATTTTATTTTTGTTACAGTTAAGGTGATTAGTTTCCGGCATAGATTAGCTGTATATATGAATGTTATATACACTTATACAGTACCATTACATCAAATTAAAAGTAGAAAATATAAATGTTGAACTCAGCACGTGACCTATACTAAAAGGAACCAAAAAGACTGTGGGCAACTTAACCCCCCAACAATAACAGAACTCACATTCCAATCAAGTGCCGTCACATCTTTGCTCTTTTCATTGGTTCTTCCTTTTACATGCTTCAGCACTATAACATTTAATGGATCATTCTGTGCACCAGATTTGAAATGCCCGTCAGCTATTGTCCAGATACGAGCTGTTGAATCTCCAGACCTAGAAATTGAGACAATAACAGTTAACTGCAACTATATGATGAAATGAACTTTGTGAATGCATAAACTGATTAGTGACCCTCTGCCGGCTGTCATGACATTCAACTACTAAAAAATAATAACAAAGCTACAAGCGTATCTATAGAATACTTAGATGACAAAAACATCAACAAAAAACAAGAGGAGTCAAATCATTCATAATGGGGATCTTAGCATGGAGCAAAAAGATCTTGGTATTTTTCTTCACCGAAAAATCTCAAAGTCTCAATTATGTCCACGACAGTGTAAATAGACATCTCTGTTAGACAAGGAGGACTTCAACTCTCCAATCCTGCAACAGTACAAACACCAAGAGACATGACCATAGTTCCTATAGTTATACAACTGAAGAATGCACAACTTGCACTTCTGTTTACAGACCAGTTATCCAATGGGCCAAGGACTGGTGAAACAGGTTTTATTACTAGCAAAGCTTGATTTTTATCATTCAAATGATTAAAACATACTCACTCTGTCCCAGTAAATATGTCCAGTATTGACTTTTTAAAAGTCAAAATTTTTAAACTTTGACCATAATTATTTTAAATATTTTAATTAATGAAATTTTATAAAATATATATTTTTAAACTACTTGATTGAAGCTTTTGATCACAGAAAAGTACTGGAAATGTATAAAGGATGTGGGGAAAAAACATGACATACAAGACCAAACCATCAACATAAGAAACTTTTGATCACAGAAAAGTACCCACCCTGATGCAAGAAGTGAACCAGTTGGACTCCATGCACATGCACAAACCTGAAAAGAATAAATGTTCCGAGAGAGAGAGAGAGAGAGAGTAAAGAATAAATATGTGCATGTGTGAGCCCGTCTAAGAGTAAAGGTAGATTCAAGTACACTCAAACCTCAGAAGTGTGCCCTTCCAAAATTGTAACATCAGAGCTAGGAATTTCACAAGCCTCCTGTGATGCTAGGGTCGATGTAGCAGCAATATCCATAGGTTCTGGTCCTACTAAATGCAACTATGCAATATAAGCGAAAACGATTGCCACAAACACCGGTTAAGATAGATATTTTGCAAATATAGAGAGACAAATTTCACATGAACTGTTAAACATTCCATTAAAGAAAATATCAAGGCTAACAGAAAGAAACTGATATCAAACCAAGAAGAAATATAAGAAAGGAGTTAACTAACCTATCATAGTTCCATTTTCTTCATGCTTGACAGCATCCTTTTCCTCTTGATCAATAACCATAGCTCCATCAGCAAGTTCCTCCGGCTGCTTTTCACGCTCCTTATTGCTTTCAGCCTCCTCCCTTTCCTTTTCACGTTCCCTCTCCTTTTCGTGTCTTTCTTTCTCTCTTACTCGTGCACGCTCTCGATCAACCTCTTTATCTTTGTCCTTTTGGATATTCTTCCTTTTCTCTTTTATCATTTGCCGCAATTGATTTACATCTTTTGTTATTATATCCAAGGGTTGCAAGAATGAGAAATCTTCATCCATTTCTACATCATTCTGCAAATTCAAAACAAATTATGAACTTATACTCGTTAATATGGACCCTGATCCCCCCAATCACCCAAAAAGATCAATAACAATAAGAATGCTAACATTACTGATATTGGCTTCCATCTCCAAGTACTGAAGTCCTTTTTGAACAAATGTGATAAGAGCCCCAGGTGGAATCAAATTGCCATCAATTGTACACTTATTAATGCCTGCCTCATATCCTAAAGTATATGCAGAATGCGTAAAACCTGAAGGCATTTGATAAGCAGAAGTTAAGATACATTCGACATTTTTTTTAAAAGAACCACTCATTTGAAGCATGCAAAACAACAATGTAGAACCAACGGATTCTTTGCCCATTTTTCTCTATAAAAGTACCATCAAACAAAAAGCAGAATAAAATAACCTAAAAATGTTTCTTAGTTCTTTTCAACTACGTTTGACAGGGAGGAAGGAAAATGAAAGAAAAAAAGAGATTGTTTTTCCTTGTGTTTGATATGAAGGGTGGAAAACAGGGAAAGGCATTAGGATTGAAGGAAGAACTATTTCCTTTTTCCTCCGGTGCAAAGGAGGCTGTAGTCTGAAAATAGGGAAAAGGGTTGCAAATGGATTTGAAGTCCTAACCTTCCGAATGCAGCCTGTTATAGAACTATTTTTTTCAATACCTTTGCCCTTCCTTCATCTAATCATACCAAAAGTGTTAGCTAATATGCAAAATCTTAGCAGTTCACGTGAATTTTCAATTCAATACTATCGGAGATTTAAGTAGCAAACCCAACTTATTAACATTCATTACATTATTTTTTTGGTTCCGGCTCTCTCTACCACTCGTATTTACCGCAATGTAATGCAATAACATTTATTTTACAATTGTAATTTAAATCCCAAACTATGACTATGCAAAATGCTAACAAGGAGATGCCTGCCTCAATTTCCTTAAACTAGAGTCCATACAGACTATGACTATGACAGTACATCAGGTTCATACTAGACATTGTTACAAATGCTGCAAGAACATGGTCCAAGGAGTCCGAACTTGAAACAACTTGTGGCCTGTAGCGCCTGTAGCTTGCCGGAGAATTTCGAAAGACGATAGTCGATTCAACGAAGCTGGTTGCGATTGCAAAATGGAAGAATAACACACAATTTTTCCGTGCTCACGGATATTGGTTGAGCTTTTACCGGATCTATGGATTGTTTGTACTAATTCAATTACTCTTAAACTTTACAGCAAACACACTTACACATAACACGTCTGAAAGAAGAAGAAAAATCTCGTTCTTTTCTTTTATACTAAACGTGCAAACAAACAATGTAACTGCTTCAATTTCAAGTCAATAATTTCATACACGGGGAACATAAAGAAATTTTTCACCGAATATAGAACTAAAACAAACAAACAAAAAGGAAGGAAGCTTCAAAATTAGAGATCGTAATAACGAGAGATTACAAAAGAAAGGAAGTTTTGAACTGACCTGACTCTTGAAGGTAACGGAAGACGAGGTAATTCAATTCGACGGCGGTTATGGAAGTCATAGTTTTGGAAGTAGCGTAATCCAACGGTTGTGATGGAAGCTCAGACTATCATCATCAGGTGAGAGGCAGCAAAGCCAAGCAAAGAAGAAGCGTTTTATTTTTGCAGAAACTGAGGACCGATGGAAATATTTTATGATTATTCGGTGTCCCTATTTATGTCAAACACTTGTAATTAGGTTTAGAGTTTAAGTTTTAAGTTAGTGTTACACGCTTGCAATTAGGTTTAGAGTTTAAGTTTTAAGTTAGTATTTAAGAATTTAGAGTAGAATGTATTTTCTATAGTATAAAATATAAAGCTTAAAATTTAATACTTGAAATTTAATTTTATACTAATTTTTTTTAGTGTTGAGCATAAATAAAAATACTGAAAAATAATAGAGAATGATGGTCGACGACTATGACATATGAGTACCGATTAGGCCTCGGTTACTTGGGCTCGATAATATCCCATGAAATCGGTTCAGCTTAACGAGTAGGTTAAAATAGTTTTTTTTAGCTTCTATTACTTTTTAAGCAATTTATTCTTTAATGTTTTATTTTAGGTCAAAATAATTTATATGCGAATAGAAAATGTTAGTCAATTAAAGGTATTGACTTGAAATAATGTCGCATGAGTCAAAAATAATAATTTTTATAAAATTATTCAAAATATAAAATTATTTTCTTCTGTTGTTGTGTCATTTTGTTAAATCAGTTCCAGTTTTTTACTATTAGTTGACTAATAATTTTTATCCGTAGAAGAGTCATTTAACTTAAAATAAAAGGTTGAGGACTAAATTGCTTCAAGAAAAAAATTAAACTAAAATAACTATTCAATCAAATATTATAGTAAAATTTTGTCTTTTAAGAAGAAAACAGGAGCATTTTTTTTAAAAGTTGGTACCACCTGGCGTTTATTCCAATAAGACAAAACAGAACAAAGCGTGCAAGAAACGAAAGGTCACCAAACGGTGAAAACCAAAGCACAAAACAGAAATTTTAGAGTCTGAAAAAGAAAAGAAAAAACGAAAGCTAAAAAAATCAAAAGAGAGCCAGATGATCCTATTCCGATTCGGTTCGATGGTGATGATATCCATTAGAGATTCGGAACCAAAGGGAGGTAAAATGGAGGGCTTGTATATGAAGTTTGCCCTGGAAGACGAAGCTTTAACCGAACTTTATGGTGGGTCGATGTAGCGGCGGTCAGAATCGGTCGCCGATGAAGCTTTTGATGGTGCCTCTTCCACCCAAAAACGATCGTCAGTGTCCCGACGTCCTAAATCCGCCATTGCATGTGCCGATGTATTCCCATTTCGGACGGTGAAGGTAAATCGACATCTTCGAAAGCTCTGGGCCATTTGTTTTGCATCAATAATGAAAGGTCGGATCTTAAACCTGTCTAACCCCATTTCATTTACTTTCTTGATTACAGACCTTGAATCACCTTCAACCACAATATCTTGAAACCCTAGGTCTCTGGCAAACTCCATTCCATGAATCAAAGCTTGGGCTTCAGCTTCAAAAGGAGAAAAATGTTCGAACTAACTCGATAAGCAGTTCCCAAAATTTCTCTAGACAAATTTCTTATTATCAATCCTGACCATAATTTCTGTTGATGAGAGAAAAAGCTCGCGTCGAAATTTAGCTTTACATCGTGGCATTGTAGGGATTGCCGGTGTACTTCTGCATGCGTTCGAGGATGGCTAAGCTGAGTTGATAGTTGGTGCAATTCACAGATGTAGCTTCTAATAAAGATAATTACCAAAGATTGATCTTGATGGATGCCTTCATGTAAAAGCTTATTTCTCGAAAACCAAATTGCACATATTATTATTGGGGTAAAGTACACAGACGGTCACTGAACTTTGGTAAAAAGAACAAAATGATAACTAAACTTTCAAAAATTACAAAATGGTAATTAAACTTTATGTTTTATAACAAAATAGTAACTAGATGTTAAATGTCGTTAAGTGGTTGTTATAAAATTTGGTATAATAACACATTTAGTCTTTCATATTTATACATTCAATTAATTTAGTCCTAATTTGAAATAATTCATTAAATTTAGCCATTGTTATTTACGAATTCTTTCAATGCGGTCCTTAAAGCAAAATTCTAAAGTATGGTAACATGATAAATAATTACAATTAAATTTTTATAGGAACTCGAAAACTCGACTCGTAAAAAAATTCAAATAAAGTTTGAGCTGTAAAATTTGACGCGCCAACTTGAATAACTCGAAATTTTTTGACTCGACTCGATCGAACGCTCACCTGTATCTTAAGATATGACGCGTCAACTCGAAATATTCGAATATTTTCTTTTAGGCTAAAGGGGTACTTTTGCCCCTGAGTTTGACCCAAAAATGCAATTTCGCCCCTCGTCGAAAAGTGCACTCAATGTGGCCCTCCAGTCCATAAAATCGATCAAATTGGCCCTTTGACCGACGTTGACCGTTACGGTGCTGACGTGGCAGTTAACGGTGATGACGTGGCAGTCCATGATGATGACGTGGTGGTCAACGATGCTGACGTGGCAGTACACGTGGGATGATGACGTGGCAGGAGGGGCTGAATTGATTATTTTAACCGAATTCAAGGGCGTAATTGATTTTTTTCCTGAGTTTAGGGGCATAATTAAAAGTTCGATAACTTATTTATTCTTTAAGCTAAAAAATAAAAACTATTAATATTTAAATAATATTTAAATATTCATAAAATATTAAAAAAATAAAAACACCATAATGAATTAAATATAAGTAAAAACATTACAGTTATAAATATAAAAAATTAAAAAAAAATATTTATAAACCATTAGAGAATCTTTCGATTGTTTCTCGTTATGTTATGCGTACTAATGTTCCTTGAACATATTTTCAATTGAGACATCCTTGTATTAGAGTATTAATAAAGCCAAAATTCTCTTTCATTCCTGTACATCAAATATTAATGAGCATTAATTTGATGTAAAAAAGCGGGAAAAAATTGAATTCTATTGTTACTCTAGTACAATGTTGATTCCACTAAAAAAATCTAACGAATAGTAATACTCAAAATGACGAAGTCGAATTTTTTTCGATAAAAGTGTTTAATTTTTTAATAATTTATAAAAAAATTATTAAGTTTTTAGATTAAATTTTCTTTTTTTAATTCATAATATATTTTAATTTTTTATATAATTTTTATTTTCAGTAACTTTTAGAATATTTTATTTATTTTTATTAACTTTATGAATTTTTATAAAATAAATTGAAGAATATTTTGATCTTCTGTAAGAGTCTTCACTTTGTTTTTTTAATTATTCTCACTTAATAAATTTATTTACCTAGTTTTAATATTTTAAAATTTTAATAATTTCATAAATTCTTAATTTTTAACTTAAATATTAAATAAGTTATCGAACTTTTAATTAAAATCAATTATGCCCCTAAACTTAGGAAAAAAAATCAATTATGCCCTCGAATTCAGTTAAAATAATCAATTCAACCCCTCTTGCCACGTCATCATCCCACGTGTACTGCCACGTCGGCATCGTTGACCGCCACGTTAGCATCAGGGATTGCCACGTCATCACCGTTAACTGCCACGTCAGCACCGTAACGGTCAACGTCGGTCAAAGGGTCAATTTGATCGATTTCATGAACTAGAGGGCCACATTGAGTGCACTTTTCGGCGAGGGGCGAAATTGCATTTTTGGGTCGAACTCAGGGGCAAAAGTACCCCTTTAGCCTTTCTTTTAAATCAAATATTTTTAAAATAGAATATTTAATATTTTCATATTTAATCACATCGAATATTTAATAACTACTTTAAATATATTAAATATTCGACTTAATTTAAAAATATTCAATTCAAAAGAAAAAATGATTTAAAATATTCGAATATTTAATTAAATTTTTATAGGAACTCGAAAACTCGACTCGAATCGAATAAAATTCAAATAAAATTTGAGTTGTAAAATATAACGTGTTAACTCGAATAACTCAAAATATTCAAATATTTTAAATTATATTTTTTTAAATTACATCAAATATTTAATAACTACTTTAAAAATACGCCTGCTTGCAATCCAATAGTGACTGTGAGGAAAAAGACTGCAATCGCTTCGAGATAGCTGTCAAACATAAAATCATAATTTTAGTTTATGAAATAGATTGATTTACAATATCAAAAACCATAATCTAGAACTACAGACTGCCTTCAAGAGAACAAATAAGAAAGTCAACTTACGTAATTCCATAAAGCAAACCAAAGCTAAGCTAAAATCACATAATCGTTTCATGATTATTAAGATTGAAATTCATCAAAGTTTTCCTTTAGTTTTGAGATTCTTAAATCACAATCCTAGAAAAATTAGAAACTAAAGACAGTCAAAAGAACTGCAAATTTTCATTTCATCTGTTCAATTTCTACTCGATTTCTACTCAATTTCAATATATGTTTTTAAATCACAAGAAAAAATATTCAAATATTTAAAGTAGTTATTAAAGAAAATATGATTTAAAATATTCAAATATTTTGAGTTATTCGAGTTGACGCGTCATATTTTACAACTCAAATTATATTTGAAATTTTTTCGAATCGAGTTCCTATAAAAATTTAATTAAATATTCGAATATTTGAAATCAATTTTTTTATTTTAAATCGAATATTTAAAGTTATGAAATTATCGATGTGATTTAAATATGAAAATATTAAATATTCTATTTTAAAAAATATTCGATTCAAAAGAAAATTTGATTTAAAATATTCGAATATTTCAATTTATTCGAGTTGACGCGTCATGTCTTAAGATAGGGATGAGCGTTCGATCGAGTCGAGTCAAAAAATTTCGAGTTATTTGAGTTGACTCGTCATATTTTACAACTCAAACTTTATTTGAATTTTTTTCGATTCCAATCGAGTCGAGTTTTCGAGTTCCTATAAAAATTTAATTGTAATTATTTATTATGTTACCATACTTTGGAATTTTGCTTTAAGGACCAAATTGAAAGAATGCGTAAATAACAAGGGCTAAATTTAGTGAATTGTTTCGAATTAGGACTAAATTAATTGAATGTATAAATATGAAGGACTAAATGTGTTATTATATTAAATTTTATAACAGACACTTAACGGCATTTAACGTCTAGTTATCATTTTGTTATAAAATATAAAGTTTAATTGTCATTTTGTGATTTTTAAAAGTTTGGTTACCATTTTATTTTATTTTACAAAAGTTCAGTAACCGTCTGTGTACTTTACTCTTATTATTGCAATCTTCATTTGTTATTGTTTTCAAGTTGCCATTCAAACCATTCCCAAAAAGATGCACTTTCAATTTCACTAGGCCATGTAAAATATAGGAATTCCCAAATATGCTTTGTGTAGTTGCATTCCCAAATTATATGGTTGAGTGTTTCTGGATGATTAGAACATTTAGGACAAACTGTGCGTTGAAAGTCTTTTCACGAAAAAATTGTGCATGCTTGGTATATAATTTGAAGCAAATTTCCATAAGTTAATGCGTATCTTAGCTGGGCACTGAATTTTTCAGATGTGATTATAAAGTTGACCACTGTAAGTAGTAGAAAGTTGACTCTGAACAAGCAACTTATTTCCATTTCTTACTGAGTATAGCCCTGTATGCTCCTCTATCCATGCTAAAGCATTAACTGTTGTAGTATTAGGCAGACAAATAGATAGAATGGTATTTGAGTCTTTACCGGTAAAGTTATTCTCTATAAGACTAGTGTTCCATTTCTGTGAGTTAGGTGGCATTAAATCAGATACATACTCCAAGCCAGCAACCCTAGGAGTCCTAATTAGTCTCAGAGGTGTAGTGGGCAACCAGAAACAGTTCCAAATTGAGATTTCCCTCCCATTTCCAATTTTCCAGTAGACACCCATTTCAAGTGTTTTCTTTGTGCACCATATACTTTTCCATATATATGAAGGTCTAGAGCCTAGGTTAGCTTCTAAGAAGTCTGAGTTTGGGAAATACATGGCCTTTAGAAATCTTGAAACTAAAGATTCAGGATTAGTCAGTAGTCTTCATCCTTGTTCAGCCAACATAGCAATATTAAATCGGCCCAAATCACGGATTCCCATTCCACCATGTTCGTTAGGTAGACATAGTATTTGCCAAGTGCACTAATGAATACCTTTTTTTGTTTCTGCATTCTGCCACCAGAACTTAGCAAATATAGACTCTAGTTCACTGCAAATGGTTTTAGGCAATAGGAAACAAGACATTGCATATAATGGGAGAGCTTGTAAAAAAGATTTTATGTATACCTTTTTGCCCCCTATTGATAGTGACCTTGTAAACCAGCTTGTCATATTTGTAGAACATTTATCTTTAAGGAATGCTAAGAAAGTCTTTTTGTTTCTGCCCATCATAGATGAAAGACCCAAGTACTTGTCCGAACAAGTTTGGGCCGTAACCTGCAATAGTCTGCAAACTTCTTGTTTGTTCTCTTCTATAACATTCGAACGGAAGAACACGCTTGATTTGTCGTAGTTAATTAATTGACCAGAGCATTCAGCATAAGTGTTAAGGGCCAATTGAAGTTTATAAGCCCTCGTAGTAGTAGCTTCCCCAAATATAATGCCATCATCAGCAAATAGTAGATGTGTAAGTGTAGGAGTGCCACGACATATTCGAAAGTCTTCCATTATTCCATTTTCAACACTCATTCGAAGTAAAGTCGATAAACCCTCTCCACAAATAAAGAACAACAAAGGACTGAGTGGGTCTCCATGTCTCAAACCTCTAGAAGGGACGAATTTTTCTCCAATATGTACATTCGTAACAGTTGCGTACGATACTGTTGTAACACAATTCATGAGCCATTGAACCCAAATATCAGCAAAACCCATTTTCTTCAAGACCCGTTCAATAAAAGCTCATTCCATCCTATCATATGCCTTGCTCATATCTAGCTTTATTGCAAATGTACCCTTCCTTCCAAATTTTTTATTTTTCATCGCGTGAAGAGTCTCATATGCAAGTATAATGTTGTCCGTGATAAGCTTACCATGAATGAACGCGCATTGTGATTCATCAATGCATAAGGACAATATTGTTTGCAACCGATTAGATAGCATCTTCGATATAACTTTAAAAAGAACGTTGCATAAACTAATTGGTCAGAATTGTGACATTCTTGTTGAATTTTGTACCTTAAGGATCAGCACAATGTGTGTTGTATTAATATCTGCGATCGGATATTCACCTTTGGCTGCTATAATGCAAAAATTCGACACCTCTGCGCCTATAATGTGCCAAAATCTTTGATAAAATACAACCCCCAACCCATCTGCTCCAGATGCCTTTAGTGGGCTCATCGACTGGACAGCAGCCAATACTTCTGCGTGTGTGAATTCCTTAGTTAGCTCATCATTCATCGTTTTTGTGATGAGAGAATTAATTCCTTCCAAGATAACACTTGGGTCAGCCACTCCCTTTGTTGTAAACAGATTGCTGAAATAATCCATCGTCATTTTTCTATTCCTTCTTCAGATTGGATCTCCTCGTTACTATTATTGACTAAACATTGAGTTCTATTTTTCCGTTTTTTGTTTGTTGCAAAGCTATGAAAATAGTGAGTATTACGACCACCATTTTTAAGCCAATTAGAACAAGCACGCTGCTCCCAATAAATTTTCTCCTGGTCCGCTTCCATGTTCAAAACCAGCTTAGTTTTCAAAATTTCCTCTAGGTTTTCATCACTAGGCTAGGAATCATTTAATACCTTCAGACGTTGCTGCAGAGCCTTTACATATATTTTTTTCTCATTTTTTTATTTTATTGAACCACAGTTCCAGTCCCGAACTCACCAAATTCAAACGATCAGGGATATTTCCGGAGCAAGAATTCTACAATTTAACCACCTCCCCTTCACACGATTCCTCCAAAAGTCATGCGGCTTCAAATCTGAAATGCTGCTTTCGGCTTCTTAAGCGGTCATTCAGGCATGTTGTCAATAATAATGGGCAATGATCAGAAAATGTGTGTACAAGATGATCAAGTTGATAATCATTAAATAATTCTCACCATGCAGGATTTGCAACACCTCTATCAAGTCTCTCACGGATATTGTTAGATGAGATCCTACCTCATTTCCAAGTGTACCATTGTCCCTTATAGACAATATCATCAAGATTACAGTCCATTAAAGCAGTTCTGAAACTGTTCATTTGACTGTCACTTCAAATCTTTCCACCCATTTTTTCCGAGGCAAGTAATAATTCATTAAAATCATCAATTACAAGCCAAGGTGTATCGGGCATATCATCTAAACTGCGCAATAAATCCCAAGAAGCTTCTCTATTTTCCACCTTAGGGGCACCATAAAAACCAGTACATCGCCATGAAAATCCATCAATATCTTCCTAAAAAATAACATCAATGTGTCGATTAGAATAAGAACGAACCTTTACTTGAGAGTTGGTTTTCCAAGCAAGTGAAAGGCCACCACTTCGACCATTTGACGCAACATCTATGCCATTGTTATAACCACATAATTTCCTAACTCCTTCCATTCTCTTACACTATAATTTTGTCTCAATTAAAAAAAATTACAGTCGGATTAACATCTCGAAGCATATGCTTGAGACGATTGACCGTCCGAGATTGACCCAAACTCCGAACGTTCCAACTTAAGAGTTTCATAATGTCGGGCTGACCCCTTCACTAGGGCCTGCCGATAAGTTAACTTTGTTACCATTTGAATCATCTATTGAAACTCCTGGTAGTGGTGTTGAAACTCTAGGACGCTTTACTCCTTCGGGGATGACAGTTCGACTCTCATCATCCGCAGTAGTCATTATTACATCAAAATTAGCTTGAGTCCCCTCCCGAATTTGGTCATCCAATTGTTTTCCTTGACCTTTGTCCGCAGCGTTTAAATCAGAATCAAGATTCAGTGTAGATTTCTCTTTGGCTTTAGTATTCTCTGTAGCAGGCTGATCCGTAGGATAATTTAAGAAAGGAGTCTGACTTGTTGTTCCTACATTCAATGAAGAAATATTGTGAGAGAGCTTTTCATCTATTAGCCATCAACTATTTTGTATCATCGTTGCTCTTCTAGATGGGGCTCTAAGACTAATGTCCCATTCGAACGTTATTTCTTCCTTCGGCTTGGTTAATCGTATCGGACACAATGATTCACCGTGGCCAATTCTTCCATAGATAAAGCAGAACAACTGTAATTTTTCATATTCAAACCTAACATAAATAGATCCACCATTGTTTAATGCCACTTTCTTCCTTCTTTTTAACGGTTTTCTGATATCAAAACTTGCCCGAATCCGCATTGTCCTTTTATATCCAAGGAAAACAGCAACATCATCGTATTCCATGAATTCCCCAATAAAATTCCCCAAAACTTTTGCAAAATGCTCAGACATATATCCGTGAGGAACATCACGTACTAAGACCTAAAACAGAATTGTATTCAGTGAAACAACCATTGGATCTTCCCCTTTTTCAAGTTTGTGTAGAAGAAGATGAGAGTTCAAATGCCATGGGCCGCGTGCATAAACCCTTTCTAAATCAATTTTATGGTAAAACCTGTACAGATAGTGGTTATTACCCAGATCCGAAATTGCAATTCCCCCTAAAGGCCTCCATAGATTCACCAAGGTATTCCTCATATATTGGAAGTGAATCACACTGGATGTTGCAAACTGACCAACAAAACAAAGATCGAAAGAAATTCCCACAGTTTCTGTATTGTCCTCTATTTGAATTTCGATATCTTCATCATCATCCAACGTCAAAACAGCCAAGCCATCATCAACAACAGTCTCCATTAGAAATAAACCAAGAGATTCTGACGCCGGAATTATGCTCAAGCAGCAAAAACTGTAAAAAACTGTACAAATCGTACTAAGAAGCAGAGTAAAAATCGTGCTAAGAAGCAGAGTAAAAATCTGTGTATTATTTATACTTTAAGGATTAGAAAACAAGTTAATTTTAAGAGAATTGATTTGGATCAATTGACCAATTAAATTGTATGACATCGTTGTTGAAGGATGACATTGACAACCGAAAAATTACCTTACAGATTCCCTCATCATCAAAAAACAAAAGTTGAGAAGCAGATTAAAGAAATGTTATCTTCCTCAATTATACAGACAAGCCAAAGCCCTTTTGCTTCACCATGCCTCCTAGTTAAAAAGAAAGATGGCACTTGAAGATTGTGTGTAGACTACAGACAACTTAATTCCATGACAGTGAAGAACAAATTCCCTATTCCAGTGGTTGAAGACCTATTGGATGAACTCACTAGGGCTAAATTTTTTTCAAAATTGGATCTGAGGTCTGGATATTGGCAGATCAAAATAAAGAAAGAAGATGTGCCTAAGACTGCCTTTAGGACTCATCATGGCCACTATGAATTCAAGGTCATGCCATTTGGTTTGACAAATGCACATGCAACCTTCCAATCTCTTATGAACAAAGTCTTTGAGCCCTTCCTAAGAAAATTTATCTTGGTTTTTTTTTATGATATTCTAGTCTACAGTCCTACCTGACAATCACACTTACTTCATCTCAGGACTGTGCATCAAGTTTTAAAGGCACATCAGTTGTTTGCTAAACTCAGTAAGTGCTTCTTTGGTCAAGAGCAAGTGGAATACTTGGGCTACATTATTTCTGCATAAGGTGTTGCTACAAATTACTCTAAAATTGCTGCTATGAAAGAGTGGCCTTTACCTCGCAACCTCAAATCCTTGAGAGGATTTCTGGGCCTTACTGGTTACTACAGAAAGTTTATTAAAGGCTTTGGGGAAATAAGCAGGCCACTGACTCAGATGCTAAAAAAGGAACTTTGAGTGGACTCCTGAATCTACAGAGGCCTTTGACAAGTTGAAAGAAGCTATGTGTAATGCTACAGTACTTGTTTTGCTAGATTTTTCCAAAACATTCTGTTTGGAAATAGATGTCAGTTCTAAAGGCATACAAGTTGTTCTTACACAAAAAGAAAGACCCTTGGCTTATCTCAGCAAGGCATTGGGACCTGGACATGCTAATTTATCAATTTATGAGAAAGAGTATTTGGCTATCCTAATAGTTGTGTCTAAATGGAAACATTACTTTGAAGGAGCATCATTTGTAATCAAAACTAATCATGAATGCATCTTCTAGAACAGAAACTATCTACAGCTATACAGAAGAAGGGCCTTTCTAAACTTCTAGGATTAAACTACAAGATACAATACATAAAAGGGATAACAAACATTGTGGCAGATGCATTATCAAGAATTCCTAAATCTTTAGCTGGCCTTCAACAGATTGGGACTACTGTTATCACTCCTACTTGATTAACTGAGATTGAAGACAGCTACAAGGATGATTCTTTGGCACAACAGAAAATTACAGCTCTATCTATAAGTAAGGAAGCAATAGTGAATTGGGAATTTTCAAAAGGTGTACTCAAATTCAAGAAAAAGGTTTATGTTGGGACATCTGGTGCCTTAAGACTTCAACTGCTCAAATCCTTACATGACTCTCCTCAAGGAGGCCATTCAGGTGTCTAGGCTACATTTAAGAGGCTCCAATCCTATTTTTTCTAGCCAGGTATGAAGGCTATGGTCTCTGCTTATGTCAGTGCTTGTGATGTGTGCCAAAGAGTTAAGGTGGAGCATATTCCTAAGCCTGGTTTGTTACAACCTATTCTTATTCCTCAAGGATCTTGAGAAGTCATCACAATAGACTTCATTGAAGGGTTGCCACACTCAAATAAGGCTAATTGTATTCTTGTCATTATAGACAAGTTTACTAAGTATGCACACTTTATAGCTCTGTCTCATCTTTACACAGCTATAGAAGTGGCCAGATTATACCTAGACCAAGTCTACAAGCTACGTGGTCAACCTAAAGTAGCAATTTCATACAGGGGCATGACATTTACTAGCCATTTCTGGAAGGAATTCATGCTCCAGCTCGGTACTACAACCCTATTTAGTACAGCATACCACCCAGAAACTGATGGTCAATCTGAACGCCTAAATCAGTGCCTAGAACACTTTCTACGCAGCATGTGTTTTCTCAAACCAAACGCATGGGCTAATTGGTTATCCCAGGCAGAATGGTGGTACAATACTACTTACCACACCTCCCTAGGCACAACCCCATTTGAAGCATTGTATGGCTACAAGCCACCACTCTACGATTGGTCACACACATCAGTTAACAATGCAGTCCAAGAGCTCAGTGATAACAGATAGGCTATTGCTAAATTATTGAAAGAACAACTGGAGAAAGCAACCAATCGCATGAAACAAATGGGAGACAAGAAACGCACTGATAGAGAGTTTGCAGAAGGGGATTTTGTTTACCTGAAGCTACAACCGTATCGCCAATCTTCTGTTGCTCTCCTTCGGAACTTGAAGCTTGTTGCTCGCTATTTTGGTCCTTACAAAATCGACAAACGAATTGGGTTAGTGGCATATAAGTTACAGCTTCCCCTCACTCCTGAATTCACCCAGTTTTTCATGTAAGCCTCTTGAAGAAAAAATTGGAGACAACCACATTACCTCGATTGATCCGCCTGAGATTACAGATGATAGCCAACTGAAGGTTTATCCAGCTGTCGTCCTCGACAAACGGATGGTTAAGAGGAACAATGTTGCAGTGACCCAGCTTCTCATACAGTGGTCGAACTTGGGAAAAGAACATGCAACTTGGGAAGACTATTCGGTGCTGAAATCACAGTTCCCAGATTTTGATCCTTGGGGACAAGGATCTGGTGCAGGGGAAGGTATTGTCATGTCGATGGAAGAATTGGGGGGAAATCTAGGGTTTCAGATGGCTTGTGGAGATCGGGCGTTTGAGGAAAGGTTTGAAGTCGATAAACAAGATTTACGACTTAATTACTATCTTGGAGAAAACAATGTCGTTCGAGGATTGAGCTGTGATGCTGCCGAGACATTGGATCAAGCAGCAGGCTGGAGTGTAAGCCCAAAAGGAGTCAGCCCAAACAAGCAACCTAAGATGGAATAAATTACCAGAAGATAGCTAGTACAGCTGGAGAGTTTGTTATTCTGTTATCCACATGTCATTAGCTTATTGGATAACTGTTTTAGTCGTTTTCTTTCTATTTTATATTAGGGTTGAATGTAACTAGAGGAATTATCTATGCAGAAAATACACAAGTTTCTCTCTTTCTTAATCTACAATTCTATCTACATCTAAAATCCTTTCTTTTTCCACAAAATCAACATCAGTTCGTGACAAAATGACTATTAAATTAAATATTACGGTAATTTTTTTGCTTTACATCTTTAAAAAGGAAACAAGTTAATTTTGGGGGAATTGATTTGGATCAACTGGCCAATTAAACTGTATGGCATCGTTGTTGAACTATGACATTAACAACCGACAAATTAATTGTCTTAATGTGTCGTATCATTTTTTTAACATAAAACTTCATACTATATCATATCAGATTGCAGTTATCCAAATAACGAACGTTGCGACTGAATGACAATTTTGTTATAATCGATAACGTTAATGATTGTAACATAAATTTTCAAACTTTAGTGGTGAAAAAACAAACTACACCAAAATATAGTGACCGATAATGTAATTTTAAAAAAGTGCTAAACAGATCTGCTCATCAGTCATCAGCCTATTTTCCCTCTCTTTCTGTCAGCAATCAGAGAAATAAAAAAAATAAAACAAGTAAATGGGCAGCTCGTCGAAGGAGGAGGCGGCAACCGACGGCGATGCGTCGAGCGGTGACACCCCTCCTTCTAACTCCAATATCTTCTCTGAGGGCGAACGTGTCCTCGCCTATCACGGCCCTCGTATCTACGAAGCCAAGGCATAGTATCTCTTCACTTTTCCTTATCTCTATTTGCCGCTGCTTTTAACTGTTTTATCTCCGTCGTTTCGCTTCAAATTTTCATTTTCCTTCTATTTGCTTCGATTTTTAGCTTTAAAGATGATATTTATCCTGTTTTCGGTTGCTGGTTTTAAGTAATCTGAAACCGAAGTGAATTGAGTGGTTTCTTAGGTCATTATAGTCCATTAATTTAGAGCATTTGGGATTTAGGGCTTATACAGTTGTAATTTCGATTTTACATGTTAGGTTCAAAAGGCGGAGCTTCGGAAGAAAGAATGGAAATACTTTGTTCATTACCTTGTAAGTCTACTTGCCTTAATTTTCGGTATCTACATAATTATATTTGAAATTCAACGTGAACTGATGGTTAATGCAGTTTCATTGTATGTAGGATATGCTGGATTTTACTCTTTTATGGTTTTAAGAGCTATCTCTTTTGCTATTTTGCAGGGTTGGAATAAAAAGTGAGTATGTCTTTGATAATATGCTCTCCTCGGAATCTAAGTTAGTTTTGCTCATCTATTGATTTATTATTTCACATTTTCTTTTTTTATTGATTTGCATCTTAATTTTTTAACTTGAGTTGTGTCCTTGTAGAATTTTATGTTAAGTTACTCTAAAAATTTATTCCTTCAAGCACTAGAAGTCTAGAATATCCCTTTGTATAATGATTCCTATTTTAAATTTAAGTGGCATTGTGCTTTCAAGTCACTGTAGGCATTCATCAAATTAAATATGGGATTGTATTCTGTATTTGAACTAAAATATTATGTTTAATCACTTATTCTTCTCATTTTCCCTTTTGTTTTATTTAAACTTTGCATTTTTTTTTCTGTTCTTACACTTCTCTTGGGTAACAATTCATTTACATTATTATAGAATACTGAAAGGTGATCCACAGCTTTGTATAGTACTAGTAAATGTTTGGTTTCATTGATTTATATATCCCCTTTCCGGAAAAGAGAAATGGAAATCATTACTATGGCTTCAACACCTTTCACAGTTGGGATGAATGGGTAGGTGCTGATCGGCTGATGAAACATACTGAAGAGAATGTCATGAAGCAGCAAGCCCTTGACAAAAAACTTGGTGTTGATAAAAGTTCAAAGCCTGGGCGTTCAAGTCAGTCCAAGCCAAAAAGCTCTGCTGGTAAGATTAACTCTTTCTACTTATTGGCTTGTTGATTTAACATGCTTAATTGTTTTGTTCATTTTTCTATGTGCGCGTATGTGCATGTTCATAAGTATGGTTGCCCATTAGGGATCCTTTGATGTGTTTTTCTGATTAAATGGAGCTATTAAGTTTATGAATGCTGCCATTATCTTCATGAAGAACCTGTTTTTGTTCTTCTTTACTATTTGCCTTTATTCGATAATAGATGAATCTAATTTGCTTTTGCTTTTATATTTCCAGATGCAAAAGCAGATAAAGAGGACCAGAAGAACACAGGTAAGTTTATTTTGCATTTACTTTTCTTTTGTATTTTACTGTCTTTATAGGTTATTTTCTTTCATCTGTGGAGTAAATATTTTTTACTGTTAGTGTATTCCTATCCTTCCTAAGGGGGTCCTATAGAGCACTTTTCTTCATCTTGATATTCTCATGACTTCCTAGTTCTATCATCTATGGTGTCTGAAGTTAAAGAGTTGTATACTTATCATATTGAGATCGAATGGGCATGACTTTTTAATTGCATTTGTTTGTTTCTATTTCCTTGATAACATATTAGAATTGACTGTAAATTGTCAGACTTCTGGAAAAAGGTGGGAGAAAAGGTTTTCACAGGCTCTTGCAATTGCATTAATGGTCTCATTGTCTGTATTGAATATTTCACATTCATATGTGATAGTAAACTGAGTGAACTTTGACTCCTAATGGTCTGCTTCAGCATTCCCTTCAATTATTTTGCCTACTTTCAATCTTAAGTAATATTGTGACTGCTTGCGAAGCCGTTAACCTTTTCTATTAGTGGTTAATGTTTTATATTTACTGCAGTGCCAAAAGGGAGGAAGAGAAAGAGTGACTCAGGTGTTGAGGTCGGGTTTGTATAATGATATCCATTGGTTCTTACTTCTTACCCTATGTTTTTGCATTTCAACATGTGTTTTAATAATTGTTAGAAAGACAACTCGTCTCTGGAAAAGCTTGTCAAGATCCAAGTTCCATCAACCCTAAAGAAGCAGCTGGTTGATGATTGGGATTTTGTTACTCAACAGGATAAGGTGCAATAACTTTTGAACTTTGTTATGGCACCATTTGGCTGGTATTTGATCAACTGATTTGGTGTAGATAATCCATCTTTTATACAGCTGGTTAAACTTCCCCGATCACCAAATGTTGATGATATCTTGACAAAGTACCTTGAATACAGGTCAAAGAAGGATGGCATGTAAGTTAAATCCATTCACGCCTGCTTGAAACAACCATGATAAAGTTATGCTAAAGGCTAAAGCTTTGAATAAGTAATTACCGACTTTAGCAATAATTATTTTGTTCTCCATTGTTACTTTCTAGTTTCCTTCTGAACTTATGGTGACATCCTGTGATATTAATTATATGCTCTGATGTTATATATTTCCTTGTAAAACATCTCTATATGAAATAAATTTTGCAGTAATATTTTATAAGGTGCATTTTGAAGGAGCAATGGATAAGGAAAATTAATGTTCGTAATAAATTATTCAATAGAGAAACTCCTCTGTATATGAGTTTTAAAGGAGAATTTTGGGGACATAGTTTTCAGACTTGCTATTCTATTAGTTTGATGGTGGTACTTATAACTAAGAAATTCTCTGTGGGACTTGTTTACCTCTTAAATCCAAATCCTGTTTTCTAAGATGTTTTCTTCTAAAACGAGCTAAGCTTACATTAGAATCGGTGACATAGACTGATTTTTTCTTGGTTACAGAATGACTGATTCAATTGGAGAAATCTTGAAGGGAATTCGCTGTTACTTCGACAAAGCTTTGCCTGTGATGCTTCTCTACAAAAAAGAGCGCCAACAATACCATGAATTTGTCCATGATGATGTCTCCCCATCGACTATATACGGTGCCGAACATTTACTACGTCTTTTTGGTATGGTCATATGTCTGACTTGGAACTTTCATATGCACTAATTTACTTTCATCTTCAATGCAGTTTGAAGATTATTTTTACTTAATGTGTCATTTCATGCATTTTATTTAGCTTTGTTAAATATACATATAAAGCATGACATTGATCTCTAGAACCCTAGACTAACATGTTCTGGTCTTTGCAGTTAAGTTCCCTGAGCTATTGGCATATGTGAACATCGAAGAGGAAACCTTAAGCCGCTTGCAACAGAAGTTAATGGATTTTCTCAAGTATCGACTTCCCCTCTCATCTATTTTATTTTATAAACTACTATTTGGAGATCATCCAATCTTTTAACTCTGATTCAATTTCAATGAAGGAGATATAAAAGTTTGCATAATTATTGTCACCATATTTTATGTTGTCTTGTAAACTGTTGTTTTCCTCATCTACTCTAATCATTTCTTCTTTTCTCATAAGTTATTCCAACTAGTCTACTGTATCGGAATTTTATGTTTCTATGTATTTGAATGATCCTTGGACAGTCATATCCTCATACCATTGTCTGTTTATATGCGAGATATATATAGACACGAGTTGCAGACATGAGTACTCAAGGAAAATGAAGAGTCGGCTTTTCTCGACACTTTTTTGTTGTTTGGAAGGACTCTAAACATTTTTCTTTACTTTTTATTAACATATGCATGTTTCAAAAACCATCTGTTCACAGTTTATTTTCATTGGTGTGTATGTAGAGAGTCCAACCCAACTCTGCATAACCACACATACTGGACAGTATTTCTTCTGCATTAGTTCTTTAACGCTAGCCTATTCTTACATAATGCAGGTTTCTGCAGAAGAACCAGAGCACCTTTTTTCTCTCTGCATACGACGGATCTAGAGTTTCAGAAGGTAAGGGGAAAGGGAAAGATGACTAGAAACAGCTACTCAACTTCAATACCGCAACCATTTCCGTCATTCGTAATTTTAGTTTCAATAACAGTAAGGGAAATCGGTGGCAGTATTCGATGATCGGGGTGGTATGCTGCTGCCTTTTGACAAGGGAAGCATACAATTGTTGTAACGAATAGAATTTGCCAGGCGACATTTAACCGGACATGTTTCGTAAAAACGTCGAGAGAATTTGCCGTAGCCCCTTGTTGTTGTAGGTATAACGAAATTCAATTTTTGACATGTGTTGATGTTTTGGTGTGAATTAGCTAGCATTCTAACATTCTGAAGGGATTAGAAAACTGCTTGATCTACTTGCCATTTAAGGCTTACAAATGGCAAGAAGAAACTACAGACAGGAACATGTCACGATCGTAAATTTAAATTTTGACATGTTTAATATTTTTGTTGGTTCAGTAGTCGGACCGACCGGATACGCTCAATATTGGGTATCTAACCATAACCAGAGAAATTCTTCACGTTTTTCATAAAAGAAAGCTTTGAATTATTGGATTTTTTTAAGGGACTTTTTGTTTTTTCTTTCTCAGCCTCAGATTTTCTTCTCATTCTCTGTACATTAAACAAAATTATTAAGGGGGAAAAAAACAAATGCCCATTTTTCCTCTTGAGTTCAGTCGATCCTATTAACCCCAACTCGACTCATGGGGATACCATTCCTAAACCCCATATCCAAACACATTCCCATTCCCTCTCCTCCTGAAACGTCGCCGTTTTGCTGTTGCTGCATCTGAACCATGTAATTCCTCACCTCCACTCTTATCATTTCTTGCATCACCGCCATGAACTCCGCACTGAACCCCATCACCCCTCCTCCTCCTCCCTTGCCTTCGTTCCTCGTTTGAGTTGACTCGATGACTGGGAGAGTTGACACCGACAACTCACATGAGTCAGCCCCAGGTAAAGACAGACTCAGTGAAGTCTGTGGATCGTCAGAAGATTCCGCCGCTTCGGCTCCAGGAGATGGCATAACGTTGACGTCAACGTTGACTCCGCCGGTCCTTGGGATGGGCTTGTACACGTGCGAAGATGATAAAACGGGTACACTTGAATCGCTCAAATCGGACCCCGATTGGCTCCCGGGGCTCATGTAAAGCCCCGCACTCGCCGATCTCTTCAACGGTTGTCGCTCCTCTTCATCCCCTCCCAAATTACCATCGTACCCACCATTCAAAGCATTGAAAAAACCCTCTTCCCCGACCGACAAGCACTTACGTTTAAGCGTCGAGTTCCAGTGGTTCTTAATGGCGTTGTCCGTACGACCGTTGAGGAGTCGGGCTATGGTGGCCCACTTGTTACCGAATCGGGCATGAGCTCTGATGATGGTCTCGTCTTCCTCGGGGCTGAAGGCCCGGTGCTCAACTTGGGGCGACAGCTGGTTGCACCACCGGAGCCGGCAGGATTTCCCGGATCGACCCGGGATTGCCTTGCTGATCAACGTCCAGTTCCTGGGTCCATACTTTTGGACCAGCTTTTGAAGCAAGTCATCTTCTTCGGGGCTCCACGGACCTTTGATCCGATCCATATCTCTCTTATTTGATGTGCTCGTTACAGCCATGGTATCAAATTTAAAAGCATGCACAGGAAAAACCGGTTCTTTGGATGTATATTTTCGGGTTTTTCGGTTTTTTCTTTCTGGTTTCGGTTTGAAGTTTAAGAGGAAGACGAGTCAGTGAAGGGCGTTATATAAGAGAGAAGAGGGCAGTAACCGGTTGAAACGGTGATGAGTAAAGTGAGGGGAAGCGTTATGGGCACCGACTGTTCAAGTTAAGCGGTTGGGTAAGGGGGTTTGGGATACAGCTGGCGAACGGACACGTGTCATATCTGAACTGCACTGATTTAAACGTCACTCTCTTTTAATATTTATTTTTATCCTTTATACGTTTTTTTGTGACTCTCTACGATTTGGAGTGTCTTTCTCACACTCAATATTATAAAGAATTTTGTTTTAAAGTTAAAATAAATACAAATCCACACAATCATAATTAGAATTAGTCAGAAAAAAAAATACATAAATAAAATTATAATTAATATATTTATATAATTTAAATTTAAATCCATTATTATAATATACAAATGAAAAGTATACGATAGAAAATATATACATAGATATTAAAGTAGGTTTCTGCTTAATTCAGTAAGTCTAGATCTTAAATATTTTTTTAGTTTGAAATGGTCTGGTTTAGTACTAAATATTTTTAATAATCGGAAAATATTTAATTTTATATTTAGATAATTAAATAAATTAAAAGGACGGACTTTAATTTTAAATATTTTAAAATGGAAAATTCTACAACGTTCAACGAGCATCGTTAACGATGAGCACCACTGGGCAATATTAAATTAATTTATAAAGATTAAAAATTTAAAGGACCCGACGTATAATTATAAATTATTTAAAATTTTAAATGTAAATAATTTAAAATAAAATATTAATTAAAGTATTTTTTATATATATAATATATATTTAATTTTTTAAAAAATAATTGGATCAAATACCGACCTTAGTCAATTTAAAAAAAAACTCTAGACCCTAAACTTGAATATTGAATTTAGGTTTAGGGATATAGTTTAAAGTTTATAGTTTAAGGTTTTAGGTTTTGAGTTTAGGGTTTAGGATTTAGTGGTTGATATTTGATCTAATTATTTAAAAAAATTAAAAAAAAATTATATATATATAAAAATAATTTAATTAATATTTTATTTTAAATAATTTATAATTATATGTTTAGTCCTTGAGATTTTAATATTTATTAATTAATTTAATGAAGCTCGTCGTTAGTGATGCTCAGCGGTGCTCGTCAAGCGTGACAAACTTGTCATTTTAAATATTTTCAAATCAGGATCTAACCCAATATAGTGACATCTCTACTCCTCTCTTACCATCATAATAATTCAATTTATTTTATCCTCGTTTCAAAATTTTATACAAATTTTTTTATTATTATTACAAGATATCATAATTAAAAAAACAAATTAATTTATGTTATTATTTCCTACATTAAGAATAAGTTATGGATTTAGTCCATATACTCCAACCTAATCAAATTTAATCTTTATACTTTTTTCCATTTTGAATTTTTAACCAATGCCCCCAAATAATTTAGAGACAATATGACTAAAACTAAGAGAACTCAAAACGATAAAATTGGAGAACATAAATTAAATCTATAAGTTGACCAAATCTAAATATGAGGACTAAATTGACAATTTTTATATAATATACGATCTACTCGAAGAATTTGACCTAAACATACCATCTCAGTTCATAAAAAAATCGGAGATTATCAAAGAAGCTTCGTGGAAGTAATGACAAGTGTATACACGCGCTCTTAGAGAGTAGAATACGGTTGCTTCTTGTTCAGACAGAACCGAACTCTGCGTACAATAATTTATCAATAAAACAAAAAAAAAATACTAAATTAAATTAAATTAATATGGCAAGAGATAAAGATGATATTGGTTGGGGCTTTGACTGAGAACGCCAGCCTGTAGAGCATTTTCGTGATGATTTTTTCTTTTACTTTTTTGTTAATATATATTATTATTTTCAGCTGAAAATAATGAATAAAATAAATAAAAGATGGGCGAAGGGAAATGCTGAGCTGGCACAAAACGACAAGATCGGTCGCCGAAACGGAGGGCGAATCATGACTGCTCTTTTTTTAGTATAAGTCCAGCCTGTAAACCTGCCACCACCTTTAACGGCCTCTGTCTCATTTAACCGCCACCTGTCGGTCATCCATCGCTTTCTATCCGTCCTTTTTTTTCTTCTCTTTGCTTTCTTTGCTTTTGCGTTTACCTGTACGGAAGCTGTAAAGGAAGGAAACCCCCGTAAATTGTTCACCTAACCACGTTTCAACGTCTTCCAGCGACCTTCCTTTTTGAGATTAAAAAAATGATTAACGGGATTTTTTAAAATAATAATAATAATAAAGGGATTAAGGGGCGGATTAAATTTAATGAAATGATTAATTAAAAATTGTTGATTAAGTGTATCTGTATCCTTTTTATGTTACCTGTTTGGTGGTAGAGAATAATGTTAGATTTCTTTTAATTAATAATTCATGTTTTGTCTGAAATTGTTTGTTGGTTAATAATCTATCTTCTTTTTTCCTGATTTAATAAACTCGATCGGTAATGTGTCCGATGTGATAAGGAATTATATGATTTAATTTAATTATTCGATTTTATTTAAGAAGTGCATAGGTTTATTATAGAGTCACCTTAACCTAATTTATTTTATATACACATATCAAAACTCAAATATTTTATTTTAATTAAAAAATTTAGTGTATTGTCCCACTAAACGAACTAGTTGATGATATCAAACTTTAATAATATTAAAATTTTCTTATTGCATACATTTGTTTTTTTTAGGAATGACACACGTACAATTTTATTGTTTAACAAAGGCATAGCGATAATTATGATCTTTAACGTTTGTAACTTTTGTCATTTTAGTATTTATCCTTTTTAAAGGTAAATTTAGCAATCAACCTATACTTTTTTTTTTGTCAAATTACTTTTTTTTAATTTACATATTGATTGGACTGTTAAAATTTTAACGAAGATAGTATAGCACGCATACATGAAATTTTATTTTAAATGATATAGCTTTCAACCTATTATATGTAGACTATAATTCTAATTTAATAAAAT
Source organism: Hibiscus tridactylites (assembly GCA_958450335.1). Taxonomy (NCBI): domain Eukaryota; kingdom Viridiplantae; phylum Streptophyta; class Magnoliopsida; order Malvales; family Malvaceae; genus Hibiscus; species Hibiscus tridactylites. Next base: position 75,375,750 of record OY288274.1, on the reverse strand, counting down.
ATATTCAAATTCAAAAGTAAATAAAATTTAAAAAAGGAACAAGTATATTGCTTCATCTGCTTTTTCCCTTTCATTGATTCCTTCTCCAAACTCGATATAAAGACATCATTATACATCAAGCTAAGGCAAGATGCAAACACAACACAAGAAAGAAAAATAAAAAAATACTAACACATAAAATTATTTAAAATTAATATCAATCAAAACAAAACAAGTCGATTTAAAAAAAAATAGAATAAAAATAAAATTAAAAATGTCAGGATATAAAACACAATTAATCTTTACTTTCATTTGTGTATAGCCTAAAATTTAGGAAACAAATCGATTGAGGTTGAATGCAAGGAGGAGTCTAGAATAAAAACAGATTGTTAAGCATGAGTCCTTTATGGGTGGGGATTGCTTTTCCTATTATATTTCAAATCTTCTTCTTCTTCTTCTTTTTACAAGAATGGGTCGGAGCCGTTGCATTATATTAGACTTTAATTTTAATTTAAGTTGACGTCTTACTATAATAATGCTGACATGTTAAATTAATCACCATCCAAAATTAAAATTATTAAAATTTAGGCTTAATAGGCAAATTGTTGCCTAAACTATGCCCTTCTTTCTAGTTAGGTGCCCAAACTATTTTTCAGGCCAAATTGAGACCTAAGTCCTAACGTTTCATTCCGTGACCCATTTAAGGTTCGCCGTTAATTTTTTCCGTTAAAGAACACGTGTCATCTCTTGAAAATTTCAGAAATTATATTAAAAATAAATAAAATTAATAAAAAATAAAAAAAATATATCCTGAAAATTTCAACTATTCCCAAAATAGTCCCAAAATCCCTAAACCCCCAAATCCGACCACTCCCGTCGGTGTTGGCCACATTGTCGGAGACGAAATGAAGCACCCTCCCCTTGCCGAACAACCCACACGTTGTTCACCGCCCCTCTAGCCGTCGTTCATCGCGAATCGTTCGAAATAACCATTCGACAATTTTGGCGATTCGCACGATGATGGTCCATTTTCGGCGACGAGATGGTGGGAGAAATGATCGTGATAGTCTGACGATCGATGTGGTGGGTAGCGACTTGACAATCGGCGGCGAAATCGGCCCAAATCAGAATTTAAGTTTTGGGGAGTTAGAGATTTTGGAAATTGGGGGTTGCTTTGTGAAATCTGTAAAACTTATAGAATTTCTGAAAATTAATTAATTATATTTATTTTTAATATAACTTTTGAAATTTTAGTAAATGACACGTGTTCTTTAACGATGGAAATTAACGTTGAACCTTAAATGGGACCTTAAATGGGTCACGATATGAAATTTTAGGTCCCAATTTGGCCTGAAAAATAGTTTAGGCACCTAACTAGAAAAAATGACATAGTTTGGGCACCCATTTGACGATTAAGCCTAAAATTTATGAGAAAGTTAACATATTTAAAATTTAAGGATGATTCTACAATAAAAACTATGTAGGCATGTCGCTATGTATCACTAATCATGTGCGCTATGTACTACTAACTATTTTAACTACTTTTGAAATCATGAAGACCGAAAGCGTTATTTAGGGGTGTTCAAAAATACCAGATTGACCTAACCTGACTACCCAAACATAAACAACCAAATATTTACCTAATTTTTTTTGCCCAGGTCGAGTACCCGGCCCGCCATTTCTCGGGTCGTACTCGAGTCAGAAAATTAAGAATTTTCGCGTACTCGGTTTACCTAGGTACCAAATATATTTGAAATTAATATTTTTTATATTTAATATATATAAATATATTTATATTAAACTAATAAAATATTTTAATTTTTTAATATTTGCATCTAATAAATATACATTTTTATATTAAACTAATAAAAATATTTTTATATTTAAAATACATATTTTTATATTCCGGTACCTAAGTACCAGATTTTCTGAGCACCCGCAACTTCTGAGTACTCGCAACACCCGGGTCGGGACACGAGTCGGACATAGAACTACCCGACAATTTAGGTACTCGGTACTTTGGGTACTCAAATACCCGAATTTAAACACCCCTAGCGTTATTATCACTTTTTAGAATAAAATCTAAAAAACAATTTCTATATTACCTTTTCATATATTTTTTCTTTTTGGTTAAAGCACACAAATAATAGTTAAACTTTAGTAAATTATTCAATTTGGTAACCAAACTTTCAATCGCTTTAATATTACTATTAAATTTTTAATTTGAAACTATTTTAAATAAAGATATTTTAACTCTAATTCTTAAAACACAAACCCTAAATATTAAGGGCTAAACCCAACAACAAAAACGACAACTCTAACAAGATTTCACTCCTAACCCATACAAGTCAAAGAAATCAACCAATAAAAAGACATTTTTATAGAATCATCCAAATTTTAATATACTATTTGTAAAAATGAAAGGAATATGATTGATAGTCGAATGTAAAAAACATATTATTATATTTGAATGACTTTTTTAGAATATTATATTAATATTTGTAATAATACATATTTACGTACATTATTATGTAAGAAAAAATCATTCTTGTCCCTTCTGTTAAAATAATATTTTTTACTCGTGTTTTCGTAAATTTATTTTTTTAATAAATTTAATTTTATCAAATAAAATTTCATTAAAATAAAATAGGTCATACAATCAGTTGAACCAGACAACCCAGAGAAACAATACACAACCCGAAACCCAAGAAAGAAACAGACAAACAAGACTCGAGAAACATGCAAGAAACCTCAACCCTAGTATAATCGTAGAGCCAAAGAGCGACATGAGTCATCATTGACAGAAAAAAAGCGTCGAGCGTTTGAACTATCTAAAAACCCATCAAACGAAAAAAAATTGACAGTCGGGATGTCAGACAGGTATCCTAAGAAGTCAGACTAACATAATCGAGTGAAAAAAAAAAAGCTCAGACTGTTGAACCAAATCTCATACTCTTCTCGACGAATCTGCCACCGAAGCAGCTTGCATGCACCAATTAATTGTCAAATAATGAATTTTACAAAATATTTTGTAACATATATAATTAATATTTATTTTTATAACTATTATTTGAATTATTCCGTTAATTGGCATTTGTCTATGTATGTATGTATACTATGGGTAAAAATATATTAACTAAAATTGTTTTAGATAATTTATCATTGAAAGAAATAATACATACATTTCTTTGTTTTATTCTAGACAATTATATCACGTGCGTCAGCTTCGCTTCGACCCCAAGGAAACACACGTGCGAAACGCTTCCATCAATAAAGCAGAACGTTTTGGGCATTATAGAAATTTCGAAGGCGTGTGAATGGGCCGTATGGGTATAGAAGATTTTCTGTACGGTCGGTGGATACATTTATGTAATTACATCACGTGCTTTTTCAATTAAATTGATTTTTTATAATATTTTATTTGGACGGTCCATAATTTTAAGGGGGAAAGTAATTATATGATTATAGATTATTCAAACATTAATTGATGTTTTGAATCTAAAGAATGATATTAGTGTAAGAAAATGACGTTATCCTTACAAAATATATATATATATATATATTTGAGTTCAAATAATTTTATTTAGGTACTCTAATAATATAATATGTAGCTAATGATTTTTTCTTTGTTCCATCTTTTTTTTTTAATAAAAGTCGTTAGTTTTAAAAAATAAAAAATATTTAAAATTACAACGAAAATTTACAATCATAAGAGTAAACTGAACATAATTCAGACAGTTTTTATAGTCATTGAAATAAAAGTTAGAGACTTAAGATCATAAAGAGAAAAACTGATAAAAACCGAACCAAAAGACTCGAACAAAATAATTATACAAACAACACCATTAATCTACTGTCAATATAGGTTAAAGTAAGATATTAGGTTGGTTTGGTGGTTAAGAGGTTGTCTTTGATGCTTAAGGTCCTAGGTTCAAATTCCATTGAGTGTACATTTTCAAAAAAATAAAAACAAGTTTACAAAAATGAGTGAGGGTCGTGTGAGAGGCAGTGGAAGGGTCTTCTTCAACAACAAGTCCGAGGGCATCCGATCGGCCCCCTCCTCCGGTGAGTGGGTTGCTTTTGTTGACAACCTTAGCAAGAGAGTCTCTAGAAGGGCTCTGTGGGAGCTGTTTGGTCTCCATGGAAAAGTTAGGAAGGTTTTTATCCCTTTCACCAATAATAGACCGAAATACAAAGACAACACCTTTGCACTCGTTCACTTTGCGTCGCGGCAAGACATGGAGAGAGCGGTGCTGAGGGTGAATAATACTTTCATAGAGGGGCGTTTGGTTTCAGTTTCCCAATCTAGATTTCATAAGGATCATCAGAAAAACCCTAGAGCATCAGGTCGTTGGATCCCAAAAAATATGCAACATAATGATATGGAGAGAAGATCTCATGGTGAAAAAACGACTCCATATGCGAACAGGGATGGCAGGTCATTCCGAGAAGCCCTGCTCAATGAGAAACAGAAGGTTGATCCCCCAAATCTTCAGGGGGAGGGAAATGGTAATCAAGCAGACCTAACTGGTGATGAGAATATAACTGAGATGTTGCTGCCAAGTGAAGATTTGGTATGGCTGGAAAATTCTAGCACGGGAATTATTAAAGACGGTTTTGATTTGGAGTTTGTGGAAAGGGCTTTGTCCAATGATGGGATCCATGTAAGAATTGCTAAATGGGGATTAATCAGGAATGCGTGTCTGATAACTTTTCGATCTATAGAAGAAAAATCGGAAATTTGGGTTAAGAAAAGAGAGGAACTTGGCTTCTGGTTCAATATCATTGAAGAATCTATTTTGATAGATGGCACCCCTTGTTTTTTCGCTAAAGTATCCTTATTTGGAGTTCCATTACAAGTCCGGTCCAAGGATTTCTTCAATGGTATTGCAAAAAGTTGGGGAACCATAATCAGTATTCATGAAGATACTGCTCATCGTAGGGATTTGTCGGCGGCCAAATTGATCTTGAGGGTGTCTAGTCAGTTCAGAATTCCAAACTCCATCCGTATCAAGGTGGTGGACAAATTGTATTTAGTTAAGATAGAAGCTGGTGATGATAACAACACCGAAAGTGAATCCGGTTTTTTTTTCGATGCGAGGAAGTTTAATGAGGCTTGTCCGGAGTCGTCGGAGCCGCCGTCGTCCGGTGGTCTGGACGGCACTGCAGTCTTGGACCCTTTAGTTTCCCACATGCATGCACCCAATGAAGAGTCTCCTAGTTTTCCGGAGAATAATCATGATGGTAGATTGGAGGATGTTGCTGTGGCGGTGGATGTTCCCGAGGTGGTGGGGGCGGATATTCCCCCATGCAACAACGTTGTGAACGTTAATGTGGTTGGGGGGTCCCAGCAGTTTCTGTTGATGGTACAGAGAAGGTTCCTCCGGGTTTGGGTTTGGGACAAGAGGTGGGCCAACCATTAGTTACGAGGCCCGTTATTCAGTTGGGTCAGGAGATGTCTTCGAATATTGGACCGGTTTCTCAAGGTGGTTCTCCTTCCAATATTCGATTCTCTTCAATTATAGTCCCAGATAGTCTGGATGGGTTTTCTCCTTCGATATCGGCTTTGCCCGTCTCTGATAACCTGAGTGTCTCAAATGAAGAAAGAAATCCCTCAATTTCATCTCCTCCTCAAATTAGAGTTGCAGTTTCCCTCGGTTCTCCGGAAGATTTTTATCGAGCAAGCTGCAGAAGATTAATTCGCAGCAGGGCGAGAATTGCGGCAGAAGAAGGTTTGCATGAAGAAGCTTCGGGGGGTGTCGGATTTTCATCAGATTTGATTCATCTGGAATATATAGAAGAGGCTCTGGCTGTGTGGGGGTTAGTAATATTCTGGGCATCTCCTTTAAGGGGGGAAAGAATGCTTTGCTCAGTAAAGCAGCTGAATTGGAATTTAGGGTTCGGTAAGTTATTGTTGTTGTTGATTCTTTGTCTTTGGTTGTTGAGAATTTTTCTATGGAATTAGCAATCATTTCTTGGAATATTAGAGGGTTGGGTAAGTTGGAAAAATCTGGTGCTTTGAGGAAGTTGATTTCATCACTACATCCGAAATTGATTTTTGTGCAAGAAACGAAACTAGAAGAATTTTCCCAGACATGCATTAGACAATTGGGTCTGAATAATAATTGGGAATTGGTTTTTTCCCCTTCAAGAGGGTCGGCAGGGGGCTTTTTTGTGCTTGGAATCGGGAATGGTTAGTTGTGCATCAGTCAGTTATTAAAGAACGATTCATTGCCATCTTTGGAAAAATTAAAGGAGAGTCGTCAATGCTGGGTTTTATTAATGTATATGGGTCGTCTATAGATGCGGAAAAGAGAGATTTCTTTGAGGAATTGTTAGCTTTTATGAAGAACTACAAGGTTTTCTGGTGCATTGGTGGTGATTTTAACGCTTACTACAGCAGGGGAGAGAAAATTGGAGCTGCTCATAACGCCACAATTATAGAGACCTTCAGATCTTTTATTCATGAAGCGAAGTTGATAGATTTACCTCTGAATGGAGGGTTGTTTACCTGGTCAAATAATAGGGAAGAAGCGTCGTTTTTTCGTCTTGATAGATTCTTGGTGAATTCGGATTTTGTTTCGTCATTCCAGAATTTGGTACAATCAAGACATCCGAGATCTTTATCCGATCACAACGCCATTTCTTTAGTAAATAAAGGAGTTAATTGGGGTGCTAGACCGTTTAAGTTCTTTAACTATCTCCTTGAAGAGGAAGGTTTCGAGGATATGATCACTGATAACTTGAAGAAACTAAAAGTCAAGAATAAGCGTCTTGGGTTGCTGGGCATTTTGAAAGGGAGCAAAGAAGCTGTCAAATGTTGGACGAAGGATAAAAATCTAGGTAATAAAAATCAGAGTGATAAACTGGTGTTAGAAATTGACAAACTTGAAAAGGAGCAGCAGGCGGGCAAAGCCGATGGGATTATGGTGGCTCGAATTGTGGGATTAAAAAGGCAGTTGTGGGACTGCTTTAGAAGAGAAGAGCGAGCTTGGTTACAAAAATCGCGTCTTCGATGGTTCTCGGAGGGTGATAGAAATACCCGGTACTTTCACTTGGTTGCTTCAAACCGGAAACGGAGGAACACGATACACTCCTTAGAGTGTGATGGTAAGTTGGTCTCGGCTCCCTCGGAAATTAAGGACCATATTTTCAACTTCTTCAAGTCAGCTTATAACTCCGGTGATACCTTAGAAGTGAAAGATTTGGCGTTAAATTTCAAACAGATTCCTGAAGCAAAAAAAGGGCTGCTTAGTAGACGTTTCGATGAGGAGGAGGTGTGGGATGCGATTGATTCTTTCGAAAGCAATAAAGCCCCCGGTCCGGATGGTTTTAATCCGTTTTTTTTTAAAAAATTTTGGGGTCTGTTGAAGGTGGATATAATGAATTTTTTTGACAAGTTTTTTGACGGCAAGGATTGGGAAAACGACATTAACCACTCCTTTATATCGCTTATACCTAAGAAGTTGGGTGCGAGCTCTATTGAGGACTACAGACCAATTAGTTTGGTGGGGGGTGTCTATAAAATTTTATCCAAAGTTTTAGCTCGAACACTTAAGATGGTCATGGATTCAGTGGTCAGCCCTTCTCAGTTCGCTTTCATTCTGGGACGTCAAATCTTGGATTGCTCACTTATTGCGAACGAAGGAATTGACTACATGGCTAAAAATGGGCTACAAGGGGCTGTATTTAAAGTGGATTTTAAACGGGCTTATGACACAGTAGATTGGAACTTTCTGATTAGGGTAATGAAGGAGATGGGTTTCGATGATATGTGGTGTCAGTGGATCTTGAAATGTTTATCGACGGCATCGATTTCGATATTAGTGAATGGCGTTCCTACCTCATGTTTTTCTATCTCACGTGGGCTCCGTCAAGGATGTTCATTATCACCACTCCTTTTTAACTTGGTTGGTGAGGCACTTCATCTGATGATTGATAAATCAACCTCCTCCGGCTTGTTCGAGGGTTTCAAAATTGGTAGGGAATCAGATGTTGTTCTGCTTTCTCACTTACAATTTGCTGACGACCTTACAGTTTTCCGCGGAGCTTCATCCAGAGAGGTTAGTAATGTGAAACGGATTCTCAGAATTTTTGAGATTGCATCAGGACTTCAATTGAATTTGAAGAAATGCCGCTTGTTTGGAATAAATGTGGAGGAGGATGTAGTTCTTTCTTGGGCAACTAAGATTGGGTGTTTGAAGGGGGTCTTTCCTTCGGATTATCTGGGTCTACCGCTTGGTCCTAAAAGAAATTCCTTCACCCTTTGGGAACCGGTAATAGAAAAATTCCAAAATCATTTGGCGGGGTGGAAAGGAAAGAATCTTTCGTTTAGTGGCAGACTGGTACTCATTAAATCTGTTTTATCGTCTTTGCCGATGTATTTCCTTTCTATCTTCAGACTTCCGGCGGCGGTCAACAATAAACTAAATAGTATAATGGCAGCGTTTTTGTGGGGCGATTCGGAGAATAGGAAGAAAATTCACTGGGCTAGCTGGCAGTCTGTTTGCAATTCGTTGGAAACAAGTGGTTTGGGTATTCGACGTTTGGATATTCAAAATAGAGCTCTACTTGGAAAGTGGATTTGGAAATTCGCCAATCACAAGGATAATTACTGGAAAAAGGTTCTCTGTAGCAAATTAAACTGGGAATCCTCATAATTAATTCCACAGAATTGCCATCATCGTCTTTCATCGTGGATTTGGAGGGGAATCTCCAATTCATATCATAATGCAGATGATTTTGGGGAATGTTTGCGCAGGAACACTAAAATACAATTAGGCGACGGCAGTGCGATACAATTCTGGTCGGAGATATGGATTTCGGATGCCCCCCTGCAATCCTTATTCCCTAGAATTTTTGCCTTGGCAATGGTCAAGTCGGGCAAGGTACGTGACTTTGGCTCTCGGATAGAAGGGCGTTGGGTTTGGGACGTTAAACTTCGAAGACAAATCTTTGATTGGGAAGTGAAGCAATGGGAGGACTTCTTGGAGGTGCTGGCGCAAGCAGATATAAAGGACTACAACCGTGATATTATTACTTGGAGGGGATCGGGGGATGGAGTATACACGGTTAAAAACTGCTATAAGGAGTATATGTCTTGTAACATTAGAGATTTTGACTGGAAAAGGCTGATTTGGAATGGATTAGTCCCCCCTCGGGTGGAATGTTTTCTATGGCAAGTGGTCATGAATAAACTAGCTGTAAAAGTGAACTTGATAAGCCGAGGCTGTCAACTCGAGGAGGTGTTGTGTCCCTTTTGTAGAGAAGTGCCCGAATCATCAAACCATCTGTTTCTGCATTGTAAGGTTTCTTGGCGTTTATGGTCCTTTTTTCTTGCTTGCTGTGATGTTGTCTGTGCAGTTCCTCGCAATGTTGCGGATATGATGATCATGTGGAATGCCGCTGGGTGGTCGAGGGACTCCCGTTCGATTTGGTTCTTTGTTCCGGCAGCAATAATATGGTCCATTTGGATCACTCGGAATGGTATCTGCTTCAGGAATGACAGGTTAGATTTTAACCAACTTTTGTTTTCGACGAGAGTTCGAGTGGGGTCGTGGTTCAAAGCAAAATTCCGAGAGAATCTTGCTTCTCTGGAGGATATTATGCTAAACTTTCTTGCTGCTGATTTGGGATTCCCTGCTACGATGAGTCGAGCTGGTCTTGTGTGGAGCCCTCCACCGTTTGGGTTCATCAAAATCAATACAGATGGCGCAATGAATTATTCTCGTAAGGCAGGTGGTATTGGGGGGTTGGCTAGAAACGAGAAGGGAGTATGTATTTTTCTTTCGCAGAAGGTATTGCATTTGGCCCCCCATTTTGGCTGAAATCTTGGCATTGAGGAGAGGATTGGAGCTAGCTCTTTCGAACCCGTCTTGTTCTAAGAGCAGATGGATAATCGAATGCGATTGCAAGGTTTTGTTGGACTGGATCCAAAACCCGGATGGATGTCCGCAGATCTATAACGACAGAATAATGGAAATTGTGGAATGGGGCAGAAAGAAAAACTGCATTTTCCGGAAAATTGGTAGGAGCATCAACTCAGCGGCTGATAGTCTAGCTAAAAGTGGTATTGGATGACGGATTGTTTGTGTGATAGGGGTCGTTCACAAGTGTTTTAGGATTTGTTATTTTGTTTTCGGATGTTGTAACTGAATTGAACTTTGTGATTTGTTGATTGGTAATAAAATTTCAGCTGTGACACTCTTTTCCTCCTTCCGCTGTCGATCGATGTGTCTTCGGACCTAGTGATCGATACGAGGGGGTTTTTAATGAGGTCACCAATTTCTATCAAAAAAAATATATAGGTTAAAGTATATTATAAGTCCCCATACTACATTTAAAAAGATATTTTTATTAAATAAAAAGGTATTCCATTCTTATGTCAGAATTCGAATCCATATAAAATGAGACAAAATGAACATCCTTAGCCACTGGGCCAATTAGTGGATCTCAAAGATCATTTTGGTTCATCTATTATAAAAAGAAACATTTTAGTCTATGTATTTTATTTAAAAGTTTGTTTAGTACATTTATTACAAAAGAAATATATTTTAGTCTATGAATTTTATTTAAAAGTTTGTTTAGTACATTTATTACAAAAAGAAACATTTTAGTTCTTATATATTTAAAAAGTTAACATTTTTGTCTAAAATACTAAAGTTATTATTAGTTAGCTTAAATATTTTAGTTTAAATACTCCTTAGGCCTCTCTCAATTTCAAACTCGAGCAATTTGATACATCTTGAGACCAAAACATGTAATCCAACTAGCAATAAGTTTATTTTTTGGACCAAAATAATGATTTCTCAAATATACAATGATTAAAATATTTCTTTTTATAATATAGAGGCACAAATGAATTTCTAAATACAACACATAGACTAAAATATTTTTTATATGGTAGATAAATTAAAATGATCTTTTAAATATAATATATATACAAAAAATTAATACAACTGAAAAAAATCTCTTCCTTTGTTTATCTCAAACTAAGGAAAATTTTAAGCTTGTTACATTTCATTTTCGTCGGCCATTGTACGATAGTGGCCTGGCTGACATCTTCTATAAAAAATTAATTCAAACTGAAAAAAATCTCTTCCTTTGTTTACCATTGTACGACAGTTGTCGGTCTAGCCCTTTGAGCTTTTTTTCTACACCTTTTGCACCGAATTTTTGTGGAAAACCGATTTTCTACAACGGCTTGTTAGATGATTTTTTCGCTAGTGTTGGAGGTTAAGTGAAGCCTCCACCATCAATGTTTTTTTTGTGTGTGTTTTAAGATTGAGAATAAATTTTTTCAAAAAAGATGATAAAAAGAAAACTATACAAATCAGTAAAATATAAAAAAAGATAAACTATTTTATTGACCACTATATTATTAGAAAAGTTGCGATTTGACCGTATAATTTTTTTTCGAAGCAATTAAACCACCAAACTATTTAAATGGTGTCAATGTAACCACTAGCCGTTAGAGATTAACGGTAAGGTGACGCGGTCAGTTAAAAATGTATAATTACATATTTAGTTCCTGCTATTTACACATTATATCAATTTGATCTTAAAGAAAATAAATAAAAAGAGCATCCTACTCCTAGTGGGATTCAAACCAGGGTTGCCCTAGATGGAGACATGCGCGTTTACCACTAAGCCAAGTGAATATTTGTGATGCAGGGTACAAACCCAAATATATATCTTAGTTTGTTGCCCATGCCAGAAAAAAGAAATAAATATGAATTAAGGAGACTCGAACATAACACTTTTGAAATGCATAAAAACATCTGAACCGCTGAAATAAATTTAATATTTAAATTATTAATAATTTTAATAAAATTATTATATTAAAAATTATATTAAAATTTTATTTGACGAATCTAATTTTACGAACATAATTTAAATTAATTGATATAATTTTATGATTATATTAAAAAATTTAAAATTTATTTAACGAATCTAAACTCATGAACATAATTTTAATAAAAATTTTAAAATAATATTAAAATTTTATTTTATTTTACAAATCTAAACTTACGAACATAATTTAAATGAATTGATATAATTTTATAATTTAAATGAACATAATAAAAAATTATATTAAAAATTTATTTAACGAATTTAAACTCACGAACATAATTTAAATTAGATTTATTTCAGCGGTTCAGATGTTTTTATGCATGTCAAAAGTGTTATGTTCGAGTCCCTTAATTCATATTTTTTTTTCTGGCATGGGCAACAAACTAAGATATATATTAGGTTTTGTACCATACAACATAAGTTCCACTAAGCTTAGTGGTAAGTGTGTGTATCTCCATCCAGGGTGACCCTGGTTTGAATCTCACTAGGAGCATAATGCTTCTTTTATTTATTTTTTCTTCCAATCAAATGACACGTGTCACAACCTGATTAGAGAGGAAATTTAATTAATTAAATTAAATAAAAAGACTAAAGTCTTCCAATAAAGTGGTGACACGTGTCACCACTTAATTAAATAATTAATTTATTTTATTAAATTAAATTAGGACCAAATTGATAGAATGTGTAAATAGTAGAGACCAAATATACAATTATACTTTTTTAACTGGCCACGTCACCATGCCGTTAACCTCTAACGGCTAGCTAGGGATGATAACGAGCCGAGCTGAGCCCGAGCCTGGCCAGGCTCGGCTCGGAAACAGTGTAATTGGGCTCGGCTCGGGCTCGAGGCTCGCCGAGCTCGGAATGTTAGGCTCGAGCTCGGCTCGAAAACAATTCTATTGGGCTCGGCTCGGGCTCGAAGCTCGTCAGGCTCGGCTCGGGCTCGTCATGCTCGAAATGAAAAATTTTGCTATAGTTTTTTTATATAAAATATTCGTTAAAAATCACTTTCATAACCAACACTAAAACAAAATTCAATGAACGGAAAGGGAAAAAAGTGCCAAAAATTAGATGAATCCAAGTAATCAATAAATATTCTTATAATACAAACACATAATTAAAGAAAATACAAAATCAAACAACAATCAACTAATGAAAAAAAATACAAACACATAATTTATTTTAGTGCATATGTAGATTCCGAGCCTGTTCACGAGCTTTTCGAGCCGAGCCTGGGTAAGCTCGGCTCGGCTTGTTAAGGTTTCGAGCCGAACTCGAGCCCGAGTCGAGCCGAGCTTTGACCGAGCCGAGCCCGAGTAGCTCGCGAGCCGGTCAGGCTCATTATCACCCCTACGGCTAGCGGTCGCATTGATACCATTTAAATAGTTTGGTGGTTTAATTGCTTCGGAAAAAAAATAATGTAATCAAATTGCAATATTTCCAATAATATGGTGGTCAATAAAGTAGTTTACCCAAAAAAATCAACTAGACTTGAAAGAGTTACGTCCAGGCACGTGGAAGATGAAGGTTGCAAATATGGGAACCCGCGTCCAATAAACTCCCCCGCACTACAGGACAAAAACGACAGTTGTTGCTGTTTGTTTTAATGTACAAAATGAAATTTTGATACCATACTTCAAACTTAGACTAAGACCGTCCAAGGTCTCCACTCTTGTTTTACGCAACCAATAATCTAAATGTGATTATAAGGTAATATCTGATTATAAATATTTATAATTTTTTGATAATACACATATTTTATACTTCCTCCGTCCCACTTAAAATGTTCATTGTTGACTTTTCACGCAGTTTTAGAAAAAAAAATTGTGTAAGAAATGTGATATAAATTAATTAAAAAGACAATTTTACCCTTAAAAGTTAAAGTTTATTTTGTTAAAAAACTAAAAGAAAGGATAAAAAGGGAAATGCACATTGTAAAAGTAGTTGATTTTTTCAATGGGACAATTTTAAAACACAAAAGGGACATTTTAAGTGGGACGGAGGGAGTAAATATTATGATTAAATTTGAGTCTTTTAAAATAAACATCATCTGCATTTTTACTGAGATTGCTTGATGAGTTTTCACCACAATATTTTTTTAAAGTGTTACCGATTAAATGAGTAATTTAATAATCAATTATTTGATATAATGAGATGAGACCGTAATATTTAAATAAAATTACAAGTTTTATTTACAATATTGTAAATGAAATTAATTAAATTAAAAGAGTTATTCTTATAATAATTTTTTATAATGTTAGATTAAAATTAATTCATCAATAGATCATATACCTATGATTATAAATAATATTTTGACAGCAAAATAATTGTAAAAACATTTAATTGATAAAATATAATTATATATAACTATAATTAATTTATGACATGTAAACTCAGTTATTAAATAATTTTTTAACAATTATTAATTAGAGAAAAGGAGAGAAAATTTATTGATCCCTCAATTTAAAAAAATAAAAATATAAATAGAGAACTTTTAATCAATTGCTCTAGAGTCTAGATATTGTTCATTTATTAAATGACTTTTTAAGTGCACCATAAATATGTTATTATTATTATTATTATTATTATTATTATTATTATTATTATTATTGGAAAGTTAATCCGTAAGCTTTGCCTGTCTCCTTTTGACCCGTCAATGAGATAAGTATCAGGAAAAATAAAATACAAAATTGCCAGCTATATCGCATTTACTTCTTCCTTTTTAAAATTCATTTTCTACGAAAGTTGAATTTTTTTGGATTATAAAAAAAGTATTTGATAGTTATTTTAATTTAGAGTAAAATTTTAATACAGTAATTTACACATCTTTTCTATTTTTTATAGTTAATTAATTTGTTTAAAACTCACTGAAATTTATGAGTTTAATGATCGGGTTATGAATTTAAGGTTTAGAATTTAAGATTTTGGGACTAAAAATTTTATTTTTAAATAATAAACATACAATTTTGTGTGTGTATATGTATAGGGTAAACTACTTCATTGACCATCATACTATTAGAAAAGTTGCGATTTGATCACATTACTTTTTTCCGAAGCAATTAAACCACCAAACTATTTAAATGTTATCAATGTGACCACCAACAGTTAAAAATAACTGAAAAGTTGACGGGACTGTTAAATAAAATTGGTATAATTACACATTTGGTTCTTGTTGTTTACACATTCTATCAATTTAGTCCTAATTTTAAATTAATTTCACATATATAACCTTAAACCCGAAACCCTAAACACTAATTTCACATATATAATCATCAAATTAATTTTATATAAATAACCCTAAAGCCTAAATGCTAAACTTAAACTCCATACCCTAAATACTAACCATAAATGTTTATAGTTTTAGTATTCAGTGTTTGGGTTTAGGGTTTAGCATTTAGCATTTAATGTTTAGGGTTATTATGTGAAATTAATTCGATGATCGTGAAATTAGAGTTTTGAGTTTTGAGTTTGAAGTTTAGAGTTTAGTATTTAATTTTTTGGGTTTAGGGTTTAACATTTAGTATTATATATGTGAAATTAGTTCATATATCTAATTGAGTAAATTTAAGCACAAGGCTGGGTTTGGTGTAGTGGCTATGCCGATGCCAATCACCCTTTGTTGCCTGTGTTTGATTCCCTTGTCAAGCATATTGCTTGAATTTGATTTTTCTCCTCTAAACAGGTGGTGACACGTGTTATCACCTGATTAGATGAAGAAAATAAATTTATTAAATTAAATATAAATAATTAAAGTCTTCCAATAAGGTATTGACATGTGTCACTATCAAATTAAATAATTAATTAATTTTATTAATTTAAAATTAAGACTAAATTGAAAGAATGTGTAATAGCAATGACCAAATGTATAATTATACCCTTATTTTTTTAACTGCCACATCACCCTACCGTTAAGCTCTAATGGTTAGTGGTCACATTGCATCCAATTTAATAGTATGATGGTTTAATTGCTTCGAAAAAAAGTAATGTGGTCAAATCGTAACTTTTTCAATAGTTTGGTGGTCAATAAAATAATTTACCCTTTTTTATAATCATCGATATCAGAAAGTTTATTGACTAATTAATTCGGATCGAGTTTTATAGAATCTCATAATAAAGGTGACATTTCAACCCTGTATTCTCTATTCACAATATCAAAATTTAAATCTCTAAACTTTGACCTTACTTAAAGAATCTAACATCTCATCCCGATAAACTAAACCATCCGTTGGTTATAAAAGAAATTATTGTTTAACTTACTATAATGTGTTGGTTTGTAGTTAACCGAAAAAGACAACATCTGTTTGTTTTTCAGTGTTATATGTTTTGGGATTCGTTAAGTGGGGAATGATCCCACGATTCCCGCTATTTGTAAGCCGTATGCATCCCCTCATTGGAATTGCCTTTTATATCATTCAACTAAATTCTCATGTTCCAATTTTATACGTATAAATTATGTATGCATTTCTTTAAATTTTATTATTTGTAAGTCTATTATAATTCTATATTAATTTTGATTCGAGATCAAACATATTTTGAATGTACAATATACATTTATTATAATTAGTAATACTTGAGATTTAATTTAAATATTTTTATTACAATATAAATATTATGTTCTTGAGCTTGGTGTCACTTGTTTTGATGATACCTATTTATTAGAAAATAAATAAAAATAAAATTTTCACGTTTTAAGTTTTTTTATTAAGTAGAGATATTATTATATTATTATGCTGAAAATCAGACCAATACAAGATAAGATAATATAAATATTTTTAGTCACTCGACCAATTAGTGAATTTCACATTTTAAGTTTTGATATCTTTTAAGAATATATATTTAGAATAATTATTTGTTCTGAATATACTCTCAACCATTTGACAATGCTTACTCAATCACCTTGCTGCAGTGCTGGTGCTTAAACTCATGACCTCTAAAAACAACAACTGTTTTTTGAAGCAAGTTCGTTCGTGCAATATACTTTTAAAAAATATTATTTTTTAAATCGTGGATGTGATATGATTGAGATCTAATAAAATAATAAATCAGGTGAATTTTACCTAAATTACTATGATCGGAGTGGATAAAAATTAAATTAATAAAACCAGAAGAAAATCATTTGTATATGGACAAAAATGGCGGTGGGTGGGAGAACGTAGCAGAAGATAGTGGGTTTTGAAGGAGCCACCAGCTTATGCTTTGTTCTACATGAACAAAATTGGAAACCATCAATGATTTGGCCTTCAATGCTCTGTCCAAAACACTCGGCGTGTCTAAACACGACAAGCTACGGTATCATATTAACTGAAAATGTTATAAAATTTAGAACACGAAATTGAAAATGTTATATTGTTTGATAACATTTTTAACTGGTGGTAAGTATCGAAACTTAACTTTAAGTATCGAGACTTTCATCGTTTCTGATAACATTTTAAGTTTTTATAAATACCAAAAATATTATCAAACAATGTAACATTTTCAATTTTATATTTTAAATCTTATAACATTTTCAGTTAGTACCGCACATAGTCATACCGTAACCTGCCGTACCGTAAAACTACCTAAAAACATTTAAAAAAAAGAAAACAAAAACAAAAGACTCTCATGCATGCTTTTCATCGTTTTCATGTGTCATCAATGGCTTAGACCCTAAGCCCATAGCCTTCCAATAATATAGGGTTTGGTCTAAGTGGTGGACCCCCATGTCCCTGTGGTTAGGTTTGGAGTCATTGTCTTTTTTGTGTGTCTTCTAGTTCTTGGCAGCTTACCTGGCCTAATCGGTTTTTTGACATATTAAAATTTGTTAGACATAAATCCAAACGTTCACATTTAATTTGCTAATGCATATACATCTCACAGTGAAAATATTAAATTCGAATCTCTTAATATAAACATTATCTATTTTTTATTTAGTTCGCTTTCTATGTTTAATTTTTAATTTTATTTATTTTTTCTGTTTTTTTTTTAATTATTTTGACATGTTCTTTACGACTTTATCCATATGTTATGATGGTTCATTTTTGTTTGCTAGTGGCCATAGGAAATTATGTATATATTTATAGTTATTTTAGCACTTTGTTTACAAAATTTTCTCCGTGGTTTGATAATGACAAATAACTGTTGAACTTCAATTATTTATTTGGAATTCGGTTTTATTTTTGGTGGGAGCCTGTTTGGATTTGCTAGTTTTTTTATAATAAATACCAGTATTTAATTTATTTATGGATTAATTTTGGATTTAATGTTACATAAATTTATTATTGAGCGATCCTTCTAATCTAATTTAATTTTTAAATTCACAATGTAAGTTTTCATTTTGTTAGGCTAATTTTTTTTGGCAAAATTTCGTTAGACTAATTGATTGTTAGTTGAACTTGGTATAAGATTTCACGTCTATGAACAAAATTCTCAAAATATGACGTATTGTTTAAGTTACAATAATATAATTTTACAGAACATATCAAAACAAATTCATACAAAAAATAAGTGTTTAATTACATTTTATCTTATGTGTTGTTTTTAGAAAAACAATGGGGATTTCTCATTTCGATCTTTAGATAATTCTCTCAACAATGTTGCAGTAGCTCACTCGCTTTCGTAATCGTCTTCGTCGTCGCCAAAACTGAAGACCGAAGCATCGGCAGCCATGGCTCTGATATCACTTGTGTCCATCAACTCCACATTGGGGAGCTCAAGTCTCGTTGATGGTTTGCCACCTCCATTAATGGCAACGTCTTTGGAACTATTTTTAGATAAAAGCTCTTGGTTTTTGTCAGCTAGCTTCGATGTTCCTATTTGCTCGGCTGCAGGCTTCGATTGATTGCTGGAGGTCACAGGTCCGACTGCAGCAGCCGGTTGAGTTGGCTTATTTGTCGAAGCCCCTGATTCCTCTCCGTCACTGTCCGAGAATATGTCATCACTGTCTTCCGTTCTTGAAGCTTTGCTTTGTTTTGAATCGGCTTCGACGACCCCATCCTTCGCATAACTTGAGTTACCCTTGGTACCTTTGTTTGCAGAATCGGATTTAGAATTCGTCTTTAGTGTGCCATCGTAGTCTACCATTGCCAATGTAATCTGGAATCCATGACATGGCACATTTCTCTACAGATAAAAAGGTAACAAATCACTACGAAACTAGTTGCATACTCGGTGCATTAGCTTCTTTATAAAGTATTTACCTTATCGAAACCATCAAGATCCGAGGCTTCGAGCATCGTTATGTTCTCTATCATTGCTGTATTTAACCAACTGAAAAGGAAAGAACAAAGAAAAAGGCATCAGCCGTATGAAACTATTATATACTTCTTAAACAGATTTTTGTCACACTAAATGTCCTTGAAGAAAGCATATTCCTAGAGGCAGTCGAGCAATTGCATTACTACGGTGTATTTCGAGAATATGATACTCATATCCAACAACCACATTAAGGAGTAGCGAAAAGAGAAATGTTGCAGACCAGTAAAAATCGCCTTGTCGGTCATGAAAATGGAGTTTGAAGTCGCCTACTACCTCTGCAAGACCAGGCTCCCTGGGAAGAGCAAAAATTACTATCCCTTCCGTTGGTGTCTTAATCCAGAAATCTTCTGGCTGCAATTGCAAACGCATTAGCAGGGCACCAACAGATATCACTAAAACAAAATCGTAACACATTAAAAGATCACTTTCACCATTAAATTCTTTGTTTTCGGATGCTTGCTAGTAGAGAAGAGAGTTCCTGAGACGAGAAAATTTCAGCTGTTACCAATCTGCAAGTAATGCACTTCAAAGACAACTGCAAGATATTGAAAACAATGACCATCTTTTATTTAACTTCCAAGAAAACAGAATACGCTGGCATTGCCATGGGGCCAATATGTATTGTCCCACTGCTTCACAGGTGCAATATGAATTATGAAATGGGAAAAAGTGAAAACCAAAGCATACCACTGTGATCGGAGATGGTAATGGAGGGTCGAATCCAATAAGGACAATTGTGAAGCCGGAAGCCCCTAATCATACACCTATAAAACAATAACTTCGGTATATATTGATGGTAAACAAAACACAATATAAACAAATGACATACCTACGGCCAGGCGGGTTTTCTCCGTTGAAGCGTGTTAAGATACGTTCAAAGTATTTGACATATCTCTAAGCAAAACAGTAAAAAAGGTTTCCCATGAGAAAGGATGCCAAAAATTTATCATTCACATAAATGATCAAAATTTTCCATAGAATGTAATGACTGACAATCTGACTTGGGAGAACCAGAGCTTTCCCATCTATGCATCTTTTTTGGTTGAAGTAATCGATCACCACTTCGGCTGTGGGAAAGAACTGAAGAAAGCAAAGTGATAATACAATCATAAAATGAACCGAAAATGGAGCTAAAACATCAAGCTCTCTAAAAATTCCACCTTAAGGAATAAAAGAAGACTGCAAATCATTAGCCCCGTCCTTCCCATACCAGCTTTACAATGAACAACCACCACATTTTCGATGTCCTCTTTCAACCATGAGTAAGTACTTTGACAAAAGGATTTTATGAGATGAAGTGGGGGGCAATTGTGGTCATTAAATGGGAAACTTGCAACCTGTAAATAAGTTTGATGTTACATCTAAGGGCAGCAGGAAAAATAGCACTATGAGGCATAGTTACAGAACCAAACAGCATTAAAAATGCATAAATTTAGATCAGAAGTTGATATTACACAAGTCAAAGCATAAACCACCATAAAACAATTTGGATTTCGTGGGAAAATAGGGATGAGAATAAACCTTCCCCTGGAATAGTGATGCATCGTACAGCCTCTCAGAACAAAGATTGTACACTTTGTATCTCTCCTGTATAAAGAAAATGTTGATATAAGATATGTGACGAAATGGGGACTTCAAAATGCTCCAGAAGTCTAAGACAAAGGCATACCTACTCACAGACAACATAATGCATATTTAATCCAAAAACATTGAGCAACTGAAAGTCTAGAATGTGCTATTACCAACCAGTAACAAAACTTACAAAACTAAACTTCAAACTTTTTAATATGCAGAAAGAGAAAAATAAAGAAAGGAAAGAGAATGATATTACATTTGAATTGTTTTACACTAACCCTAAAATTTTGTAGCCAATGCACTTTGCCTCAACTATACTGACTTTCAACTATGATTTAATGAGACAGACACTGATCTTTCACAGTTAAGAACATTGTAATAAATACTATATGAGTATTGACACAACAATACATTCTTCCATTATATTATAGACAAAACTTGAACTATAAATCTCCTCTGTATCCATATGAATTCTGTAAATATTTAACTGTACCACAATGTTCCTTGAAACATGGAAAATACTTCCATATTGTTTTTACTGGAATTATATACATCTTCTCAAATTTTATCCCCTTTACTCATTTAGTCACTCATATTATATTAGTTGATGTTGAACCCGTACTCTCTCTCTCTCTTTGCAATGTTTAGGCGTGTAGCATGCAATAATTTATAATTTGCAGGTTCAAGATTAAGATTTTAGAAATCCCACATCAAAATATTTCCTTGTTTAATTAAGGGAGCGCCTCTGACCTACCTCTTGTTCAAGACCTATCCAGTAAACAGAATAAGGAGTCTGTTGTCATGCATGCAACATCCTACCTTATGATGAGTTTCAAAAAACTTGATCACTTCCTCCATTTTATTCCGGTAAAATCCCTGCATCAAATTTTAAGTCCATAAAACCAAAAATAGAACTTGGACACTAAATTTCAAGTGCAAACCTTGTAAACCTTTTTACCTCTAAGAATCCAAGAAGTCCCGAGCTTAGATCACCAGCAGGAAACCCCATAGCAATTATATTCTCAGTTATATAAGCCATATCCAAATCAAACTCTCCCTCCTGTATAACATGCATTAAAAATCTTTTGAGCCTGTAATTCACTATAATCTGGTGCCATATAAGATATATACATCTGAAAGATAAGGAATTTCTGATCGTAGTTATATAAAACAGTCATTTGATATTAAAATATAAAATCAAGATAACAGTTGTTGATGTCAAGACATTTCGATTAAAAAAGTACCGCCACCAACACAGTTAGGAATACCTGGTATCTTCTTTTGTTTTGAGAAACTATATGGCGTGCTTTGACCTGCACAGCCTTCACTGCACTCAAAGATGAATCAACTATACCCTTTGTAAATGATTCAAGAACAGCTTGTGTTGCTGTAGAGGTATGTTCTGCGTGGTTATCTGGTGGTAGAGTCATCGATTGCAACCGCAATCCAAGGTCGCTGGTGAGTCGTGCAAAAGCTGAAGTCCCTGCATTTCCAGCTTGAGATTCCTGAGGCGGTGCTACAGGCTGTGGTAGTTTCGAATTTACTGTCCAAGAAGATATGCCAGTGGACGGCAAATCAGACTGTGGGGGGTCCAGCGAGGAAATGGTTTTCACAGTGACAGTAGATGCATTATCACAAGCCTTTGGAGGTTCAATGTCATAAGCTTTGACAGGAGGTTCCATATTGTTGGCAATTGGATGACTTTTCATATCATTAGGATTAGCCGGCCTTTTAACATCAGTGTCAACTTCAACAGAGGTTTCAACATCAGAAGCTTTAGTTTGAGATTGAGATGAGGAATCAGCAGATTCTGAGTCCATTCTACTACTCAAAAGCACATAAGTTTATCAGTAATCTGAACAAATCACAGAACTCTAAAACTATGAGTAAAAATCGCATAATCTAATCGTCGATGAGTTGCAACGCCGAGTCAAGCAATCAACCCAAAACTAAACCAAGGAAAAAGCATGCTGTTTGTTTACTGAACAAAAAATGTTCTCTCAAAACATTGTCTCACATTTTTTTAATCCAAATAGACATTTTGCTTTAGGAAGAAAAAATTAATGGAGCCAAAGAAGTTTGAAATCCTCTGAAACAAATTTCAAGCACTGAAATCATCAAAATACCGCATTTTGGAACTGTTCCAAAATGCAATCGTTTTCAACCCTACTTTTGCATTGCTCTTGAGAAGTCAGCATTTCAAATTCAAAATGCACTTTTTTCTTTATATGTATAAATCTAAGCACCAGCACATCCTAATTTGTCAATGAATTGAAATGCAGTTTGTAAAAGATTGGATCTGGAAACAAAGCTTGAATAACTTTAAGCAAACAAAATCCCAAAATGTTCATGAATTCCGCATTAAAAAATGCAACTAAAATTAACGGGATTTTGGTTTCGAAAATGGAAACTTTACCAGAAGTCGGATCATTAGCTGGAATACACGCTGCAATTGTTGAAGATGAACAAGATCATCAACTGTTTTTTTTTAATTCGATTTGCTTGCTTCGAAGTTCATGTCCACAATTGAAAAAAAAAACAATAATAAAAGAAAATTTTTAAACAGTAATTTTCCTAGAATCGAGTCGATTGGATTCTAAATAGAAAGAAAATTTTCCAAGATTCACAAACTTAAAACCCAGTTTCAAATTAAATTAACTTTTATATGTTATGGATAAGATCATAAGATTAGGGTAACCTAAGTCTGGCGTGAGTTCCAGCGTAAAATAAAACATTGTTATATTTAGGCTTAAGTAAAAAATAATTGCCTAAAGTATATTTTTCTAAAACTTTAGCTGCTTAAAATATATTTTTATAAAAAATAAGTACATAGTGTTTCAACAGTTATAATTTTAAGTACATAATAGTTAAAAGGAGTTAATTTTTTTTATAACCAATCAATATTTGACATGTGACACTAATTTAATTTAAAAAAAACATCCAAAAGTTTTAAATTTTCATAAAATTTTAAATTTTATACAAAACAGTCATCAATTCCTTAAAATTTTTGAAATTAAACCTTAAATCTTGCCACTTTCGCCGATAATCGCCGCCCTTGACTACACTCTTTTAGTCGTCGGACTAAAGCGATCCCTCAACACAACGTTGCTGAAAAAGGTAAACAACGTGTCAGTCGAACATTAATTTCACATTCAACATTCGTTTGCACACCATTCACGTTTTTTACGATTTCGTTTGAGAAAAATTGACCGCTTTAGTCTGGCGACCAAAGACGTGTAACCAAAAGCGACAATCAAGGACAATAATTTAAGGATTTGAGTTTAATTTTGTTGGGTAAACTACAACGGAAGTCACTCAATTATAGGTAAGGTTACATTTAGATCACCCAATTATTAAAAGTTATATTTGGGTCACTCAGTTATGGGTAATGTTACATTTGGATCACCCAATTATTAAAGGTTATATTTTGGTCACTTAATTATGGGCAAAGTTACGTTTGGGTCACCCTTCATATTAAAAATGTACATCAATATAGTCATTTTTTATTCCAAATCACTTGTATACCCTTGTTAACATCAAAATGTCTCATTTGAAATCATTAATTAATCTAATATACAAATTGATATACTTTTTTTAAATATGAAGTGTGACCCAAATGTAACATTACCCATAATTGAGTGATCCAAATGTAACCTTTTCTATAATTGAGTGATCCAAATGTAACCTTTAATAATTGAGTGACCCAAACATAACCTTACCCATAATTGAGTAACCCAAATGTAATCTTACCCATAATTGAGTGACCTTTATTGTAGTCTTACCCATAATTGAGTGACCTTTATTGTAGTTTACCTTTTTTTTTACAAATTTGAAGACTATTTTGTAAAATTTTCAAAATTTTAAGATTTTATAAAAATTTAAAAACTGATTAACAATTTTTTAACACTCTTTAATAGTCACCTAACATTATAAACTTTAAGCACTTAAAAGTATAACAGTTAAAATTTTTAGTACATATTTTTATAAAAAAATACTTTAAATACTTAAAGTTCATAAAAAATAGGGTAAACTACACAGTTGACCACCGAACTATGGGGTTGGTGTCAATCTTACCACCATTTTTTTTCGTCACATATAGACCACTCAACTAATTAAATGGTGCCACGTTTACCACTAGCCGTTAAAAAACTAACGGCGTGTCTGATGTGGCTGTTAAATGCTGTTAAATGTCTAACGTTTTTGCCACGCAGGATATGAATATGGCCACGTCAGATTTCCAGGTAAAAAAACACATGCTCATTTGCCTATTTAACTTAACATGAAACCCTAAATTCATAAACTTCCCATTCCTTTTTAAGATTTCAAAGAAAGAAGGTGTTCTTGGAGGAGGCTAAAGTTTGATATGGATGCAGAAATGTATCGAGTTTGCTACTGTGGAGCTCGTTCGATGATGAAAACAGGATGGACCGATGAAAATCCAGGTAGGAGATTTTGGGGTTGTGGAAATTATGAAAAAGGGGTAAGGGGATGCAAATTTTTTTACTGGTATGATCCACCAGTGAGCCCTAGGTCGAAAGCTATTATTCTTGGTCTTCGAAGAAGGGCTGCTGTTATGGAGAAACAAAGGAAGAAAGAAAGAATTTGGGGAATTTTGGTTGTTGGTGTGGTGTTTGTCACTGGGTTTTATTTGGGAACAATGTTCTCTTAATTGTAAGGGTTTAATGGGTGTTATGGGAATTTCATTTTGTGGGTTTTAGGTATTATGTATGGATTTAGGGTATTTGTGATGTAAATCCTGTATGAATTTAGGGAATTTCAGTTTGTGTATGAAGAAATGGGATATGAAATTTAGGGTTTAATATGTAAGGGATCAATGTAATAGAATGAAAAAATCAGTTTTATAAAGTTGTGTTTGAACAATGTTTGATCAATTGAAATACTAACAGATAATGTAAATATTTGGTACAATGTAAATAAGAATACATAACTTTATAATGCCATTAAGATTGGAATGTTATCCATACATTACATACTGTTTGAGTCAAACTACATTACATACTGTTTGACCACTTTGACCAATACACATCATTTTCTGTAAAACTATGCTAAAATATTGACCAACTAAAGAAGGCCAATCAAAAAGTATTGACCTATTACAAAAGGTCAATCAAAAATATTAAATTGTGTGATACATGTTTTCACAACAACATAACATTGTTTGGTCAAATGTAGGTCTATGCTTCAACAAAATAACAAAAAAAAAGTTGCTTCCTTCCAACAGATTCAAGGATCAACCTTTGGAGATGATTGACTGACACAACTCTCTTGACTCATATGGATAGAAGGGGTGGGCATCCATCTTACAGTATGGACTTGTGAAGGTGGAGTTGGCCTTGGACTTGACATTGAATTTGTAGTAGGAGTAGTTTGAGCATGGCTTGTAGTTGGGGTGGGCATCCATCTTACAGTTTGAGCATGGCTTGTAGTTGGGGTAGTTTGAGCATGGCTTGTAGTTGGGGCATTTCCATGTCTTCTAATCTGCACAACAAAAGAAAGTCAATTAATCAAGTGAGAAAAGAATGTTAATATACATTTATTAAAAAATTTCAAAACTTACTGGCAGTTTTGAAACTCTGGGAGCTCTTGCATTTGCAGAAGATGTGGATGTTTATCTAGGTGCAGGCCTTTTGACATTGCCACCAACTTTTCCCTTACATGTTCTAATATTGTGTCCACTTCCCCCACATTTTTTGCAGTAAATTTTGACACTCCTTTTTGAAACTTTACCAGAGTGAGGTATTGTCTCATCAGCCTCTCTTCTTCTTTTCTTGTGTGGTCTTCCTGGAGGCCTTCTAAATATAGGTGGTAGGACAGGCTCAGGTGTTTCTTCAACATTCCATTGGTTTTCACCCCTCACTGGACTGATCAAATGTGAATAAATTTGCCTTTGAGATGAGACATGATAGCAAGGGGCCACATATTTTTCTGGCCTATCTGGAAGTGATAAAATAACAGAAATAGCATGCACACAAGGGATGCCTGTATAAAAGAAAGTAAACAGTAAAAACCTATACTAAACAATAATCAAACATATATACATTAAACCAAACACATGTATCCAACAACATTAAAAATCAACCTAAACTAAACTGATTAAACCAAACAACTATATAAACATAAACTAAACATATGTATACAAGCATATATCCACCAGCAAAAAACATGTATATACAAATTAAACCAAACAAGAAAAGAAGAAGAGACTAAACATATATATACAAATTAAACCAAACAAAATAAACCAAACAGATTAAACATAAACTAAACATATATATACAAATTAAACATGTATCCACCAGCATTAAACCTAAATTAAACCAAACAGATTAAACCAAACCTGTCAGTTCCCATTTTCTGCAGGAGCATGTCCAGGCTTGGATATTAACTGCATGCTGATTTGAAGGACCACAAGACACTTGGTACATGTGTCCACCAGCATAAATAGGCCAACAACTGCACAATAAAACAAATAAATAATTCAGCCAACTTTAACAGAAAAAAAAATAACTGATTTAATAATTAGTCATACCTATGTGCTAGTGAAGTTGCATGGTCGAGTTTTTTTTGAATTTTAGGGCATAGAAGTCCGTTCCACTTTTCAGCAAGTTCTTTTCTTTTTGCAAACCTTTGCATCAATTTTGTCCTAACTAACTCCAACAATGTGATGATTGGCTTGTCTCTAGCTTCGAGTATTAACTGACCATATAAAAACAGTAAAAGTTAGTACAATTAGACAAACAAACAAATTAAAGGTTGGTGATCAATTTACCTTACTAAAACATTCACAGTTATTGTTCAGAAGCATGTCTGACTTGCAATTGATGGAAAAGTGTGACTTTGACCACATCCTTGGGTCTTTAGGTGCCAACCACTTCCAAGCAGTTTCTGATAAATCCTACAAAGTTTGAAAGATGGTGGTTAATTTTAAAATACAAATTTATGAAACTAATTTTAAAATACAGTACCATACCTTCAAGTTTGACATTGCAGATTGAAACTCCCTTACATATGTTGCCCTGGCAGCTTTCCACAACTGATCTTTTAGTGCTTTTCCAACAAAACCATTGGTTTTAGAATTAGAGTACAAGTGCCTCACACATGTTCTGTGTTCAGCATAAGGGAATAGTTCTGGCACAGCATCCATTAGTCCCTGCATCCAACAAATAAAGCACAAAATTAGAAAATTAAATCATAAATAAACAAAAATTAAATTAGCAAATAAAAGCATGCATACCTTCTGTCTATCAGTCATGAAGGTGAACATGTAAGAGTTGTTTATCTCCAAATCAGCAGCTAAGAGTTCCAGAAACCAACACCAAGCTGATTCACACTCACTCTCTACTACTGCAAAAGCTATTGGGTAAATTGAGTCATCTGCATCTATCCCAACTGCTGCTAGAAGATGACCCAGATAATACCCCTTCAAGTGACATCCATCCAAACCAATAATAGGCCTACACCCTGCCTTAAACCCTTCTTTCATTGCTTGCATACAAATATAAACCCTCTCAAACTTCCTCTCATCTAACTTACATACTGTTGTTGTCCCTGGATTTGAGTACCTTAATTCACCTAGGTAACCATATAATTTTGCATACTGCTCATTATGGTTCCCATGCATCATTTCAAGGGCAAAATTTCTGGCCCTAATACACTTACCCTTGGCTACTGTTAGACCCCAATCTTTGTGTACAGCATGTTTTAGAGAAGTACTAGAAAATGTTGGATCAACATAGAAATTGTTTAAGTACTTCCTAGCAAGCCACCTTGAAGTTACATTAGCATTCACAAACTCCCTAAGGCAATTATGTTCACCCTTTATTGACCTAATCTGCCAAGTACCTCTAGAAGGATCCTCACCTTTAATAGGAGTTGCCCATAACACCCATGGACACCCTTCCTTGCATGTCACTTGAATCCTTTTGTTGTCATTTTTTTTTTAACTTGACATTGTACCTACTCTTAACACTATACATCCTAATTGCCTCTTTCAATATATCCTTACTTGCAAATATTAAACCAACTTTTAGTATAGGGTTTAACATGTCTGTGTCAGCATTAAACTCAGGAAATCTAGGTCTATGTTGTGGACCATCTCCATCTGACTCATCTACACTGTGTAGTGAGTCAGAATGTTCACCATCACTCTCAACCTCTACTTCTTCACTGCCCAACCCTACATTCACATTATTAATTTCATCATCTGAGCTGAAAAATTCATCATCACTATTAGAAAACCTAGACACATCAGTGGTTGACTCAGACTCAGAATCTACCCTACCATAATCTTCATCTTCTGAGTCAGACTCAGAATCTACCCTACCCTCAGCCTCAAAAGCAACATTATCATCACCAGAATTCAGTTCAGGTTCAGGTTGAGGTTCAGGTTGAGGTTCAGGTTCAGGTTGAGATTCAGGTTCAGGTACTGCACACCCTACAATTTCTTCTAAAAAAAGGTGAACATAATGATCAGGAGGTATATTTCTAACCATTTCAAGAACATCACTATCATTCACCAGTAGTTTTACTTCTAAGGGATTAGATGCCACTTTCCAGAAAACCCTAACCCTATAAGTGATTTCTAACTTCTCCACTATACCAATAATTTCAAACATTGACATGGTGTCAACATCTAGATAATCAAAAAAGCTGACTAATCTTCCACTATATTTTCCCCTAGGTTTCCTAACAATAAAACCACCATGATGTACAACACAGCTGAATTTATCTGAATTAACTCCTGTTAAAATAACACAAACATTATTCAGTATATGTATAAACTAAACCTAAACACAATATAAAAGTCAGAAACACGTGCAAACCATTTAAAAACAGTATAAAATAGTACATTCAACCCACAAAATAGGACCACATAATACACGTGCAAACCATCAATGGAACATTCCATATAGAAACCCAAACATCCAAAAGTCAATAAATGGTTTGAAGTAGGACCACATAAAAAGTCAGTAAAAGTTTGGTGTCATTTATAAAGTAGGACCACATAACATTATTCTATTCTATTAATCCTAAAACATGTGCACCCCACAAAATTTCAGTATTGTATTAATCTTAAAACAGTACATTATACTATATTAATCCCAAAACAATGATAACATGAACCTTAAACCAATGTAACAGTACTTTACATTTTGTATTAATCCAAAATAAAGTGATTGTATTAACCCTAAACTAACATACTGTTAATCCCAATCAATCACCCCAACTACCTTAATCTCAGTATTATATCGCAAGTTTCAACCCAAATATAAACCCCAACTACCTTAATCTCAGTATTATATCTCGTATCAACCCAAATATAAACCCAAAACCTAACTAGTATCGTTAATCGTAATCAATCACTCCAAAATAGTAACCCTAATCTCAGTATAAACGATGACCCAAATCATTAACCCTAATATCATTATTAGCGTTAATCGAATTCATTAACCCTAATATCAATTTTACCATTAATCGAAATCATTAACCCTAATTCTAATTTCAGTATTAACGATAAACCCTAATCCAAAAACAAGCAAAATACACTACGAAATTAAGATAACTAACCGTAATTTGGACTGTGATCCCCTTTTTGTCGAAAAAATCCACTCATCTTCAATCTCTCTGGAGATTTTTTCCTACTTGAATCGTCAGTTTCGTTGAGTCCTTGAGAGAGTTTTGGGTGATTTTGAATTGGGTTTAGGGTAACAGAGTAGATGGTGTCGTTTTATTTTTTTTAACCTTTTACTTCTTTCTTTTTCCACGGTGGAAAATATTTTTTATTTAATTTACACATCAGACTTCCGTTACACATTTAACAGTCACATCAGACACGCTGTTAGTTTTTTAACGGCTAGTGGTAAACGTGGCACCATTTAATTAGTTGAATGGTCTATATGTGACGAAAAAAAAAATGGTGGTAAGATTGACACCAACCCCATAGTTCGGTGGTCAACTGTGTAGTTTACCCTAAAAAATATACTTGAGGCAATTATTTTTTTATTTAAACCTTATATTTAAATGATCCGTGTTTAAATATTTTATTTGTGCGTCGTTACATTGTAATCACATCCGACGATTAAAGACGATAATTATAAGGCTAAACTATGGTGGCAATTTACCGGAATACATGTGGGCGCATTACATTACCTAATACTATGAAGCAGAACATATGATGTAGTTCTTGCTGGTGAGCTTAACATTTGAAACCCCAAAGTGGAAACAAAGACAATCAGTTCGTGCACTGATAAATTATGACATTATGTAGGCCTGACTAGATGCGCATTCTCTTAGAATGAAGCATCTTCGACGATTTCCGTATCTGCGACCTTGCGAACAATATTTTTGGTGGACGGCAAACCGGCTACGACATCAGATTCGATCCCGCACTCGTCTACACCCCTTATGATCTTGAAGTAACCATCCTGTTCCGAGAAATACGATAGTCAATATTTAAGCATTATAAATATGGTTTTTAAATGAATACGGAGACGAAGTTCGATGGAAAACATACATCACCCCAGCCTCTATTCCACTGGTTTGCAAGAAGCTGCAATGCAGGAAAAGGTAAAATATCAACTCGAGTCGGTATATCTAAGATATCAGGCCAAGGATGAAAGCCATTCATACATACCCAGTAATCTTCTCCGTCATCTGAAGTTCCCCATCCGATCAGCTTAACTGCATGGCCTCCCAGCACGCCGCCTGTCACATGTTTGTAAACTCCGGACTTGTAGTGAGCGAAATCCTGTAAAAATCACGAAGAAGCTAAGGATTTCAAACTATGTTGTGCTCGGCCTCCTCATTTTGCTTGAAATTCTTGCATCAATTTCTTTCTGTACCTCATACACAGTGAAGGAGACCTCGACCGGTCCGTTCCTATAAATCTCTGCCATGATATCTGCTGGATTTGAGTCGATCCTATATGCACTAACACTGTAGTGTTTCGATTGCTTCCAGAGAAGGTTTTCCTTAACACACTTCTGCACACATTTGGGAGTCGGATATGCAGGCTCGCAACCAGGGTGAGAACAACCAATGTCATCGAAGTATGGATCACACTGCAAGATGAAGAATACTATAAGATTAAGGAGAAAATTAAGGTAAGCTACAATCTGAGTACTAAATGGAGGCTCGCGACCAAATGCTTTGCAAACTTAGATCTATATCCACCACTCGCAAACAAGTCCGAGTAACATAGTTTCCTGATATTATGCTTGTAAAAATCAATACCTCTTCAGTAACAACACCAGTGCGCGCAAAGTATTTCCATGCAGAGATTGGATACCCTCCATCGCAACCATCTCCGCATAGAAAGCCACAGCAAGCAACAACATCATTAGCGGACAGAGATACGTTCTGTAATGAAAGATTTTGCAAGTAAAAATGAATGTCCATGAACTGTAAATGCTATCTCTTTTTTTTTTCAAAAAAAGAAAAGGAAAAAATGAGTTTCATTTACCATGCCAAGTTGGATACAGAACCGATCAGATAGTGCTTCAACAGCACCAAAAGCCCAGCAAGAACCACAGTGACCCTAAAACATAAGCACAGCTAAACATGCTAAGAATTTAATCATACAAAAAAAGATATTAAAATTGAGAGGAATGAAAATGGAGTTACCTGATCTTCAATATCGAAAACGATCCGAGAATTGGTTCATCATATAGAGAAGAAAACAGCATCAGTCCAATTTGTTCAAAGTAACAAAAATTTATAAACCAGCACAAAACTAACCGAGAATTCTTCCGATTGTACTACATTGTGGCCAAGCTGTTCTGGCATCAAAAGTAGTTGGCAGCGACTTCAAGGATCTGCCATGAGTTACAACAGGAACGCCCAGAAGTTCTTTCTTAGGTGTTGGTTTGACTCCAAGAAGGTGCTTAAACTCACCAACCTATGCATCAGAACACAAATTCGGAACTAATAAGCATACAGAAATGGCAACATAAGCCAGAAAGAATGGTAACAAGGTCCGGCAAGTTGCCGACTTACGGTGTAATTAGAAAATCTAGGATTCAGGGCAGCTTCCCATCCAGCTTTGGGGTTCTCATTTACTTGTTTAACAATTGAATCCTACATGGTAATGGTGAGAGTACAGAATTGATCATAATCTATATAAAAATTGAAACCATTTTCCCTCCTTAAACACATCGAATCGAGATCATACCTGAAGGATCCGAGAGTTAAGCTTGACTTCAGAAAGATGTTCCACACCAATCACCTGCTGCCAATACAGTACCAACTAAGTTCAAATTCCAACCTTGGGGGCTGAACAATACCAATCTAAATTCTAATCAATAGTTAATCAGTCAACAAAGCCACAATTGGAGTGGAAAAGTCCGTTGGCAATGGCAACCAATCCCCTCCCCGAATTCGATATGATCCACCAAAAAACAAGTTAATCAAGCAAACCAGTTTGAGAAAACCATTTTTAGTTTCAGTTTATATTGAACTACTTTTATATCCTTTCATCGAACACATGGTAAACTAAGCAAAAGCAATCGTCTTTTCAGCACTATCAGGTCAAAAAAGGTCAAAATTTTAAGAGCTTCAATCTAAAACATTGAAACGGAAGATGGCAGCCATACGTAAAAAGCAAAATTCTATCAGTAAAAACCATTTTCAGTTCACATCTTTTCATCAAACACGTGGTAAACTAAGGGGGGAAATCATCTTTTCACCGCCATCAGCTCAAAAGAAGTCGACAACTGAAGAGTTTCGATCTACAAGATTGAAACCGAACCCAAAAAATAAAAGAAAGATCGGAAATACCTTTGGGTGAACCGTGGAGAGAAGCAACAAAAAGGTAGCCAAAAACAACATGGGGGAAGCCATATCCTCCGTTTCGAAAGAAAAAGGCAAAAAGAGAGAGTGGGGATCACAAGGTTGCTATTGCTTGAGAGCTTCCCTTTTTAGTTAAAGATTGTGAAGAAAAAAACAAAGGAGCTTAAATGGAGAAACTTCAAAAAAGTCCCATACTTTAAAAGAATGATTGCGGGTTGGGAAATTGTTGGTTTTTATTGGACTTTAGAGCGGCTGTGACGTCGAAATGATGGGAAAATCTGACACCAATTTTCGTGGCATCTCAGCTACCCGCCATTGCTAACTCTAGCTAATAAGATATTTTCCCCCATTATTTATTTATCTCATCTTATCTTCTAGTGAGGACGTTTCCGTCTTCAATGTCGTGTCTTGAAAGATATAAATACACGGAGCTAACAGTTGTGGGTATTTCTAACGTGGCTAAAATAGGCTTCTTGCTCACACAAATGATAATTTGTGTAAATATATAATATTAATAGGTATATAAAAACCGGTAAATATTTATGTATATATGAAATTTTTTATTATTTTTGTAAATAATTATGTAAGTATATAAAAGTTAGTACACAAATTCTTACTATTTTTGTAAGTATTTCTGTATAGTCTCATTTTAATGTGTCTCACCCTAGAATCACCCAACAATTATTTTTGGTGGATGGTTTATAATATTTTTTTTGGTAAATTAAATGTCTATTTTATAGTTGGATTTGTCTAATTTATGTCGGTATAGTTTAAGATGTATTTAATAACATTAATTAAGTAAAAGATTCTATTGATGTATTTAATATGAAACATTTAATACGAATCTTATTTAAGATGATTTTTTGATTATTTAACCAATTTAATAATATTAATTCTCACATTGAGTTGTTTAAGTGTTTAGGGTTTTGTTTAGGGTCGAGGGTCTATGTTGAGATGGTCAATCGAAACCAAATAGCCAAGAGGGGTAAATTGACAATTAAAAAATTGAAGGGAGCAAGTTGGAAAGATAACAAATGAAGACCAAGAGAATTAATGGTTCAAGCTTCTAACTAGCTCTACATCCATCACCTTAGCTTCCACCAAGGGTTTTTAAACAATTCACTACTGAATTCGTCCACTTTTCTAGGCTTATGAGGAACTGTTACAAAACAATCAAGCTTTCTACCCAAAGCTTGATTAAGATCACTCTTTTACAAAAGATAGTTGGCAAACTTAAATTGACCTCTCAAATAAGCTTATATGTTGCCCAATTACAAATAAACTCTCCCCAAACTTGAAATAAATAATTACAATGAAAAAACACAAGTTGGGTATAAGGGTTTTACTCTAAAAAGGCTCAAAGGGGTTGGATTTTTGCTTGAATGCTTCTCACTTGATAAATAGTTCTTGTTGTAGCTTTTGAGACTTGCTTTTATATCCCCGCATTGATTTCTAACCGTTTGGGTAGCTGGTGTTGCGTGTTATAAGTGCTTCGTAATTGGTGCAAGTGTACACGTCGCAAGTAATAAAGTGATAAGTATCGAGTATCGTTTCCGCAGGGATTGGTTTGGGCCACTTTTCCTAAGTAGGTGATTGTAGGAGTTCTAATTAATAAATAAAATAAACGAGCAATCAAAAATAAAAGATAGAGAAATCAAATAAGAGAGAGCATGCCGAGTTATTGTGAGTTTGAGGAGTGATAATTGAATGGATTGTCTTGGTACTTGAGTGCAAGAATGACTCAATTACTTTAGCAATTGGCAGCAATCGTATTACCTGGGCAACATGTTAAGCGATTGCCTGGGCAGTGAATGAATGAAGTGATTGCCTGGGCAATGAGTGAAGTCGATGCCTGGGCAATGTAGAAACAAAGCGATTTCTTAGGCAATGCGTGAAGCGATTGCCTGGGCAATGTAGAAGCGAAGCGAATGCCTGGGCAACTATCGACAACCTTCAAGGTTCGACGAAGCGTTCTTCAATGGTTTCTCCTTATCCCTAATTCAAAACACTGATTAATTGTGCATGCCTTGATAATACATCCCCGCGTGAACCATAGGTAAACAACAACGATCTTATTCCTAACTTATTCCTAAGTCGGATTAGTCTTCACCAACGATCGTTTGAATGAAAACCATGTTCGTTCATTTCTTGAATCTAACTCTCCCGATATTAGATAAATGGATGAATTCACGAGATCCTCTCCCAATTCACTTGCAAACAAAATTAAGAACCAAGAATGAACAAACCTTGAATTAAAATTGCAAACTCAAATACCTAAACAAATCCAATCGTTCTCACAACCACAAAAACACAATAGCCCAAGCCAAATAAAATTAGTTCATGGATGGGTTCGAAAGATATACAAAGAATAATCTCCCTAGCATGAATCTAATCGAACCAAGAGGAAGAAGAATTCGACAACCCCTTGGTGTTTTTCTCTCAATTGACTCTATGGAGGCTTGCAGATAAGCCTTGTATTTCTAGGAGGTGGCTAGGTCAAAGTTTTTATTGAGGAGGAGGATAAGTTGAAATTAAATACAATATAATAAAAGAAATAGATCTCTTTTATTTTATTATTTTAATCCTCCTAAAACTCCTCCTAAATCTCTTAGAATTTAATCTTATTTAAATCTCCAATTCTTCTAAAATTTATCCTTCCTTCTAGTATTTATCTCGAATTAAAAGGATTGATCTTATCCAAATCGGAAACTCTCATTCTCTTCTTGTCTTCAATTTCTTCGGAAATTAAATCCTACACACACGAAACACATATACACATCATTTTTTTCACAATTTTAACTAAATTATAAAATCAAGCATGACGGTGAAGGAAATTATGAAAATATGCATGAAGGCCTAATAATGCAAGTAAAATGTGCATAAGTCTAACAATAATATGAGTAAAAAGGTAATAAAAATAGTACTTTTGAACACTCATCACCTGAGATCATAAATAGAGCTGTTGGAGACTATTTTTACCACAATAAATGCACTTCTGGTACAGGGCGTATCGGTACATGGGAGCCTCGTATTTTGTACATGTAAGACAGAAACTAGTCGTTACAAGAGTAAATGCATGAGCGTATTGATACGCGAGAAGGCGTATCAAAATGGTCATAGTGTAAAATGGAGGTCGTATCGAAACGATTAGGCTGGACCGATACGATTTTTGTTCACTAGAATCTGATGAAAAAGTCTTAGGGAAAAGATATCGATACGCTTCAAGGGCGTATCGAAACGAAAAGCTTGGTTCAACAAAAGCGCATCGAAACGGACGTCACCCGTATCGATACGATATAACTGAAATTTGAAGCTTTAACTGACACTCATTGGTCGAAAAATTTAATGCAAAGATTTTAAAAATCTTAAGACCCCGTATCGGTACGCTGATGTGTCATACCGAAACTGAAGATCGGTACACTTAATACCTGTACTGAAACTCAATTGTATAAAATCCAGTTTGAAGGTCGTATTAAAACGCTATAGGGCGTATCGATACGCCTGACGATT
This sequence comes from Hibiscus tridactylites, assembly GCA_958450335.1. Taxonomy (NCBI): domain Eukaryota; kingdom Viridiplantae; phylum Streptophyta; class Magnoliopsida; order Malvales; family Malvaceae; genus Hibiscus; species Hibiscus tridactylites. The sequence continues at coordinate 75,338,793 of OY288274.1, read as the reverse complement.
TTGTAAAGTTTAGCTTGAAACACTTCAAAAAAAAATTGGGGTTTAAGTTTTGGCTTTGAGTGATACTTTTGGGTACTTAAAAATTTATTTATTTTTGCAAACTAGTCCTCAATTAATTTGTTGTATCAAAATCAAACATAGGATTTATAATCTAGGTTTTGTTTATGGTTTATACATTTTTGTTTAGGGTTGATGGTTTAGAGTTTAGGGTTTATGGCTCAAGTGTTTTAAGGCCCAATGTTTAGGATTTGCGGTTTTTGTATTGGGGTTTAAGGATTATGATTTTTGTTTAGGATTTTATTTAGTGTGCATGGTTTAGGATTTTAGGGTTTGTGATTTTGTTTAATTTTTAGGGTTTAGGGTTTTGTTTAGTGTAGGGTTTAAGGTTTTGTTTAGGGTTTTTATGGTTTATGATTTCAAAGTTTATGGGTTTGTTTAGGGTTTAGGGTTTTTATGTTTAGGGCTTAGGATTCTATTTTTTTTATGAAATTTGTATAACATTTGTATAATATATATAGTTATAATCTAGAAAAGCTATAGGAATAGATAAATTATGACATAAAAGCCTGATCATTTTTTTTGGAACAGTGAATTTCTTTTTATTTCATATTTATTTGTTTATTTGGACTCCACAAGAATTTGTCGATATTTCCGATTCAATCTTCTTGTTCCTAGGAATAAATTAATATTTTATTTTTTTCTAGATAAAGAGAAACGTTTAAACCTAAGAGCCTTTTTCAATATCTTATCTTATCTTATCTTTCCTTGATTCTAGAGCACAACAAGATTCATTTTTATCTATATAGAATATATAGAATTTATTAGATAGAAACCTAAATCAAATCATGAACTAGGGTCCTAGTTGAACCGGAGAGACCCAAATTCATACTGGTGTCATAGAATTTTTTAGCTTAGATACCATATGATTGGGTATCGTATGAGTAGGCCCGAAAAAAAACCATGTATAGCTTATTCGATTTCTCGGTAAAGAGAAATATGACCAACAATGGTTTGAATGTATATACAAAGAATTTTTTTGGAAGAGCTGACTGACTGCGTTAGGGACACAGGGAGAAGACAGAAGCCCCGTGTTTAGGAGGAGCTGATTGACCGCGTTAGCAAGGTTTTTGTCCATGGTTTAGGGTTTTTTTATTTAGGTTTTGTTTAGGGTTTTGTTTAATGTTTATGGTTTATTATTTTGTTTAATGTTTAGGTTTTTATGTTTAGGGCATAGGGTTTTGTCTAGGATTTAATGTTTTTATTAGGGTTTAGGATTTAAAGTTTAGGGTATATGATAGTTTAGGGTTTAAGATTTATGAATCATTTCCTAAACAAAAAACCCTATACCATATACAAAACCCTAAAACCTTAAACTCTAAACCCTAAAACTCTAAACAAAAAACCCTAACACATAAACAAAACCATAAAGCACATATCCTAAAACCCTAAACCCTAAACAAAAAACCATAAACTCAAGACAAAGAACCTAAACCCTAAACTCTGGACAAAGACCTTAGACAAAACCATAAACCATAAACTCTAAACAATATGTAACCCCCTCGTCCCGGTCCGGACGCTTGACCGGTCCGAGTGGGCCACACGGAAAAAACCGAAGCGAAACCCGTTAAGGTTCCCCTCGGTTAACAACCCTAGAAAATTTCTTTTAATTTAATCTTCTCTAAAGGTACTTTTAAATCCTATGTGATCACAACAACGGAAAGATTCGAGAAGGGCATGCAACTGGACACAAAACAACAAGCAAACAGTCCAATTTTAACTTATTAGGCAGACCGTTTTGAAACACATTCAAGGTGTATCGAAATGCCTTGACTTGGTCAACGTCCCCAAGCCTACACGAGGAGGCCATATCGGAACGGAGGTCAACCGTTCCGAAACACCCTCAACGGTCAACTTCTCATGGTTAACGAGATATTGACCGTTCCGAAACACTTAGACCCGTTTCGAAACCCCATCATCTCGGCAAATTCTCAGATTTCCAGTAGCCAAATTGTTCCGATACCCGTTTCAGAACAGGGGTTCACAGTGGCCAAACCGTATCGAAACGAGTTCCGATACGGGGTCCCTGAAGCCAAACCCGTTCCGAAATAGCCCAGCCCGTTTCGAAACACTGGCTGTCTGCAAAATCCCAAAATCTGTTTTAGACATCTCCTAGAGGTTCCAAACATCCGAAACAACTACACGAAGAATACAAATCATGCGAATACATTCTAGAGGCATGCTCCCTAGCAATCATACACGCCATACACAAGATATACAACAAGACATACACATCAAGTACCATACATGGCATTACAATTAGCATACTGTAACATGGTTAACACTTAGACAAATTTATGGTAAGCAAAAATACCAACATGGTTACAAGCATGGCATACATCTCAAAAGCCAATTTAACAACCACATACGAGGAGTCTAACATGCTCCTAACAACAACATCATACTTCAAAAGCATCATAACACGAATACATGTCCCATTGCTTGACCATTACATCATAATTAAAAAGTTCGTACTTGGTAGCTAAATAAACACCACGAAACACACACACTTGGAGGCCTCTTCTTGCACTTAGCAACCCACGAGCTACTGATCTGCATTGTCGAACAAAGAGAGCGTAAGCAATAAAGCTTAGTGAGGGTAAGCTCTTTAAAAACAAACCTCGATAATGTAGGGTCCAAGCACGATCTCAACCAAGGTAAATGCATGACCATACCTTCGATCCTCAAGTGCCAAAATGTCAATGATGCATGAACAAATATCCATTAATATGTCAGGCTCAACAAGCTCATTTCCATAACATATGTAAACACATATAATCATCCAAATAGGGAACACATTTCCACATCACATTGATACACACATCAATCAATATTGCACCTAGCTATGACTCGAATACGCGGATAAACACGTTGGAACTCACATCCAATAACCACTTTACCTCACGGTGGGATTACACTCATCACCGGTCTCGCGGAGGGGATTCCACTCATCCTCACGCCCCGTCGATGGGATTCCACTCATCATCGACTAATATATATAACAATTTCTGGGCGAACCCGTACTCTTCCTTGGTGACTCAACGCCACCAAGGCCACACGCGAATTTGACTCATGTGTGCACACTAACATCCTAATGATCGATCATTCATACTCAAGCATACTAGTGCCAACATTTAACTCAATCCATATTATCAATTAAAACCAATTCCGTGCTTAGCACGTACTCACCATGATCACAATCATGAACAATCCACATGCATATCACAATGCATCAAAACCATGCCTCATCACACATGTATAACACATTATACATAAATCATCATGTCATAAACATCATAAGGCATAGACATCAAGTAAGAGTTCAACCAATGTCTCTAGTTTAAGCTTAGGATTAGGCTACCACCCGAAATCCTAACTCTAGGTGGATCTACCAAGCCCGACCTAGTCCACATGCTCGAACCAAACACTTAGAAATCACTTTTAAAACATTAACCACTCACCTATACTTCCTAGCTCAAATACCAAGCAAGCATCCGCCTTCAAGCTTCCGGATTTCCTCCCGATGCTTCACCAACACAAATTATTGCCTCTAAAAAACCTCAACACAAACCAAACAACTTCCAATCAGCCCAAGCATCAAAGTATTTAACCTGGAATACAATTCAAACATCAAACTTAACATTTCAAGCCATAAACAAACCCCAAATTTACCCAACTCGAGCAGCCCTTAAACCTTGATCAAAACCCATGTTTCCAACACATTTTATACCCACAAATGATCCCAAAACATCCCCCAACAATAGTACTAACATTAGCCCACCAATTCCAACCTAAAACAACCCCCAAAACTCACCCAAAACCCTTCAAAAACCCCATTTAAACCCAATTTCGGGAATGTGCTCAAAACCAAGTAAAATTCATATATGTTGCATCATTTGACTCATAGACTTCATAACTAACAACATTAAATCGAAATATTAAGTTAAACATAATAAAATTATCATTTTTAATCAAAATCTCCAAAAACTCAATTTCTAAAACATTGAGGAAAATGAAAACCATTTGTACTTTTGAAGAGAGAAAGTTGAGGAGAAGTCAAAATGATATTACCTTTCAAAAACGAGTTGAAATGGAGAAGCAATGTGATGGAATAGTGGAGGGGATGGGAGAGCTCTACTTCACGTTAGTTTTGATTTTTGGAGAAGAGAATGAATAGTGAAAGATGATAAAAGGGGGGTTTAAAATTGAAACTTGTATTATTTACAAGTTTGCCATTAATGAATGGCTATTTCCCATTTCCTTTAAAATCTCTCCAATTTGTATTTCATTCATTTTAGTCCAACTCAAAAATATTTGTTTTTTAAACCCGAGGCCTACAAGATTATTTTAATTATGAAACCGAACCCAAAATAAAATTAAATAATTATTTTCACCCGACCCCTAAACCCGAGTGTTACAACTCTCCCCCACTTAAGGAATTTCGTCCCCGTAATTACCTGATGGAAACAAATACGGAAACTGCTCAAGCATATCAGCTTTCCTCTCCCGCGTGGCCTCTTCCACACCTCTATGTCTCCACAACACCTTGACCAACTCTATGGTCTAACCACGCAACACCTTGCTATCAGAAGCAAGTATCTCAACAGGCTCTTCATTATAAGACAAATCTGGATTCAACTCTATCTCTTCAACGAGCATAACATGAGAAGGATCTGATCTATATCTCCTAAGCATCAACACATGAAAGACATCATGGATCTTCTCTAACTCAGAAGATAATCTCAAACGGTAAGCTACAGACCCAATCCACTCAACTATCTCATACGGACCAATAAACCTCGGACTCAACTTGCCTTTCCGGCCAAATCTCATCACCTTCTTCCACGGAGATACTTCCAAAAACACTTTCTCACCCACGGAGAACTCAATTTCTTTCCTCTTCAAATCCGCATAAGACTTCTGACGATCGGAAGCTGCTTTCAAACGGTCACAAATCAACTTCACTTTGTCGGTAGTCCCCTTAAGCAAATCCGGCATAGGTAACAATCTCTGACCTGTCTCAGCCCAACAAATCAGAGTCATACACTATCTACCATACAAAGCCTCATAGGGAGCCATTTGAATACTAGATTGATAACTATTGTTGTAAGCAAACTCAACTAAAGGTAAGTGCTTCTCCCAAAAACCCTGGAAGTCGATCACACAACAACGAAGCATATCTTCTAGAATCTGTATCACTCGCTCTGACTGCCCATCGGACTGCGGATGATAAGACGTACTGAAATGCAAATGGCTACTTAGAGCACTATGCAAGCAACCCTAGAACCTCGAAGTAAATCTAGGATCCCTATCTGAAACAATAGACTTCGGAACTCCATGAAGTCTCACAATCTCACTGATATACAAGTTTGCCAACTTATCTAAGGAATCTGTAGTGTTCACTGCTAAGAAGTGAGCACACTTAGTGAACCTATCAACAATCACCCATACACAATTCTTCTTCGAAGTAGACAATGGTAACCCCGACACAAAATCCATGGTGATCCTCTCCCATTTCTATTTCGGAATCTTTAGAGGCTGTAACAAACCTGAATGAACCTGATGTTCTGCCTTCACTCTCTGACAAACCATACAACGACTCACATACTCGGCTACATCTTTCTTCAAACCAACCTGAAAGTAATCATTCTTCAAGTCACGATACATCTTGGTACTACCCGGATGCATAGAAAAAGGACTCGAATGTGCTTCACTCAAAATCTGACGTCTCAGCTCAACGTCTTCAGGTACAACCACTCTATCTCTAAAGCACAACAAGTTCTCACCATTATAACTATACTCAGTCGGTCTTCCTTTGGCTATGTCCTGAACATGAGGAACTAGTGTCACATCTTGCAACTGCTTCTCTCTAATAAACTGAATCAAAGAAGGCTTCACTTGCAACTCAGTGATCAAACCACCATCATCGGATACACTCAATTTAGCAAACATAGCTCTCAACTCAACGACAACTTTTCTACTCAAAGCATCGGCTACTACATTTGCCTTACCCGGATGGTACTCAATGGTCAAATCACAATCTTTTAACAACTCAAGCCATCTTCTCTGTCTCAAGTTCAACTCTTTCTGTGTCATCAAATACTTCAAGCTCTTATGATCGGTGTAAACTATGCACTTTTCACCATACAAGTAATGACACCAAATTTTCAATGCAAATACAACTGCGGCTAACTCTATATCGTGAGTAGGATAGTTCTTCTCATGAACCTTCAACTGTCTAGAAGCATATGCAACGACTCTTCTTTCTTGCATCAAAACACAACATAACCCTATGTAGGAAGCATCACTATAAATCACAAATTCTTTACCTGAAATAGGTTGCACTAACACTGGAGCATTTTTCAAAGCTTCTTTCAATTTCTCAAAGGCCTTCTGTCTTGCATCTGACCACTTGAACTTAACTCCTTTTTGCAACAATTTAGTCAAAGGAGCAGCTACCCTAGAGAAACCATCAACAAACCTCCTATAGTAACCGGCTAATCCTAGGAAACTCCTAATCTCAGTCACATACTTAGGTTGTTTCCACTCAACAATAGCCTCAACCTTCGATGGATCAACACGGATACCTTCAGCCGAAACAACATGGCCTAGAAATACAACCTCTCAAATCCAGAACTCACATTTGCTAAGCTTCGCATACAACTGATTGCTCAACAATCTCTGTAAAACAAATCTCAAGTGCTCATCATGCTCTTCTTCTGTCTTCGAGTACACAAGTATATCATCAATAAAACAACTACAAAACGGTCTAGATAGTCTCCAAAAATCCTGTTCATCATATCCATGAATGCTGCAGGTGCATTCGTGAGCCCAAACGGCATCACAAGGAACTCATAGTGACCATATCTAGTCCTAAAAGCTGTCTTCGGAACATCACACTCTTTCACTTTCAACTGGTAGTACTTGGATCTCAAATCTATCTACGAGAACATTGAAGCACCTCTCAACTGATCAATCAAATCATCTATGCGAGGCAACGGATACTTGTTCTTCACACTCAACTGGTTCAACTGCCTGTAGTCAATACACATGCGCATACTACCATCTTTCTTTTTCACAAACAACACATGAGCACCCCAAGGAGAACTACTAGGCCTAATGAAACCACGGTCTAATAATTCTTGCAACTGACTCTTCAATTCTTTCAACTCTTTAAGAGCCATTCGATACGAAGCTATCGAAACTGGGTTAGACCCTGAAACAGTCTCAATCACAAACTCAACATCTCTGTCAGGAGGCAAACCCGACAACTCTTCAGAAAACACATTCGGAAAGTCACACACTGTTCTAATGTCTTTCGATCTAGCTTCACTCATATTCGGATTCATAACATAAGCTAAGTAAGCCCCACATCCAGAATCCATCAACCTATGAGCCTCTAAAGCTAACACAACATTAGATAAGAACTTAATGTTCTCGCCTACTACTACTACCTCGTAGTCATCAGAAAGTTTCAAAGAAATCCTCTTCGTTTCAAAATCCACACTAGCTCGGTGCTCAACTAACCAGTCCATACCCAAAATAATATTAAAGCCATAAAAAGGAAGTTCCATCATATCAACGGAGAACACATGACCCTGAATCTTTAGTGGACATCTCTTATACATACGTCTAACCACAACTGTCTCACCAAAAAACTAGTCACATGCATACCTACTTCTAAGATCTCAACAGGTATATCTAACTTTCGTGCATGCTCACTCAAAATGTAAGAATGTGTAGAACCTGAATCAACCAAGGAAAGCAAAGACATAGATTGTAACTCAAAATTACCTACTATCACATCAGTGTCGTTCCTCTGAGCATAAACTCTCGCTAGTCCTCCTGCCTCTGGCTGCACTGCCACAACATAAGCAAGGTTCCTCTGAGCATCTACCCTAGGTGCATCAGCCCTAGGCTGGAAGTAGCCACGACCGCGCCCACGACCTCTCTGAAAATCGTTCGCTCTCGCAGGAGCCTGAGCTATATTCGGTGCTTGTGCCGCCTGATGTGGGCTAACCCTCCTAAAGTGGTCCCTCGAGCCACAATTCCAACAAGCATGTAAGTTACCCCAACACTCACTAGCGTGCTGTCTCCCACAACGCGGACACTCGGGCAAACGCCCTCCACCTCTATGGCCCTGATGGCCCATACCATGGTGGCCACCGCCACACCTATGGTCAAACTGTTGTCCGCCACCTCTATGCCTCTTGGCATCTCTACTGTCAAAGTTGTTATGTCTCTTACCAGAACTAGATCCTCCAGAGCGCATGGTCAGCCCTAAGCTATGCTCGATGTCCTTGGCTCTAGCAACCAAGACATCAAAATCAGAATAATCAGAAGCTAAGGTGTACCTCTTAACTTCCTCATGAAGCTCATATCTGAAACGATCATATCGGGCCCTCTCAGTAGGCACTAACTCTAGAGCATACTGACTCAGACGAACGAAGCAAATCTCATAGTCAGTCACTGAAGCATCTCCCTGAACAAGGGTCATAAACTCTCGCTTCTTCTCATCAAGGTACCTCGGTCCCAAGTACCTCTTTCTGAAAGCAGACTCAAAGAAATCCCAATCAACCTCTGCCTCTAGAACTCCGGTAGTAATGGTGACCCACTAGGGGTAGGCATCACCCTGAAGTAAGGAGATCACACATCCCAATCTACGAGCACCCACACAACCCATCTGAGCTAAGATGCGGACAATCTTCTCTAACCACAACTCAGACCTCTCCGGAGTCGATCCTCTAAACTCTTCGGCCCCAAGACTACGGAGCCTCTCCAATGGTAGACTAGCATCGTCACACCTAGGCTGTAACCCCCTTAACCCGGCCCAGACGGTTGACCCGAATTAAGAAGTTTATACGGGGAAAACCAAAGTCAACCCGAAAGTCAACCTTGATTAACGACCCTTTTTTTTCTTCTTTTAATCTTGTCTAAATGCACATTAACCCTAGATATGTTCATAAGGCCATCATACTCAAAGAACACAACAATCAGAAAACATTTAGGGACTCGATTGCACAAAGTATGAATTTAGGGACCAAAATGCAAATTCTGAAAATTATAAGGGCTTAATCAACTTTTCAGTTACCAATATGAAATTAGTCATGTTTCATGCTTCTCTGCCAAATTTCAGCTCAAACGGACATCTCAAACTCATTCAATTGCATAAACCAAGTTTAGGACCAAAACGCAAAGATTTCAAAACATTTAACCAACAATTTCAGTGTCCAACGGTCGAGTGTTCCGGAACAGGGATGATCCGTTCCGAAACGCGGGATCGTTCCGAAACGAGTTCCGAAACAGAGCCTGGCAGTGGCAAAACCGTTCCGGAACGGCTCTACCCGTTGCGGAACGCCAAGGCCATTTCAGGCCCCCTGTTCCGATACGGTAGCACCTGTTCCGAAACAGGCTGCCCAGATTGCAGATTTTTTTCTGGTTTATCATGCTTTCGACCAATCAAACATAAACCAAAGACCCTCAAATCATACCAGCAAGTCATTATATACTTAAGGAACATAATAGCATCATACATTCTCAAACATGGCATCAATTAAGGAAAATTCCAATTCTATAGGCATGCTTCCTATATTGAAAACCACACAAACATCAAAACACCAAACCAACCTCAAAAAGGCCATTTACATGTTCCATCATTATCAAAAGCATAAAACCAACTTAGGGAGTCCAAAACATCTCCCAAAACAACAACATAGGTCCCCCATTGCCAAATGCTCAAAAGCTAATAATGTTAAGAAAACATTCACCATACATGAGCTTAGTTCTTCACTTGGATTCTTGACCTCCTTGCTGCCCTTTATGCACTTCAATGCTCTGCATTATTGGTTTAAGAAAAGAGAGAGCGTAAGCACATAGCTTAGTGAGGAATGCTCATTTAAACATCACAATAATGCATTAACAAATCTCCTTTGAAAACCTTAGATCAAAACAACATTTGATCATGCACACAAGTGTGTAAACCAAGCATTTCATGCTTCAAATCATTAACATGTCATATTGACTTTCAAGTGATAATCATAACCATCTTTCCATTCAAAACATAATCGACAATCGGATACGCGGATTACAAGCGTTGTCCTATACGCTTCATACACACTACCAATATTAAGGTCGAGCATGGTACAATCACAACCCCTCAACACCCGTGATGGAGACTATGGTACAATCACAACCCCTCCACATCACTCATTGGTAGTTGTATAACATCACTAACGAGATCACGGGACTTACAACACAAGATACACACATGGACTTTTAACCACCATTGTGATCTTACAAAACACAAGGTCCACACATGGACTTTTAACCACCATTGTGACCTTAACAATACACAAGGTCCACACATGGACTTTTAACCACCATTGTGACCTTAAAACAAGAACCACCCATGGACTTTTAACCACCATGTTGTTCTTAACCATCTCGTTAGTGTACTTGGATGGAGCATGGTACAATCACAACCCCTCAACATCCAAGGCGACTTAATTCATGGTGCACCCAATCCTATAGCCGGCTAACTATATCCGATTCAAGTACTTTAAAAACCAACATATCACTTGCCAATACACATCATTTAACATCATTAATTCACTGTTTTAAAGCATTTAACAAAACCATTAAATCCACATGCATCACTATGCATTGAAATCACATTTATCAATGTAAAACCAAGGATCTCTTACCTTGAGCATCCTTCAACACATGGCTTATAAAACCAGCAATAAACATGCTAAAATATGCTTTCAACAACAGAATTTAAACATGCAACAAATCACTTTGCATTCAACCATCTCATGGCTCATCAACAAGAGAGTTTTTCCGAAAACTTAAACTTCAACCACCGGCTATATGAGCCTCCACTTCAACCACCGGCTCAACAGGTGCCACTACCAGTGGTTCCTGACGAACAACCCTTGGCCTACCTCTCGGCCTAGACATCGCTCACAAACGATAACTACAACCATAACAAACATACAGAATTTGGGTTAGCAAGGCAAGGCTTCCAAGTGCTCAAGTACGTTCCCCCACTTAAAAAAAATTCTTTTCCGATGTAATAGTAGCAATGAGACTCTTAAACAACATGTTTTTAAACAAAACAATCAACATACTTATCACACAAGCAATCATGCTTACAATGCAAGCAAACACCGTGCATATCAATTCAAAACTTAAACTTACCTCACTTACCTGCCCAAGGTCTCGGTAACCTTAGGCTATGATACCAACAAGTGTAACCCCCTCGTCCCGGTCCGGACGCTTGACCGGTCCGAGTGGGCCACACGGGGAAAACCGAAGCAAAACCCGTTAAGGTTCCCCCTCGGTTAACAACCCTAGAAAATTTCTTTTAATTTAATCTTCTCTAAAGGCACTTTTAAATCCTATGTGATCACAACAGCGGAAAGATTCGAGAAGGGCATGCAACTGGACACAAAACAACAAGCAAATAGTCCAATTTTAACTTATTAGGCAGGCCGTTTCGAAACACATTCAAGGTGTATCGAAACGCCTTGACTTGGTCAACGCCCCCAAGCCTACACGAGGAGGCCGTATCGGAATGGAGGTCAACCGTTCCGAAACACCCTCAACGGTCAACTTCTCGTGGTCAACGAGATATTGACCGTTCCGAAACACTTAGACCCGTTTCGAAACCCCATCATCTCGGTAAATTCTCAGATTTCCAGTAGCCAAAGTGTTCTGATACCCGTTTCGGAACATGGGTTCACAATGGCCAAACCGTATCGTAACAAGTTCCGATACGGGGTCCCAGAAGCCAAACCCGTTCTGAAACAGCCCAGCCCGTTTCGAAACACTGGCTGTCTGCAAAATCCCAAAATCTGTTTTAGACATCTCCTAGAGGTTCCAAACATCCGAAACAACTACATGAAGCATACAAATCATGTGAATACATTCTAGAGGCATGCTCCCTAGCAACCATACACGATATACACAAGATATACAAGAAGACATCCACACCAAGGGCCATACATGTCATTACAATTAGCATACTTTAACATGGTCAACACTTAGACAAATTTAGGGTAAGCAAAAATACCAACATGGTTACAAGCATGGCATACATCTCAAAAGCCAATTTAACAACCACATACGAGGAGTCTAACATGCTCCTAACAACAACATCATACTTCAAAAGCATCAAAACACGAATACATGTCCCATTGCTTAACCATTACATCATAATTAAAAAGTTCGTACTTGGTAGCTAAACAAGCACCACGAAACACACACACTTGGAGGCCTCTTCTTGCACTTAGCAACCCACGAGCTACTGATCTGCATTGTCGAACAAAGAGAGCGTAAGCAATAAAGCTTAGTGAGGGTAAGCTCTTAAAAAACACCTCGACAATGCAGGGTCCAAGCACAATCTCAACCAAGGTAAATGCATGATCATACCTTCGATCCTCAATTGCCAAAATGTCAATGATGCATGAACAAATATCCATTAATATGTCAGGCTCAACAAGCTTATTTCCATAACATATGTAAACACGTATAATCATCCAAATAGGGAACACATTTCCACATCACATTGATACACACATCAATCAATATTGGCACCTAGCTATGACTCGAATACGCGGATAAACACGTTGGAACTCACATCCAACAACCACTTTACCTCACGGTGGGATTACACTCATCACCGGTCTTGCGGAGGGGATTCCACTCATCCTCACGCCCCGTCGATGGGATTCCACTCATCATCGACTAATATATATAACAATTTCCGGGCGAACCCGTACTCCTCCTTGGTGACTCAACGCCACCAAGGCCACGCGCGAATTTGACTCATGTGTGCACACTAACATCCTAATGATCGATCATTCGTACTCAAGCATACTAGTGCCAACATTTAACTCAATCCACATTATCAATTAAAACCAATTTCGTGCTTAGCACGTCTCACCATGATCACAATCATGAACAATCCATATGAATATCACAATGCATCACAACCATGCCTCATCACACATGTATAACACATTATACATAAATCATCATGTCATAAACATCACAAGGCATAGACATCAAGTAAGAGTTCAACCAATGTCTCTAGTTTAAGCTTAGGATTAGGCTACCACCCCAAATCTTAACTCTAGGTGGGTCTACCAAGCCCGACCTAGTCCACATGCTCGAACCAAACACTTAAAAATCACTTTTAAAACATTAACCACTCACCTATACTTCCTAGCTCAAATACCAAGCAATCAACCGCCTTCAAGCTTCCGGATTTCCTCCCGATGTTTCACCAACACAAGTTCTTGCCTCTAAACAACCTCAACACAAACCAAACAACTTGCAATCAGCCCAAGCATCAAAGTATTTAACCCGGAATACAATTCAAACATCAAACTCAACATTTCAAGCCATGAACAAACCACAAATTTACCCAAATCGAGCAACCCTTAAACCTTGATCAAAACCCATGTTTCCAACACATTTTATACCCACAAATGATCCCAACACATCCCCAACCATAATACTAACATTATCCCATCAATTCCAACCTAAAACAACCCCCAAAACTCACCCAAAACCCTTCAAAAACCCCCTTTAAACCCAATTTCGGGAATGTGCTCAAAACTAAGTAAAATTCATCTATGTTGCATCATTTGACTCATAGACTTCATAACTAACAACATTAATTCGAAATATTAAGTTAAACATAATAAAATTATCATTTTTAATCAAAATCTCCAAAAACTCAATTTCTAAAACATTGAGGAAAATGAAAATCATTTGTACTTTTGAAGAGAGGAAGTTGAGGAGAAGTCAAAAATGATATTACCTTTCAAAAACGAGTTGAAATGGAGAAGCAATGTGATGGAATAGTGGAGGGGATGAGAGAGCTCTACTTCACGTTAGTTTTGATTTTTGGAGAAGAGAATGAATAGTGAAAGATGATAAAAAAGAGGTTTAAAATTGAAACTTGTATTATTTACAAGTTTGCCATTAATGAATGGCTATTTCCCATTTCCTTTAAAATCTCTCCAATTTGTATTTCATTCATTTTAGTCCAACTCAAAAATATTTGTTTTCGAAACCCGAGGCCCAAAAGATTATTTTAATTATGAAACCGAACCCAAAATAATATTAAAATATTATTTTCACCCGACCCCTAAACCCGGGTGTTACACAATAAACCTAAAAGCCTACAACAAAACCCATAAACAATGAACCCTAAAACTATGAACCCTAAACCCTACACTCTAAACAAAAACCATAAACCCTAAACAAAATAATCATGTACCCAACATAAAAAATCTTGACCCCAAAGACAAAAACTCTAAACCCTAAACCATAAATAAAAACCCTAGACCCTAAACATTTAAACAACTCAATGTGAGAATTAATATTATTAAATGTTTCATATTAAATGCAACAATAGAATCTTTTACTTAATTAATGTTATTATATACTACATCTTAATCTATGCCCTAGGGCATATATAGGTTAGACAAAGCCTTTATAGTTTATGTTCAAGATTCGTAACTCTCTCCAACAATGTCATTTTTAAAGTTTAAACCCGAGCTCTTTTTTGAGAGAGCAATGTGCCTTATTATTACACCCAACATTTGTTGGTTTAAATTTTTTTAGTTTTACTATATTTTACTTACGTTTAGTCTTTTAAAATACTCATAAATCATGCAAATAGACTATTTGAATTTGGATCTTTTAAGAATAAAACATTTTTATTGGACTACTCAATAAAGTTTGTTAGATATAATTTGATATAATATCTGTATCATTTTAATATTTTACTTATGAATTAAAAGATAATAAATATTTAATTTTTTTTATCATATACATATTTATATATTGTATGGATAATAAAATCACTAGAAATAATTTCTTTATATAATTTCCCAACATCGTTTTGTTGCTTCTTGTATATAAAAAACCCAAACACTCATATTTAGGGGTGTAAACGAAACGCGCTCTGGTGGGATCCTTACGGACAGAAAAAGATTGCGGTCAGTTTAATAATGATCGAGTGACATTGCTTCTTCTGTCCGAGCCGAGGAATCTCTTATATATAATGCAAAATGGATCTTGTTCTATCGTTGATCAGAGAAATCTCTATGAAAAATACGATTCGGAGTTTGAAGAAGGGGAAGGAGAATGAGTACTTGACCCGCAACAAATAGAGGAGGATTTATTCAATCACATATTCTGACTCTTTTTCAAATTCGATAAATGTTGGTTGATCGTATATTTCATTATAGTTCTATGATTCAGAGTATCATTTCCTATTTGATCCCTTTGAATTCCAATTTTCGAGGTTGCGATTGGATCGATTCATTAAAAAGAATCGATTCAATACATTTCAATTAAAAATGAAAACAAAAAAAAAACAAAAAAGTATTAAATGAAAAGTCTCGAACGAAAATTTCTTGGATCTTTAAAAGGAAGACTTTGTAAATTTCCATATAAGTAATCATATGGATTATGAATCATTCAAATAGGTATTCCTTGCTCAAGAGATTTGTACGTATATCATATATATATCACAAGACTTGTGATAGCAGAAGAGCCGTTTTCAAGTAGTGTTCGATCGATTACGTATTAATCAATATTGGATTGATTGGTCTGATGATATCGACAAAAAAATTTGTCTAAGTCACTTCGTTTCTTTTTGTCCAAGTTGCTTCTCTTTTTGTCTAACTCACTTCCTTTTTTCTTTTTATCAATATAGTTTTTTTCTTGGTATCTTTGATTAATTTGGTGTTTATTTTTATGAACCAACGAAATACTTATAGTTTGGTATAGAATAAATTGACCATCATTTTTATCGACAAACGAACCGGATCGATAATCAATCGACTAAGTTCACGAGTTGGAGATAATCGGACTCGAACCGCTGACATCCGCCACAGGGTAAACCACCGCCTCTCAGGCCCCCGACTGATTCTACCATAAAGGTCAACGATAGACAATAAATCCCCCCCCGAACAACCTAATATTTTCAAAAAAGCACGTACAATACTTTTGTGTTTACGAGCCAAAGTTTTAACACAAGAAAACCGAAGTATATATTTTATTCGATACAAACTCTTTTTTTAAGATCCACTGTGATAATGAGAAAGATTTCTGCATATACGTACAAATCGGTCAATAATATGATCCCATGATCCTGAACCGATCTTACCTGGGATCGCAAATCCCAAGTTTGTCTATGAAGAGCAGATCTAATTGTATTAGTGTCTATAATTGATTTCTTCTGTGTAATACTAATCGATAGGGCCTCATTGGTAAGTGCTACAAGATCTCGTGCATTGGATGAGCTTGACTCGGCTCGTTAAGATTTTGAGTCGAGTTTGAGCTTAACTCGAGCTTGAATGTGCTGAGCCCGACTCGGCTCGTTAAGAACTCGAGCCAAGATTGAGTTCAATCGAGTCGAGTTTTGGTCAAGCTTTGACCGAGTCGAAATCGAGCAGCTCACGATCTATCTCGTTTCATTAAATTGCATGATTTCATTATAGATGTAATCATACAAAAGAAATATTGTCATGTGCCTCATTAAAAATCGACCCTTAATCATAGTCGAAGGAAAATAGTACACATCAAAATATACAAAAAGTTAAACTAAAAATTAATCTAACATAACATAAATACAAAAAACATCCAACCTACATTTTATTTCACTTTAATTTCAAAATTTTAAAAAATAGTATATTATATTTTTGAGTAGCTTGCGAGCTTTTCAAATCGGATATCAAGTAGCTTGGCTCTACTCGTTAAGAACTCGAACCGAATTCAAGCTCGATTCAAGTCTAATCAAATCAATTTTTGACCGAATCAAGCTCGAATAGCTCACGATCTGTCTCGTGTCATTTATAACCCTACACACATTTGATTTCATGTTATCGTTTAGTTTCTTTAGTCACCTATTAAACTCCAGCCCAAGGGCCTAAACTAACATAAGGCTTCCCAGTTTCTGGGCTATAGCGCGCAGTCCAAACAAAATACAGTAACAAGTTGGCATCATTCTCATTTTAGCAACCATTTGAATTTGATGAATCTACTCAATTATATATATATATATATATAATTTTAGTTCATTGTATGAATGTAAATTGATGGTTTAGATTAAAACTTAAAAAATATAAGATTAGAATTATTCATTTGAGCATTTAATTATAAAGAAGCAAATTATTGGATATAATAACTGTATTTGAATTGTAATTTCATGGACTAATCACTTTCACATCTAATTAAATAAACAAATTATTAAATTCAACAAGTAGTTAAAATGTATTAATATATAAATACCAAATAAAGGTATCAATTAATACAAGTTAAAGATGTAATCCCTTGCCCTGGATACACGTAAGGTCCCCTTTTGCTCATTCCCTGATAATTTGTGTTTTTGTTTTGGTTTGATGATATATAACATAATTATTTAAGGATTATTATTTACTGGCAGTGAAAACTGAAAGTTTTCACAAATGCCTTAATTTTAGGGTTCAGGGTCTTAGTTTAAGGTGTAAGGTTTATGGATTTAAGTGTAGGGGTTTAGAATTTAAGGATAGTGATAAGAATTTAGAGTTTGAGATTATAATTTAGGGTTTATAAGTTAAAACCTAAATCCTAACCGTATTACCTTAAAAATAAAACCAAACTTCTAAACCCTAAATTCTAAACATAAACTCTAAATTCTAACCACTATCTCTAAATTCTAAATCACTACACTTAAACCTTTAAACCCTACACGAAAAGGTTATAAGTTATAAGTTATAAATCCATCATTTAATACATCTGTGGTAACAAAAAAGTTATAAGCGTAATTAAGATATTGATATTTTTATTAATTTTTATTTATATACACGAAAGTTAATAATTTTAAGTGATTAAAAGCTTTCAATTGATATATTTTCTTCCTTCTCCTAAGTTGTTTGATAAGAGAAATTATTTTTTAAAAATACACGAAACATTTTAAATCCGTTTATAGAATTTTCATTTCACACACAACATATTAAATAATTAAATATAAAAGTTACAATTAGTTAATTATGAGTTAGAATCATTTATTATGAGTAATAAATTGAATTAGTCATTATATGCTGGTGATTTGATTCTCGCATATTATAAATGAGACTGGTCGACGGTTTTTAACTCTTCGAAAAATAGTCATTATATGTTGGTGATTTGTTTTTCGGTGTTTTTATATATGTCTAACATTAAAAAATTAAGTTTAGAGTTTAAGGTTAAGATTAGAATTTAGGGTTGGTATATTTTTAAAGATTTAGAATCTATGGTTTAAATTTTAAAATTTAAAGTTAAGACTTAAAATTTAATTTTTTAATATTGAGACATAAAAAGGCATTAAAACGAGTCATGGGATTTTTGTCCCACAACTGATAGGAAATATTCTAATTTCAAACAAAAAAACATTAATATTTTTTTATCTAAAAGAAATAAAAAACTACACCAGCCCGAACGAACTTAAAAAAAACTTTGTGCGTAATTACATTAAATTTAAGGATGAGTCTACTACGTACGACGAACATCGATGAACACCACTAATGATGAACACCGGTGAACACCATTAAATTAATTAATAAAGATTTAAAATTTCAAAGACTCATCATACAATTAATAATTATTTTAAAAAATTCAATTAAATTATTTTTTATATATATTAAAATTTTATTTTTTAATAAGGGCAAACTATATATTTAGTACCTCACTTATTTTCGTATTTCTATTGAACCCTCATTATTTAAATATTATTTCAATTTGATCCTATTCTTTATAAAAAAAATAATTTAACCCTCAACCTAAAACCCTAAACTATTAAAACTTAAACCCTTAAACTCTTAAACATATACCCTAAACCATATACCATTAAATATAATTTCACCATCATCGATCGTTGAATTCTTTTAAAAGTTTTAATTAAATTATTTTTTATATATATTAAAATTAATATTTCCTCCAGATTTTGTCCAATTACAACCGATCGGATATCATCAAGAGGTGATTTTCTTTCTTCTCTTTTCCTTTTATATAATTCAAGAACTGTTTTTTTCTTCTTCTAATTTTGAATGATTTTATACATTGATTGTGTTTGACATTCATGAATGTGTTTACTGTTGTAAAGTTTTTGCTCTTTCATTTCTCAGTTTTTGTTATTTTATCAGAACATTATTGTTTTGCAATATTAAATGTTGGGTATATACATTGTTTAGGGAATGCTTGGATCCTTTCGACCACCCCGAGAGCGAAGCATTTGATGTTTTCGTTAACGAAGTTCTTTGAATTGAACGATTCATTAAATTGAATTGAATCGATGATGGTGAAATTATTTTTAATGGTATATGGTTTAGGCTATATGTTTAAGAGTTTAAGGGTTTAAGGTTTAATAGTTTAGGGTTTTAGGTTGTGGGTTAAATTATTTTTTATAAAGAATATGATCAAATTGAAATAATGAGGGTTTAATAGAAATACGAAAATAAGTGAGGTACTAAATATATAGTTTACCCTTATTAAAAAATAAAATTTTAATATATATATAAAATAATTTAATTGAATTTTTTAAAATAATTATTAATTGTATGATGGGTCCTTGAAATTTTAAATTTTTAGTAATTAATTTAACGGCGTTTATCATTAGTGGTGTTCATCGATGTTCGTCGCACGTTGTAGAATTTTCCTAAATTTAATTAGTAAAGACTGTGAATTTAAATGTTTTTTTAATTAATTATATTTAGTTTATTTATCAATTAATTTGGATTGAATTTTATAGAGACTCATTATGAGGTATTTATTATGAGGTGATACTTTTAACTCAGTTTCTTCATCTAAAGTATCAAAATTCAAACTTTTAATTTTATTTAATAAATTTAATACTTTATCTCATTAGATCACTGATTGTTGTCAAATACAACAGATTTAATTGAAAATGATTATTGAATGAAATTACATTTTTCATTGCACAAAAAGAGTTATTCTTTACAAGCACACTCCTCGGCCAAGAAAACAAAAGTCGATCCTGTAAAATCCCAAATGATGATAAATATTACAAACGATCATCTTCTTTTCAAGAACTTGAATTAGTAAAAACTACGAATCCGAAGGTTTTGTTGTTGACGATGATGAACTGTTCTTGTTGCGACAGTACTGGAAGCTGTTCTCTTCCATTCTTTCGACCATGAAATGTGCAAGCGTGTCATTGCGTTCCACCATGTTTTCCCTACACAAAAACTCATCCCCGGAAATC
This sequence comes from Hibiscus tridactylites, assembly GCA_958450335.1. NCBI lineage: Eukaryota > Viridiplantae > Streptophyta > Magnoliopsida > Malvales > Malvaceae > Hibiscus > Hibiscus tridactylites. The sequence continues at coordinate 75,318,473 of OY288274.1, read as the reverse complement.
AGTTCCACATCTCTGTAATAATCATGGACAAAGACATGTGTTTTAAGGTTGCTCCCTTTCTTGCTTCTCGCCAACACGCCGGCGGTGAAGATCGGCTGCATTCTTCCGGGACTTTCCGGTCCGTCGCCTCTCGGCCCGTCGATTAATATCACATCCCAATCCACTTCGTAAACATGGTTGGGCAAATCGTTGATCCCAAGCTTACACTCCGAGAACAACAGGTTTTGGACCGGCCGGCATTCGTTGTGGATTTGTTCTTTGGCCGACGCTATAAGCTCCTTTGTTTCGCTCATCTTCGTCGTGTACTGAACATCGAAGACGTCGATTTCGGGATGTAACTCTTCGTAATACGCGGCGTAGTACCGGTTTTCTTCGATGAACACCGTGCGGCCGTTGTGGTTCAGCGATTTCCATAAAAGGGTTTCCGGTGTTAGCCCGAAAACGAGGAAATTACAAGGCGAGGAGCATTTCCGGAGCACGTCGGAGATCGGCTTCAGCTCGGAATACAACATGTGGTAACTGTCGTTGGATTTGGAAGCATAATGAAGGAGGGTGTTGACCACGGAGGTCGGCAATGGTGCACCAACACCACCGCCTGCCACGACGGTGATCGCGGCGGCCGTGGCAGTGCTTTTACCGGTAATCAACTCTCGGCTGTATATTAGAGTGAGAAGGAAAGCTATGGTGAAGAAGGAAATGAAAACGAGAAGCCATAATTTGTTGGAACTTCCTTGTTTTTGGATGTAAGGATGGAGGAGGATTAGCTTGGTATTGTTCTTCATTTTTCTCAAATTCTATTTCAATGGCGGAAAAGATTCTTTCTTCTTCCTCAGAGAATCAAAGAGAAGTGGAGTTTGAAATGTTTGTTTTAAACAGAAAGATATACAGTAGGTTGAAGCCAAACATTTCAGACAACATCATGAAGTAACATTTCAGACAACCTAATATCATTATTCTAGAAACCAAACTTAACCTTAAATGCCATTTTTCTAAAAAGTTGGTGGCTTTGTTTCCATGCAATTCTATACGTTGGTTATGTATTTCAATTTTTTTTAAGTAGTATTGGTAGTAGGGGTGTAAACGAGCTGAGTAGAGCTCGAATCAGTTCATTAAAAATTTGAGTTGAGTTTGATCTCGATTTAATTTGTTAAGAACTCGAATTGAGTCCAGTCGAATCGAATATTGACCGAATTGGACCTGAATTGCTCGCCATCTGTCTCGTCTCATTTAAAGCCAATATGGTGAAGATAAGGATTTTCTGAATTGAGTTAAGGATACAATATTAAAATTATTCATTTTTAATACTTATATTCGATTCTCAAATCAAATTAATAGTATAGTAGTATTTTTTTATGGCAAAATGACAAAAGTTGCTCTCAACGTTTGCACGTTTTGTCATTTGCCCCTATATTTTTTGGAGCAAACAATCCCAACGTTTTAATTTAGTCCAAATATACGCCTGATGGATGGAAACTACTAGTCAACTGACGTTCAACGACTGATGTTGACTGGACTTGCCACGTGTTAAGATCCGCTGACGTGTCTGTTATGAGTATTAGTTAAGTAGAGCTAGTGTGAGTCAGTTGTAATGTGAGTCTGTTGTGCTGAGTCAGCAAGAGTTGGTTAGGGAGGTTGTTAGTTACTGACTCTAACTGATTCAGTCAGCATTGTATAAAAACCCAGTCCAGTCTCTTTGAGATGTTATGGACTTATTAATAAAAAGCTGAGAGTGTCGTCTCTCTTTCCTATTCTCCTTCAGTCTCTAAAGTCTGTTATCTAGCATGGTATCAGTCGCTTGTTCTGGGGTTCCTTCCGCTGTGGTTCGTGTTTTTCTTGCTTGCTAAGGACTGTGAGTGTGGATCCAAGATAGTGACTCAAGAATCGGCTCCTTTTGGTCTTCCGTCTCACTGCAATTTCTGGATAATTGCTTCGGTTTTGTTCGATCGGGGTAAGATTCGTGTCCTCGCCTGTCTTGATCTTTACATCAATTCTTTGATCTTATTTCTTTATCAAAGTTATCTTTTCAGTCGCAAGAACATCTGTTTGAGGTTTGGTTGCAAAACGGACTAGTGATTTCTCAGGTAACTTTAGATCGAGAATTGTGCCTTTTGATGTTTATCATCTTTGTGGCATCACAGTCTTTCTTAGCTATATTGGTGATAGTCTTTATTGGTTTGTTCTTGTTTGTGTGGTTGTGGTGGATCTGTGATCTGATTTTTTGTCTCGTAAAGTTCGTATTTCTCGCGTTTTGGTAGTTCTACTGTCCTTTGCTCTGATTCGTTTGATTCCTATGTCGTCTGGTGTATCTAGTTTTGTTGTGAGTGTTGTTCTGATGATATGTTTGGTTTGATACTTCTGCTGAGCTTCGCTGGAGGTTGTTAGGTTTTATGCACATAATCTGTTTGATGGAATGTCTCTGTGGTCTGCTTTAGCTATTTCATTTGGTGATTTGCTTGTGCCTACTGAGTTGTAGTCTGCGTCTGGTTCAAGTGATGGCTACCACCTCGTCTGTTGGGTCTAGTTCTATCTCTGCTACACTAACGTCTTTGACAAATGAGTATTTCATTCAACAACTTCCAAAGCTCGACACCGTCAAGTTAAGTGAAAACACATATGTGATTTGGAAACATCAGGTCCTTCTAATTGTTGAGGGATATGGCCTTGTACCTTTTATCTCGGATCATGAGGTTCCTGCCAAGACAATTGTGGATTCAGCAGGGGTGACAGTTGCGAATCCTATTTTTCTTGCTTATCTTAAGCAAGATAGACTTCTTGCCTCGTGGTTGTTATCCACTATAAGTGCTGATGTGCTTCCTCATCTCACCGGCATTAGTACGTCTTTGGGCATCTGGAATGCTTTGGCAAGAAGGTATGGTGCTAAGTCTTCCTCGAAGATTTCTTCACTTCGACACAGCCTTCATTCTCAGAAGAAACGTGGGCTCTCTGTCAGTGAATATCTTGGAAAGGTGAAACAGATTTGTGACACCTTAAGTGCTGCTGGGAATGTGGTCACAGAGCAAGAACAAGTCAGTGTCATTCTTGCTGGATTGACAGCTGAGTTCGAGTCTGTTATTGCGGTGGCATCACGTGAGGTTTTAACTCTTGAGAATCTCACTGAGATGTTGTTTGATTGCGAAGCAAGACAGAAAGAGTTTATGACTGATGGTTTTGCGATTCAAGCTAATGTGGTCACTCATAATGTTAAGTCAAGGGATTATGCTAAGTCAGGGGATTCTGTTAACAAGGATGAGTTCAGTGGAAATCAGTTTTCGAATAAGTTTTCCACTGTGAATCAGGACTCTAGAGGGCAGCGTGACAACAATTATTTCAGAGGTCGTGGAAGGGGTCGTTTTGGCTCAAATCGTCCCAGTGTCAGCTTTGTGGCAAATATGGTCACTTAGTCCAGAAATGTTACTATCAGTTTGATCATTCCTTCACTGGGCTTCCTAATACAAGAGGAGATTATGGTTCTTATTCTAATGCTTCGAATTTTGGTTCAAAGGCTGAATCCTTTACTCCAGGTTCTGCTCCTGCTCAGGCATATAGTCACACCTTTGTACCTTCTGTTGCTTCCTATCCTGCGAGTTTTGCACCATATGTTCCTTTTGTACCTAGTGGTGTTCCAACATCGTTTTCTCCTACTGCTCCTACTGTCCTACCTTCGGTCTCTACTGTTTTTCCATCTGTTCCAGGTGCTGCAACTTATCCTGGGTCATCTGGTGCTGCTTCTAGTTCACGTGATGTGGTATGGTACCCTGATTCAGGGGCTACTCATCACATCACCAATGATCGAACAAATTTGCAGGCTGAAGCGGCATACACAGGTATGGATTCCTTACTTGTTGGCAATGGTACTCAAGCTCGTATTTCTCATGTTGGTTGTGGTCAGTTGATGTGTGAGGATAGGTCTTTAAGCTTGAACAATCTGTTGTGTGCTCCTGATATTAGGAAGAACTTGTTGTCTGTATCTACCTTTGCTCGTGACAATGGTGTGTTTTTTGAATTTTATCCTCGACATTGTCTTGTTAAGGATGCACAGACCAAGAGGCCTCTGCTGGAGGGGAAGCTCACTCCTGAGGGGTTGTATGAGCTTCGATCTGCTGATTCGAGTGGTGAGCTTAATTCTGTCACACAAGCTTTTGCTGTTTCGAAGTCTGCTTTGCCGTTGGAAGTTTGGCATCGGCGTCTTGGCCACCCTTCGCTTTCGACCTTACATTCCGCTTTGAATTCTTGTTGTATTTCTGTTAGTAATAATACTTTGCCGTCTGTATGTGTTCCGTGTGTCCAAGGCAAGGCACACAAATTACCTTTTTCCTTATCACAAACTGAGTATACTGCCCCCTTTCAACTTGTTGTATCGGATGTATGGGGTCCGGCTCATGAAGAGTCCGATGGATATAGATATTATGTTTCCTTTATAGATGTTTTTAGCAGATTTACATGGTTGTATTTGCTTAAGCGCAAGTCAGATGTTGCTTCTTGTTTTGTTAATTTTTACACTATGGTTGAGGTTCAATTTCAATGCAAGGTTAAAGAATTACAAACGGATGGAGGGGGTGAATATAAGGTTCTCTCAAAATGGTTTGCTGAACATGGTCTTCTTCATCGAATTTCTTGTCCGAACACGTCCGAACAAAATGGGAAGGCTGAACGGAAACACAGGCATATTGTGGATATGGGCCTTACTCTTTTGGCTCAGGCCGGTTTGTCTTTACGGTTTTGGAGTCATGCTTTTGTTACAGCCGTTTTTCTAATAAATCGTTTACCTACTCGTGTTTTACATGGCAAGTCACCGTATGAGTTTTTACACAAGAGTAAACCTGACTATACTTTTTTAAGGGTTTTCGGCTGTGCTTGTTTTCCATTAACACGTCCATTTAATCAACATAAGTTTGATTTTCGGACTCGGCAATGTACCTTTTTGGGTTATAGTCCTCAACATCGGGGTTATAAGTGTCTCGATTCAGATGGTAAGATTATTCTGTCCCGGCATGTTATCTTTGATGAAGAAAAATTTCCTTGGGCCCTGTCGTCCTTGAATTCTTCAGATACTGGGCTGTCTAAATCTGGGTCTGCTGTTTCTGCTGGGTTTCCTCTGGTTCTGGTTTCACCTGGGCCTGATGTTGCGGTCCGTTCTTCGCAGCCCAAGTCTGTTCCTCCTAGTAGGCCTTCTCCTGGGTCTTCTCCGGATATAGAGGCTCCGGTTCAGCCTCCTGGGTCTAGCTCTCAGTCTCCTCTTCATAATACTTGTAGTGAGCCGCCTTCTAGTAGGCCCGGACACGTGGACGGTGTTGATCGCGCCGGTGTTTCAGTCCATGTTGACTCTCCTGGTCATGCTGAAAATACTACTGGGCCTGCGATGTCATCAAACGATATGGGTCAGGGGTCTAGCCCGGGTGCTGATATGGTGAGCCCGGCTACCTATCCTGATATGGTGAGCCCAACTCTTGATCCTGATTTGTTTGGTCCGTCAGAATTAGGGCATACTGTTGTTCAATCCGACTTAGGGCATGGTGGTGTTACAAGTCCTGCCGCTCAATCTGCAGATAACGTTTGTGTGCCCCCTCAAGAGTCTGCGTTTTTCTCTTCTTCTCCCGGTGATTCTGTGCCTTCTTCGGGTGGTTCTCCGGTGTGTGGTGACTCTCCGTCTTCTTCCTCCTCTGAAGGACATTTTTCTGCTTCTCCAGAAGGGTCGTCCTCCTCCGTCCCTAATACAGATGCTGGTCCGTTATTATCTTCTTCTGTGGTCAATTTGCATCCGATGGTCACACGGGGGAAAGCTGGCATTCGTAAACCAAAGGTTTTCACAGCTTTGGTTGCCTCACCTTCTTCTCTTCCTGATGTTGCCGAACCTACCACGATTCGCGAAGCTATGCAGAGCCCTCATTGGCACCAAGCTGCTCAAGCCGAATACGATGCGTTGATGAAGAACAACACCTGGACCATTGTTGAGTTACCCCCCAATCGGCGTGCCGTTCAGTGCAAATGGATCTTTAAGGTCAAGCGTCATGCGGACGGTTCCGTGTCCAGGTATAAGGCCCGGTTGGTGGCCAAGGGTTATCTGCAGCAACCTGGGTGTGACTTTCACGAGACGTTCAGTCCCGTGATCAAACCGACCACTGTTCGCACTATTATCTCCATTGCTGTAACACGAGGGTGGACTCTACGGCAGATCGACGTCAATAACGCCTTCCTTAATGGCGATCTTGCTGAGGAGGTCTATATGACACAGCCTCCTGGGTATGAACAAGGTAATGATAAGAGGTTAGTGTGCAAATTGAATAAAGCTATATATGGTCTGAAACAGGCTCCTCGAGCCTGGTTTGAGAAATTACGGGATTATCTTGTTTCTGTTGGTTTTACTGTGTCTAAATCTGACCCGTCTCTGTTTGTTCGATTGAGTAATAGCTCAGTTGTTTATTTGCTGGTTTACGTAGACGACATAATTGTTACTGGTAATAATGAGGTTGAAGTTCAGACAGTCATCACTAATTTAGATAAGCAGTTTTCGCTTAAAGATCTTGGCTTGTTGAGTTTTTTCTTGGGTATTAAAGTCTCTTATGTTGATGGTTCTGTTGTGCTGAGTCAGACTAAGTATATTCGTGATTTGTTGACTCGGAGTGGTTTGGAGAATGCCAAGGCTCTTCCTACCCCGATGGTCACTAGTCTCAATCTCTCTGTTTCTGATGGGTCTCCTATTTCGAATGTCTCTGAGTATAGAAGCATTGTTGGTGCTTTACAGTATGTTGTCATTACTCGTCCAGATATTGCGTTTGCTGTTAATAGAGTATGTCAGTTTATGCAAAATCCTCTTGACACTCATTTTCAAGCCGTTAAACGAATTTTGCGTTATTTACAAGGGTCTATTGACTGTGGCTTGAAGTTTACAGCAGCTTCTCGTTTGAATATTACTGCGTTTGCTGATGCAAACTGGGGTTCTGACTTGGATGATCGAAGATCGACTACTGGTTTCTGTCTGTTTTTTGGAGGCAATCCTGTCTCTTGGGGTTCGAAGAAGCAATCAGTGGTTTCTCGCTCTACTGCGGAGGCTGAGTACAGGGCTGTTGCTTGTGCTACCTCTGAGGTGCTGTGGCTTTTGTCCTTGCTGCAGGAGTTGCATGTTTTGTGTGAAGGCATTCCTACTTTATGGTGTGACAATTCTAGTGCAGTTGCAGTCTCTGCGAATCCTGTGCTGCACTCTAAGTTCAAGCATGTTGAACTTGACTTATACTTTGTTCGGGAGAAGGTTGCTGCTGGGACTCTTCTGGTTAATGAAGTTCCTGCTTTTGAGCAGGTTGCTGATGTTATGACAAAGCCACTGTCTGCTCCTGTCTTCAATCGTTTTCGTACTAAGCTTGCGGTTGTTTCCTCGTCTTCTGCAGCTTAAGGTATTGTTTCTTCTCCTTCTTTTCTTCTGCTCTGTTCTTGTTGTTGTCCTTGCTCTGCTGCAGGTGGTTTTCTGCTTCTTGTTCAAGATCAGCAAGTTTCAGAAGGCTTCCGAAGTTGGGTGAATGTTATGAGTATTAGTTAAGTAGAGCTAGTGTGAGTCAGTTGTAATGTGAGTCTGTTGTGCTGAGTCAGCAAGAGTTGGTTAGGGAGGTTGTTAGTTACTGACTCTAACTGATTCAGTCAGCATTGTATAAAAACCCAGTCCAGTCTCTTTGAGATGTTATGGACTTATTAATAAAAAGCTGAGAGTGCCGTCTCTCTTTCCTATTCTCCTTCAGTCTCTAAAGTCTGTTATCTAGCAGTGTCGACATCATATTCACAATGTGTTAACATCATATTCGCCACATATCACCATCTAGTTCGACCACATGTCAACATGATAGTCAGCTACGTGTCATCATAAAGAAAAAATATAATAAAATAAACTTTTTTAAAATATAACGTGACATATTCCACGCCAGTTGATCTTAACGCGTGGCAAGTCCAGTCAGAATCAACTGTTGATTGTTAGTTGACTGACAATTTTCATCCTACATAGACATATTTAGACCAAATTAAAACGTTAGTTGACTGACAGTTTTCATCCTACATAAGCATATTTAGACCAAATTAAAACGTTGAAAAATTATTTACTTTAAAAAAGAATAAAAATCAAATAACAAAATATGAAAACGTTGTGCGCATTTTTGTTGTTGTCATTTTACATATTTTTATTGAGGAATGGTGAAACAAAGTGGTTGGAGAAGGGGATTGGTGGGGGTGGGGACTATTGTTAGTGATACAATAACTAATTGCAAGCCAAAAGTCGTTTTTTCCATCAATTTTCAGGTTTAGTTTTCACGAAACCTTTATTAATATAATATAGAGTTTCTTGAATAATTAGTTACCATTGAAGTTGACAATCCACCTGCTTTTAGATTCCCATTTGCAGAAACAGGGATTTAAGATTTTAATAATTAATAAAACAAAATCAAGTTGAATATTTGTTTTGGATGGGTTCTGCCGTCTAACAAACAAGTTATTTTTTGGCTTTCTATTATTGTTTAGGTTGAAAATTTTCAGATTTGTAAAGACTATGTATACATGGTGTGTTATTAAAATGTTAAAAAAAATTAAACAGATACTATCTTATAATCATACCAGTATATTTAAAAATAATTCTGAATTTGTTTAAAAGCTTAAACAATATACAAAACCCAAATTTTAATTTGTTTCTTTATTATTTTTCTGTTATTTTTAATAAATGGTATGTATTAATGATATGAAAAAATTAAAGGTGAGATTAATGATTCTAATCGATAAAATTATAAATAACATTATAAAAAGAGTTTATAAAATATTTTTTCGACATTTAATGGATAATGTCCTCTTCATTCAAGGAAAACGTCATTACTTCGCCATTGAAATTGAGCAAAGGGTGAAATATTAAAAAACACACACAAACAAAAGAGGAAAATGAAAAGGCACACATTTCAAGTGTATAAGTTAGCTTAAGAAGATGGGCAGATGGCAGATGGCAGATGGGATGTGATTTTTAACAAGATAAATATTTTTTAATATGTGTATTCGTCCTACGATTTATGTTCGGGGTGCATGGTTGTCCCTCATAATAATGTCGTCTCTAAAATTTGAACTCGTATTTTTTCTTTGGGAATGCAATGTACCTTACCAATGCACCCAACACTTGTTGGTAATAAGATAAATATTTTGAAGTATAGTGTATTCCCTAAGATTTAATAAGTTTTTTTATGTATTATAATCACATATACAGACAGTAGAAACTTTTTGTTTTTATAAGCGCATTACTTTTAGTTCAGGGCATTAATTTTAGGGGTTAAGATTTTAGTTTAGGGCTTATGTTTTTAGTGTAGGTGTTTAGAATTTAGGGTTATGGTTAGAATTTAAGGTTTAGAGTTAGGGATTTAGGTTTCAGCATATAAACCCTAAAAATCAACCCTAAATCCAAAATTCTATCAACAACCCATAAATTCAAAACTACTACACTTAAATTCCTAAATCCTAAATTAAAATATTAATATAAATAAAGATTTCACACGCGCTTATGCATAAAATAATTATTTTTTATTTTATATATGAAACGAGATTTAGGGGCGGAACACAAGCAAGACTAGAGAGGGTCGTGCCCCCAGGATTTGAAATATTGTTAATAGACCATTGAATTTTTTAACTTGTTTTAATTTGCCCTTTTTAACTTCGGAAAAAGAAGTTTTGCTGGTGATTTGCCTTTTTGTCACGGAGAGACTACAAATCCCACCTACTGTTTTGCCTTCATTTCTATTATACAATTCGCTCAGCATTGAATTGAATTCAAATCTATTTTTTTTAAAAAAGTTAATTCAATACAAATCTGATTTTCGTTTTAAAAAAAATGTTTGAAAGTTTAATATTTTCTTTAATATTGGTTATAACTTATTTAGGTATATGGGACTGTTTCTACAATGATTTCCCGACGAAAAATGTAAAGTTGTCGTACATTCTCGGTGGTTTTAATCCATTTTTTTAAATATATATTTAGGACTAAATTGAAAGGTGTTAAAATTACAAGGACTGAAATAATTTTTCTAAAAAGCAAACAGTGCTTTTGAATTTGTTGCTGCTGCCTAATTTCTTAATTCAGTGCTCCAACTTCTCCAATTTTTCACTTCAATCTTCCAAATTTACATTCCTTTCAATTTCTTCCCAAAATTAGAGAGAGAAAAAGAAATTGTCAAGAAAAGATAATGACTTTAGTGTGATTTTAATAAAAAAAGAGTAAAGTTTGAAAAGTCGTCAAGATAATTTGATGATTTTTAATATATCTTTTGGAAGGTTTGACGAGTTTTACCGTCATTGTAATAACCTCAAATCTTTAAATATTTTAAACCAACCTTATTTTTTCAATCAATATTTCCTTCATTAGCCTAAATATCATTTTTTAAATAGTTGCTCATAAAAAACGAGTGTCAAAATCTGCCACTGACAACATTTATCCTTTAATAATAATTTTTTGACAAAAATACTCAGTAAAATAAGAGGCGTGAAAATAACAAATGTGACGATTGAAGTTCTTAATTTTAATGTGCTTAGATGAAACGAGTATTTATATTCATAAGTTAAACACGAATTAGAAATAGTTTAAAATAACACCAATCAATTTGCCTAAGTGGTTAAGGGGACATTTATTGTTTTTAGAGGTTACGAGTTCGAGCACCAGTAGTTGTAGCAGGGTGATTGAGCATGAATTGTCAAATGGTTGAAAGTATATTCAGAACATATACTACTTATAATCATCTTAGCTTAAAAAAAAATTTAAATAATTTTGGAATAAGTTAAAATAGTTTAAACTATTTTAACCTTAACTAAATATACATGTTATTATTAGGGATGAGCATTTTATGCGATTCGGCCTGACCCATGACTAATAATGTAACTTTTTTAAATATTTTTTAAGAATATTTGTAATAATACTCCCTCTATATAGATATATTCATAATCAGGTCTTTAAAATTGAATTTTTTATTTACAATTTGGTCATTAAATTTATTTTTACAATCAGGTCCCTAAAATTATTTTTTTTACAATTAAGTCCTTAAAATTGAATTTTTTTTACCGGTCAGGTTGGGTTTATGTATAAATTTTTTAAGTCAGGTCAAATTTTTAAAAGGAAGTGGTCGGGTTCAGGAGGGCCAAAAACTCGATTTTTACCATCCCTAATTGTTATATATGAGCAAACAGAACACGAGTTATTAGTCATTGAGCTCGCGCTCGATACTTTGGAAAACAGAACAATATAGATATTTAGGTTTGCGAAATTTGATAATGAGGAAGTCTGCAAAAAAAATGCAATTGAAAGAAGTTTGACCGACGATAAAGAATGGTTCGTTGGGAAGGCTCAGAAGAAATTTGAAAGAGAAATTGAACAGAAAGGGCAGTATGAGCAGATTTTAAAGGAAACAACAGACAAGTTAGTAAGACTGAATTTATAGGTCAAAATTAATATTTAATGTAAAATTAATGTTCCCGTCTCTTTCATGTAAAGACCTGTATGTGTTGCGTGTAAATAAGACTATCGCAAATAGTGCAAGTGTACACGACGCAAATAGTAAAGTGATACTAAAGTATCGGATATCGTCTTCACAGGGACTGTAAATAACTCTATCCTTGAATTGTTGCACAAGAAAAAAAAATAGTTTAAATGATTGTTTGATGTAATCTTGAGAAATAACTGAAATAAAAGATAAGGTAAACAAATTGAGAGAATAGGTCGGAATGACCAAGTCTAGTAAGGCACATCAAAATTTAAAACTCAAGTGGAAAACCTGTTCGCAAACTAAGTGTTTATTTCGACGGCATAACGACAGGACTTAGTGAAAACCATCAAGTTAAATAAACCTGTTTAATACATCAAGCAATAATATTTTCCAAAGTCATTCACAACATAGACATCACAAATAACATAGGCAGCCATGATTACTTAAATAAACCCATCATAGGATAGTTACAAAATAAGTATCAGTTAGCATATCAAAATACTTCTAGTTTAATATCATACATAACAAAATATAGGCACATGTCACCCTGAAAGTACAAACGATGGATAGAAACATTACAATAAAAAAGAATACCAAATGTGTCGATCCTCCAAGAGTCAGCTACGAGGTGACCTATCCAAAATATCTGAAAGGGGAAAGAATTTGGGGCGTGAGCTAGAAAGCTCAGTGTGTTCCAACAATGCAAGTAAAACAGTTGCATCAATAAACAATGAATCATGTTATGCAAAACATATCATAAAAAGGCATCAATGTTTTCATGCAACCTATCTACCCTCCAACCGAACACCATGATACAATTCCCCAGAACAGTATCCTATACTGACATTAACCCAAGCCCATTGGGCGGGGTACCATCCTAAGGTTATACCTTAGAATACGGGCGGCCCTAGTCGAAAATTATGAACCGAAAACGGGCGGACCTGGCCAAAGCCTAGGATCCGAATACGGGCAGACCTAGCCGAAGCTTAGGATCCGAATACGGGCGGACCTAGCCGAAGCTTAAGATCCAAATACGAGCGGTCTTACCAGCTGGATCTGGGCTGAGCCGATAGTCTCCACATCATACCCCCAAGTACATCTACTAATTAGTCCGGGTAGTAACATAGTATGCAACAATAATAGTCATAGCAATGCTCAACAACATATTTCTACACTGATAACCGAAAATCATAAGTATGCTTGTCATATCGAATGCTAGAGCATAATTCAAACATACAGTACAATCGTATTTCTTTCATAAACAGAAAACATGCTAGCTTTTCACAAAATCAAGTTTAGCAATCATATACACATAGTATATTTTATCAAATCATGTGAAGCATGTAAAACAGTAAATGTGCAACAGTCATATAGCACACAAGGAACACACCTCAAAAGATGAGATCGGTCAGTCAAAAGGTCTATCGAGCACCGGGATCACGCTCCGCTACAGTATTGGAACCTAAAGACAAGGATTATGGTTATAATCAAATTTACACCTTGATTCGTATTAAAATACTAAGTTTATAGTCGTACGAGTGACGATCGGAACACGAGGCGGTACGGATCGAGACGAGCTGGGCTGGGCGTAGGCACGATCGGGAGATCCACGAGTACCTATTAAATCAGAAGATTAATATCAGTCCTTAATCATCAATTTCTCTTAAATGACATAACTTATACATATGCATATTTGGGTTCAACGTCAAATTTGGAGGCTTTCGGGTTAGAATTTCATGAAACGGGCTTCAAAATCGGACTCAAGACGTCGAAAAATATAAAATAGGACTTTTCAGAAAAAGTTGACTTTTTGGTCAAAGTCAGCGCTGACGTCAGCGGTCAAAGTCAACGCTGACGTCACTGGTCCAAGATTGACTTGGCGAGTTGACTCAATGGGTTGACTCGGGCGAGTTGACTCACTGAGTTGACTCGGACGAGTTGACTCACTGAGTTGACTCGGGTCAACGGGTCGGGTTTGTCAACGGGTCGGGTCGGTCAACGGGTCGGGTTGGTCAACGGGGCTTGACTGAGCTGACCGGTTCAATCGGACCAGCCGGTTCAGACCGGTTCGGTCTACGTGGACCGGCTCTTACCTTTAAAACTCAAAGGTCGTCGGACAGTCGTCGAAACCTCGCCGAAAAAGTTCGTTTCACGTCGTTTTCTGCCGGAAAAAGACACAATCAACAACCCATCATTTTATTACATCTCTAGGAAACGAAATGACACTGGAAACGAACCAAAACTCACTGGATTCGTCTTTAATCGTTCGAACACGTCGGAAAAAGACGTAACTCCGACGACGGGGCAAACCACGATGAACGGGCGAACGACAATTTGGGTTTTGATCAGCCTGCGACGGGGAGTCCAACGACAGTGGTGGCGCGGCGAACGGACGTCGAACGGCGCCGGAAAACTCGAAAGAAAAAGCAGACCGGTTTAGCCCTAGGTCGCAAATCTTCAACGGCCAATTGCCGGTGAAGGGGGCGGTGGCTGAGCGCGTGGGTTGAGGGGTTTTTCTCGGGGTTTGACAGTGAACACTTTAACGCCGGCGGTGAGTGCCACGACGCGGCGGTGAGGCTTGATCGTCGGTGAACGGGTTTTTAGGGATAAGAGGGAAAATGACGAGTGGGAGGGGCGTTTCTGGAAGTTTTTGGGAAAAAGATCCCAATTAAATTACATTCGATATGTTAGGTAGGATATTTTAATTATTTAATTATTATATTATTTTAGGATCTAATTAAAATTTAATAATGGTAGGTTATAACCAAGAGATTCAATAGCTCAATTGGCTGGGCATTGGTTTAAACCTCTTGAGGTTGTGGGTTCGATTCCCACAACCCTCACTACCTTCTCTTTTCTTCTTTTTTATTATTATTATTATATATATTTTTTAAGGGTGTTACACCTCCCAGCGTAAATCAAAAGGTGAACACCAATGTTTGTGAATTCTTCTTTAGCCACTTAACCTTGTACTTATCCCTAAGCCAAGATGGTTTAACCATAAACTGAAAAACACGTATTTACCCTTTTCGTATGCTTAACTCTCCCGATATCAAGCAAATGGATAACCTCACAATGTTCTCCCGATGCTCTTATGAGATATTGAAAACTAGAGTAAATAAACTTGAAGTTTTATTACTTGAACAGAAAAAATCCTATGAACAATACAATCTCTACAACTACTTTACAAGATCAACCCTTAGCCCTTGGGGAAGTTTAGAACATGGTGAAGAGAGAGAAACGACTAGGGTTTTGGGGGAAGACGGCTAAGAGTGAGATATCCTTCTCTAGGTCGAATTACATGCCTTTATATAAGCCTTGGGTTCAAGTTTTCTAATATGACAAGAATACAAGTTTAAATTAAAGTACAACTCTATTAAAGACTAAATCTTTTGAGTAGATGCCTTTAATTCGTCCTCTTTTCTTGCTTTAACTTTCTTCCTTGAACTTTGGGCCTAACATTCCTTCTGCTTCAGGGCTCAAAAAAATACAGGAGTGACCCATGACAGACCGACTTGAATTTCTCTATTTGTCGAGCTCCACTTCACTTTTTCACCTCAGTGTCTCTCTGTCGTCATGGCTGCCACAACAAGTATCACGACAGGCAGTGCTTTTTATCCTACAGTTCCAGCTCCTCAACTCGCCTCTGCTCCTTTGCTGCCCTGGATTGCTGCCGCGGCAGATACCTGCAAAAATGAACAATTTCAGCAGCATTTGTACAGTTTTATCTAATTGTGATATGTATGCAAAAATCTATTCTAAATGCAATTAATCATGTTTGAGTGCAACAAAAATATGAGTAAATAAAAGGTAAAATATAAAACTTTTATGCACTCAACAATATGCGTGAAAAAAAAATACAAGAGAGTTATTTGAGCCGATTAATCTTTGTTTTGTATCGGTTTTCTAATGGATGTGGGGGTAAATATAAGCATGAATATATATAATAATATTAAGTTGTTTATGTACAAGAAACAATTTTCTCATATGCATCCCGGTGCAGTGGTACATGTTGGACGTCGGATGCACATGACCCGGAGCCACCTTTCTCAAAAAAATTTAGGAGATTTTTTATATAATAAAATTAACACAAATGTTTTAAAAAAATATTGACACTCTTAAAAAAAACTAACACCCCTTAAAAGAATTAGATGCCATAATTTGTTCACATCTACTTAAAAAATTAGATTACTTCATTTATCATCATACTTTTAATAAAGTTGCGATTTGATCATATTATTTTTTTCCGAAGCAATTAAACCACTAAACTATTTAATTAGATGGAATGTGACCACTAGCCGTTAAAACCTAACGAATGATGAAAATAAATAAATTAATTATTCAATTAGGTGGTGACATGTGTCACCTGATTGGAGGATGAAAATAAATAGAACAAAACTAGATATAGCTAGAGGTGGCAAACGGGTCAATCGGTTCGGGTTCGGTTCGGGTCATTTCGGTTTCGGTTATTTCGGGTCTGATATCATTCGGTTCAGATTCGGTTCGGTTCGGGTTCGGTTCGGTTCCAGTTCGGTTCTATTGTTCGGTTGATTTTCGGGTCGGTTGATTTTCGGTTCAGTTGATTTTCGGTTCTGTTCGGTTTGGATCGGTTCGGGTCAATTTCTGGTTGATGGGAGATCGGTCGGTTTTAATCAAGTTTTTAGGTTGGTCAGTTTTTTTACACTCTTTATATGGCTTTATAAAGCCAATATATTTAACTTTTTGGTGAGTTGTGCGATTGTTCATATCTCATCTTTTTTTATTTCTATTAATATCTTTTATTTATTTCGGGTTGTCTTCGGTTCGGGTCCATTCGGTTCGGTTTCATTCGGTTCGGTTCCATTTCGGTTCAACTAAAAATCAGTTCATTTTCGGTTCGGTTTCGGTTTCGGGTCAAATTTCGGGTAAGCATGTTCGGTTCGGTTTCGGGTTCGGTTCGGGTAAATCCGTTCGGTTTTTGGGTCTCGGGTCAAGTTTGCCAGGTCTAGATATAGCGACCAACGAGAAACGAACCTAGGTAACCAAGGAAAGGAGAAGCATGGCTAAGCCATTAGGCCAAAGCCACTTTTGTGATACAAAATACAAATAATCAATATAAGTCATAATTGGTTCTTTATTCTAAGGAAAAGTAAATAAATGTCGATTAACGGGATTCAGACATGACACACTTAAAATGCATAAAAATATCTAAGCAAATGAAATAAATCTAATAATTAAATTAAAGTTAACAACATTTTGTATATATTTTAAAATATAGTTAGTGCACAATTTAAAATAAAAATAGTTTTAAGAGTTTTGTATTTTAAAACTAAATTTAATATTTTTTTCGCATTTATTTTTATAACTTTACATATATAATCGTTGAATTGATTTTTTAACTTAATTTATATTTTTAATATTTATGAAAAATTTAATTAAAATAATATATATATGTGAAATTATATTACAAATTTAAAAAATTAAGATTATATTATGTTTATTTAGTGAATACAAACTTACGAATATAATTCAAATGAATTGATATAATTTTAAATTATAATTTAAAATATATACAAAATATTGTTAACTTTAATTTAACTATTAGATTTATTTCATTGGCTTAGATATTTTTATGCATTATAAGCGTGTCATGTCGAATCTCGTTAATCCCTATTTATTTACTTTTCCTTGCCATAAAGAACCAACTATGACTTATATTAATTATTTGTATCTTTTATCACAAAAGTGGCTTTAGCCAAGTGACTTAGCCACGCTTCTACTTTCCTTGGTTACCCAGTTTTGTTCTGTTTATTTCCATCCTCCAATCAGGTGACATGTGTCACCACCTGATTGGAGGATGAAAATAAATTTATTAAATTAAATATAAATAGTAAAGTCTTCCAATAAGGTGGTGACACGTGTCACTACTTAATTAAATAATTAATTTATTTTATTAAATTAAAATTATGATTTAATTGATAGAATGTATAAGTATCGAGAACCAAATGTGTAATTATACAAATTTTTACTAACTGCCACGTCACACCCTCCGTTAGGTTTTAATGACTGGTGATCACATTGCATCCAATTAAATAGTTTGATGGTTTAATTGCTTCGAAAAAAATAATATGGTCAAATTACAACTTTATCAAAAGTATGATGGTCAATGAAATAGTTTACCCATACGTGCACTAGAATCCAAAGTAGCATGGGGCATGGGCTTTGGTTTTGACTTATCTTACTTAAGCTGACGGTTTATTATTTTTTTTAACAATCGACATATAATTTATTGACTGATTAATTTGGATCGGTTACTGCAGAGGTCTATTATGGGACGACCTTTCTAATTTAATTTATTCCATTCACAAAAATTTGAGTCTTTAATCTTGCTTAAGGAATCTAATATCTCATTTCACTAGACTAATTGATTGTTGGTTAGGCTGACCATTTATATTTAATCTCTGATTTTGTTTACACTAATTCATAATTTCTGAGTTTGTGGCTTTGTTTTCGTTTTCTAGGGATTTGCTCGACTAGACTTCACTGGGGGCATGATTACTTCGAACCCAAGAAAGGATTGGCTCTCATTGTAGAGAATAAAATTAAGAGCCCAATTTGTGTAATTATTTCGCAGGCCTTCAAAGGGCCGGCCCAAGTTCACAACCGATTTGTGCTATGACGACGTGGCTTATTTTTATTGGTTGTAGGTGGATTCTTAAGTTTAGATGGGTAAACATGTGGGTTTTCATTGGGTTGTTTCCGGATGTGAGCTTTTTTGGGGTTAGTGCTATTTCATTTTTGATTTTCCCCCCGGATTTGAACCGGTTCGGGTTGGAAAAGCATATATGGATTAAAATATATATATTAAAATTAACTAACAACTAATTGGTCTAGCGAGACAAGATATCAGATCCTTTAAGTAAAATCAGAGGTTTGAATCTCAACGTTGTGAATGGAGAAAATCAAGTTGGGCGGGTAGCTCTCATATTAGACATCTGCAAAATTTGATACATATTAATCAGCCAATGGGTCAGATACTAAAATTTTATAATAGTTTATATATGTATTTGGTAATTAAATTAGTTGTATTCTCCCAAGATGATACCTAAAAAACTTTCTCTCCTAAATTTGGTACATGAACTATGCGCCTTCTCCCAAATTGATACTTAAAGAATATTCACCACTAAGTTGATATATGAACTAGACACATTCTCCAAGTTGGTACCAAAACTTATGCATTATATCAACTTGGTCATAATTTGAAACAATTAAATAAATTTAACCCTATATATTTAAAAAGTCTATCACTTTACTCTTTATTTTTTTACTAAATTGTTTGTTCTTCTCCAAAAAATATATATTATTTTTTTATTATAATAAAAGTTTAACATTAACTTGTATTATGTTAGAATAGAATTATCCAATTGTTGCTTTGATCTGATAGATTCACTTAGTTTGACAGTATCACAAAAATAACTAAATTTATAGAATTTTTAAATATGAAGGTTAAATTTATTGAATTATTTCGAAGTATGACCAAATTGGTAAAATGTACAAATTTTGGGACGAAATATGTTAATAAAAGTACCAAAATAGTGGATGAAATTAAAATTCGGGTACCAACTTGGGAGCAAAACATTCTTTAGATACCAACATGAGAAGAGGTGTCTAGTTCAAATACCAACTTGAAACTAAAAATTCTTTAGATATACTTGGAAGAAAATGTCTAGCTCAAGAATCAAATATATATTTGAACATATTTTCTTTTAAAATTATTAGAGAATTAATTATGAGTTAGTTGGTTGTTAGCTTCTTTTCTGGAGGTCAAAGAAGTAAGTTCTTGAGTTGTATAAATCAGCACATGTGTAATTTCTTTTGTAATTCATTCGATAATAATAAAATCATTTTTTTATTTGTCCTTCTCTCTCTTCCTCTCGAATACATCAGAAACCAATTTCCCAATTTCCCTTCTAGGGTTTCAGTGTCTTCTTCCCCTTTCAATCTTTCAATCTTTCTAACAAAATTAACATGGTATCAGTTGATTCAACCGCTTCTCATTCATCCGAATCCATTCTATCTCATCGTATCTTTCTCAGCGATGATACTTTCGACCCATATTATATTCACCCAAACGAAAACCCTTTCCTTGTCCTCACTTTTGCTCTTCTCAATGGCAGCAACTATCATGCATGGGCAAGATCAATGCGAATGGCGTTGATTTCTAAAAATAAGTTTCAGTTTGTAGACGGGTCGATCAAGGAAGTTCAAGAAGATAACATGCGTTATCATTCGTGGGTGAAATGCAGCAATTTAGTTTTGTCCTGGCTGTAGAGGGCCATTGCTCCGGAGATTGCTCAAGGGGTTATTTGGATAGATACGACCTACGAGCTTTGGGTTGATCTATTTGACAGATTTAAGCAAGGAGACTTGTTGCGTGTTTCAGATCTTCTCCAAGATTTTTATAATCTTCAACAAGGTAGTCTCTCTGTCACTACCTTTCATACCCAGTTAAAGGTCATATGGGACGAGATTTGTAATCTCCGTCCTCTTTCTTCGTGTTCATGTCTTGCGGTTTAATACCGAAAGCAAGAATTTATCTTGCGTTTTCTTAGGGGCCTAAACGATAAGTTCTCAATTTCAAAATCCCAAATTTTAATGACTAAACCCCTTCCTCCTATCAATGAATTTTTTTCTATTGTTGTTTAGCATGAGAGAACTGTCAATACCTCTGCCATTCTCAATGATTCTAATATTCTTCTTGTTGATAGATACAATTCTAAGAAAAATAAGCGTAGTATTTCTAGGTATGACAATAGGGGTTCTGGGTCTGGTAAGTTTTCTGGTAATGGTATTAGTCGAAGACCTCTTTGTACTTACTGTGGTTTATATGAGCATTCAGTCGAGAAGTGTTATAAAAAACACGGCTACTCCCTGGGTATAAGTATAGGTCTCAGTCTCAGTCAAAGTCAAATTTGGTTGGAGATCTTAATTTTGGTGATAACAATATTTTTAAAGATGAGGGTCATTCTGTAACCTTTACAAGAGAACAATATGTTGTTCTTTTAAATCTTTTGCAAGAAAAGGGTTATGTCAATCCTTCCAATCCTGTCAATGTATCTGCTGTAACACCCGTGTTTTGGGGTTAGGAGTTATCCGGGTTTATAGTTCGAGTCAATAAAATTAAATTAAAATAAATTCAACCTAAAATGTGGTGCAATTGAACTTTAATAAAAAGGGAAGGGCTTATGTTGTAATTTGCCCAAAAGCTTTTAAAAAAAAGATGACAACTTTCAAATTGTCATCTTCTTCCCCCTTTTCATTTTATACCCAAGTGAGAAACACCCCCCATTCCCCAAACTCTCTCAATTTTCAAGCTCTAATTTCATTCGATTTCTTCATCAATTCAAGGGGCTTTTGAAAGGTAATCACATATTTGAACTCTCCTTTCCATTTCCTATTCATACATGGTCTTAAATTTTAAAAATATGAACTTTTGAAAATTAGGGTTTATATCAAAGTTTGGGTTTTTAAGGGGTTTTTCATCTTGTTTTGACAAATTGAGTTGGGGCTTTGTTTAATCATGTTAAAATACACATAATATGTTAAAATGAGTAATTTTGGGTAAAAATCCGAAATTGGGTTTTGGTGGATTTTTAGGAAGGTTTTTAGATGAGTTTGGGTATGATTTATGTTGGAATTTGAGGGTTGATGTTAGAGTAATAGTTGGGGGTTGTTTTGGAAGTGTTTGAATGTGTTAAATATGTTGAAATCACAAGTTTTGGACTGTTTTTCATGACTGCTCGGATTTGATGATTTTGGGGATTGTTTATGGCTTAAATTATGTGTTTAATGTTGGAAATTGGGGGTTGATGGTTATACTATAGTTGGGCAGTGTTTTGAACATGTTTAAGAGTGTTTTGGATGACTACAATTCTGATTTTTGACGGGTTTTAGTGGAAGTACGAAAATAAGAAATTGAAGAATGAACTTGGCTTTGAATTGTGAGAATTGAAGTGGATTTGTGTGTTGATGTTAAACTTTAGGTTTGTGTCTGATTTTGAGGTTAATATATATTGTTTTTGAATGGTTAGAAGCAAGAGAAATCAATGGTGAAGCTTCGGGCTCGAATCCGGAAACTTGGATGCTTGGTAGGCTTGTCGGCTTGTGCTAATGGAGTAGTCGGTGAGTGGTTAAAATATTTTAAATGGTTTTGAGCAATTGGTTCGAGCATGTGGACTAGGTTGAGATTGGTAGACTCACCTAGAGTTAGGATTAGGGTGGTAGCCTAATCCTAAGCTTTAGTTAGAGACATTGGATGATCTCTTTAATTGATGTTATGCCTCATGATTATCTGTGTATGTATAATGTGTTATACATGTTATTGAGACATAGTTTGATGCATTGCTATGCATGTGGTTTGGATTGTAATTGTGTATGATGATGTTGAGTTTAATATGATGTAAGATGCCACATTATTACTCTTGAACATGACATTATGATATTATGTTGTTGAGATAATTGATGTTGAGCTTAATATGATGTAAGATGCCAAATTATGACTCTTGAACATCAAAGGTTGTGAAATTTGATTAATTGGCACTAGTATGCTTGGGTACAATGATCGATCATTAGGATGAGTGTGCACACAAATTGAGTCAAAACGTACGTGGCCTTGGTGGCGTTAAGGCACCAAGGAGGAGTACGGTGATGTAATATTCCACCGGAAGCTTTTATATATTTCTACGTGATGATGAGTGGAATCCCATCCGTAGGGCATGTGGCGATGAGTGGAATCCCGCACATGCAAGGACCGGTGATGAGTGGAATCCCACCGAGGTAATGTTGTTGTTGGAAATGCGTTCCAACATGTTATCCGCGTATTCGAGTCATAGCTAGGTGCCAATAAGAGAAAGTATGTTTATGCCAATATGAAATTATGCATACATGATAATATGAATTGATATGTGTATCAATGTAATATGAAATGTGAATTTCAATGTGAAACGATATATGATGTGGTTAATACATTGAGTTATGTATCATTGTATGTTGAACTGTTAAGTTGTTGAGCATGGCATGAATTTGGTAATATGTTCATGCATCACCTATACTTATGGCTCATGTGAATCGAAGGTAAAATCATGTATAATATCATGATAGTTGCTCGAGCTTGGACCCTGCATTGTCGAAGGTTTGCTTTATGAGCTACCCTCACTAAGCTTTTATGCTTACGCTCTCTTTTGTTCGACAATGCAGATAAATAGCTTGTGGGTGGCAAGGGCAAGGAAAGGTCTCCAAGTGTTGCTTTTGGTGAGCTCAATGTATGAGTTTGAGTAAATGAATGTAATAGTTAAGCAATGGGATAGGTTTTGATGATTGAGTTTTGATGTATGTCGATATTGGTTTGATTCTTGGATGCCTTGTTTAATTTGTAAATATCGTTGTTGATGCATGCCTTGATGAATGCTTGAGTGATGTATGCTTTGTTGATGTTTAAATTGCTTGAAGGCATGTAAACCTTTATGTGATGAATGGTGCTTTTGTTTATCAATGTTTCAAGCATGCTTGTATGAAAGGCTCTTAATGTCTAATTTACCATGTATGCATGATCGTTCATATTCATGCCTTGAGTATGTTTGGGTATGGCGGGGTACGTTTAATCTAGGACGTATGCCTCTAGACTTGGGTTGTTGGTGTGGTGTGCCTTTAGCCCTTTTTAAGCTCTTATGTATGATTATATATGTTCTTGTTGAGTTTTTACCGTAGAAAGTCATTAGAGTTAGGCAGTAAGTGCTCCCCTGCACCTAGGTTTCGAAACTATGGGTAAAGTTTCGAAACCTTTGCAAATTTTGGGATTTCTGGACATTCTGCCAGCCAAAGTTTCGAAACCTTTGGGGAAGGTTTCGAAACTATGGTCAAAGGTTTCGAAACCTTACCCAAGGTTTCGAAACTTTTGGTGAAAATTGAGTTCCAGTGGTCACTGCCAGCCAAAGTTTCGAAACCTTCCCCAAAGGTTTCGAAACCTTGACTCAAAAATGCACTGTTTGACCCTTGTTGGCCTGTTTGAAGAGAAAAACACATAGGTACTAAGATGCCTTTAGTCAAGATTAAAATTGAGATGTTTGAATGTGGTTTGAGGGTTTGAATGTTGTCTCGTGTGATATGTTCCGCTGTTTGATCACTTGGAATTTAATACTCGAACGTGACAAGATTAAAATGAAAAAAATAGGGTTGCTAACCGAGGGGGAACCTTAACGGGTTTCGCTTCGGTTTTCCCCGTGTGACCCACTCGGACCGGTCATCCGGCCAGACCGTGACGAGGGGGTTACATCTGCTGTTCAGAATTCTGCTCAAAATTTTATTTCCTCTGTCAATGTTCTTTCCTCGAATTTTATTTCAACAGCACATGAAGAGCAAGGTACCATTCTTTCTTGTCTTAATTTGGAGTCTAGTGATTCTACTAATATCATGTGGATTATTGATTCGGGTGCTACTGACCACATCATTAATTCTTTAAGTTTTTTTCAAGAATATTCTGTTGTTATTAATAAGTTTGTTAAGCTTCCAAATGGGCAATTGGTTAAGGTTATGCATATCGGTATTGTGCTTCTTTCAAATGGTTTAATTTTGTCCAATGCTCTTCATATACCTTTTTTGGTTTTAATTTGATCTATGTATCATTATTAACAAAACAAAATGATATTTCATTAATTTTCTCTAATGATTGATGTTTTATACAGGGTGTCACTCCTTGAAGGACGATTGGTATAGCTAAACAATGTAATGGTTTGTATCAACTCAAGACTCCTATTATTATTAGCAATTTCGTTGATTCTAATATTTGCAATGTTGATGCTTCTATTACTTCTGGATTGCTGTCTAGTTTATCTTCCAATTCTGATATTTCTGGTTTATTGTCCTCTAGTTTGCCAAATTCTGATGATTTTGGTAGTTTTATTAATTCTTTTCAATTGTTGCATGCTAGATTAGGATACCCTTCAAGTCTTAGGATGAAATATTTTGCTGATTTGTGTGATAAAATTCCCTTAGTCCAAAGTTCTGCTTCTTTAAAAATTGTTTCTTGTGATGTTTGTAGTCTTGCTAAGCATAAATGACTTTCTTTTCCTTCTAGCAATTCTACTTCTGAATTTATTTTTGACCTTATACATATTGATGTTTGGGGACCTTTCCCAATTGAAAGTCTCTATGGTCATAAGTATTTTTTTACTATTGTAGATGATAGAAGTATATTTGTTTGGGCCTTTCCTATGAAACATAAATCTGATTCAAAAGATTTTATTATAAAATTCTTTAATTTTGTTAAAACACAGTTTTCAAAACAAATTAAAAGCATCAGATCAGATAATGCAAAGGAATTCAATTTAACTGATTTCTATAGCTCTCAGAGAGTCATTCATCAAACATCTTGCACTCATACTCCTCAACAAAACATCATTGTTGAAAGGAAACGTCAACATTTGCTGTCTGTTGCAAGAGCTTTACGTTTTCAAGCTAATTTGCCCCGTTCTTCTTGGATTGACTGTGTCGTTTACTCTGCCATTCTTATTAATATCACTCCCACTCCAATATTAGAAAATAAGACTCCTTATGAAATATTATTTCAAAGTAAGCTTGTTTTAGAAAATTTAAAAGTCTTTGGGTGTCTTACATATGCATTTGTTTTACCTAAGGCATATACTAAAAGGCATCCAAGAGCAATTAACTGTATTTTTCTTAGATATCCTAAAAACACTAAGGGATACAGATTGTTTGATCTAGATTCTAGAAATATTTTTTTTTATTTTTAGAGATGTTACATTTGCTGAAAATAATTTTCCTTTTCTTCTAGAATCTAGAAGTGTTGTTTTTCCCAATCATGTTCCTAACACTGTTTTAGATAACATAATATCGGCTGAACTTGCTTCATCTAATATTGATAATATTGATAGACAAGTTGAGCCTAATTCTGACGGTTTAGATGATTTTTATTCTCGAAAAATTTCAACTGTTGTTTCAACAGAGTTACCTGTTTTAAATACTGATGGTCAATCTTCTAGTGTGCTTCCCATTACAGTTAGACCATCAAGGACAATCAAGTTGCCTCAAAAGCTATGACTATCAAGTTACTCTTCCCAAGTCAAGGACCACACCTCATAACATTAACCATGTGCTATCTTATCAAAATTTATCTTTTCCACACCAGTCTTTTATTGCTTATGTTGATGCTTTAGTTGAACCAAAAACATATAAGTAAGCCATATTACATGATTGTTGGAAAGTAGCAATGAATGAAGAAATCTTGGCTTTAGAGACTAATCATACCTGAGATTTAGTCCCTTTACCTCTGATAAGAAAACCATTAGATGTAAGTGAGTTTTTAGAGTAAAATTAAAATCTGATGGTTCCCTTGATATATACAAAGCTAGGCTTGTAGCTAAGGATTATACCCATCAATCAGGAGTTGATTTTTTAAATACATTTAGTCCAGTAGCTAAGATTACCACCATTAGGACTCTAATTGTAACACCCGTGTTTTGGGTCTAGGAGTTAACCGGGTTTATAGTTCGAGTCAAATAAAAATTTAATTAAATTAATTCAACTAAAATCATGACCTAATTGAGCTTCTGTAAAAGGGGAAGGACCTAAGTTGTTATTAGACCAAAGACTTTCAAAAAGTAAGACCACTTTATACATAAAGTTGTCATCTTCTTCATAAAACCCTTTTACCAACATTAAAAGGGGAAAACCTCCATTTTCAAAACCTCTCAAGTATCAAGTTACTATTCCATTGATTTTAGCACTCGATTTCAACACCAATTTAAGAGGTAAATATGTTTTCTTGATCCCCTCCTTATTCTCTATCTATCTATGGTCTTGAATTTCAAAAACATGGGGTTTTGAAAATTAGGGTTTATATTAAAGTTTGAATTTTTAAGGGTTTTCCAATTTGTTTTAATAAATTGAGTTAGTGCTTTAGTTAATCATGTGAAAATGTGTAACATATATCAAATTGGTTGAATTTGGGTGAAAATTCGTAGCATGTTCATGAGGTAAATTTTAAGGTATTAAAACTTGGGTTTTTGGTGAGTTTAATGTTGAAATTGAAGGGCTGATGGTCTACCTATGTTAGGAGGGTGATTTGGGATGTTTTGGAAGTCATTTGGGTGTTTGGAAATGGGTGTTTTAGCCAAGGGTTGTTGGAGTACGAAAATTGGGTTTTTGAGATATTAGGTGGTTTGGGAAACTGTGGAAATTGGGTTGTGTTTGCAAAGTAAGTTGATGGTTGAGTTAGCATTGAATTGGGAAGTAATGTATGTGTTTTGTTTGACTAGAATCAAGAGGAAACGTTGAGGAGGCTTTGGGACCGAATCCGGATTCGTAGGAGGATTGGTTCGAATTGCTAAGGAAGGGCGGTGAGTGGTCTTAACTTGTTTTAAAGTTTGGTTCGAGCATGAGTAGTGTGTGTGTGTGTAAAGTGTGCTTGGTAGGCCACTTCCTTAAAACCCAAGTAATTAATTTAGTCTTGTTTTCCTTAAATGCCAATGTGCTTAATGGCTATGCTCTTGTACTTGTGATTATATGGTGCATGTATATCTATCATGATGTGGATATGTGATGAGCATGAGTGTGGTTGATGATATGTGATTGATGATGATAATTTGCACTAAAATAATTACCGGTTGTAAATGATCGATCATTAGGATAGTGTGCACACAAATTGAGTCAAAACGTATGTGGCCTTGATGGCGTTAAGTCATCAAGGAGGAGTACGGTGATGTAACATTCCACCGGAAGCTTTTATTTATTTCTACGGGATGATGAGTGGAATCCCATCCGTAGGGCATGTGGCGATGAGTGGAATCCCGCACATGCAAGGTCCGGTGATGAGTGAAATCCCATCGAGGTAAAGTGTTGTTGAGGTTTAAATCCGCACAATCGGGGTAATTAAAGTGGCCAATTAAACTTGTTCATGTATTGTGATATATGATGGTGATATGTGATTGTGGTATATGGTGTTGTTGCATGATGTGGATGTTGATGTTTAAACTTGATATGATTGAGAGACCATATATGTCACTTGAAAGACTAGCTAGGTCTACTTGATTTTATGCCTATGCTTGATGTATGTAAGACTAGGATTAACATGCTTGAACCCTGCATTGTTGATGTTTTTCGTTTTAGAGCACCCTCACTAAGCTTATAGCTTACGCTCTCAATGTTCAACAATACAGATCATTAGCGTGGTGTTAGCTCGGAGCAAGGCAAGAAGGGCTTTCCAAGTTGTTGCTCAAGTATGGTTAATTTTGTAGTAGTTAAGCAATGTGGCAATAGGGTGTGTTTGTACGAGCCTTGTATGACTCTTTCAAATGATGTTGTTTTGGATTGATTATGGATTGTAAGCATGTTATACTTTGATGAATGTTGGTGTGTATGATGGCATGCTTTAGGATGTTTTAGGTTGCCTTATGCTGAGTGCAAAACCTCTTTTGATTGACTTGTGGCTTTATGACCATTTGAGCTTTTGTGTATGCACAATATTGCCTAATTTGCTCTTTAATTAGAATGTTATGTATGAATGCCTTAATTCATGTATGGTTGATTCCTTTGGCTTGAATATGTGTGCTTGCATGATGGTATATGCTTAGGTGAGTCGAGAAATGCATTTAGAGTCGCTTTGGGGTCGTTTAAGTTGGGATTGGAGGAATTGCAGTGCAGGGCGTATCGATACCTCTCAGGGCGTATCGATACGGACTCGCCCAAAAGCCAGAAAATTTGCCTGGCGTACCGATACTCTAAGGGTATCGATACCCTCCAAACTCACTATAATTTGAAGAGTCGAGTGAGAGTAGAGCGTACCGATACGGGAATCCCGAGTATCGGTACGGGTCCTCTCTGTTGACCAAGAAGGGTTGACCGAGAAGGGCGTATCAATACGCTCAAGGGCTGTATCGATACGGACTTCTCGAGGTTGACTTCTTGGGTTGACCTGGTCAGGGCGTATCGATACCCATAGCTAGGGTACCGATACGGTCTGCCCTGTAAGCTTAAAATGGACTGTTATGCATGGCCGTGGTTCGAATGTGTTTTCCTTTGTGTTGTTTTCCGCTGTGTGAATCGCTTAGGACTAAATATTCATCTAGGCAAGATTAATATAAAAAGAAAAAAAATAGGGTTGCTAACCGAAGGGAACCTTAACGGGTTTCACTCGGTTTTCCCCGTGTGGCTCACTCGGACCGGTCATCCGGCCAGACCGGGACGAGGGGGTTACACTAATGGTTGTTGCTGCATCTCAAAACTGATTTTTGCATCAGTTAAATATTAATAATGCATTTTTACATATTTTTTTAAGTGAAGAGGTTTACATGGAATTACCACCTGATTTTGTTGCTCAACCTGGATTAGTATGTAAACTAAATAAGAGTTTGTATGGCCTTAAACAAGCCAGCATGCAGTGGAATAAAAGACTTACTGCATCTTTAAATAGTCATGGGTTTAAATAAGGTACTTCTGATTCTAGTTTATTCATAAAAGGTGAAGGTCCAAATTTTATTGTTTTGGTCATTTATGTAGATAACATTATACTTGCTGGACCAAATTTAACTGAAATTGAAACTGTTAAAAAGTTTCTACATGATACTTTTAAAATTAAAGATTTAAAAAATTTAAAATACTTTCTAGGATTGGAAGTTACTCGTTTTAATATTGAAATAAACTTTTGCCAAAGAAAATATACATTAGAATTGTTGAAGGATACATGCTTCTTAGAGTCTAAACCTGCTTCTACACCTTTAGTCTCAAAAAAAAGGTTATCTCAAACTGATGGTGATGTTTTAGCTGATATAACTTCATATAGGAGACTCATTGGTAAGCTTCTATATCTCACTAACACCAGACCTGATATCTCCTTTGCTGTGCAACAATTATCTCAATTTTTATCTGCTCCCACTACTGAACACATGGTTGCTGCACATAGAATTTTGAGGTATCTTAAAGGTACCTCTGGTCAGGGTCTTTTTTTCCCTGTTAAGAATCAGTTGATTTTAAATGCCTTTTCTGATTCAGATTGAGCTTCTTGTCCCGATACAAGGAGATCCACCACTGGTTTTTATATTTTCTTAGGCTCAGCTTTAATATCTTGAAAATCGAAGAAGCAACGAACTATCTCTCGATCATCCAGCGAAGCTTAATATCGAGCCCTTGCTAATGTTACTTGTGAAGTTCAATGGCTTCAGTATTTACTTTCTGAATTACAGTTACATTCTTCTTCTGCCAATTTATTTTGTGATAACCTCTATGCTATTAAACTTGCAGAGAATCTAGTCCATCATAAACGGACAAAGCATATAAAAATTGACAGTCATTTGATTCGTGAAAAAGTTCAACAATGTTTAATAAAGCTTCTGCCTATTGCTTCTCACAACCAACTTGCTGACTGTTTCACCAAAGCTCTCACCAATCCTACCTTTAAGGATGCTATTTCCAAGCTGGGCATACAAAACTTGTATGCTCCACCTTGAGGGGGCTATTAGAGAATTAGTTAGGAGTTAGTTGGTTGTTAGCTTCTTTTCTGGAGGTCAAAGAAGTAATTTTTTGAGTTGTATAAATCAGCACATGTGTAATTTCTTTTGTAATTCATTCGATAATAATAAAATCATTTTTTTTATTTGTCCTTCTCTCTCTTCCTCTCGAATACATCAGAAACCAAATTCCCAATTTTCCTTCTAGGGTTTCAGTGTCTTCTTCCCCTTTCAATCTTTCAATCTTTCTAACAAAATTAACAAAAAATGTATAACAAATTGACGCTTAAAAATATTTTTTTATAATTCTATTATATTACAAAGTAGTATATGTGTTCGATTTTAAATATAAATAAATTTATACACACTTATAAATTAAATTATTTAAATACAAATCACGTAACATAGATGAAATACAACATTCTTTATCACCGAGATTATTCCCCTGGATCGTTTGAAAGTGTTTTCCTAACGCATACATTTATCTCTATATGCATGTTCAATTACATTACGATATGCAATATTATATGTATTACTATAATATATAATACGTGCGTCTGTCATGAACAAGTTGGCCATTAGTTGTATAGAGTTGATCTTAATCTAACATACGGGATCTATGGAAACTTTATATATTGTTGGAGCGTTTCAAGATTTAAAGCTTTATATATATATATATATATATATATATGAGTTAGGATTAACTTACACAATGTAAAACTCTTTAAGTTTTACACGTTTTCTGGATTGTTAGATGGGGGAATGGATGACTCAGATTAATTTCTTACTCTCTTTTTTAAGTGATAATCTTCACATATTTATTGTTAATCTCATCCATTCGTTTCACTCACCCAACGGTCTAAAAAACATGTAAAACATAAAAAGTTTTATACTGTGTAAACGGATCTTATCCCTATATATATAATGCGGAGATAAATGAGTTAATTTGTAGGTAAAAAATTATAATTATAATTAAATCGTTATAATAAATTAGGTAAATATAGAAATGAAATAAAAATAATTAAAATAAGAGATATCATGAAAAAAATAATATGATATGAATATATAATTAAATTAAAATTTATTTATAAATAAATTATATATACAAAAGTTTATAATATTTTAAATATAAAAAAATACACAGCACAATATATATATATATATATATATATATAAACAGGAGCAGAGCCAAAAATATTTAGTTTGAGTGTTAAAATTTAAATTTTTATAATTTTTTTAAGTGAGTGAGAATAAACAATGAGCATCAATTTATTAAGGGGATGCCAGTTATATTTTTAATATTAATTTTTTCACACCCCTAGCCAAATGGTAGTTATGTCTAAACCATGAGATGTGGTGTGGTAGTTGCTCACCTTATTTTTTAATCATGAGATCAGGGGTTTAATTCATGCCAACGAAAATAGAAATTATTTTATGACCAATCATTTACCTCTTAATGAAAGCAGCCGCAACGAAATAATCAGTCATTGATGTTGACAATAGATACCTCTACTCTCTCATAGATGTTGACTTTGTTGCTCTGAGAGGGTGAAAGAGAAACCAAATCAATAATTTAGAGAGAAGGATAAACTAGTAAATATAAATAAATCATTATATTATATCTTATTAAGATCCAATATTTTATTACAAAGCGCAACGTTCGTGTTACTCTGACTTTGTTTATCTCAGACAAATGTAGTGGGACAACTTATCATCAATAATATATATAGACAGCGAGGAAGATAAATCAAATCCAATAATGCAGAGATCGAGAAGATAATCAGAGATTAAATATAAATATTTGATTAAGATCTAATCTCTTATAAAAAGACAACGAGTAAAGATTATCAAATTAAAAAATAATGTATAAAGATTGTGACAATCATTTCAGATATTGTGTCTCTACTCGGACACAAATGAATCACTAATAATGCAATACAGATAATTTAAAATTTGGACCATCTTTATTTATAAATTCCAAATTTCGAGAACTTTTAAATATAATAAAATCTGAATTTGTAATATGTTAAATGTTATCGGAGGACATGGAACAATATTTTCGCCTTTCGACAAATCTGACTACCACGTGGACGGTCTTAATTATATCATATCCTAAATTTCTTAGGATAAATATTATCTGTTTTTTCATTAAGATTAATTATTGAATTTATAAATTTTAAATTTTAAAATATTATAATTATATAAAATCTAAATCCATAACATTTTAAACGTTATTGTAAGGAGTATATCGACTCTCAACAAATCTAACGACCACGTGGACGGTCTTGATCACATCTCACTAGAATACCAATTACATCTTGTCTCCTGCATAACATTAATTAAAGGAAAATACTTTAATACACAAGCTTGTGTAAAATTTAGTTCATACAAGTCATTCAATTTTAGGGTTTAGGGTTTTAGGTTATGATTTATAGTTTAAGAGTTTAGTGTGTAGGGTGTAGAACTTAAAGTTTATAGCTAGAATTTAAGGTTTAGATTTTAGGGTGTTAGGGTTTGAGATTTAGGTTTTAATTTTTATAGAATAGTTGCGTATTTTTTTACACAACTTGTGTATCAAAATATAACCCTAAAATAAAATATCATTGTAGTTGGCCCACATGAGAAGATCCTTCACAATTCTTCTCGATCCATGACATTAGACCAAAATTCGTATACTTTTTCTTGTGCTCTTTATATATTATACTAATAATTTTATATCGCATGTATTACTTATTATTTTTACTATTTTATTAATTTTTTATAATGAACGTGAAATAAAATTATCAGTGAGACATACAAAGGAAAAAAAAAGAGGTAGACGAATTCTATTCACTACATTATTTGTGAAATGTACATAAGTTTTATTAAGATTAAAAACTATTAAAAGACAACGTTAAAATTATATGTATGTTTTATGTTTACATTCTTTTAAAAAAAAGTTTGAGACAAAACGAATATTAGTTTTTATACCGTTACAAGTATAACCAGAAATATATTAGAATTGGCGTAAGTTGTTGATGGCAGCATTAATCTTGGATTGGCCGTTGACCGTTGATTTTTAATTAATCTTTTAAGTTATTTTTTAATATGAAATGGTGGATGATTTTGCTTGCTCTTGTGACAAGTTTTTTGTTTGCTTTTGTGACATTTTTTGAATTAGATTTAATAGTATTTCTCCAAATAATATTTATTTCGTTATCTTACTTAAATTGATAGATGTTCACAATTACTAAAAATAGTTTGTGGTTGAATTGTGGTAATATTAGTTTATATATAAATCATCATTGTTATGTACATTTTTATGTTTGTGTTGATGATGTTTATTTCTTATCAGTATCACTGATAATGATATTTGTTTGTATATGTATTTGTTTCATTATTTGACTTTTTTAACTTTTTTTTTTCTTATTTGGTTCTAACTTTTTAAATGACTAATTTGTACACTATGATAGTTTTAGGATAAATATCTCGATTAGTATATTTGTATTTTATAGACTATTCTTATAACGTTATATATTTTTTATTCAATAAAACTAATCGTTATTATTTGTCAAAAAAATACATATACAATTATTATGTGCAACTATAAGCGACTCTATCATAACATTACACAAACTAATTGATAATCAAAATATAATTAAACCAAATTGGAAAGAAAACAACCTTACATATAATAGATTTAAACCAAAATAAATAAATAAACTAAATTTAAACACTATTTTTTTATGGGTAGTATTTTCATTTCATCCAAGAAAGAAAGAAAAAATCACATCCCCTAAGTAATGACATAGGAGTAATTAAAAAACCTTATTCTTTTTACTTAATCAATTAAGTTTTTAAATTAAGAAATTAATTATAACGTTAAGATTAAATGGTCAAAATTGATCAAAAAACTTAATTAATTTATTTTTTAATTTATAAACTTAATTAATTAAAATTTTTGGTTCAAATGCTTAATTGTGCGGAAAAAAATCCCATGCATGTACTGCAGAAGTAAGAAACAATTTTTTCTGCAATATAAATGGTCCCCTTTTCTTTAAAAAATGAAAATGGACCATGCATGTGCAGTGAGTACCGGATCAAGCCCAACTCATGGAAAATTTATTAAATAGAACTGGTTCATCACGTCATTTGTGGTACAAACCAATAAGATTTATTCATCTCATTTATTTTTAAGGTGAATCATTACATCTTTGTTAAACGTTGATAAATAGTGAGACCACGGCTGGTCCATCTAATAATTTTTCCAACTCATGATCATAATAACATTTTCTATCCATTATAAATAATTCACACCCCAATTATATTATTATTTAATTTATTACCTATCTATTTACATTTAACGTTATTTTTAATAATAGTGAAACTTATAAGCAAGAAATATTTTTTATAGTTCTTCAAATTTTAGATTTTTAATGATATTTAACGTTGTTAACTTTTTTAATAATGTGTGGATTATTATCATATTTTTCGTTAAAGTCTTCTTAAATCTAGTCAGAGAAAAAAAAAATACACATAATAATAATAATAAAAGTATAGAATAATGAAAAAAAACATAACTAGACTAAATGGAGCCATCCTCATTCAAGAGACCCGAGACCACCATTGGAGGGGTAAGTAAATGTGCAACAATATCGACTATTTTTAAATGTATTTTTTGAAATATTTTTAACTTTTAGATTTTTTTTAAATCAACTATTTTTTAAAACCATTATTTTTGAAACATTTGAAAATGTCATATGATAAAATTATATTGTGTTTACGTGATAGTAATATGTATTTGAGTGATAGGGCGCCGCAACAACATTTTAACCTAATTCTTTATCTGCCCATTTCTAGCGTCGTAGTTTTTTTTTCTTTAGCTAGTAATCAAAAATTAATTTTAGTATTGGTTGTTGACCACTAGGTCTGTTATTTTCTTGTTTTTATATTTTAATAAGACTCTCTATTTTTGTGACACGATTTTTTTTTCTATTTTTGTGACACGTTTTTTCTTTGTTTGTGGTTTCATTTCATATGTCATTGTAGCATGATTTTAACATATATATCTTAGTGGTCTTTTGATGCTCGTACATAGATCTTCACGACACTAGTTTCTGATTATGATTCTATCGGTGGTCATAAAAGATAGAATTCCACTCAGTTGATAGTTGTTTGTTGATGTACAGAGCCGTTTTTTAGATCTTAGTGGTCCAAGGGCGAACCAAAAAATTAGGCCCTTAATAATAAATATTAAAAATGAATTTACAAAGTAGGCCGCTAATAACAAGTATTAAAAAAATTAGGCCCCTAATAATAAATATTGAAAATGAATTTTAAAAGTACGCCCCTAATAACAACTATTAGAAAAAAAAAATAGGTTTCTAATAACAAATATTAGAAAAAAATAAATTTTAAGAGTATGTTCCCAATAAAAAAATATTGGAAAAAAATAATATCCCTATTGGACCCCTACTAACAAATATTAAAAAATTAAATTTTAAGAGAATGTCCCTAATAACAAATATGGGGGAATTGAGCCCCTAATTATAAGTATTATAAAAAAATTGGGTCTAACAACAAGTATTGAAAAAACTAAGAGTGTGTCACTAATAATAAATATTGAGAAAAATAGGCACTTAATAATAATTATTGAAAAAATTGAACCCCTTATAACAAATATTAAGAAAAAAATAAAATTTAAGAGTAGGACCCTAATAACAAATGTTGGAAAAAATTGAGTCTTAATAATAAGTGTTAAATAAATTAATTTTAAAAGTACACCCCTAATAATAAATATTAAAAATTAAATCTTAATATCAAATATTATAAAAAAATTTGCGCTCTCGGTGGGCGCCCCTCTTGCCTATGCCTAGGTACGACACTACCGATGTAATCAGTCATGGGTAGTGGAACAATCTGGTTGATAGTATGGCTCGCTCACCACTCTTTTTTTTACCATGTAATGCGTCTCGTTTAGGCAAAGACAAGAAGATTCAAGAATGCTTCTGAATTTTAACGGTATGCTAATCTTTGTGGAAGTATTTTATTTTCTTTGCACTTTTGAGTTTTTGTATGAGATTGTAGTGGATTTGTCATTATTGTTAGTTTCCCTTATGGATGTGTTGTATTTGTAATATTTTTATAATTCTTTTAATAAAATTCAACCGTGATTATAAAAAATAATATGTATTTGAACGGTATAATTAATTTATTTTAAATGGAAGGCTTCAAACACATTAAACATTTTTTTTAAAAAGAAAAATAATAATAAGACGATATATGAAAATGGCTTGCACCCAAATGCATTGAAAACACGTGAGGATAAATGGGATGGCGTGGCATTATTTGGTATTTGCCTATTCTTTATTCCCCACGTTGATTGCCCAATAAATATATTATATAAATTTTTTTAATAGTTTAAAGGTTTGTTCATATATTTTTTTAATTATTTGACAATGTACATATTTTAGAGACATAATAATTAAATTCGAGTATCATAGGATGAATATAATTCACTTTTCCGCTAGAACTACTTATTAGGTTTATATTATATAAGACTTAATAATTAAAAAAATACATTTCTTTCATATAGCTGTTTAAAGTATTTTTCCATCCAAATAAAATTAACAAAAAAATTAATATGTGGCCGTTTTAGTTGGACAAAAAATATATAACATATAAAAAGTTAATTTTTGAAGTAAATAAAAAATTATAAAAATAATATTAATTATTATTAAAAATAAAAATATATTTACATTTTTAGCGAAATTAAAGACTATTCTGGTGACTACTGGTTACTACTATTAATAAAATAAACTTTCTAAATGGTATACATTAATGTATTTGGCAATTATGTAGATACATAGAAACGACCGGCGTAGAATATCCTTAAACTGTATTAATGTTAAATATCATTAAATTGATTAATAAAGATTAAATTTTTTAAAAATTTAACATACAATTAACAATTATTTAAAATCGCATGAACGAAAGCGGGACAATCACAATTTTACCGGCAGACGATGACTAATGACGGCCGTGGCTGGAATGGAAAAGGAAAAAGATTTAAGGCTTTTTAATTTATAGATTGACTATAGTTGGTAGTTGATCTAATTATTTGAAAAAAATAATATATATATAATATATATGAAAAATAATTTAATTAAAATTTTATTTTAAATAATTATTAATTATATGTTAATTTCTTAAGATTTTTAATTTTTATTAATCAATTTAATGGTGTTTAATATCGTTTAATGTCAATAATATTTAGTGGTGTTAGACGTACCTAATAGACTCCTCCAACATAAAAATAATATTCAAACGTATTTGGCATCTATTTTCTCCCGGATGATCATCATTGTGTATGAAACGGTCACATTAGAGATGGACATAGGGGTGTGCCGCACCTTTTGAAATCTTTAAATTTATTTATATTTTATGTATTTTTTATTGATACAATTTTATATTTTATAAATTATAATTTTATAATTTCACACTTTTTTATTTTTAATATATATTTTTTAAAATTCGTATCATCTAACATAAAATTTAGCATCCGTCCTTAATCAGGCAAATTTGGGTAAAAAACCCTTTAAAAATAAATATATATATAAATGGCTCCCTCATATGGTTATTTGGAAAAATGACCCCAAACATGCCACCTAAAGGGACCTTGCGTTTTGTGGGAAGCGAGATGCGAACTCGCGTTCTGCAGCGCGCGAGTTCCATCTACGTGGCATCAGTGTTTGAAATAATGGTTTCTCAGGAACTCGCGTTCTGCAAAACGCGAGGTCCCCGAGAATTTGAAAAGGCGGCTGAATATATCACACAGAACTCGCGTTATGCAGAAAGCGAGTTCTGTGCAAATCTGGGTTGAAAAACATTTATGGATAGGCCCGTTCGAGCGCAATTTCGGGCTTATAAATCGTATATTTTTAGCGAACATCGAGTTTGGGTTTGTAGTACTGGAAATTCTCTATCATATGACACCAACACAGTCAATTTTCGTCCATTCTAAACTGAATTAAAATGGCTTCCAAAACCCTATCGTATCATTTTTTTTAATGAAATTGCCTTTGAACAAAGGTCGATAGGCATGTTCGAGCGGAATTTCGGGCTTATAAATCGTATATTTTTAGCAAACATCGAGTTTGTGTTTGTAGTACTAGAAATTCTCTTTTATATGACACCAACACGGTCAATTTCCGTTCATTCTACACTGCCTTAAATTCGCTTCGAAAACGCCATTCTAACATATTTTTTTGAATGATTGAAAGTATAAGATGGTCCTTCCCTCCATAACAGATGGAGCCGATGCCGATTACATTTGCTAATGTCACACACAAAGAACATTTTGTTAAATGAAAGAGGTAATACTTTCTTGTTTGTACATATTTGTATCGACTGATTGACATATCTATAGGAAGGTTTGTTGAAAGTTTTGTTAAATGAAATGCGAGTTTGTGTTTGTAAATTGCTTTGTCGAAAACGCAAGTTCTCTCTGACTTCGCATTTTTCATTCGAATTAAATTTACTTATATGGTGTTTTTCATTTACTATAAATATCCCCCAAAATCCACCATCATTTACTCATTTCTATTTCACCCAAAACACCCAACGCAAATCTTTGCTCCTCGCATGACAAAATTTTATGCAACATTTTTTCTCGGTACTTATTTTGAATCAATAATCACCAACAAAATGTCACTCAAAGAGTTATTACAATTGACATCAAGCGAAGTTAGTAAACGCACCGACAAACAAATTTCTTCCTTGGAATGTCGAATCCCAACACCGTCAACAAACGAAAATATGTTCTTGATGGTCCAAAGCGTTGTGCTTCTCAATTTCACTGGCTATTTTGGACTTTCCCGCAGTGCATCAATGCATTCAAGCACTGCAAATCGATGGTCCAAATCGATGGCACATGGTTGTACGGAAAATATACACAGACCCTACTTTTAGCTATTGCACAAGATAACAATCGAAAATGCGTTCATGTTGCCTTCGCAATCGTCCCGAAGGAAGATCTAGAATCTTGGATGTTCTTCCTTCGGAACCTATGAAGATATGTCCTTGATCCTGTAACACGGGCAAAAGACGATGGGATATGTGTTATTTCTGACAGAGGCACATCGATCTTGTGGGCGCTAGAACGTTTGGGTGAGTATTGGCAGCCTCCATACATTTACCACCGTTTCTGCTTGCGGCACATAGCCGCAAACTACCTGCAGCAGTTCAAGGACCATGATGAACGTGCTCTAGTGCTCCGAATGGGTACGTCCTTTATGTTATTTTCATTTACTATATTAGTTTCTGCTCGCTTTCATTTACGATCTTTTTGCATTTGTTGTTCGCCCATAACTATTCAACTGTAATCCTTTAGGCAACTCGCACTACGTACATGAGGTGTTCGAGGAATTGAGAGCGAGAAACAAACAAGGCGTAATTTGTTTACGCGAGTTCGCCTATAACTATCGATTAATAAAATCACTCTAATTCATTTTATAGAAAAGGTCATCTTATACTTTCAACCATTCAAAAAAATATGCTAGAATGGCGTTTTCGAAGAGAATTTAAGTCAGTGTAGAATGGACGGAAATTGACCGTGTTGGTGTCATATAATAGAGAATTTCTAATACTACAAACCCAAACTCGATGTTTGCTAAAAATATACGATTTATAAGCCCGAAATTCCGCTCGAACATGCCTATCGGCCTTTGTTCAAAGGCAATTTCATTAAAAAAAGATGATACGATAGGGTTTTGGAAGCCATTTTAAGTCAGTTTAGAATGGACGGAAATTGGCCATGTTGGTGTCATATGATAGGGAATTTTCAGTACTACGAACCCAAACTCGATGTTCGCTAAAAATATACGATTTATAAGCCCGAAATTGGGCTCGAACAGGCCTATCCACCCTTGTTTTTCAACCCAAATTTGCACAGAACTCGCGTTCTGCATAACGCGAGTTTTGTGCGATATATTCAGCCGCCTTTTCAAATTCTCGGGGACCTCGCGTGAGTTCCTGAGAAACTGTTATTTCAAACACCGATGCCACATAGATGGAACTCGCCCGCTGCATAACGCGAGTTCGTGTCTCGCTTCCCACAGAACGCGAGATCCCATTACGTGGCATGTTTGGGGGTCATTTTTCTAAATAATCATCAGAGGGAGTCATTTTTCTATATATTTATTTTTAAAGGGTTTTTGACCCAAATTTGGCCCTTAATCACATTGAGAAAATGAGATTATAAATCAACAAGTTAGGAAGTTTAAAAGAGTTATATTTTGATACACAAGTTTGTAAAAAAAATATTACATAACCTTTCTTTAAAATTTAAAATCTAAGTTATTGAGACCAAAACTCTAAAATCTAAATTTTATACCCTGATCTTAAATCGTAAACTCTCACACAAAGATTTAAAATTTAAACCCTAAACCTAATAAGTTTGTATAATTTAAAGTTTACACTGCATGTGTATTAATTTTTTTCATGTTTAATTATTTAATATTATTGGTAATGTCGTACAAATTCATATTTTATTTTGCATCTACAAGTTTCTAACTTTAATTCTAAACTTGTATTTTTCCTAAAAGAAACTAAAACATTACATCAAAATTATTGAATGTGATGTCAACTCATCGTCTAATCACTAGTGTTTATGTGGCAAAAATAGGTCGATTCCAAAATTTAGGATTTCAATACGACAAAAAGACCATTTTTATATTTTAATTTATGTGGTGAGAATATACACATCAATGTGATAAAATAAGACTTATAGTTTGACTGAATAGAAACATTTTATATAAAAAAATTATTTATGTAATTTATTTATAAATATTTTTTTTGTTTTTCTCTTACTATGTCCTTCGTTTTTTTTCTTGAATTTTGCTTTCGATTTTGAATAAGAACCTTTGTCTCTATGATACGTTTTTCTCTGCTCTTATAGTACGTTTTTTATATGCTCTTATGGCATGATTCTTATGGCTTTTAGTACGTTTTTCGCATACCTTTGAGGTCATTTTGGTGATCACACAAAGAGCCTCTCGACATTTGTTTTCTGATTGATTTGTCGGTGGTCACGTATAGTCAGATCGCCTCTTCGGTAAAAGGTTGTTTGCTGATATAATTAAAATTGTGTAGCGAATCATCATGCCAGATAGTTTAGCTTGCTCACCACTCCTTTATCACTTCGTAAAGCGTTTCGTTCGACAGAGATAAGGAATTTTTATGAAGGTTAATGGGTTCTTCTGATGTCGGACATCACTCTCAAGGGAATATTTGACTTTTCTTCACATCTTTAGGTTTAATATTGTTGTTTTATGTATGAGTTTTTTTTTACTATTTCCCCAAGTTTCTCTCTATACTTGGGTGATTTGTAATTCTAATTCCTTCCATTATTTTTATTAATAAAATCCAGTTGCCATTGTTTAGGAAAAAAACATATTTTGTTGAACCCAACGAGTAATTCGAGTGAAAAAAATGATATTTATCTTAAAAGACATGAGTTCAAACGCACGTGTATAAAATATGCGAGACTTGTCAAAAAATTAGAGGAAAAAAATGAACATATATTGATATACTATTTACCCACTCATATCAGTTTATTAGAAAAAAAAAAAGGAAAAAAGGAATGGGCAAGTAAATTATAAATATAAGCTGTATTGACAAATTTTATCCTGACAAAAATAAATTAAATAATCATTTTTCATGGGGTCCAGTGAGCTGGCAGTGACACTGTGACAGTACCAACCAATACCATAGTCGTCCCATTTATCATCTCGTGTTTTTAATGCATATGGGTGCGCGCCATTTTTCATTTGTCGTTTTATTATTAATTTTTAATAAATAAATGGTATATGAAGAATTTGAACTTAAAAAAAATAGCTTATGGATTTTATTTGAACTTTTGAATAAAAAATTGAGTTAATTAAATTATTAAATCAATAAAATAAATCAATTAAATCTATTAATTAATATATATTATTAAAATAAATTTTGAGATTTTATCATTTTTATAATATTTAATTTTCATTCTATTATCTATAAATTTTAATTTTTGGAATTTTTA
Organism: Hibiscus tridactylites; assembly: GCA_958450335.1. Lineage (NCBI taxonomy): Eukaryota > Viridiplantae > Streptophyta > Magnoliopsida > Malvales > Malvaceae > Hibiscus > Hibiscus tridactylites. Next base: position 75,276,438 of record OY288274.1, on the reverse strand, counting down.
AATAAATCTTCAAGCAAACAATTTATGAAAATACTATGTGAAAATATCATAACATGAAACGTGACATCAATTGATTAAAAAAAATCGTTAATTTTAACGATTAACGTTAATCAAAGGTATGAATTTATTAACTTTCTTAAATTTTAACAATCAACATTAGTTAAGGACTTATTTAATTTTTTTCAAGAGTTTCAGATCAACTATATCAAAACTTCTATTTATCACCTTATAAATATTTATATTTACTATGAAGTAAGTATATATTTTTGAAATCAAGTAAGTATATATTTTTGAAATCAAGTAAGTATATATTTTGGTAGTTGAAATTGACTATAATATTTAATTCGGTTATGATTTTTAGTCGACCTATATAGTTGGGTAATTTTGGTGGATAATCCAAAATGGATTATTAATTAGGTTTTTAGGGGGGTTTGGGGGAGATTTTGGGATCTAGGCCAAAATCTACAGTACCATAAGGAGGTGGCGATGTCACATGGTCCATGCATTTTACGTAACCTGCATGCTAATTTGGTTTAGGCTAATTTGGCTGGTGGCTGGTGGGAAGGGTGACCTCGCCATAAGGAGGTGGCGAGGTTGGGCTAAAAACTGACCACGCCATAAGGAGGTGGCGTGGTACTGTAGATTTTGGCCTAGATCCCAAAATCTTCCCCAAACGCCCCTAGAAACCTAATTAATAATCCATTTTGGATTATCCCCCAAAATTATCCTATATAGTTGATCAAAGACCAACTCAATTACTAAACAATTGAAAAATAGTTAAAAAAACTCAAATTTTAAATTTTAATTATTATTATCATAAGTTTTTTTTTTGAAGTGAGTACACTAGTTTATTATAAGAAAAAAAATCCAAAATATATCTCTTTAAATGTCATTAAAGGAGTAACGTGTTACATTAATTTAATGATTAATATCTCTTTAAATCTCTCAATAGTAGATTTTTTTATGAAAGCTCAAGTGATTACAAGTAGTATATGTTCTAAATATACTCTCAATCATTTGACAATGAACGCCCAATCACCCTACTGCAGCTGCTGATGCTCGAATCTGTGACCTCTAGGAACAACAACCGTTCCCTTAACTACTGAGTCAAGTTGGTTCGTGCACCTCTCAATAGTAGCTAAAATTTTATTCTAATATATTTCAGTATTTTTAAACAATAAATTATGTGACGAGAATATTCATATTGATGTGATATAAATCATTGTATTGTGTATACTATATTTTGTCACACCTATAAATTTTTTGAATCAAGTCATGCCTATAATTTTGATTAATGTAAATATTTCATATATAAAAATATTTTTGATTTTTTTAATAAATACAGTTATAGGTGGAATGAAAAGGAATTTGTATAGAGATTCATTAGTCTTGTGTTTTAATTTTATTTTAAGGTTATATAAAAAATGATTATATGCGGAATGAAAAAGAATTGGTATGAGAATCTATTAGTCTTGCATTAAATTCTATTTTGAGGTTTTATAATGAGCATAGACGGGTGGATTTTTACAACTTAAGTTGAGGGGTCTATTAATTTTTTTTTAAAAAAAAATTAGATATTTAATTAAAATTTCCAAAAATTTTGAGCCGTAATAAGAAAATTTAAAAATCTTAGCAGGAGGCTTAATTAAAAATATTTAAAATTTTTTAAATATAATAATTTTTAAAATTTTTTGAAGGGACCAAATTAAAATTTTTAGAGGGTTCAAAGTTAATTTTCCAAATTCTAGAGGGGCCAAGGCTCCCACTGGCCCTAATAAGAGTCTGCCTAGATATATTATTATGATGTGGGTTAATTGCACCAATCTCTCACTCATTTTCTAAATCGATTCTTAAACTTCAAAATATTTTAATTAAGTCCTCAAAGTATCAATGTTGCATTAATACGATTCATTAAATGTTAATTCAAATTTGACAATGGCCCTGTTTGGCAATTAGCGGATAGCTGATAGCGGATTACATTAGCTGATAGCTGTTAGCTGATTGCATTAGCTGATTTGACTAGCGGATTGTATTAGCTGATTGTATAAAAGTGTTTGGTAAAATTAACTGATAGCTGATAGCTGTTTGATTATTTAAACAAGCAAAATGACATATAAGGACATGATTATGTTTGAATAATTTATCAGTTATTAATATTTTGTATCTAATAAATATTAATTAGATTTGTAAAAATTATATTTTAATATAAATTTCCTAAACATATTTGAAAGATTTATATATTAATTTATTATTTATATAATTATTAAATTTTTTTATGCGCATATAAATATGTAATAATAAAAAATAGAATAAACTTACAAATATCACGATATAAATTAGTAGTAGCAACAAATAAGTCTAATATTTAATATATTATTATTTATATTAAAAAAATATTATTATTTAATTTAGGTTATTTGAAGATATTTTGTAATTGTTAAGGGTAAAAGAGTCATTACAACTCTAATATCAAACCTCTAATATCAAAAAGCTCCTATTAGGAGCTTTTTCAAAATTAGCTTTTTCACCCCAATTCGCTCTTTCAATCCGCTATTTACCAAACATCAATATTAACGGATTTGACTAGTCAAACCTCTAATTTTTGCCCAAACCGCTATTTACCAAACAAGCGAATATTTTTTTAAACATGTAGATCAAAATGCAAACATTTGTATGTTTACAATAAAAGACACCTTGAGTCTGACGTGAGAAAAAAAGACATTATTTAAAATTAATAGGGTTATTTTGTCATACATCATATTAAAGCAATCACTATGACAAATATATGTGTGTTTGTAGTCCGGTCAGGCTCACATATTCTGGATATGCTCCTCCTCATATTTGAGATAGTTTTCAACATCCAAACTAATAACAAGACTGGTTGAAAAATCTAATTGATACAATATTAATCTTTTAAAGATCTTATTAGAATATTTTTGAAGTTCGAAACCAATTTAAAAGGAAGACTATGTTTGGGATGTCAAGTTGTATTAACCCTTAAATTTTTAATGAAGATGGTTGTGGAGCCGATGAACTTAATACTATTTTTAAATATTAAATTGGCAAAATGACAAAAGATGCACCCAACGTTTGCATGTTTTGTCATTTGGCCCCCTATTCTTTGTTTTGGTCCAAATATACCCCAACGTTTGCTTGTTTTGTCATTTGGCCCCCTATTCTTTCTTTTGGTCCAAATATGCCCCCAACGTTTCATTCATAGTCCAAATATGCCCTTGTTGGATGTAAACTGTCAATCAACTGACGATCAACGACTTATAAAAAAAATTTGACGTGGCATCAGCAGATCTTAATACGTGGCAAGTCCAGTCAGTATCAGCTGTTGAACGTCAGTTGACTGACAGTTTGCATCTAACGGGGGCATATTTGGACCAAATTGAAACGTTGAGGGCATATTTGGACTACAAATGAAACGTTGGGGGGCATATTTGGACCAAAAGAAAGAATAGGAGGCCAAATGACAAAACAGACAAACGTTGGGGGCATATTTGGACCAAAAAAAAGAATAGGGGGCTAAATGACAAAACATGCAAACGTTAGGGTAAACTATACTAATGACCACCAAACTATAGGGTAGGTGTCGATTTGACCACTATATTTTTAATTGTGTCAAATATACCACTTAACTATTTAAATGGTTCCAATTAAGCCACCCGACGTTAAAAAAACAAAAAATTGTTGGAACTGTTAAAAACAATTGGTATAATTACAAATTTGATCCTCTATATTTATACAATAAATCATTTAGTCTTAATTTTAATCTAATAAAATAAATTAATTATTCAATAAGATGGTGACATGTGTCATCACCTTATTGGAAGTCTTTAATTATTTTTATTTAATTTATTTAATTAATTTCTACCCCAATTAGGTGGTGACACGTGTCACCCAATTGGAGGTGGAAAAATGAGAGCAACAAAATCACCCCCATCAAGAATCGAACCTAGGACCTTGGAATACCCAAGGTGTGTGCTTGCCACTGAACCAAGCACGCTTTTTTTAAACGTTTATTAAATTCATTGATTTATTTAATTGGTTTAGATGTTTTTATGCATCATAAGAATATTATGTTCGAGTTTCCTAAAACCACATTTCCTTCATTTTTCCAAGCATTAAAAACTATATGAGACATATATTAAATGTTGTACTTCATATCAGAAAGCATACACTCGGTGCAATGGCAAGCACATGTGCTTTGCACTACAAGGTCCTTGGTTTAAATCTGTCCAAGTGCATTTTTTTCTCTTTTAATTATTTGGGCATTAACAATCATTAAAGACATATATTAAGTGTTGTACCACATAGCACACGTGTCACCACCTGATTGGAGGTAAAAAATTAATTAAATACAAATAATTAAAGACTTCCAATAAGGTGGTGACACGTGTCACCATCTTATTGATTAATTAATTTATTTTATTAGATTAAAATTAAGACTAAATTGATATATTGTATAAATATATAAGACCAAATGTGTAATTATACCAATTTTTTTAATAGTTCCGTCAACTTTTTCGTTTTTTCAACGGCGGGTGGCTTAATTGGAACCATTTAAATAGTTAAGTGGTATATTTGACACAATTAAAAATATAGTGGTCAAATCGACACCAACCCTATAGTTTGGTGGACATTGATATAATTTACCCTAAAATTTAGAAGTCATAAATAAGAACAAAATAAATAAAAAGTCAGGGTAAAATATAGGACATTTTTCCAATGGCCACTTTTGTTTATCGTTTAGCCACTTGGGTTGTTTACTTTTTCACCCTTTTTGTCCAAGTTTGGTTGTTGCTTTTCAAATGTCCTTACAACATTGGTCCATCTTTTACCTTTTCATAATTTATCTTTTGTCTGGTATAAATATAATTTGTCCCTTTGAACAATTTTGGCCCTTAGTTTTTTTTTCTGTTGGGTCAATTTGGGGAGTATAACGTATAACAGGTTACGATACAACTACGGTGCAACATTAGTTGGAATATTATAAAATATAAAATATAAAATATTTTATATAAACCTAAAATGTTACACTTTTAACAATGTTTTAGATAGATGTTAAATATCGGTACTCAGGGATGGACCGAGGGGGGTGCTGAGGGGGGCAATCGCCCCCCCCTAAAATTTTGAAAATCATATATGATTTAGAAAAATTTTAAAATTTTTCTATGTATTTTCTATTAAAAATCTTTTTTTGCACCCCCTAAACTTTTATAAGTTCGTCCCCCCCTAAAAATTTATAGGTTCGCCCCCCTAACCTAAAGTCCTGGGTCCGTCCCTGTCGGTACTTGCAATTTTTGATAACATTTTAAGTTGACGTAAGTATAAAAACTTTATTTATAAGTGTAAATGTCTTTTTCGCCCTGACATTGCCCAAGACTGGGATATTGGTCTGTAGGATCCCGGTTTTGATATTTGTTGTTCCTTTGTAGCAAACTTTCGTTTTTTCTTTCTTCATGAAATGAAATACAAAGTTTATCTAAAAAATATTATAGTTGTCTCTAATTACACTATTGTTAGTTGTTAAGTTTGTTTTTCCTTTAAAACTATTAAAAATTGAAATATAAAATTCTTAATAAATCCTAATAATAATAATAATAATAAATATTGTAAATTGTAAATAATTTTAAGATTACAAGAAATATTAAAATTCTAACAAAGCTCTCAAACATTTTTAAAATATTCTAAAAATATAATTTAATTAATCATATAAATTTGAAAAAAAATTATTAGATGTGATATTAATTTTTTTTATGTGAAAGTGTAATTTTAACAATTTAACCTTGTAATATATAATAAAAATGGTTAAATCATGATCTTCATTTCTATATTACACCTCACTTCTAGATGATAAGATATTGTACACTTATTTAGAGGGTTGTATATGGTTCAATTTAGTGATCTGATTGTATCAATGTAATAATATGTTAATTAAATGTCATGTTTATAATAATATGTTAATTGGATAATTTGTTTGTAACTTTTAGAAGAAAATAAACATATTTACTATAAAATCTATAATTAAGTGAGATTGTGTAGTTTACCCAAAATAAAAAGGCAAACTAATGAAAGTTAGGATATCATTGATTAAAAATTCAGAATAAAAATAATAAGTAAAATATCAATTGACATAATAACATATAAATTGTATGGGGTCCTTATAAATTAATTTTGTACTTGAATATATACATATTTATCCAGGTTGCAAAATTTATTTCTTACAAGGTTAAAATTAATTACTAAAATGGTTGTTATTCTATTTAAATGATGATTCTACAATAAATGTCATGTATCGCATATACTATTAATCATGTGTATCGTTATGTACTGTATTAACTATTTTAATTATTTTTAAAATCATAGCGACAGAAAGCATTATTATCTATTTTTAGAATAAAATCTAAAAAAACAATATTTATATTATTTTTCAGATTTTTTTTCTTGTTGGGTAAAATACACAAATGATATTTGAACTTTGGTAAATTATTCAATTTGGTAACCAAACTTTCGAATGTTTCAATGTTACCATTGAACTTTTAGTTTTGTTCTAAATTGATCATTGATCTGTTAACAACCGTTAAAAGAGTTTCGTGACAGTTAAACTATTTTGTATAATAACACATTTAGTCCTCTACATTTGTATATTCAAACAATTTTGTCTCAATTCAAAAAAATATAAAATTTAACTTTAATTATTTACACATTATTTTAATTTGACCGCATTTTAATTAAAAATAATTTAAACCTAAAGTCAAAACCCAAAATTCTATTTAAAAATAGTGAGTGGAGTGGATACCCTGCTTGCATTGCACGTGACCCTTCCCTGTTCTTTACATCCAACTTTTACAACATGAATGTGCGAAATAACTCTAAAATCTCAATTAAGATTTCAAAGTTTAGGTTCGAGTTCTAGTCTGAATTCAAACTAAAACTTCAATAATCGAGTTTGAAACCAAAGGTGAGGTCGATTATTATTATTATTATTATTATTATTATTATTATTATTATTATTATTATTATTATTATTATTATTATTATTATTATTATTATTATTGAAAATTATAGATAGATTAATATTGGAGAGTTCAGAGTAACACAGACCTCGTTAAAAAACATCCCTAAGCCTAAGTGGAGGAAAAAGAGTGTCATGTGCGACTGATTATACAACGCATACATTTAAACCGAGACGCAACATATTTCACAATTCCAGCAAAACATGGTATAGTAGCGCAAAAATGATCCATCTACTGCAAATTAAAATGTTGCTTCGCAGAGGCTAGCCACCATCTCGTGTTTCCATAACAGTGGCGAGTCGTTCCCCAAGGCCCTTTTCGCGAGCCTATCAGCCGTCTGGTTTACTTGTCTAGGCATCGCGCAAATCGCCCATTTGAAACTTGCCCCTAAGCTACAACACTCCTGAACCGTCTTCGCGAAAATACCAGGCGCTGTCTTTGGGTTTTGAAGCCATTCCGCGCACATCGAACAATCCGTCTCTAAAAGCAACTCACATGGACGTTTTAAGGGGAGGCTTTTATAAATTCTCAGCGCTTCCTTAATGGCTAATAGTTCCGCAGACGTCGTGTCCAAAAGGTCGACAGAGCTTGAAAACAGAATCAGCGTGGTATTATCGCAATTTCTTAGAATTCCACCGATTCCTGCTCTTCTGAAACCACCGTTCACAGCCCCGTCAACGTTGAATTTCACGGTGTTCGGACTCGGTTTCACCCAACTGTTATCGACTTTTACCTCTGGAACTGGTTTCAACTCTTTGAATAGAAGCGGATCCTGCAGTAGCGAATTCAAAGATTGAAAGGACGATGGCCATTTAACTCTGCACCACCATGCCAGTCTGTAAACACATTGCTCAAAGGTCTTTGTTGGATCCGCGCGGGCTCCCCTAAACGCTACCTCATTTCTGTGCAACCAGATGGACCAACAAAAACTAAAGAAACTGATGTTCCAAACTATCTGGGATTTGAAGGGGTTTTGGGCACATCCCCAAATTTCCAGTAATGACACGAAGTCCCTAGGGACTACGAACATCATATCCCACCTGCGAAACCAATTCATCCACACATTCCAAGTAAAGTTACAATGACAAAATAGATGACTTACCGTCTCGGGTGCTATCCCACATAGCGGACACGAGGTTCCATTTGGAAGGTTTACTCCTCTTTTCACCAACTCGGCATTGGTGGGGATTCTGCCATGAACCAACTTCCAGATAAACGTTTCTACCTTCAGAGGCGCTGACTTTAGCCATACTCTATCTCAAATACTTCCCTTGACTCTTCCGTCTGATGCTACACTTTCACAATAATTTTTGATAGTGTAAACCCCATTAGCATTGCCTTTCCATCTTAATCCGTCCTCCATGAGATAACCAGGCTTAACACTGTTTAAGGTGTTCATGAACTCTTCTCAAATCTGCAATTCTCAATTGAATAATCGTCTTCTAAGGCTGATTTCCCAAACCCATTCGTCATTCACAAAAGAGCCAAAATCAGCAATGTAACATGATTTTTTAGTAGCCACTGCATAGATCCTGGAGAATGAGAGATTCAAGGGTGAGGTCCCCACCCATTTATCTGTAACCCCCTCGTCCCGGTCTGGCCGGATGACCGGTCCGAGTGAGCTACACGGGGAAAACCGAGTGAAAACTCCCTAAGGAACTCTCCCTCGGTTAGCAACCCTATATTTTTTCTTCATTTTAATCTTGCCTAGATGAGAATTACATCCTAAGTGATCATACAGCGGAACAATATTTACGAAGCAATCAATCGAACCCAAACTAACACTTAAAAGCCCATGTTTAAAGTTAAACTGCAGGCGGTATCGATACCCTTAAGGAGGTATCGATACCCCTTGACTAAGTCAACAGGGTTTGGTCAACCTGAGGAGACAGTATCGATACCCCCAATGAGGGTATCGATATCCTCCCCTAAAGTTGACTTCCCACGGTCAAAGCTAAGACAACGGTATCGATACCCTAGAGGCCAGTATCGATACCGAAATCGACAGTGGCTCCAGTGGCCAAAAAGGTATCGATACTCTCCTTGAGTATCGATACACGAGGCCTGAAACCAATGGGGCAGTATCGATACCAGACCAACGGTATCGATACCCCAGCTACGAATCTGCAGGTTTGAGCTGATTTAGAGCACAAGGAGGCCCCTAAATCCCTCTAACACTTCAACCAACTCACTAACATCAATCCCTAAGGCAAACCAACCATAAAAGCATACATATTTAAGCCAAGGGAGTCAATCAAACATGGATTAAAGCATTCATACATAGCATTCTAGTTAAAGAGCAATTCATGCAGTATTGGCATACTCAAAACACAAAGGACCTTAAAAGGAACAAGACATCTTGAAATGTTTGCACTCATACACTATGCAACCTAAACATTCTAAAACATGCCGTCAAACATCAACATTCATCATAGTGTAACATGCTTACAAACCATGATCAAACCAAAAACAACATCAATCAAATGAGTCACACACGCTCATACAAAGACCCTTGCCGCATTGCTAACTATTACAAAATCGATAACCATACTTGAGCTACAAACTTGGAAGCCCTTCTTGCCTTGCCTCGAGCTAACACCACGCTAATGATCTGCATTGTTGAACATTGAGAGCGTAAGCTATAAGCTTAGTGAGGGTGCTCTAAAACGAAAAACATCAACAATGCAGGGTTCAAGCATGTAATCTTAATCTCACACATATCAAGCATTGCATATAAACAAGTAGACTTAGCTAGTCTTTCAAGTGGCATATATGGTCTCTCAATCCTAGCAAGATTTCACATCAATATCAATTATCATAAACAATACCATATATCAAAACCACATATCACCATCATATATCACATTACATAAACAAGTTTAATTGGTCACTCTAATTACCCCGATTGTGCGGATTAAAACCTTGACAACACTTTACCTCGGTGGGATTCCACTCATCACCGGACCTTGCATGTGCGGGATTCCACTCATCGCCACATGCCCTACGGATGGGATTCCACTCATCATCCCGTAGAAATATATAAAAAGCTTCCGGTGGAATGTTACATCACCGTACTCCTCCTTGATGACTTAACGCCATCAAGGCCACGTACGTTTTGACTCAATTTGTGTGCACACTATCCTAATGATCGATCATTTACAACCGGTAATTTTTAGTGCCAATTATCATACCCACATCATATTTAACCATCATCAACCACAATACATGCTCATCACATATCTACTCATCATGATATATATACATGTATCAATCAACCACAAATCAAGAGCATAACTAGTAAGCACAAAGCATTTGAGGATATCAAAGCTAAACTATCAACTTGAATTAAATGGAAGTGGCCTACCAAGCACACTACACACACACACACTACACATGCTCGAGCCAAACTTAAAAACAAGTTGAAACCACTCACCGCCCTTTCCTTAGCAAATCGAACAATCCTCCTACGCACCCGGATTCGGTCCCAAAGCTCCTTCAACGTTTCCCCTTGCTTCTAGCCAAGCAAAACACACTTATTACACCACAATTCAATGCTAAAGCTCAACTATCAATTCACTTCACAACCATAAACCAAATTTCACAAATTCCCCAAATCACAAAATCTCCCAAAACTCAATTTTCGTGCTTCCCAAAACCCTTGCTGAAAAACCCACTTCCAAACACCCAAATGGCTTCCAAAGCATCCCAAAACACCCTCCTTACCTAGGTAGACCATCAGCCTCTCATTTAGAACATTAAACCTCCCAAAAACCTAAGTTTTCATACTCTAAAATCCACCTCAAGAGCATGCTACGAATTTTTACCCAAATTCGACCAAATTGACATATGTTACATCTTTTAACATGATTAACTAAAACCCCAACATGATTTAACAAAACAAATTAAAAAGCCCCATCAAAAACCCCAAATTTCATATGAACCCTAATTTTCAAAACCCAATGTTTTTGAAATCCAAGACCATGGTTAGATAGAGGTTGAAGAGGAGAGTTAGAAAACATAATTACCTTTGAAAAACGTCTTGGATTGAGGAAGAAAATGAATGGAATAGTGAACCAAGTTTGGAGAGGTTTAGAAGAGGGTTTGACGTTGGGAAGAAAAGGGGGAGTGGAGAGAGAGAAGACAATTTTCTGCTTTTAATTAAAGGTTGTCTAGCTTTTTGAAAAATCTTGGGTAAAATTACAACATTAGTCCCTCCCCTCTTTCTAAAGCTCAATTATGTCATTATTTTAAGTTGAATTGATTTAATTTAAATTTTATTGACTCGAATTAAAACCCGGTTAACTCCTAGGCCCAAAACACGGGTGTTACAACTCTCTCCCACTTAAGGAATTTCGTCCCCGAAATTACCTGACTGAAAGAGATACGGAAACTGCTTTTCCATATCCTCCTTCCTCTCCCAAGTGGCCTCGTCCACACCTCTATGTTGCCACCGCACCTTTACTAGCTCAATTGATCTACCCCTCAACACCTTACTGTCAGAAGCCAAGATCTCGACGGGCTCTTCCTCATAAGTCAAATCCGGATTCAATTCAATTTCTTCTACGGGCATAACATGTGATGGATCAGACCTATACTTACGAAGCATGGAGACATGGAATACATCGTGTATCTTCTCTAACTCGGATGGCAAGCGCAACTGATAAGCAACGGGACCAACTCTCTTCACAATCTCATACGGTCCTATGTACCTCGGACTCAACTTCCCCTTTCGGCCAAATCTCATCATTTTCTTCCACGGAGACACCTTCAAGAACACCTTCTCACCCACTGAGAATTCAACTTCCTTTGTCTTCAAATCGGCATAGGACTTCTGCCTATCCGAAGCAGCCTTCAAGCGGTCACAGATCAATTTTACCTTGTCGGTTGTCCCTTTTAGCAAATCCGGCATAGGTAACAGTTTCTGTCCTACCTCGGCCCAACACACTGGAGTTCTACACTTTCGACCATACAAGGCCTCATATGGAGCCATCTGAATGCTCGACTGAAAACTGTTGTTGTACGCAAACTCTACTAGAGGCAGATGCTTCTCCCAAGTACCCTGAAAGTCAATGATACAACATCGCAACATATCCTCTAAGATCTGAATAACCCTCTCTGACTGACCATCTGACTGAGGATGATAAGAAGTGCTGAAGTTCAATCGGGTACCCAAAGCTGTATGCAGACACTCCCAAAATCTCGAAGTAAACCGCGGATCTCTATCTGACACAATGGACTTCGGCACACCATGTAGCCTCACAATCTCACCAATGTACAAATCGGCCAATCTATCTAAGGTGTAAGTAGTGTTGACTGCCAAGAAGTGAGCACACTTCGTAAAACGATCTACTATCACCCAAACTGAGTTCTTCTTCGTAGGAGTCAAAGGCAAACCTGAAACAAAATCCATGGTGATGTTCTCCCATTTCCATTCCGGAATTCTCAACGGCTGTAACAAACCTGAGGGAACCTGATGTTCCGCCTTCACTCTCTGACACACTAGGCACTTACTCACAAAGTCGGCTACATCTCTCTTCAAGCCAACCCAAAAGTACTCATTCTTCAAATCACGGTACATCTTCGTACTTCCTGGATGCATAGCAAACGGACTACTGTGGGCTTCAGTCAAGATCGTACGTCTCAAATCACTGTCTTCAGGCACAACTATTCTGTCCTTGAAACATAAGACCCCATCGGAACTGAAACTGTAGTCTGAAGATCTACCTTCGGCTATATCTTGCACGTGAGGTGCCAAAGATCTATCTAAGAGCTGTTTCTCTCGAATCATCTGACCTAGAGTAGGTCTAACCTGAAGCTCGGCTACTAAGCCACCATCCCCGGACAAACTCAATCTAGCAAACGTGGCTCTCAAGTCCACGGCCACCTTCCTACTCAATGCATCGGCCACTACATTGGCCTTACCCGGATGGTACTCAATAGTAAGATCATAGTCCTTTAGCAACTCTAACCATCTACGCTGTCTGAGATTCAAATCTCGCTGAGTCATAATGTACTTCAAACTCTTGTGGTCGGTGTATACTGTGCATTTCTCACCATACAAATAGTGCCTCCAAATCTTCAGAGCAAACACAACTGCAGCTAACTCTATGTCATGGGTCGGATAGTTGCGCTCATGAGTCTTCAACTGTCTTGAGGCATAAGCCACTACTCTTCGGTCTTGCATCAGAACACATCCTAACCCTACATACGAGGCATCACTATAAATCACATAGTCCTTCCCGGACTCAGGCTGAATCAAGATCGGTGCTTGGGTCAAAGCTTCTTTCAATTTTTCAAAGGCTCTCTGTCTTGCATCTGTCCACTCAAACTGAACACTCTTCTGTAGTAGCTGTGTCAATGGAGCGGCTAATTTAGAGAAACCTTCCACAAATCTTCTATAGTATCCGGCTAAGCCTAGGAAGCTACGTACTTCTGTCACTGACTTCGGTTGCTTCCACTCAACAATGGCTTCAATCTTCTTCGGATCAACTCTAATGCCTTCAGCTGACACTACATGTCCTAAGAAGACTACTTCCCAGATCCAGAATTCACACTTGCTGAGCTTCGCATACAACTGATGATCTAGCAAAGTCTTCAAAACAAGTCTCAAATGTCGGTCATGGTCTTCTTCAGTTCGCGAGTACACCAAGATGTCATCAATAAACACAACTACAAACTGATCTAGATACTGATGAAAAATCCTATTCATCATGTCCATGAAAGCTGCTGGTGCGTTAGTCAACCCAAAGGGCATGACTAAGAACTCATAATGACAGTACCTAGTTCTAAAGGCCGTCTTCGGTACATCAACCTCTCTAACCTTTAGCTGGTAGTAGCCTGATCTCAAATCAATCTTCGAAAAGACCGATGCTCCCCTCAACTGATCAAACAAGTCATCAATTCTAGGCAACGGATATTTGTTCTTCACTGTCAACTGATTTAACTGTCTGTAATCTATGCACATTCTCATACTCCCATCTTTCTTCTTCACAAACAATACTGGTGCACCCCAAGGTGAAGAACTAGGCCTAATAAAACCTCCATCTGTCAATTCTTGCAACTGAGTCTTCAACTCTTTCAATTCTTTCGGTGCCATACGATACGGAGCAATCGAAACAGGAGCTGAATTTGAATAAGTCTCAATGCTGAACTCTACCTCTCTGTCCGGTGGTAACCCTGGCAATTCTTCCGGAAACACACTAGGAAAATCACATACCGTCCGGATGTCCTGAGGTCTAACCTCACTCATGTTAGGGTTCATCACATACGCTAAGTATGCTTCACACCCCAACTCCACTAACCTCTTAGCCTCTAACACTGAAACCACATTGGACAAGAACTTCACATTCTCACCCACCACTACAATCTCATAATCATCTGTGAGCTTCAAAGAAATCCGTTTAGTCTCAAAGTCTATCCTAGCTCTATGCTCCGTGAGCCAGTCCATACCCAAAATTACATCAAAACCATAGAAGGGAAGCTCCATCATATCCACTGGAAACACATGTCCCTGAACCATCAACGGACACCTTCGGTACATTTTCCTAACCACTACCGTGTCCCCAAAGGAACTAGTAACACTAACTCCTACCTCTAACAACTCACAAGGCAAATTCAAAGACTGTGCATGCTCACTCAATATGTAGGAATGTGTAGACCCAGAGTCAATCAAAGAAAGCAAACCCAAAGACTGTATCGAGAAGTTACCTGCGATCACATCGGTGTCATGCTGCTCCCCGCGCTGTGCGTAAACCCTAGCCTGTCCTCCGCCCTCCGGCTGGACTGCAACAACATGAACTAAATTCCTCTGACCATCGTTCCTCGGCTGGAAGTTACCTCTACCGCGCCCGCGGCCTCTCTGAAAATCATTGGCTCTAGCAGGAGCCTGAGCTGGTGCCTGTCCCACCTGATGTGGACAGTCACGCCTAATGTGGTCTCTAGCACCACAACTCCAACAAGAATGGTAGTTCCCCCAACACTCACCGGTGTGGTTCCTCCCGCAAGTAGCACATGTGGGCAACTTTCCACCAGCTCTCTGACCCTGATGGCCCCGACCGTGGTTACCGCCACCACGCCTATGATCATACTGATGCCTGTTGTCCTGATGCCTCTTGGCATCACCTCTATCAAAGTTGCTGGACCTCTTACCCGAACTAGATCCACCTGACCGCCTGGTCAAACTCAAACTGTGCTCTAAGTCCTTGGCCCTCGAGACCAAGACATCAAAATAAATGTAATCAGAAGCTAGAGTATAAGTCTTGATCTCCTCATTCAGCCCATATCGGAAGCGGTTACAACGCTCCACCTCAGTAGGTACAAGTTCAGGTGCATACTGACTCAGTCTGACGAATCGGATCTCATAATCAGTCACGGACATACTCCCCTGAAGCAATGCCATAAACTCTCTCTTCCTCTCATCGAGGTATCGCGGACCCAAATACTTCTTCCGGAAAGCTGTCTCAAAGAACCCCCAAGTGATCTCGGTCTCATCCATCCCCGAAGTAACGGTGACCCACCAGGTGTAGGCATCACCCTGAAGCAGAGACTCAACACATCCCAACTTGCGCTCACCAGTACATCCCATCTGAGCAAGAATACGGACGGTCTTCTCAAACCACAACTCTGACCTCTCCGGAGTAGCACCTCTAAACTCTTCGGCCCCAAGGCCCCGAAGTCTCTCTAATGGCAAACCGGTGCCCTCACCCTGATGATGAGCTGCCTGACCTCCAGCTACTGCAGCCTGGAACGCTCCGGCTATTGCCTGAACCAACGGAGCTAAGTCAATTCCGGCCGGTCCTTGGCCACCTTGGCCTCCTTGTGGTCCCATTCCTCCGGGCCCGGCCTCGCCTCCCACTCCTGGTGGAGGAGGTGGTGGTGGTGGAGGTGGTGGAGGAGCTCCAACTCCAACCACATGCTCTCCCACTTGGGCTCCAACCCTAACTTCTTGCTCAACTCTCGGAGCCTCTGCCCGTGGTTCCAGTCGAACCATCCTAGGCCTTCTACGTGGTCTCATGGTTCAACTAGCAAGGTATAAACTACAACAAGAAACAATAGGATTACGTTAGCCAAAGCAAGGGTCCAATAGTGCTCAAGTATTCCTCTTTCAAAAATCCTTTTTAAATTAAGTAGTAGTAGCAATGGGCACACACTCACACGAGACACGACCATTCATGCATTCAAAACATCATACGATCAATCAAGCATCAAGGATTCATGGCAAATCATGCATCGAACAAAACAAGCATTTAACACATTAATCTTACCTCACTTACCTGCCCGAGGTCTCGGTAACCTCAGGCTCTGATACCAACAAATGTAACTCCCTCGTCTTGGTCTGGCCGGATGACCGGTCCGAGTGAGCTACACGGGGAAAACCGAGTGAAAACTCCCTAAGGAACTCTCCCTCGGTTAGCAACCCTATATTTTTTCTTCATTTTAATCTTGCCTAGATGAGAATTACATCCTAAGTGATCATACAGTGGAACAATATTTACGAAGCAATCAATCGAACCCAAACTAACACTTAAAAGCCCATGTTTAAAGTTAAACTGCAGGCGGTATCGATACCCTTAAGGGGGTATCGATACCCCTTGGCTAAGTCAACAGGGTTTGGTCAACCTGAGGAGACAGTATCGATACCCCCAATGAGGGTATCGATACCCTCCCCTAAAGTTGACTTCCCACGGTCAAAGCTAAGACAACGGTATCGATACCCTAGAGGCCAGTATCGATACCGAAATCGACAGTGGCTCCAGTGGCCAAAAAGGTATCGATACTCTCCTCGAGTATCGATACACGAGGCCTGAAACCAAAGGGGCAGTATCGATACCAGACCAACGGTATCGATACCCCAGCTACGAATCTGCAGGTTTGAGCTGATTTAGAGCACAAGGAGGCCCCTAAATCCCTCTAACACTTCAACCAACTCACTAACATCAATCCCTAAGGCAAACCAACCATAAAAGCATACATATTTAAGCCAAGGGAGTCAATCAAACATGGATTAAAGCATTCATACATAGCATTCTAGTTAAAGAGCAATTCATGCAGTATTGTCATACTCAAAACACAAAGGACCTTAAAAGGAACAAGACATCTTGAAATGTTTGCACTCATACACTATGCAACCTAAACATTCTAAAACATGCCGTCAAACATCAACATTCATCATAGTGTAACATGCTTACAAACCATGATCAAACCAAAAACAACATCAATCAAATGAGTCACACACGCTCATACAAAGACCCTTGCCGCATTGCTAACTATTACAAAATCGATAACCATACTTGAGCTACAAACTTGGAAGCCCTTCTTGCCTTGCCTCGAGCTAACACCACGCTAATGATCTGCATTGTTGAACATTGAGAGCGTAAGCTATAAGCTTAGTGAGGGTGCTCTAAAACGAAAAACATCAACAATGCAGGGTTCAAGCATGTAATCCTAATCTCACACATATCAAGCATTGCATATAAACAAGTAGACTTAGCTAGTCTTTCAAGTGGCATATATGGTCTCTCA
Organism: Hibiscus tridactylites; assembly: GCA_958450335.1. NCBI lineage: Eukaryota > Viridiplantae > Streptophyta > Magnoliopsida > Malvales > Malvaceae > Hibiscus > Hibiscus tridactylites. The sequence continues at coordinate 75,258,892 of OY288274.1, read as the reverse complement.
ATCCTAGCAAGATTTCACATCAATATCAATTATCATAAACAATACCATATATCAAAACCACATATCACCATCATATATCACATTACATAAACAAGTTTAATTGGCCACTCTAATTACCCCGATTGTGCAGATTAAAACCTTGACAACACTTTACCTCGGTGGGATTCCACTCATCACCGGACCTTGCATGTGCGGGATTCCACTCATCGCCACATGCCCTACGGATGGGATTCCACTCATCATCCCGTAGAAATATATAAAAAGCTTCCGGTGGAATGTTACATCACCGTACTCCTCCTTGATGACTTAACGTCATCAAGGCCACGTACGTTTTGACTCAATTTGTGTGCACACTATCCTAATGATCGATCATTTACAACCGGTAATTTTTAGTGCCAATTATCATACCCACATCATATTTAACCATCATCAACCACAATACATGCTCATCACATATCTACTCATCATGATATATATACATGTATCAATCAACCACAAATCAAGAGCATAACTAGTAAGCACAAAGCATTTGAGGATATCAAAGCTAAACTATCAACTTGAATTAAATGGAAGTGGCCTACCAAGCACACTACACACACACACACTACACATGCTCGAGCCAAACTTAAAAACAAGTTGAAACCACTCACCGCCCTTTCCTTAGCAAATCGAACAATCCTCCTACGCACCCGGATTCGGTCCCAAAGCTCCTTCAACGTTTCCCCTTGCTTCTAGCCAAGCAAAACACACTTATTACACCACAATTCAATGCTAAAGCTCAACTATCAATTCACTTCACAACCATAAACCAAATTTCACAAATTCCCCAAAACTCAATTTTCGTGCTTCCCAAAACCCTTGCTGAAAAACCCACTTCCAAACACCCAAATGGCTTCCAAAGCATCCCAAAACACCCTCCTTACCTAGGTAGACCATCAGCCCCTCATTTACAACATTAAACCTCCCAAAAACCTAAGTTTTCATACTCTAAAATCCACCTCAAGAGCATGCTACGAATTTTTACCCAAATTCGACCAAATTGACATATGTTACATCTTTTAACATGATTAACTAAAACCCCAACATGATTTAACAAAACAAATTAAAAAGCCCCATCAAAAACCCCAAATTTCATATGAACCCTAATTTTCAAAACCCAATGTTTTTGAAATCCAAGACCATGGTTAGATAGAGGTTGAAGAGGAGAGTTAGAAAACATAATTACCTTTGAAAAACGTCTTGGATTGAGGAAGAAAATGAATGGAATAGTGAACCAAGTTTGGAGAGGTTTAGAAGAGGGTTTGACGTTGGGAAGAAAAGGGGGAGTGGAGAGAGAGAAGACAATTTTCTGCTTTTAATTAAAGGTTGTCTAGCTTTTTGAAAAATCTTGGGTAAAATTACAACATTAGTCCCTCCCCTCTTTCTAAAGCTCAATTATGTCATTATTTTAAGTTGAATTGATTTAATTTAAATTTTATTGACTCGAATTAAAACCCGGTTAACTCCTAGGCCCAAAACACGGGTGTTACACTATCCGTCCAAAACAAGATGCAACAACCATTACCAACTGCTATATAGAAGTTTGTGGCAGTGGAACTCTCATGGTGGCATAGGGGGGAAATAATGCTCTTCCAAGTCGTAGAAGCATTTCGGGCCTTAAGGTTACGAGGCAAAACAGTATCCTCATCCTCCTTATATTTGGCGTTAATAAATTTTCGCCAAAGGCTCTTCGGTTCCACACTAAATCTCCAAAGCCATTTATTAAGAAGGCCTCTGTTTTTTACCTTAAAATCGCATAGCCCCAACCCACCATTTTGTACAGACTTTGTCAAAGTGTCTTTGCCAATCCAGACTATACCTCTACTGTCAGATGAATCCCATATGAACTTTGAAACCATGGAGTTCAATGTTTTATAAACCTTGCTGGGCATTTCAAAAACAGACATAAAAAAACCGGCAAACAATTTAGAACCGATTTAACTAGTAATATTTTCCCAGCAAAAGAAAGGTTACTAGTTTTCCATCCAGCCAATTTTGATTTAAATCTGTCCACGACAGGTTCCCATATCTTTGTTGAATTGCTCGACACACCAAGGGGAAGGCCCAGGTACTTGCATGGGAAAGAATCATGTTGACAATGTATAACTCCAGCCCATCTCGAAACTTTGCTATCCTCGACATTAATTCCCATGATTTTGGACTTTTTCCTGTTAATCTTAAGGCCGGCAGAGATCTCAAACCCTTTCAACACTCTGTAAATATTCCTAAGTTGTGTTTCCCCAGCGCCGCAAAACACAATGAGGTCATCGGCATACTGAATGTGCGAGATTTCACAGTCTTCCTTTCCGAAACGAATTCCCTAAAAGAAACCTTTTATATTTGCATTTGTCAGTGCACAACTCAGAGCTTCTGCGACACAGTTAAAAAGGAGAGGCGAGAGCGGGCACCCTTGCCTAAGTCCTCTACCAATGGCGAAAGGTGCAGTGGGTGAGCCGTTTACCAGGACTGAAACATAAGCCGTCGAGATACACATCTGAATCTAATTACACCAAGTTTCCCCGAAACCCATTCTCCTTAGTACCGAAATTAGAAACCTCCAATCAACGGAATCATATGCTTTATTAAAGTCAACCTTGAAGACTAACGCTTCCAAACCTCTCTTCTTGGCGTGTTCTATAGTCTCATTCGCGATCATTGAACAATCTATTAGCTGTTTCCCGGCGCTGAAAGCAAACTGCTTATCGCCAATAATTAAATCAACCACCTCATTCAATCGGTTAGCTAACACTTTGGTCAGCAGCTTGTATATACAGCCCACCAAGCTAATGGGCCGATAGTCCTCAATTTCCACTGGGTTGGAAATTTTCGGTAAGAGCACTATAAATGAGTGATTGAATGCAAAATCCGCAACTACCCCGTTCTGAATACTTCTGAAAAACTCAAGGATATTTCCTTTTAAGGAACTCCAAAATCTTTTAACAAACCTCATGTTGAACCCGTTAGGGCCCGGTGCCCTAAAGGATCCCAGACTATTTAGTGCCTCCAATAATTCTTTTTCCTCGAATGGCCTTTCGAGTCTTTTTGCTGTATCCGAATCAAGGTGCTTCAGACCATCACCACTGAAAGTCGCAGGAACTGTATTGCAGTGATTATACATTTTTTTTAAAGTGATTCTCAATAGCTTTCTTGATTGCCTCTGGTTCAGAAATTATATTATCACCAACCTTGATACAACCAATGAAATTTTCTCTTCTTCTAGCAGATGCGCATAAGTGGAAATACCTTGTATTTTTATCTCCCTTCTGAGCCCACTTGACCCTCGACTTTTGGATCCACTCTCTTTCTTCCTTACGAATGGCTTCCCAAAGATTTTTTTTATACATCATCAGCTCTTTCCGAACAGCAGCAACTGGATTACCTAACATCATTTTAGCTTCCATTTCAGCACATTTGTTTTCCAAGTAGGCTACCGAGCTATTCGTGCCTTGGCGTTTTGAATTAACCCATTCTTTGGATGCTTTTTTGCAGGCAACCAACACCTTATCAATCCTCGAACCCCTCATATTTCCACACACGCCCTCAGTTTTACGGATATACGCCTCATCTTCCGCAAGATAATCAAACCATTTAAAATATTTACCCCCTTCATCGTGTTCATCACAGACAACCCAATTGGGTTGTGGTCAGAAATGCTCTTGGGGTGAAGTATTTGGAATAAGTTAGGCCAACAATACATAATTTCGGGGGATACTAGAAATCTGTCGAGACGACTAAAAGAGGGGGGTCTCGAAAGTTTGACCATGTGTACATCCCGCCTTGAAGTTGGAGATCCATCAAAGCCAATTCTTCAATAAAATTATCGAACTCAGCCATACATTTCTTGTTGATACATACTCCAATTTTTTCCTCTAATTTCCTTACCACGTTGAAATCGCCTCCCATGAGCACTGGCAACCCCTCATTTCTGATGACTGCCTGCAATTCATTAAAAAATTCTCTTCTATCTGCGATGTCGTTAGGACCATAAATATTTATCAACAAGCATTTAAGATCATTCGAGATAAACTCCCCTGTCATTGCCACATAGTTCCTATTCAGCACACATTTCACAAGCTTGAAAACTGTTCTGTCCCAAATTGTGATTAAACCACTCGAAGCTCTAACAGACCCAGAATATCTGAAATTAAAACTAGACCCCCGCCCGCACATCTGTGTAAAGACCCTTTGATCGCACTTCTCCATTTTAGACTCTTGCAGGAAAACAATTTTTGCTTTTAATTTTCTGATAATTTTCCTCACTGCCACCCTTTTTTCCACACGACCTAGACCACAGATGTTCCAGGATAAACATATAGTATTATTCATATGATCCTAAGATATTACCGCACACAAAATCCAGCCGCACCCTCAAAGTTCTCCACCTTTCTCAATTTCCATGAATTTTTCGATAACCTCCCTTTTCGGCACTAAGAAATTCAAACCAGCAGCCTTACATACCTCGAAAGACGCCCTGGTCTCTGCCATATCCTCCTCCGCGGGGTCCTTGTACTCCGGAATCACTGACCGACTTCCGTCGCTGGTGCCTAAACCCTCGCACCCCATGACTGGAGCCTTCGCCATCACCTTCATCGAGGGGTATCCGGTTGCACTTTTGTGAACTAAAAGCTTCCCTTCCCTCGATCTGAGAATAGATGAGCACCTGCCATCGGACCCCAAACCAGGAACTCCCCTTTTCACAATTTTGGGTCTCACCGAGTAAAGCCCCGAGGAAGGGTCATACACCGGCTCAATAGAGACACTGTGCCCAATGGATGTATTGGACTTAGCTACCTCTGTGACTGGTATCTCAATTAGCCCATGGGAATTAATTACACAAGTGGTCTTAGACGACCCAAACTCAAGAGCCCCCTCGACTTGGGCTGTGGATGCCAGATTAATATGATCCATATACTTCCTTTGTTTTCAAGGGCCAAATGAGCTATTGCCAGCCGACATTTGGGTTTGCCACCTGGCACCACTACCACTAGGGGACAAGCTTATGCATCCCCTTATAAATTTTACTCTACAATGAGAGCAGTAGGATTTGAACTAGGGACCTCTTGGTGAGAGATGCACTTGTTTACCATCAAGTCAAACACACATTTATTATTATTATTATTATTATTATTATTATTATTATTATTATTATTATTATTATTATTAGAAACTTAAGCAAATTCTAGTAATTAGATTTATATATCTCAAATCGAATTTAAACTTTAAATGTAATATCTAAACTTGACCCTTGGTCTAGTTCAGCTCAAGTCTATGAAAACATGAAGTCAACTCGGCTAAATAATGTTTCTGTTGATATTTGTCATTTGGCTAAATAAGAGTTTGAGGTTTCAGGGTTTTAAGTTTAGGGATTAAGGTTTAGTGATCAGGATTTTGGTTTTAGGGTTAAATTTTAAATTATTTTTAACTAATATATCGCCAAATTAAAATAATGTGTATATAACGAGGGTTAAATTTATTATTTTTTTGAATTAGGACAAAATTGTTTGAATGTGAAAACGTGGATGACTAAATGTGTTATTATACAAAATATTTTAATTGCCATGTCACCCTTTTAATGATAACAAAGTGCTAACATTAAAGCAATTGAGAATTTGGTTATCAAATTGAATAATTTACCAAGGTTCAGTTACTATTTGTGTATTTTACCCCAAAAATTTGAAAAAATAATAAAAAGTTATTTTTTAGATTTTATTTTAAAAAGGGATAATAGTTCTTTTAGACCTATGATTTCAAAAATAATTAATGGCACATAATGTTACATATAGAACAACCAATGGTTCAAAAACCCCTACATACCCTATGGCTATGCCTTGTGTATGAGTATATATGAAAATCTTGTTATTATTTTCTTAATCCCATTACCTAACTTCATCAATTATAAGTAAAAACTTTTTACCCTCGGTAAAAATTATTTTAATATCAATAAAAAAAGCTTACAAACCCGGAAGACCTATTTGTGTGCTTCGGTAAAAATTTCTCTAAAATTAATTGGAGAAAAAGAGTACATGGTTGATCATATAAAATTGTAATTGTGGTTAACCATATACATTAATTTTTAATTTTTAATTTTTAATTTTTAATTTTTAATTCAATTATACTTATTGAATGAAATAAATACATCAATTTATCAAAGGATATTACGTTGATAATAACATTAATATTTTTTTAAAATTAAATTAAATTTCATGTATAAAATTATATAAAATATGAACTATTGATTCTAATTCGTTTTCAAATTTATCGAATATGAACATATATAAAAAAGAAAGTCAAACTTCATCTTTTATCAATGTATAATTAGCTGCTACAGTGCAAACAAACTAGTGCTGGAGACATGTTATAACGGTATAATTTTATATTTGTTTAATTAAATACATGATCATAATTTTATATTCGTTATCACTTTCAGCTTACTGCTATTAACCGTTAGACAAAAATCGAAGTAGACTAATGAGATGTTAATGTTAGAAAACACAAGCACACCTCATGGTGCAGTGAAAAAATTATTCAACATATTATACCAGTAATTTATGTACGAGAAATGAATCTGGGTGAAAAAAGATAAAACCTTACTTTAATTAAATCTGAAAAAACCGCAGGGAGTTAGGAGAATGTAATTTTTCCAGCACGATATCAAATCTAAGTCGTCCCAATAGCGTTCTGACCTCTACGCATTTCACCCGAACGAAACGGATAATATTTTCTCTTCTCTAACTGTTAGAGAGGTTTTTCGCAAAAAGCTGGCTGCTAGACCTTATGTCTTTATATAACATTCAAAACCCTAATTTTAATAAAATTCGAATTCTTTAAATATACAATATATTTAATCGAATATAGTTAAATATGTAGAATTTGATTGCACTTCGATCAAGTTTCTTTAGGGATATATATATACATTAATAGTATATGATAATTACAATAATTATCTAGTATTAAAAAAATATATAAACGAAATTATCTATAATAATAATAATAATAATAATAATAATAATAATTTCGATTTTTACTTATTTTGTGCACAACAAATTTGTACGCATGCTATCTAGTCGATATTTTTTCGTTTCAATCATAGAGTGTGATTCTTGTAGGTTCATGTAACATTAGCAATAATATCTAAAATAATTCTAACATTATAAGCAATTGCTACCTAAGTTACAGGAAGTCGTGGTTCGACACCTTTTCGTGATTGACTCTTTTCATGTATTACATTATTTTGTCCTTATATCTAGATCGGACACAAGTCATAGCATAGTCACACTTGTATAGTCCATCTAATATTTCTTGATATCTTGAGTAAACATTTATAAACGAATAACTATGATATCTCATATCAATTTATTCGAGCATGACCATACATTTCTAGTCTCACTCAATCAAGTGACCTATGATATTACTTCTATTATGTAGGAGAGACAAATCATATCTTGATCAACCATATTTCGCAACATAAATTGCAACATATCAAATATCAGTATTTATAGTGTAGTCAGTTATGACACACGTTTGATTGTATCAAAATATGTCACTCACAATGTTGAAATAATGATGATTTCAAGTATGAGGATCATCCATGTAGTTATCACTATGAGCAATGTTGTGACTATCACATAATAATCCAAGAAACGTGCTCATAGCGGGTCAATCTAGTATGTCGTTCTCTAACACATACTTATGTATTGATTTTGACATATCAGTGTCAATGACAACAATTTGTGATCAATCAACTACATATTAGCCTTAATATATTATTGTTGTCCATGCCCACAATAATACTCGACTAAGGACATATAAGAATAACTATATTATTCTAAGCACTTTATTATAATTCAATTTATTTATAAACGCACAAAATAAGACTGAAATAATAATAATAATAATAATAACTTTATATTAATAAAATAAGATAAAATAAGTATGTCTTTTACAACCATCTTATTATTTGTCTTCGAACTCTAAAAATAAAATACATTCGCAAAAAGAGAGCAGAGTTTTTACTCGGCGCGAGAGAAAAGAGAAAACCGACGAACGAGGAAAGACACCGTACTCAATATTTAATCTCATTGTCTTTCCCTTTTCCCTTTCCCATTTGGGTGCAACCCATTTTACTTCAAATAGATTAAGCTCTAGCATTTAATTTGTTAGACGGTTAATAGCAGGTGGTTAGATATATATAAATACTGTATAGATGTAAAGTTATCAGATGAATGAATGATTCAGACCGTTGATTTATAAAAATTATGGTAACTATTATAAATTTTAACTCGGATATATCTTTTGGTAAAACATATAAATTACAATAGATGTCACATATTTTGATAAGCATTGCAAATTTTGTGTAGTAAGGGTGCGGTGTCTGTGGGCACATGAGACATGTAGTTTTAATATTTGTTTTTTCGTTGTAATTATTAGTTGTGTTGTGTTGTGTTTTTTCTTTCATTTAAGATTAGAGAGTTTTTAATCAGGCACACAATACAGAGTGAGGCATATATAATTAACAATTAATAAAAATCATTTTCACCTTGAAAAAAAAATAAAACATTAATTTTGACGTGGCTTTAAAAACTTCGGTTAATGGTTAGAAATTTTAGAGGTATTATACATTTTGGTAAAGCAAAAATACTTTAGAATTAGTATCAACTATTTTGATCTTTGTTAGAAACAATGATCGACCGTTGATCAGTTTTGACCAAACCTTTCATGTACGAAAAATTCTAATGGATACCGACCTTTTTAAGTACATTTTTTTATCAAGTAGTGCTACAATTTTTTGATATTTTTTTAAGTACATTTTAAAAAAATATGTATATAAATACAATTTCAAACATTGATACTAAAAGCCTATTTCGTTATTTATTTAAATTTGTACAGATATATCAGTGGGCATGTTTTGTGGGGATTCAACAAAGTAACCCATGTCCCATAATACTAATTTATCATAGGTTTTATAAATAAATATGGAAAATATTATTACTTGTGTAGATATTTTATGGATTAATATCTTATACACTGGCGGTAGAAACTAAAGGTTTCCGCAAGCGCCTTAGTTTTAGGGTATAAGGAGTTAGTTTAGGGCATAGGGTTTAGGTGTAGGGGTTTAGAATTTAGGGATAGTTGTTTTAAGTTAAGGTTTAGGGTTATAATTTAGAGTTTATAATCTTCACCGTATTACCCTAAAAACTAAACCCTAACCTATAAACTCTAAATTATAACCATAAACCTTAAATTAAAACAACTATCCCCAAATTCTAAACTTCTACATTAAACCCCTAAACCTTATACCCTAAACTAACTCCTTATAGCATAAAATTAAAGCGCTTGTAAAAACTTTCAGTTTCCATCATGTATATAAAATATTTATCCATATTTTATTACCTTTTCCAAACTACTGATTTCATAATTATAAAATATTTCGCCGACAAAATTTTTACATTGTCCTTTTCAAAGTAATAGAAAAACCTTTTGCACTCAATCAAAAAATTATTTGTCAAAGAAAAATAAACACGTTTCTTTTAGTAAATTTAAAAATAAAATAAATCGATTAGTCATGTGTGAGTGTCGAGTCATTATTGGTAGAAATTTTACTTTTTATCAATTGTGTATATGATAATAATCTATATATTTAAATACATTTAGTTTTAAATGTTTCGACTTAAAATATACCAATAATTAGAAGAAATGGTTTTATAATAATTTTAAATGTATAAAAAATAATTAATACGATGAAAATGCATGTGATATATTTAATTTTATTTATTTATCCTATAAATTATTATCATTATTATACTGTATGTTATCACGACTTACATGTTAGCAGGATAATATTTTTCTAATCTTTCATCCAATTGATTTCATTGTGATCTCGTTTATATTTTAAATTTTATTTTTTTCCACACTTCATTTTATTAATGATAAAACCTCAAACGAGATATCATACAAAAGATCATACTACTAATTTGAAACACACCTAATTAGGACACGAGACGAATATGTTGAAACAATGAACAAAGAAAATTTTCACACGTCCTAGAATTTTTATTTATTTTTGAATACATGATTAAAAGATCTTCTACGTCATTTCGATTTTTTAATAGTATAAAGGTGATTATAAAGTAGTATCTATTCATACATATTTTTAATTATTTGATAATGCACATATCTTGGTGCGACTGAATTCGAGTCTCTTAAGATGAATATTATTTTTTTTCTACTGATATCACTTGTCGGGTTGACGTCCATTTCGATTTTTAAATTATCATGGTGAATAAAAGACAAAATATTTGCTAAAATCCAAGGTGAGTTGGACTTTTTTATATAAAAAAGGCGAGTTGAACTTTCTTTCATCGATTTTGATTGTTTTAATTAAAATCATGTGAGATTCCAGTAAAGATTGTCTGGTCTACAGTTGATTTCAGAACCAAATTAATAAACAAAAATCGACCACATGGATTAAAAAAATAGATTTTTTTTTTTGTTTTAAGCTAGTGCTCGATGAAGTGGATATAAGATATTATTGATTTTTTTATTTTTTAGATGAAATTAGTTTTGAACTTTTGAACTGATAAATTATTAAAAAAATTGGAAGTTAATATGACAAAGTTATTAGTTTAATAACGAAATGGGTAATTTACAATCGGAAATATAAATATAAATAATATTTTAATATAACTATTATTATAAAATACAAATAGAATAACCAATAATTAGAATATATTTTAACCTAGCAAGAATATATTTTAACCTATAGTGTTGTTATGAGGATGTGGACGAGGTGAGCATTGAGAATTGAAAAATTGAATATAGATCGGAATCGTAGTGTTTAGACGATTTAAGGTCCAGAAATTTAAAAATTATAATTATCCAAATTTATAAAATAACTTTATACTTAGAAATACTGTATATTAATTATTATTTATTTAATTGAAAATGTTTTTTTAAGAAATATTCATGAAAAGACGTTAAGACTTCAGCAGATAATGTTTAAAACTCATAAAATAAAGTGTAAATACTCAAAACATAAAGTTAATATGAAAAAATTGAAAACTAATAAAAATCATTTACCGAATCGAATCGTATACACCCCTGATTGTGGTAATGTTATTTTTCTTCTTTCTGTAAAATTAAAATTTGCCCCAGCAAAAACAAAAAGATTATATGGTGGAGTATAGTGTAGAGTCTCACCAACCACAATGCATTGTTTAGTAAAAAAAAAAATCAATAATGGAGTATCCAAGTACATTGGATACATATCTATCTTAGGCCCAGAAAAAAAATAATAGAGGGTAAGTCAGTTTTCTTGAGAAAAAAAAAAAAACAGAGGATGAGTCAAGTAAAAATCTATTTTAGGCCGAGCAAAAAACAATCATACTAACAATTAAGAAAGATAACAGTGTTGAAGTTGTTCTATGAGATGAGGGGCTAGTAAAATTAGGGTTTGAATTCTGGTGTTTTAAGTGAAAAAAATAAGTTGGGAGAATTGTTCTCGTATTGAATCTTAATCAGTTAGTGAATCAGACACCAATAATTAAATAAAAAAGAATAATAATAATTTTTATTTTTATACGAGTTAATAAAACGTGAAAAAATAATCATGATTTGTTCTCGTATATATTTTGGAAAAAGAATGCTAGCTGTTTATACGGAGTAAGACCCGACATGTAAGAGTTTCACATTTATCTTTATATACATAGTACATCCATCAATTATACGGCTTAAAATACTCCAAGCTTTTTGTGTTGATAAAAAATGTAAACAATGAATTTGTTCTCCAGACATTCTAATCAAGTTTAAATTACGAAGCTATTATTTTTTTTCGGTAAATATAATTTATTTATTAAAAAAAATTATAAAGTCACACTTACAATGAGTGCCTCGTTAAAAGTTTTTTTAACTTAAATAGAGAAAAAATGTACATTTAAACCGGTATACAAAACCACACCCTGAAAACATCTGTTTAACACCCAAAATGTTACAAACACTCAAACATATGAAAACAAATCTTGTCTACCACCATGCTTTGGAGAACGTTTCACGCTTTCAACCATCTTTTGTAAGCTATAGATATCTCGGAACATACAAAGCACAACATTATTACAAACATAACGAAGTTATTATTATTGAAGAAGTTTTATCCGAATATTATTATTGTTTCGAATATGATTATTTTAAGACCGTAAAACAGACTGAGTATACATATATTTATATTAAAAAAAATAGTAGAATAGTATTCAATTTTTTTCTCTTCCAAAATCAATATTGATAAAGGGATGGTCAAGTAAATTTTGTAACACACACCAATTATACTATTGTTTATAGAAAAGAAGGAAAAGAACATGTAAAAGAAATTCAGCAAGGTTAGTAGTATGTTATGAACATAGGCAGATCATAAACCGAGACTTCTGAAAATCTAATTTTTTTTTACTAAGTCCTAACTTATTTTTTAAAATTCTCATCAAGCCTTAATTTTTTTAAATTCTCATCAAAGTCCTAAAAAATCTTGAAAATTTTAATTAGACTTCTGAAATTTTTAATTTTTTTATTAAGTCCTCCAAACTGTTCAACCAAGATCCACTTTGTAATGAAAGATTTTTTTTATTGATAAATGACTATTATAGATGTTGAAATCCGAACAATACTTACAAAAAATCGAGATTTGAATTAGATTATTATTTGATATATAGACAGTAGAATCCATCATCCTTAAGAGAGAAAAAATGTGTCTTTAAAATATCAAAATTAAATCCGAAAAAAAATCAAAGGGTCGAAAAGCACATGTGAAAAGGAAATTATTAACCCTCTATAATTAATTCATTGCACGTCGCCTACCCCACTCTGAGCCTATCTCCATGATTTTCTTGCCTATAAATTTGGCCTCCAAGCTCAATGGCAAAGCATCCCTAAGCTCAGTTCTGAGTTCTGAGTTCCCCCTTCTCCTTCCTCTCCCCCTCCAAATTCCATTGCTGTTGTTTTTTGCAGGTCCGCCATGGAAGCAACGGCAGGCAGAAAGGAGTTCTATAGCAATTATATGCTAATTAACCCTAAGAAAGCCTCGTTGTTTGATCTCATTGCCCTCTTGTTTTCCAAGAATTTAAAAAACAGGAAATTTATCGAAACCAGTATCGAAACCGAGGAGAATTTCTGGTACAGACTCGCTGTTTTCATCACCACACTGCTGCAGAAGTTTCTGCTTACCATTAAGATACCAATGGCCTTGGCGGGGCAAACTTTTGAGGATATGTGCAACCTTTTCAATAACAATGGCGGATTGTTTGGTCTCGTAAAACGAGTCATGACAGGTATATATACATATACATATACATATATATATATATACACAGTGCAGTGCAGACTGAGAAAGAAGAAATCATATTCCATGTATTTACGTCTGTTTCTTTGGTTAGGGTTTACATATATTTTGCTTATTTTTACACCCGAAGATGAACAATTTAAGCAAGTTGTGTATTAATCTCCAACAAATTGGCCACCCAGATCCAACTTGGATGATCCTGCATGCTTTAGATTCTCTTTTTTTTTTTCAAAATAATTTTCTTTTATATTTATTCTAACCACTTGAGTATCTCTTGCAGGGTGAGAGCTTGAAATGGGATAATATTTAATTAAGTGATCCCATTTTTCCATAAATAAAAATGGATTCTTTGATTTTTATTTACATGAAAATGACTATAGCAACTAATATTTTTCTAAAGGAAATGAAAATTTTATAGTTACAAATTATAATTATATTTTCTAGAATGTGTGATGTTGGTTAAATTAAATCTAGATATGTTAAAGTGGTTTATTTTTAACCCTAGATAACTCGGATCTAAATAAGATTTAGACTTTTAGAAAATAAATTCGTAACCATTTACTTTCTAAATAATCAATTTTATTTCATAAAAGTTTCGGGTTCTTCAATCATTGTTCCCACCATATTTATAAGGATTGCATGCATTGCATGGAACTAAAATAGAATAAATTAATGAGATTGACAACCTTCTTTCTGTTCTTGCTGTCTTAAATATTTATGTCTGTGTGCGTTTATTTTATTTATTATGTAGTAACAAAGACTAAAGTACAAGCTCAATATCTGAACCGTGGAAAAGCTGAAAAAAAAGCTTGTTTGTGGAAACAAAATACAAAAAGAGAAAAAAACAATCTAATAATAATACAGAATCTATTTCACTTCAGAGGCTTTTGGATTTTTTTTCTTTGTCTTTGTAATACAAAGACAAAAGGCGTTGAATTTTCTTGTTTTTGTACGATGAAACAGGGAAGGTGGTGATTCCAAACAGAGAAGCGGCGAACTATGTCTCAGCCGTTGGAATTACGGACATGAGAATGGATTTGAGCAAAGAGATTTTATATGGCAACGCTATGTATTATCCTTCTCTTTCGATTATGGCTGCCAAAGCTGTTTACAATAATGCTGCTTATAACAAATCTATAATCGAAGACCATTGGGGGGTATGCTCATGTTTTTTTTAATGTTTATTTCCATTTGTGGTCGAAACATCATTGGTTCTGACATTGGTTTTTGTCTTTGTCTGCAGATGCAACTCATTGGATTCAAAAATTATTGGAATGGTAATAAACAGATGTGTTAACTGTTAACTGTTAAATCATAAATTAGTAAATTAAATTAATTACCCCTTTTTTTAGAATGCCAGTTTAATTCATTTACTTCTACGGTTTTACTTTTACCAGATTTCATGCTGCAAGCCGACACCCAAGTTTCCCTGTTCCGGAACAAAACCGCCGACCACGACACCATTGTTGTTTGCTTCAGAGGAACACAGCCGTTTAGTGCAGATGATTGGATTTCAGACTCCGATCTGTCATGGTACGAATTCCCCGGCATCGGAAGGATTCACAGTGGTTTCCTGAAAGCTTTAGGGATGCAAAGGATCGTCGGCTGGCCGAAGTTTGTCGTCCCGGACATCACCCGTCGTGCTCCGTTGGCATATTACGACATAAGGGACACGTTGAGGGACCTTTTGAAGAAAAACCCCGAGGCCAAATTTATAGTGACCGGCCACAGTTTGGGCGGCGCGTTGGCCGCTCTTTTCCCGGCCATCTTGATTTACCACGACGACCAATTGTTGCTGGAGAGGATGGAAGGCGTTTACACGTTCGGACAACCCAGAGTCGGCGACGAAGCGTTCGCGAGTTACATGGAGAAGAATCTGAACAAGAACGGGATCGGGTTTTACCGATACGTTTACTGTAATGACATGGTTCCTAGGGTTCCTTTTAACGGCATGTTCAAACACTACGGAACCTGCGTTTACTACAACAGTAAATATCAAGCAAAGGTAAGGTTTTTATTAAAAAAAACACACAAACCCAGATCTGCAATAAATAAAAGAAACAATTATACCACATTGTAAATACTAAATACTAAATATAATATTATAATTCCTTTTCAATTAATGCAGATAGTTGAGGACGTGCCATACAAGAACTACTTCTCGATCTTCGGGTTTATCCCGATGCATTCAAACGCCATTTATGAGGTGATTCGGAGCTTCTCGATGAGGGTCAAATACGGGTCGGATTATAAAGACGGGTGGATGATGTTCGGTGTGAGATTGTTCGGAGTTTTAATCCCTGGGATTGCGAATCATTGTCCAATGGATTATGTTAACTCGACTCGTCTCGGTAAACCTGACGACGTTTTGTTCCTTCCACTCCACACTAAGAAGGCACTCGGGTTTGAAGTGCCGCTGTTGACTGCTTGATTTAATACGGCCCTGGCGGCGGTTGGGTTGGCTGAGATCAGTATGACGGCGGTTGTGTTGGCTGAGATCAGTCCTAATAAATGTATGTTTTCTATGTAAGGTTATCGGTCTTGGGAATTGGGTGTTGATGATGCATTTCAGTTCCCAAGACTTTTCTAGGAAAATAACTGGAAGGTATTGAGTACCACCAGGGTTCAACCTAGCTATATTATGTTTCTTAATTAATGCTTTATGTATTTTCATCTTTGTTTGGGAGAATAAAATTATAATTACGGTTATAATATTATTTTTTTGCTCTTTTAGTATCTTAGAGCTTTGCACATTTAATTTTTAATTTTAGTTGGTTAGTCTTTCAGTAAAAATTTTGTGCAAACACAAAGCTTCAGATTCGAGATTTGTTCAGTGGCCTGCGACTCATTCTTTTAGTTTATTTTGTCACTCTTACGAGTTACGATCCATTTATTTATTTGGCCACTGTAAAAATTTTAAATAATAATTTATTTTACTTACTTTCATATCATAAAGTAGTTTATGTCATAGTGTTAAAATGTTCAAGTGAAATTATATTTGCTCTGCTCAAAGTCAATTGGTCAAATTTTACTATTCATATTTTTAATCTTTTTTTTCTTTCAGATTTCTCTATATTTTTGCAATAAGATTTTATTTTCGACCCTTTAACTTTTAATTTCTAGTTTCGCCCATGGACTTACTTAGGCTTTGTTTAACATTAGTTTTAAACTAATTTTTATTTCAAAAGCTGGTTTGAGGCCAAAAGCTATGCTAAATAGCTCACTTTTGGAGAAAAAAAAACATCTTTTGAAAAGTAATTTTAACCAAACGCAAAAGTTAAATTTTTTAGCTTTTGCGGTTGTAAAAGCGATTTTGAGAGTTAAATTACAATTTTAACTTTCATTTGTTATTGCATTTATTTATAAATTTATAATTCTTTACGAAGATATAATTATATAATTAATAATTATTTTTAATTTTAAAACAATATATATTTATTCATGTCAAGCTTTTTAAATAAAATATTTTAAATTTATTATATTTTCATAGAACACGTTTAATTGTTAAAATATATATTTATTAATAAAAATATTTTTATAATAATTTAAGCTGATATAATTCATATATTATAACATTAGAGAATTTGAATATCATATATATATACACACATATATATAACTTACAATATCATGTCCAAAATGGTCATTTAACTTCTTAAAATCACTTTTTGACAACAATGCTAAACACTAAAATCTTATAACCAACTTTTTAAAATCTCTTTTTAACATCACTTTTAAAAATTACTTTTCAAAAGCAAGGTTAAACTAGCCCTTAAACTGCTTACCACTTAAACCAACCCCTTTTGGTAAGGAGTAATAATTTTAAGGGTAAATTACAACGGAGGTCACTCAATTATGGGTAAGGTTATATTTTGATCACTCAATTATGGGTAAGGTTACATTTGGGTCACCCAATTATGAAAGGTTATATTTGGATCATTCAATTATGGGCAATGTTACATTTGAGTCACCCTTCATATTTAAAAAGTATATCAATTTGTGTATTAGATTAATTAATGATTTCAAATGAAGTACTCTAATATTAACGAGGGTATACAAGTGATTTGGAAGAAAAAATGACGAAATTGATGTACTTTTTTAAATACGAAAGGTGACCCAAACGTAATCTTACCCATAATTGAGTGACCCAAATGTAACATTTAATAATTGGGTGACCCAAACGTAACCTTACCCATAATTGAGTGTCCCAAATGTAACTTTTAATAATTGTGTGACCCAAATGTAACCGTACCTGTAATTGAGTGACCTCTAGTGTAGTTTACCCTAATTTTAAGCACTTATAAGATTTTGTTTTCTGCACCCATAATTTTTAATTCTTGACTTCGCCCCTAGACCTACTTAAATAATATTAAAATGTTTACTACTTAGACCAACTTCTCTTAATAAGGAGTAAGAATTTTAAGCATTTTTAATTAAATATAACGTTTGATATAAATTGAGGGTATTTTTTTATTATCTTGAAACGATACTGAATTTTATTAAAATAAAAGAAGGTACAACTGTAAAAATGTAACCACACAAAGAAAGGGACTATGTCCACCAAAAACCTAAACAAAGAATACAATGAAAAAGAAAACCTAGTCGCACTGATAGTTGAACTTTCTTTTAAATTTGAAGCCCATCATTCATAGTAATCCAGTAACCGTCAATAATACTCATTTGTCTCTATCAATCTAGACGTTTTCGAGATAATGAATGAGTGGCGAGTGAACCAAAGCAAACTTACAGGCTGCTTCGCAAAAACAGATCTGAATACATCGGCAAACAACCACAGATATGGGATCTAACTTTTGAAAGAGCACCGATAATTGCAAATCAGATACGAGCGATGTGAGAATTTTTACACAATCGCACATCTATTGTAGAAGTAGGCAAAAAATAAGTCATAATGCAGAGGAGACGTGCCAAAGTGCAGACGAAAGCGTGCCACAAAGGCAGACGAACATGCGTAAATATGCGAATCAAACAAATTTTTTCATTAATAGTTAAGATTAAAACCAAAAAATAGATCTGGTGATTGACAACTAATATTAAATTAATATTGAATTTAATTTTCGACCACCGGTTAAGAAGACAAAAGTGAAGAAAGTTATCGGCGCTGCACTTGGAATAGAGAGAAAAATAAGGTTTTTGGTGTGAGAGAAAAGTAGGATTTTTTTTGTTTTTTTCTTTTCTTATTTTGAGTTAAATTGAGGGTAAATTTTATATACTAACAATGTTGTGTATGGTTGGACTGTGTCGCGATATAAAATAAAACCAGAATTATGTTTCGATTAATTAAAACACTGGACTTAACGTGCTTTCCATGAGATTGAATAAAATAGATGTTTTTCCGGTCAATGATTATTATTTTATTATATTTTATATGAGTTCAAATTATTGTAAAAATATAAATATTTCATATTTAATAAAAAAAATATGTTTCACAACCCGCACTTTTGAAGTGTTTTCAAAAATTAAATTTGGGATAATATATTAAATTATTAGTAAAATAAAGATTTTCATAAAAAGATAATTTTTACTAAAATTAAAATCGAAGGACTGAAGTGCTTCAGAAAAAGAATAGAAATTAAAGTGATTATTCAGTTAAATATTATTGATTTTTTTTTGCTCGGCAAATGTATGACTTATTAAATGAAAAATTATACACGACCAATACTAGCATAAGTCTCTTTAAAAATCTCTCTAAAGCCTAAATGAAAGAAAAGAGTACTTATGGCAGTGTATAAAAAACAAAGCGAACACTAAGGGCATCAAAGCCAAAAAGCTATACAAGTATCCCGACATCAACTGTAACACCCGTGTTTTGGGGTTAGGAGTTAGTCGGGTTAGTGGTCCGAGTCGGAAAAATTAAATTAAATCATTTATTGACCTTAACATGAGTTAATTGAAATTTAATAAAAAAGGGAGAGACCAATGTGGTGATTTAACCCAAAAGTTTTAAAAGGAAGACAACTTTTTGGAGACAAAAAGGGAACAAAAAAAGTATCATCTTTATCCCCCTTCTCCCTTTTTCAAACGTTGGAAAGCTTTCAAAACCCCTTCTAAAGCCCCAAACACTATTCCATTGATTTCTACATCAACCTAAGGTCATTTTTCAAAGGTAATGGTACTTTCTCACTCTCCTCTTCATTTTCTATCTATCCATGGTCATAGATTTTAAAACTACCCACTTTTAAAAAGTTAGGGTTTAATGAAAGTTAAGGTTTTTATGGTGTTTTTCATCTTGTCTTGAAATGTTAGGTTGAATTTTGATTTAACCACCTTAAGATGCTTAAAATATGTTAAAATGGTTGGGTTTGGGTGAAAACCCGAAATGGGTTCTTGAGGCAATTTTTAGGGTGTCAAAAACTTGATTTTTGGTGGGTTTTAGGTTTAAATTGGAGGGCTGATGGTTTATGTATGTTAGGAGGATGTTTTGGGACCATTTGGGGGTCATTTGGATGATTGAAAATGGAATTTTCAGCTAGGGTTTGAGGGAGCACGAAAATTGGCATTTTTGGGAGATTAATTTGATTGGGAAATTTGTTGAAGTTGGTGTGAGCTCAAGAGTTGAGTGTTGACTGTATTTTAGCATTGATTGGGAATAATGGATGTGTTTTTGAATGACTACAAGCAAGAGGAGACGTTGGAGAAGCATCGGGATCGAATCCGGGCTTGTAGGAGGCTTGCTTTGGTTGCTAAGGAAGGGTGGCGAGTGACTTTAAACATGTTTTAAAGTTTGGTTCGAGTGTGTGTAGTGTGTGAGTTGAAATGTGCTTGGTAGACCATTTCTAGGTGGATTTAAATTGTTAATTTAGCTATTGATTTCCATCAAATGTTATTGTGTTTGCCTATTTATGCTCTTGTGAAACGTGTGTTAATTTGTACATGTATACCATGATATGTATATGTGATGAGCATGAGATGTGGTTGATAGATATGTGATGTGGTAAATGAAAATTGTCACTAATTAACTTACCGGGTGTAAATGATCGATCATTAGGATTAGTGTGCACACAAATTGAGTCAAAACGTACGTGGCCTTGATGGCGTTGAGTCATCAAGGAGGAGTACGGTGATGTAATATTCCACCGAAAGCTTATATATATTCTACGGGATGATGAGTGGAATCTCATCCGTAGGGTATGTGGTGATGAGTGAAATCCCAACCGTAGGGTATGTGGTGATGAGTGGAATCCCGCCCATGCAAGGTCCGATGATGAGTGTAATCCCACCGAGATAATGTAAATGTTGAGATTAAATCCGCACATCCGGGTAATCTAATAGTGGCCAATTGAACTTGTTCTTATACGTGTGATGCATGACAATGATATGTGATGTTTGAGCTTAGTATGATGTAAGATGCCGTACTATGCCTCTTGAAAGACTAGCTAGGTCTACATGTCATCCTACCTATGCTTGATAGAAATGAGAATTAGGGAATACATGCTTGAACCCTGCATTGTTGATGTTTTCGGTTTTAGAGCATCCTCACTAAGCTTATAGCTTACGCTCTCATTTTCAACAATGCAGATCATTAGCGTGGTGTTAGCTCGGAGCAAGGCAAGAAGGGCTTTCCAAGTTTTTGTTGCTCAAGTACGGGTTATAATTTTGTAGTAGCTTAGCAATGTGGTAAGAGTGTGTGTTTGAATGAGCTATGTATGACTCATACATGATTTTGATGTCTATGGTTGACTTGGTTTGTAAGCATGTTATATCTTGCCAAATGCTAGTATGATGAGTGCCCTATGAATGCTTAAGATTGCTTGATGGCATGTAAACCTATATGCGATGATTGATATCTTTTGTCTATTTAAAGGTCTTCAAGTATGCTCTTTATGATATGTTTTTATTGAGTATTTGCCATGTATGAGTGATTGTTTAAATCCGTGCCTTGTATATGTTCGAGCATGCTAAATATAGGATGTATGCCTCTAGACTTGGTTTGTTGGTGTTGTGTGCTTTTATGGGGTCCTATGGGACCTTTAGACTTGTTGAAATTCCCCTAAGTCTGTCTTTCGAAGGTTGCAGGCAGCCCACGTTTCAAAACGGGCTGGGTCGTTTCGGAACGGGTAGGCTTCATGGATCCCGTATCGGAACGCGTTTCGATACGGTTTGACCTCTGAGAGCCCCTGTTTCGATACGGGTTTCGGAACGTTTTGGCTACAGAAATTCTGAGAAAATGACGAGATGAAGGCGTTTAGAAACGGGTCTGAGGGTTTCGAAACGGTCAAAATCTCGTTGACCACGAGAAGTTGTCCGTTGAGGGCGTTTCGGAACGGTTGACCACCGTTTCGATACGGCCCCTTGTATGGGCTCTGGGGCAGTTGGCCTGGTCAAGGCGTTTCGATACGCCTCAAGGGTGTTTCGAAACGGCCTGTTTAAAAGATTAAAATTGGGCTGTTCAAATGCTATTTTTGGTTCGAATGATTATCTCATGTATCTTATTCCGCTGTTTGATCACATAGAACTTAAATGAACTTTTAGAAAAGATTAAGTTAAAGAAAAAAAATAGGGTTGCTAACCGAGGGGGAACCTTAACGGATTTCGCTTCGGTTTTCCCCGTGTGGCCCACTCGGACCGGTCATCCAGCCAGACCAGGACGAGGGGGTTACATCAACGCCCCAAGACCGACCAAACTTTCCCATCATCTAAAATCAAGAAGATCGAACAACACCATTCTTAGCGAGCGCATCCGTCAAACTGTTTGCTTCTCGAAATACATGGTGAGACCCCATACAATCTAAAACCGTACACGCCTCATCAATCCGTCGAAACTACTTCCAAAATCGCCATGGGCCTTTCTCATGATGTAACACTCAAGCCACCACCATTGCCTAGTCCGATTCAATCACCACAGAGGCGTCATCTTGCCAGCTAGACTCACGGATAGCAAATGGCTTGTAATTCCGCCTCATTGGAGTCAACAATTCCTGTAGGCCCCGAAAATATGACTAAAATCTGCCCATGCTCGTTTCGCAGGACGCCACCACAACTTGCCTTCTCCAACTTTCCCCTTCTCAAACCATCAACGTTAAATTTTAGCACTCCCTTTTACAGAAACATTCACCCTTCATAACACCATAGGTAGGTGATACTCACAATTCCAAGGGTAATTCCACTATGTCAATTCCAAAATCACTCTCGAAGGTGAACCTACGCGCACTCAATACAAAGACCATAATTTTATGAGGAAAAATAATTCTCCGCACTCATCCGGTTAAAATTATTTTAACATTATACTTTTTAAATCCTTTTCACATTTGAAGTAAGATATTTTATTCATCAAATTTTTAAGTTTTATAATTTTTTAAATAGTTGGATGACGATAAATGGATGATTAAAATTAACAATAGTAAATAACCGATGAAGTTCCACTTGAGCACGCAATAAAGCATATGTTTTATACTGAAGTTGTGTAGAGCAGACGATTTTCGTCAAAGTCGTCACACAACGAAGGTGACTTCCCCTAAAACTGTCGTGTAGTGTTAGTTTCCGAACTAGTCGAGAAAAGAGAATAATTTTACCTCTAACAATATCTATAATTCAACAAATAATTTGGGGCACATATCATTCCAACATATATGAATCATAATGAAGAGCTAAATCATGACATATACTATAGAAGAATCTTTGGAATATAATGAAGAAAATGATAAGAGCTCGAAGACAAATACATTAGGTGTAAAAAAGTAGCATCTGAAACTCATGCCAGCTTACTTGGGTCCTCGAGAAACAGACACCACTTGAGTTGTGTTGGTAATGCTTCAAGAAGTTACCAAAGGCAAAGCTATATCCCACATTGGTTGGGAAAATAGCTAGGTAAGGGTATTTATACCCATGCTTCCTCCCTCCCTTGTTGAGTGGGAAAGAACAAGGGAAGTCCTCGCGCCCCGCCGCCGCCGCCGTCCGGCCGGCTCGGGTTCGGGTTCGGGTTCGGGTTCGGTGGATGAATTTAGACTGTTTTTCAGTCAGATTCAAAGTGTAACAGCACTGTAATGGCATGATTATTACAGAATTAAAATAGTGTTTATTATAATCTGTTACAGCAGATTTAAGATGGCTGCTATACAGATTAATTTCTGTAATTATTGTGCATGTGAAATGTCATTTATAGACATGTTTTACAGCCTATAAATAGAGCTGCTGCATGCAGCATTTCAATACACATTCAAACACATTCCAGCTTCTCTCTGCTTTCTCTCCATTTGTTCGAGCAGTTCCACTGTTGTTCACTCCGAGAGTCGAGTGTACGATTCAAGGAGCGTCCGTGTGCACCTCGGGGGACAGCCTGCCCGTGAAGCGACTACACTGTTCGGGACAGTTTTGTTTCTAAGGCAGTGGCCACCATACCACGACACGGTCAACCATTTTACGTTCTGTTTTGCTTATAGTTTCCAGTCAGTACTAACAGCTTTTTTGCAGTTCATTTTACCAACAAGTTGAACCCACACTATCATCATGTTAAGACCGTATGTGCAAAGGCAATAATGTCAGTCTCCATAAGTCAACCTCTCATGGCAAAAAGCTGGCAAAATGTCCCAAAATAGGGAAAAATTATTAGAAGAATTCGACCCAACATATTATTTATTGATTTCCGTCAATAGGATCTATTCATATTATATTTTTAAGGTGAATCTTCGTCCTTTTCTTATATGTAAATAAGCTATTTAGAAGTTACTTTGAGAATGATAGATCATATTAGCTGAGACTATAAGTGACGTGGTCAGCCGAATCCATCTAATAATTTCTCCAAAACAGCTCAACTAAATATTCAATTGTTTGAAGCTCTCAGTCGACACCCTCTTCTAGTTGTGCGTTCAATAAATATTCTCAAGACAAATATCGAGATTAAAACTCATATAAAATAAGAATAACAGAAATATCTTTAACCACTCGTCAATTAGTAAATTTCGATATAATCGATTTTATTTATTGAGTAAATGTAAAAAATGAGCGTGAACACTAACAGGACTTTAACGTTAATACAAGTATCCACAATTTGTAGACATTTATCTTTTCCACGTTCCAAATTTAGATTAGTGGCCATTTTTTTCATTTAAATACTTCTTTTTTTAATAGTCATTTAAATACTTCTTAAATTTTTATTAATTTTAAAATTAAATAAATTAGAAGGGACTCTCTTTTTATTATAAATACTTCATTTTTTGACAATAATATAAAAACTTCGTAAATATTGATTAATTTCAAAACTAAATAAATTAAATTCTAACCCACTAATATTTAAAATTTAAATTGATAGTTCCAATTAAACCTTCAAACCATTTATTATTATGGTTGCTGTTGTTTGCCTATTTGAAAGGCAAATTCCCACTCATCTTTATTCTTAAGATACTTTGGAATGCTTTCAAACATCTCATTTGGAAATTGGAAAAGAAAAAAATAAGAGATATTTTAGGGGTTTATTAAGAAATGAAGATGAAATATTAAATTCTATTAATATGATTGTTAGGATTAAACTATTTTTTAGATAATATGTTGAGTTTTATTATTCAAGAAAATGCAATAAGCTGCTACAATAAACATAATTCTTTTATTTTAGGGATCCCAACTATACATAGATGTCTCAACCAACCCATAACCATATACAATAACAAACCTATGTAAGGGTGGAGAGGGGCAATTGCCCACCACCCTCTAATTTTTTTTGTTCTTATATATACAAATATATTTTTGGATAAACTGTGCGATTTTATTTATCCAAGAAAGTAGCAAGTTACTTATAACTATACAAAAAACGCAAACAGACAAGGGATACTCAACAATAGACCCCCCACTCTAAACACAACTTCCTATTTACTAGTATCAATCTCAGTCCTATACAATTTAGTTTTAACAAAATCTCTAATGTTATCAACAAGTATATTGGCCGACCGAGAGCTCCTCTGAAATAAACATCGATTTCTCTCTTCCCAAATAGTGTAAATGCAAGCAAGTAAAGTAGTCTTTGATATGAACACTATAAGTGTTTTGCCCTTCAGGACAACAATAGCCCATAGAAGTTCTTCATCCCAATGTTTTATGTTTCGCTCCAACCCACATAAACAAAGTAGTCTACTCCAAAGACCAGCTGAAAAAGAACATTCAAAGAATAAATGATTCCTAGACTCGGCTTCCCTGTCACATAGCACAAAGAGATTTTTCTTGAATGATCCCCCAACCAATCAACCGATCTTTAGTGGGAAGTCTATTGCGAATCACCATCCAACCCAAAATAGAATGTTTAGGAGTATGCTTAGGAAACCAAAGCAATCTATCCCAATCCAATTTCTCATGTCTAACTCGAAATCTTTCCCAAATCCACTTAGAATTAACAGGAGACCAATCTGCCATAGAAGTAAAAATCATCTCAGCATCACTTCTAATTGCAATGAGTTTCTTAGTCATCCAACTAAAGTGAGATTTTGACTTAATAGTCTAATAATATTTTTCCTTAAACACATATGCATTCATCCAAGCAACCCAAAGAGATCCCTCATTAGCAAGTATGTTTCTAACTAGGAAAAGAAGGCAGACTTTGTTCCAATCTGCTACACTCCTTAAGCCAAGTCCCCTTCAAATTTTGGAGAACAAATAATAGACCAGCTTACTCTTGCTCCTTTAGCTGAGATATTCGCCCCCTTCCAAAAGAAACGAGTACAGATTTGTTCAACTTTAGCAAGAACAGCTTTTGGCAAAATAAGCTGTCTACACCAGTAATTAGTGATGCTAAACAGAACAACCTTTATAAGTTGAAGTCTTCCTCCATAGCTTAATTTTCTAGCACCCCACAGATTAAGTTTGGAACGAAGTTTATCCAAGAGAGGGAGACAATCTCCTTCATTCAGCTTCCGAGTAACAAGAGGAACACCTAAGTAACGCACATGCAACTGACCAATTTTGAACCCAATAACTTCTTGAACATCCTTGAGAGTCTCTTTAGACATACCACAAACATACATTTCAGTCTTACTAACATTCATCTTTAGGCCCGTAGCTTCATAAAACTCATTCAAAACACTAAGCACCCCCAACACAGAGTCAATTTTACCTTTACAAAAAATTAGCAAATCATCCGCAAAAAAAAGATGGGTGAGTGAAATCTTTTTGCATTTAGGATGAAATTGAAAAATTTCATGTGCAACAGCCATATTCAAAAGAGAGGAGAAAACATTCATTACCATCACAAAGAGGTAAGGAGAGAGAGGATCTCCTTGCCTCACTCCTCTCTTGCCTTTGAAGAATCCCACTAACGATCCGTTAAAGGAAATAGAAATCTGAAATTCATGACACAAGCTTGGATCCAACTACGGAACTGTGCAGGTAATCCTAAAGCCTCCAGAATATTCAATAAGCAATCCCAATTGATTGAGTCGAAAGCCTTTTGCAAATCGACTTTTAATGCACACCGAGGAGAAAGAGTTTTCCTGGAATATCCCTCAACAATCTCTTGCGCAAGGACTACATTATCCACAATACTTCTCCCCTTTACAAACGCAAATTGATTTTTGGAGATAATCTCAGGGAAGTAAGGACTTAGCCTATTTACCATAATTTGTGTAATGGTCTTATAGACTACAGTACAACACGAAATGGGTCGAAACTCCTTTGCCATAGATGAATTTGGCTGCTTAGGAATGAGAACAAGTGCAGTGGCGTTGAAGGTAGCCAGAAGAGAGGAAGTGAGGAAGAAATGCTTAATAGCAGCAATAAAATCAGCTCCCACAATGCTCTAGGCAGCTTTAAAGAAGCCAGCAGTATAACCATCAGGACCAGGACTCTTATCCTGACCCTGATGAAAAATGGCTTCACGAATTTCCTAACTTGTGATTTCACTGCAAAGGACTCTCTCAGCATCTTCAGGAATCCGACACTTAAGAATTTCCTTCAAGGCAGCAACTGAAGAACCACAGACATTAGTGTCCATTTTACCAATTAGATTGGTGAAGAACCGAACCAATTCAGTTGTCATGGCTTCAAAGGATTCCAATTTCTTTCCAGCTTCATCCTTTATCATTCGAATGGTACTTCTTTTCTTCTTTGCAACAACAACAGAATGAAAAAATTTAGTACCCAAATCTCCCTCTTGAATCCAGTGAAGCTTAGCTTTTTGCTTATAAAATTGAGTTTCAACAGATTCTAACTCAAGCAACTCCTTTTGCAACAATTGTTCTCCCACTAAGTCCCTAAGATCACCCTGTGAAAGATTCTGAAGTTGTTTAAGCTCCAACTGTTTCCTTTTTTCAGTAACCTTGTTAGAGATATCCCCAAAATGATCCTTATTAAACTGCTTCGAAATTCCCTTAAGCCTTTTCAACTTGCGAAACAAGATTTGCATAGGATCTCCCATAATTTCTTGTTGCCATGAATTCTTAACAGTGTCTAAAAATTCAGGATGTTTTGACCAGAAATTAAAGTATTTAAAAGGCTTCGGTTTATTAGCATGAACATCACTAGAAGACCACACAATCGCAGTACAATGATCAGACTCACCAGGGGCCATAAATTCAACATATGAAGCATGAACCTCCTGAATCCAAGAATGATTAACCAGCACACGATCAAGTTTTCGAGCCAAATAATTCCCCTCCTGCTTATTAGACCAGGTAAATAAAGGGCCACAAAAAGGATGATCCATAAGAGCAAGATCCTCCATACATTTAGTTAAATCCTCCATCTCATTTCTATTAACCAAATTGTTCCCAGCATCAGATCCTTCAGAGAAAGCAGCTATGATATTAAAATCACCTCCAATGATACAGAGAGATGAGTCGATTACACCAGCAAGGCTGTTAAGCTGAGCCCAAAGTTGTCCTCTAGACACACCATTATTGCTTCCATACACTGCTGTAATGTAGATATTTTGATTATGCAAGGCCCCCATTACAGTTATAGATTGATCAACAGATTGGACAATAGACAAATTAAGATGTTTCTTCCAAATGATCCAAATACGACCATTACTAATATGATCATAATTTGCATAAAACTCCAGTCATCTTTAAAACGATCACTCGGCCTTGAGATATTCTATTGTCGAACTCTAGTTTCCATAAGGCAAATCACATCAACATCAAAATAAGCAAGCCTACTAATTAATTTGTTTTGCTTCAAAGGGGAATTGATACCCCTTACATTCCAAAAAGCTAATAATCATTGAGAAGGATTAGGAAAGTCACCTCTTCCTGCCAGGACAGGAACCTCACTCTTATACTTTGTTTTATCCAAATGTTCCTTCTTTTTGGCCTTCATTTCTTGAAGAATGTTAGCAACACCCTTAGAAGCTGCACGAGGTTGTCTGCCCAGCCTTTCAGAATCCATATTAACCAAGACTGCATACTTGTTGGATGAGTTTCCAAAGGACTTTTTCACACCTCCTTCACTTTTCTTCCTTTGAGCAGAAATATGCAATAGAGGAAAATCAGACACATTAGAAACCTCAGGTTGATTTACTTTCTCCTGCAAACACATTCTAGTTCCAACAGCAACCTCAGAAGATTTAGAGATAATCTGTTGCTCGGACATCCCTTGCACTTCCGAATGCAGAACAGATCTCTCAGAACATGCCTATATATATATATATTAATAAATAAGTTATTTATGAATTTACCCCACTTTCAAATATATATGTTTTGCTCTAACTTCAAATTCTGACTTTGTCTCTGACCGTATTTTACCCTATCATCCATATCTATACATTTCCTATGAAATTTTATAATAATTATGTCGCTTATACCCTTTCAAGTCAATAATTGTTCTATAACTCCTTCGAAAATGTCTAAAATTTCTCTCCTCCCGTATTACAAAAAATGTAGGTAGACCAAGCAAACTTTAGAATTTGAACGATGGTCTACCTTTTAATATGTTAACCGCCCAAATCAACTTACCATCCCAATGTAACATCTCACTAGTCAGCTGATATTGTTGCAAAACAACACGTCAAAACATTTCTTGCATATGAACATTCAAATAAACAAATGATTTCGAGATTCAATAAATAAAAATTAAATTATTGATAGAGTATAGATATATTTTATTTTGTCAATCTTCATCATTGTATAACTTGAAATTTTTTTGTTTTGAGCAGACACTACACCAGACTTGTTCTATGGCGGCGCTATTCGTGGCGTTTTCGAAAAAAACGCCGCCACCATTTCACTTATAACAACTTTTTGAAACAAACGCCACAAAACGGTAACTTTGGCAGCGTTTTTACAAAAAACGCCGGCATAGGGTGACATATAGTGGCGTTTTCTTCAATAAACGCCGCAATCAGTTTCATGTTAGTGGTGTTTTCTGCCGTAAACGCCGGTATAGGTTTCATGTTAGTGGCGTTTTTAGTAAATGTCGCAATAGGTGTAGGGTTAGTGGCGTTTGTTACTAAAAACGCCACAATATGTGTAGGATTAGTGGCGTTTGTTAATAGAAACGCCGCCATAGGTGTAGGGTTAGTGGCGTTTGGTACTAAAAACGCCGCCATAGATTTCTTAAACCCTAACTACAACATTTATTCTCGGTCACATAACGGATGTAATCACGGATAAACAATTAATGATATTAAAGGTTCAATATAAGGATTTGTATTTTCGGTCGCATAACGGATGTAATCACGACCATTGTAAGTATTGCGATCGTGAATTTTTCAAATAACAAAAGTATCATAATTTTGGAGTGGCAAAACCACTATATAATGTTGGTGATGCTTAAGGTGAGAACCAAAGGCAAAAGCCTATATCCCACATGGGTTGGGAAAAAGGCTTGTGAAGGGTATTTATACCTAAGTTTCCCCCTTCCCTTGTTGAGTTGGAAAGAACAAGGGACATCCTCGCGCGCTACCGCCGGCTCGGGCTCGGATAGCACGTGCGTCCACGTGCGAATATTATCTTTCGTGGTCGCTCCTGCTCCTCCTCGATGTCGCTCCTCTCGCTTAGGCTTCTCGGCCAATAGGTTAGTGATCTTTCGTCGTTAACCCAGAGGAATGTTGTTGCTCATCCATGGCATTTAAATGCTTCGTAGTTCATTTTTTTTATCATAGCTTCATAGTAACATATTTCTTTACACCCTGCATTATCTTACTGGACTGAACTATTGTTTTTTTTGTCTGTTGCAGGAAAAGAAATAAAGCTTTGCTTTTAGGGTGGTCGCTCCTGCTCCTCCTCGCTGTCGCTCCTCTCGCTCAGGCTTCTTGGCCAATAGGTTAGTGATCTTTCGTCGGTAACCTAGAGGAATGTTGCTGCTCATCCATGGAATTTAAATGCTTCATAGTTCTTTTTTTATCATAGCTTCATAGTTCGTAATGATATTGTAATTTGTGAAAAATGTATGCATTTGATTATATTTAGTAACATATTTCTTTACACCCTTCATTATCTTACTGGACTGAACTATTTTTTTTGTCTATTGCAGGAAAAGAAATAAAGCTTTGCTTTTGGGGTGGGTTCATCATTCCTCTTCATCATTGTCTTACTCGAGGCATTTAAAAGAGATTATGTAAAACCTATGTTTGATTTTGATATAATTAAATCATTGAGGATTATTTTG
This sequence comes from Hibiscus tridactylites, assembly GCA_958450335.1. Taxonomy (NCBI): domain Eukaryota; kingdom Viridiplantae; phylum Streptophyta; class Magnoliopsida; order Malvales; family Malvaceae; genus Hibiscus; species Hibiscus tridactylites. The sequence goes on along the minus strand of OY288274.1, from coordinate 75,227,988 downwards.
TAAAACTTAAAATTAGTTTTTAAGTCCCTTAATAAGTTTTTAAAACACCAACACTTTGAAACTGATTTATAAAACTCAAACTCAAAATATTTTCTAAGTGTTCCAAGGCAAAACCATCCAAAAACGTCCAGGCGTATCGATACAGCACCTAGCGTATCGATACCATTTTGCCAAACTTGGTCACTGTCGACATCTGTATCGATACCCTAAACCCTCGTATCGATACGGCCCTGTGTTAAAATTCAAAGAGTTTGAATACGGTACCGATACGGCTAACCCCCGTATCAATACGGGCTTTGTAATTTTTTAATATAAGTCGGTTTAAAAAAATATGACTGTTGGTGTCAGTTGGTTGGTAACCAAACTTTAAAAGTTTGTTGACCCGTATCGATACGCCAAACTCCCGTACCGATACGGAGTTAGACAGTGAGCTAAGTTCAGAAAATAGTATCGATACGGCCCTTGCCGTTTCGATACCCAGTACCGATACGCTTACACGCGTATCGATACCCCTGTATTAAATGTGCACAACGGCTCTTTCTTTTTTGAGACAGGTACCGACACCCATTCCCGCGTACCGATACCGGTAGCTGCAGAAGTGCATTTATGGTGGTAAGAGAGGGTTCCAACGGCTCCATTTATGTTCCCAACCACCCAAACGGCTAGAAATCAATGAGAAGGTATTAAAGAGACATCCAAAAGCTACAGCAAGAATTATTGAACTTCAAGCAAACACTTATTCATCAAATCCAAGCAATTGTGCAAAATTTCATATTGTCTAGAAATCCCAATTTGTGTTCTTCATTCATACTTTGTAAAATTGGGTTGAGTGCTTGTATTGGGGCTATCATTTGTATTGAGAGATACCTTATTAGCCTACAAATTTCTTTGTTCTCTTGTGTGAGGGTTGGGTTGATTTTTGGGTAGAAAAATCAACCGAAATTGTAAAGGGTTGCCTCCTTGTCCTAGAAAAGGGGAAGATCAATTTAGTGAAATTGTTGCAAATCCTTAGTGAGACTAAGGTAGTGGATGTAGAGTTCATTTGGAACTTGAACCACTCTAAATCCCTTGTTCATCATTTTTAATTTGCCAATTTCCACTACAATCCTTTAAATTTCCAATTCACCCCCCCTCTTGGTAAATATCGATCTTTCGATCCACTCAATAATTGGTATCAGAGCTTAACTCTTTGATGATTAACAACCACAAGAGGAGATCCTTGGAAGAGTGTGATCATCAAAATATCAAGAGATGGCTTCAACCTCCGGTTTCGGCATGTATGAGTCACAATCAACCACCAAGCCTCCTTTCTTCAATGGTGACAACTATTCTTTTTGGAAGAATAAAATGAGGCTATTCATCAAGTCAAGTGACTATCTTATGTGGGATGTCATTGAAGATGGGTCATACATTCCATTGATGTAACACCCGTGTTTTGGGGCTAGGAGTTAGCCGGGTTTTAGTTCGAGTCAAATAAAACTTAATTAAAACATTTCATCTTCAAATAGTGACCTAATTGAACTTTTGTAGAAAGGGGAGGGCTTATGAGGTAATTTGACCCTAAAGTTTTAAAAATCTAGACAACTTTAACTAAAAGTTGTCATCTTCTTTTCATCTTCTTTCCAACTTCAAAAAAAAGGAAGAAACCCCATCTCTAAAACCTCTCAAAACCCTAGCTTCTATTCCATCATTTTGCCACATGTTTTGAACCCCGTTTTAAGAGGTAATTACATTTTCTTAATCTCCTTTTCAATCTCTATCTATCCTTTGTTTTAGATTTCAAAAATGTGGTGTTTTGGAAATTAGGGTTCATATGGAAATTTGGGGTTTCAATGGGGTTTTTCAATTTGTTTTGATAAATTGTTTTGGGGGTTTGTTTAAGCACTATGAAATACACAACATAAGTTAATTTGGTTAATTTTGGATGAAAATTCGTAGTATGGTCTTAAGGCTAGTTTTAAGGTTGTAAAACTTGAGTTTTTGGTGGGTTTTATGTTGAAATTAAAGGGCTGTTGGTCTACCTATGGTATGAGGGTGTTTTGGGATGATTTGGAAGTCATTTGGGTGTTTGAAAATGGAATTTTCTGCTGGGTAAGATTTGAGTACGAAAATGGGAATTTTGGGGTGGTTTGTGTTGGAAATTGAAGGTTGGTGTTAGGGTAATAGTTGGGGGTTGTTTTGGAAGCATTTGAATGTGCTAAATGTGTTGAAATCACAAGTTTTGGGCTGTGTATAAGGGCTGCTCGGATTTGGTGATTTTGGGGGTTGTTCATGGTTTGAAATGTTGAGTTTGGTGTTTAATTAGTGTTCCGAGTTTGCTACATTAATTGATGAATTGATTTGTGGTTGTTTTACTTGTGTTGATATGTCTAGAAGCTTGGTTTTGGGTTGGTGAAGCCTTGGGAGCAAATCCGGAAAAAGGATTGAAGACCATGGTTGCTTGGTAGTTGAGCTTGGAGTAGAGGTGAGTGGTTAAAATATTTTAAATGGTTTGAGCAATTGGTTCGAGCATGTGGACTAGGTTGAGATTGGTAGACTCACCTAGAGTTAGGATTAGGGTGGTAGCCTAATCCTAAGCTTTAGTTAGAGACATTGGATGATCTCTTTATTTGATGTTATGCCTCATGATTATTTGGGTATGTATAATGTGTTATATATGTTGTTGAGACATGGTTTGATGCATTGCTATGCATGTGGTTTGTATTGTGATTGTGTATGATGATGTTGAGTTTAATATGATGTAAGATGCCATATTATTACTCTTGAACATGACATTATGATATTATGTTGTTGAGATAATTGATGTTGAGCTTAATGTGATGTAAGATGCCATATTATGACTCTTGAACATCGAAGGTTGTGAAATTTGATTAATTGGCACTAGTATGCTTGGGTACAATGATCGATCATTAGGATTAGTGTGCACACAAATTGAGTCAAAACGTACGTGGCCTTGGTGGCGTTAAGGCACCAAGGAGGAGTACGGTGATGTAATATTCCACCGAAAGCTTTTATATATTTCTACGTGATGATGAGTGAAATCCCATCCGTAGGGCATGTGGCGATGAGTGGAATCCCGCACATGCAAGGACCGGTGATGAGTGGAATCCCACCGAGGTAATGTTGTTGTTGGAAATGCGTTCCAACATGTTATCCGCGTATTTGAGTCATAGCTAAGTGCCAATAAGAGAAAGTATGTTTATGCCAATATGAAATTATGCATACATGATAATATGAATTGATATGTGTATCAATGTAATATGAAATGTGAATTTCAATGTGAAACGATATATGATGTGGTTAATACCTTGAGTTATGTATCATTGTATGTTGAACTATTAAGTTGTTGAGCATGGCATGATTTTGGTAGTATGTTCATGCATCCCTATACTTATGGCTCATGTGAATCGAAGGTAAAATCATGTATAATATCATGATGGTTGCTCGTGCTTGGACCCTGCATTGTCGAAGGTTTGTTTTATGAGCTTACCCTCACTAAGCTTTTATGCTTACGCTCTCTTTTGTTCGACAATGCAGATAAATAGCTTGTGGGTGGCATGGGCAAGGAAGGGTCTCCAAGTGTTGCTTTTGGTGAGCTCAATGTATGAGTTTTAAGTAATAGATTGTAATAGTTAAGCAATGGGATAGGTGTCATTGATTTGTGCCTTGCTGTATATCGTTGTTGGCTTGGTTAGTGGCTGCCTTGTTTGATTGTAAATATTGCTTATATTACATGCCATGAATGTCTACGTGTTTTGGTTGCTAAGGCATGAAATCCTAAATGCTTGTATGTCCATATATGCATGAATAGCTTTTTGTATGAATGTTAAGTATGGATGCCTTGATTCATGTTAATTGCTATGTATGGCTCATGTATGATTGTTGAAATGGTCGTATGTGCGAGTCTTGTGAGTGTTGATTCATGCCTTTGTTTCCTTTGAGCTTCTTCTTATGTCCATGCATGATCTTAGTGTTTTTCCATGGTTAGGAAGTCCATAAGTTGGGCAGTAAGTGATCCCCTGCACTAAGGTTTCGAAACCATGGGTAAGGTTTCGAAACCTTTGCAGAAAATTCGGTTCCAGGGGTCACTGCCAGCCAAAGTTTCGAAACCTTTGGGGTAGGTTTCGAAACTATGGTCAAAAGTTTCGAAACTTTCCCCAAGGTTTCGAAACCTTTGGAAAATTTTGGTTCCAGGACATTCTGCCAACCAAAGTTTCGAGACCTTTGGGAAAGGTTTCGAAACTATGGTCCTAGGTTTCGAAACCTTCCCTAAGGTTTCGAAACTTTGGGTGAGATATTGGTTCCAGGGGTTTTTGCCAGCAAAAGTTTCGAAACCCTTGGTGAAGGTTTCGAAACTTCTGCTTAAATCTGCACTGTTTTGACTTGTTGACCTTTTTGGAAGGGATAAACACATAGGAATTAATATGCCTCTAGTCAAGATTAAAATTTGGGATGTTTGAATGTGGTTTGAGGGTTTTAATGTTGTCTCGTGTGGTATGTTCCGCTGTTTGATCACTTAGAATTTAATACTCGAACGTGACAAGATTAAAATGAAAAAAAATAGGGTTACTAACCGAGGGGGAACCTTAACGGGTTTCGCTTCGGTTTTCCCCGTGTGACCCACTCGGACCGGTCATCCGGCTAGACCGGGACGAGGGGGTTACATTTGTTGGTATCAGAGCCTAAGGTTTCCGAGACCTTGGGCATGTAAGTGAGGTAAGTTTAAGTTTTGAATTGATATGCACGGTGTTTGCTTGCTCTGTAAGTATGACTGTTTGTATGACAAGTATGTTGATTGTTCGTTTATAAGCATGTTGCTTGATATCCGCGTATGCTGTGATGTATGATTGTTTGATTGAGAATGTATGTTGTTTGATCGTATGTATATGTTTACTTGTTTAGCAAGTAAGCCTTGTTATACGCTTGGTTGAGCATGTATGTGTGTTGATTTGTTTGAAACGTGTTTAGTAGAGTCCCATTGCTACTATTACATCGAAAAAGAGATTTTTAAGTGAGGGAAACATACTTGAGCCACTTGGAAGCCTTGCCTTGCTAACCCAATCTTGTATGTTTTACTGTTGATATTTTTGTTGATTTAATTGCTTTTCGGTAAGTAGAAGTCGTAGTTTCTGAAGGGGTGGACTAGGTTGAGGGAGTCCATCACCTCAGTTAGAGAGGTATGGTTGTACCAGAATTGAGGTACAATTCGTCCGTTTGAGACAGTGTGTATATGGGTTGATTCTTGTGGATGAAGGACGGTGTGATCAACTCTGGCATTAGTTAGTAAGAAGAAGTGAAGGCCTATGGGCGGGGGTCAGAGTGGTGTCAATGTTTTATCGAATGAGCCCTTAGTACAATATCAAGTTGTTTCCTCCAGTTGATTCTGAATCCGTATCTCTGTACATTGTTAGCAAGTATGCAAGTTGAACATGCCTGGTGAGGCGTTAGTTGGTGACCGTTGGGGTTGGCCTATGATTTTAATGCAAGACAGCCGGTCAGTGTCCGTGAGTGGGAGCTAGTTTGTGTGATTGAGTCAGTGTACGTTGAGTTGTTTTCCAGCAAGCGGAAAAGATGAAGTCGCTTCCGATATAGTTGAGCCGAGAAAGGAGCCTTGAGCTTTGACTTCAGGATTGTTTGGTAAGGGTAGAACAAGTCCAGCAAGACTGTTTGTGTGCGATCAGAATTGAGTCTTGAAGTCACGAGATGCTCTAAGAACAGTTTAGAAGAGTCAGATTCTGTTGAAGAACCAGTTTAAAAACAAGAGGACCGAAGACTATCAGTTTGTACATGTGAAGTTGCAATTTCTGCGAATACCTCCTTTTGTGTGAGCATGTAAGAAATTAGATAAGTTTGTTGAGACCTTAGATGTAGGGACACATGTGACTAGCCTCTTTGGGAGACAGTAGTGATCAGAAAGATGTACAGAAGATGTTGTTAGTGGTTTAGAGTTACTAGTTTCTCGTAGGTGTGAAGCGATCGTCTTCCTACGGTTTTGATGTACCTTTTGACAAGGTTCAGCTTGAAGAGCACAGAGTTAGTGTGTACATTGAGACAAAGAGAGAGTTGCCTTGAAATCATAGATTTTTGTGTGACTGTAGTGGTAGGTGAGGATGTGAGCTTCTTATTGAATGTTGATCCAGTTTTAGAGATCAAAGGTTGATTGAGTTTAGTTGACAGACTTGCTGAGCAATTGTGATGGATTTGATTTTTGAACGAAGATTAGACCGCAGAATGTTAAAATAGTTTGTGATTCTTCCTAGAAGTGTTTAGAAGAAACGCCCAGTTTGTCTCCTAACAGCGAAGAAGAGTTTATTATTGATGTCGTCTCCGAGTTTGCTCGTGTTTTAGTTTGCTCTGTATCTTATGAATTCCGGAAGAATTGAGAACGTTGAAGAAATAACTTCGAGGTTAGTTGGACCTTAGACTCATTAGGCCTAGTGCATCATCTTAGAGTATGACAGTACAATTTGTGAAGAAGAGAGAAGACAATACAAGAATGTGATTAGATTTCAGACAGTCGAAACAAGTGACAGTGAATAATTAGTATCCGTTTCTGAGTGTCAGTGAATTGTTGATCAGTTAGTGTGTGCTTCAGTCTTTTTGAAGATTAATTGGAGATCCGTTTACTACCAGTTGATGGTGAGAAATGTGAAGTACCGAAGACAGCTTTATGGGCAAGATGTGATCACCTTGAGCTCTGAGTTATGCCGTTTTGTTTGACTAGTGTATTAGTTACTTTCATAGAGATGTTGAGCAGAATATTTTCTTGAGTTTCTTGATCACTTGTAGTAGCTCTTCTAGATGTCACCTGAGTATATTCACGTACCGAAGAAGGCCATGACAAGCTTCGAAGTTAGTGTGGTAGATCCTTTTAAGGAATCATTTGTATGTCAAGTTATGCAGCGTGAACTCCGAGTTAATGAAGATGTTCTCCTAGGACATGTAGATCAGCCAAGTGTGTTAGAGTAAATCCCAAAGTAGGCAAAGAAGATATGAGTTGGAAGAAATTGAAGATTGTGACAGATATCTATAGTTCCTAGGTCTAGCACTGTTACTTTCAGAGAATTGTAAATAGTCTTTTGAAGATAGTTGTTCCATTGATAGATTGCTACAGAAGAATGTTCAGTTGTGTGGTTAGATGCGAGACATTGAACCCTTGAGAAACTGAAAGAAACTTTGAAGAGAGCTTCGACCTTGAATCAGCTTATATCAGAGAAAGGGTTGTGAACCATAATGATGTGTTACATGTAGAATTAGGATGTGTGCTTATGCAAGACAGAAGATTGTGGCTTGTTCATCAAGATTGTTGGAAGACCGTGAGAAGAGTTATTCGATATGAGACATAGAGTTAACTACAGTTGTAATTGCTTCGAAGACTTGGAGACAAGCTTGTGTAGTAAAAAAATGCACAGTGTATATGTATGTATCATCAGAACTTGAAATATTTGAAGACTTAGGAAGGGTGGAAACTTGAACAACATGAAGTGTTAGAACTGCTTGAAGACTGTAATATCAAGATTGAGCGCCATCCGAAGATAGTCAATGTAGTGACCGGTGTTCCGAGTGTAATTGTTGTTAGATTAGTAGTTGAGTTGCGAGATGTATTTGCCGAATTCAGTTACCGAATGCCAGTATTCTTATGGCCGCGTTTCATGTTGAACCTACTTTGAGTCAGAATGTTTGAAGAGAAACATTTGCAAGACAGATTCTTGGCACCTCACGTGCGAGGCATAGTAGAAGGAAGACCTTCATAATACAGTTTCAGAGATGATAGAGTTTTGCATTTCAAAGACAGAATAGTAGTACTGATTGGCATAGTATTTTGAGACGTATTGTTTTGGTCGAGGCACATGGTAGTTCATTTGTATTGCATCCGAGTAGTATGAAGTCGTATTGTGGGTTGAAGATGAGTACTTCAAGATGGAGTTGATAAATAATGTGGTTCAGCATGAGAGTAAGTGTGTAAATTGCCAGCGTGTCAAGACCGAGTACCAGTTTTCTTCTAGTTTGTTACATCCGTGGAAGGTTCATAATGGAAGTGGGTAATAGAGATCCGAGATTTCAATTAGATTGTTTTTGAAGACATCTGCATAGTGTTTGATTAGTTGATGAAGTCAGATGATCAGTCAGAGAAAGTCATCGGTCAAGTTTTTAAACAGTGTTGTATGAGATTATGAATCGGGCTAGTTCTATTGTCTATTTGTTGCAGTTGCCACCAGAGTAGGAAAAAGGGTTTGTGATGTGTAATGTGTATCTGTGACTCGAAAGTGTGAGTCAGATCTGTTCCGTGCTATAATTGTTGAAGAGATTGGGTTGAGTTCGAAATTGGCATGCCTTGAAGAATCAGTTGAGATCTTAGTGTAAGATAGCAAGTGTTGTGTGGTAAGTCTTTCGAGTTGGTTAGTACGTTGTGGTGAGAGAGGAAAGCGTGGAGGTGCATGTTTCAGTGGCCCTCCGTGATCGATGAATTTCGGGGACAAAATTTCCTTAAGTGGGGGAGAGTTGTAACACCCGTGTTTTGAGGCTAGGAGTTAGCCGGGTTTTAGTTCGAGTCAAATAAAACTTAATTAAAACATTTCATCTTCAAATAGTGACCTAATTGAACTTTTGTAGAAAGGGGAGGGCTTATGAGGTAATTTGACCCTAAAGTTTTAAAAATCTAGACAACTTTAACTAAAAGTTGTCATCTTCTTTTCATCTTCTTTCCAACTTCAAAAAAAAGGAAGAAACCCCATCTCTAAAACCTCTCAAAACCCTAGCTTCTATTCCATCATTTTGCCACATGTTTTGAACCCCGTTTTAAGAGGTAATTACATTTTCTTAATCTCCTTTTCAATCTCTATCTATCCTTTGTTTTAGATTTCAAAAATGTGGTGTTTTGGAAATTAGGGTTCATATGGAAATTTGGGGTTTCAATGGGGTTTTTCAATTTGTTTTGATAAATTGTTTTGGGGGTTTGTTTAAGCACTATGAAATACACAACATAAGTTAATTTGGTTAATTTTGGATGAAAATTCGTAGTATGGTCTTAAGGCTAGTTTTAAGGTTGTAAAACTTGAGTTTTTGGTGGGTTTTATGTTGAAATTAAAGGGCTGTTGGTCTACCTATGGTATGAGGGTGTTTTGGGATGATTTGGAAGTCATTTGGGTGTTTGAAAATGGAATTTTCTGCTGGGTAAGATTTGAGTACGAAAATGGGAATTTTGGGGTGGTTTGTGTTGGAAATTGAAGGTTGGTGTTAGGGTAATAGTTGGGGGTTGTTTTGGAAGCATTTGAATGTGCTAAATGTGTTGAAATCACAAGTTTTGGGCTGTGTATAAGGGCTGCTCGGATTTGGTGATTTTGGGGGTTGTTCATGGTTTGAAATGTTGAGTTTGGTGTTTAATTAGTGTTCCGAGTTTGCTACATTAATTGATGAATTGATTTGTGGTTGTTTTACTTGTGTTGATATGTCTAGAAGCTTGGTTTTGGGTTGGTGAAGCCTTGGGAGCAAATCCGGAAAAAGGATTGAAGACCATGGTTGCTTGGTAGTTGAGCTTGGAGTAGAGGTGAGTGGTTAAAATATTTTAAATGGTTTGAGCAATTGGTTCGAGCATGTGGACTAGGTTGAGATTGGTAGACTCACCTAGAGTTAGGATTAGGGTGGTAGCCTAATCCTAAGCTTTAGTTAGAGACATTGGATGATCTCTTTATTTGATGTTATGCCTCATGATTATTTGGGTATGTATAATGTGTTATATATGTTGTTGAGACATGGTTTGATGCATTGCTATGCATGTGGTTTGTATTGTGATTGTGTATGATGATGTTGAGTTTAATATGATGTAAGATGCCATATTATTACTCTTGAACATGACATTATGATATTATGTTGTTGAGATAATTGATGTTGAGCTTAATGTGATGTAAGATGCCATATTATGACTCTTGAACATCGAAGGTTGTGAAATTTGATTAATTGGCACTAGTATGCTTGGGTACAATGATCGATCATTAGGATTAGTGTGCACACAAATTGAGTCAAAACGTACGTGGCCTTGGTGGCGTTAAGGCACCAAGGAGGAGTACGGTGATGTAATATTCCACCGGAAGCTTTTATATATTTCTACGTGATGATGAGTGAAATCCCATCCGTAGGGCATGTGGCGATGAGTGGAATCCCGCACATGCAAGGACCGGTGATGAGTGGAATCCCACCGAGGTAATGTTGTTGTTGGAAATGCGTTCCAACATGTTATCCGCGTATTTGAGTCATAGCTAAGTGCCAATAAGAGAAAGTATGTTTATGCCAATATGAAATTATGCATACATGATAATATGAATTGATATGTGTATCAATGTAATATGAAATGTGAATTTCAATGTGAAACGATATATGATGTGGTTAATACCTTGAGTTATGTATCATTGTATGTTGAACTATTAAGTTGTTGAGCATGGCATGATTTTGGTAGTATGTTCATGCATCCCTATACTTATGGCTCATGTGAATCGAAGGTAAAATCATGTATAATATCATGATGGTTGCTCGTGCTTGGACCCTGCATTGTCGAAGGTTTGTTTTATGAGCTTACCCTCACTAAGCTTTTATGCTTACGCTCTCTTTTGTTCGACAATGCAGATAAATAGCTTGTGGGTGGCATGGGCAAGGAAGGGTCTCCAAGTGTTGCTTTTGGTGAGCTCAATGTATGAGTTTTAAGTAATAGATTGTAATAGTTAAGCAATGGGATAGGTGTCATTGATTTGTGCCTTGATGTATATCGTTGTTGGCTTGGTTAGTGGCTGCCTTGTTTGATTGTAAATATTGCTTATATTACATGCCATGAATGTCTACGTGTTTTGGTTGCTAAGGCATGAAATCCTAAATGCTTGTATGTCCATATATGCATGAATAGCTTTTTGTATGAATGTTAAGTATGGATGCCTTGATTCATGTTAATTGCTATGTATGGCTCATGTATGATTGTTGAAATGGTCGTATGTGCGAGTCTTGTGAGTGTTGATTCATGCCTTTGTTTCCTTTGAGCTTCTTCTTATGTCCATGCATGATCTTAGTGTTTTTCCATGGTTAGGAAGTCCATAAGTTGGGCAGTAAGTGATCCCCTGCACTAAGGTTTCGAAACCATGGGTAAGGTTTCGAAACCTTTGCAGAAAATTCGGTTCCAGGGGTCACTGCCAGCCAAAGTTTCGAAACCTTTGGGGTAGGTTTCGAAACTATGGTCAAAAGTTTCGAAACTTTCCCCAAGGTTTCGAAACCTTTGGAAAATTTTGGTTCCAGGACATTCTGCCAACCAAAGTTTCGAGACCTTTGGGAAAGGTTTCGAAACTAAGGTCCAAGGTTTCGAAACCTTCCCTAAGGTTTCGAAACTTTGGGTGAGATATTGGTTCCAGGGGTTTTTGCCAGCAAAAGTTTCGAAACCCTTGGTGAAGGTTTCGAAACTTCTGCTTAAATCTGCACTGTTTTGACTTGTTGACCTTTTTGGAAGTGATAAACACATAGGAATTAATATGCCTCTAGTCAAGATTAAAATTTGGGATGTTTGAATGTGGTTTGAGGGTTTTAATGTTGTCTCGTGTGGTATGTTCCGATGTTTGATCACTTGGAATTTAATACTCGAACGTGACAAGATTAAAATGAAAAAAAATAGGGTTGCTAACCGAGGGGGAACCTTAACGGGTTTCGCTTCGGTTTTCCCCGTGTGACCCACTCGGACCGGTCATCCGGCTATACCGGGACGAGGGGGTTACAATTGAAGCAAGATGGTGTTGAAGAAGAAAGCCGAAATGAGTGAAGAGGAGAGGAAGAAGATTCGAGTCAACGATAAAGCTCTCCATATGCTTTTTTGTGCTTTCGGTCCGGACATCTACTCAAAGGTCTCATCCATTGAAAGTGCCAAAGAAGTGTGGGACACTCTTGAGACCACTTATGAAGGCACCAATGATGTCAACGAAACTAAGATTGGACTTCTCAATCTTAGTTATGAAAACTTCAAGATGGAGCCCGATGAGACGGTGTCAAAGATGTTTGATCGATTCTCCACAATCGTCAACGGTCTAAAGGGATATGGAGAGATCATACCGGAAGACAAGCTTGTCCGGAAGCTACTCTATTCACTTCCCGAATCTTGGGATGGGAAGAGAACCGCTATCATCGAAGCAAAGAACTTGAAGACATTAAAGCTTGATGAGCTTGTGGGTTCTCTCCTTACTCATGAGATCATGAATCAAGGAAGGGAAGATGAGAAGAAGAAAGAAGAAAAAAGGGTAGAGAAGCTTGAGGTTGAGAAGAAGAAGAAGATGGGAATAGCTCTCAAGGCTAAAGCTTCACAACATGATGAGAGCTCATCTTGTGAGGAGGATGAACTTGAAGAATTGGCTATGATAGCCAAACGATTCTCACGCTTTATGAGGTCCAACCGGAGAAGAAAAATCCAAAGGAAGATGGACTTCAAAAGCAAGAACAAGGAAGATGGAAAGGATCCAATCATTTGCTTTGAGTGCAAACAACCCGGCCACATACGTTCGGAGTGCCCTCAACTCAAGAAGAAGGGCTTTGAGAAGAAGAAAAAGCTCAAAGCCAAACTTGCTACTTGGAGTGATGAGGAGTCATCGGAGGATGATGAACAAGAAGTGGCTAATCTTTGTCTCATGGCACTTGAGGAAGATTCCTCCTTGGTAACCTCTAACTCATCTACTTTAGATTTTTCATATGAAGAGTTAAATGATGCATATGATGAGTTACAAGAGGTATATGATGAATTAGTTGAGAAGTTTAAAGAGTCGGTCATTAAAAACAAGAAAATCATTTTAGAGCTAAATGAGAAAAATGACTCACTCACTCAAGTTAATTCTAAATTTGAGAAAAAGATTTTAGGATTAAAAGATGAACTTAAATTTTTTCAAGATGAAAATGTTGATCTTAATAATCTTTTATCTCAATGTAATAGTGAACACCAAAAGGTGTTGGATGAGCTAAATGAGCTCAAAAAGTCCTTAAAAAATGTTGGTAGTGTCAAGCATGAAGTAGGAGCATCCTCTAGAACACACCAACCTAAGAAAAGGACTAATTACTACAAACAAGGTAGCTACCCTAGACATAGTAGAGCTAAAAGAATTAGAAGTGTATGGGTTCCTAAGGAACTTGTAAAATCTAATAATATTATTGCTATGTCATCTTGGATTCCTAAGGGAACCAAGGTTTTGGGAGCTAACACTCATGGACCCAAAATGATTTGGGTACCAAAAACCAAGGTTTAATATCTTTGTTTGTAGGGGGAGCATTGCTACAAGGCCAAAGCACAAAGTCAAAACTCATGGTACCTTGATAGTGGATGCTCGAGACACATGACCGAAGACAAGAGTCGATTCATGGATTTAAAGCCAAAAAGTGGAAGAGTAGTAACATTTGGTGACAACTCCAAAGGCCACATTAAAGGTATTGGCTCCATAGGTAATCACTCTACCATTCTCATTGAAAATGTCTTATATGTCGATGGTTTTAAACATAATTTATTGAGCATAAGTCAATTGTGTGATAAAGGATTTAATGTTTTATTTGATAAAAATGGATGCAAAATTGTTGACATTAAATCTAATAATATTATGCTCATAAGTCATCGCATAGGAAACATATACATGGTGCATTTAGATGACATTCATACATCTCATGCATGCTTAGTTGCTCAAAATGAAAATGATGCATGGTTGTGGCATAGGAAGCTAGGACATGCTAGCATTAGTGTTTTGGAAAAACTAGTCTCTCTAAATCTAGTTAGAGGTTTGCCCAAAATAAAATTTTCAAATGATAAAATTTGTGATGCATGCTCAAAGGGTAAACAACATAGGTCTTCCTTTAAGTCCATTAATGATGTTTCTACTAGTAGATGCTTACAATTAATTCACATGGATTTATTTGGGCCAATTAGGACTATGAGCTTGGGTGGTAAATCTTATGCATTTGTGCTAGTTGATGATTTTTCTAGATTTACTTGGGTTCTCTTTTTAAGTACTAAAGATGAGGCTTTGGAAAAATTCATCATATTTTCAAAATTAACCCAAAATGATATTGAACTTAGAATTTCACATATTAGAAGTGATCATGGAACCGAGTTTCAAAATTTAGGGTTTGAAGAATTTTTGAATGAAAATGGTATTAGCCATAATTTTTCGGCTCCTCGAACTCCTCAACAAAATGGGGTAGTTGAGAGGAAAAATAGAACTTTACAAGAAATGGCTAGAACTATGCTTTGTGAAAACAATTTACCTAAATATTTTTGGGCGGAAGCCACAAACACCGCTTGTTATATTGTAAATCGAGTAATGATTAGGCCAATTTTAAAGAAAACACCTTATGAGATTTTAAAATCTAAAAAGCCTAACATTAGTTATTTTCACCCTTTTGGGTGCAAGTGTTTTGTTTTAAATAATGGAAAAGACAACTTAGGTAAATTTGATGCAAAAAGTGATGAAGCTATTTTTATAGGTTACTCTTTAACCTCTAAAGCCTATCGAGTATTTAACAAAAGAACTTTAGTAGTAGAAGAATCTATTCATGTTGTATTCAATGATAACCTCCTTCCTAGGAAGGATTCTTGTGATGATGATGATGTAGGAATCATAAATGCCTTTGATGGAGGTCAAACTTCAAAGGAGGATGAGATTCCAATAAAGGAAGAGGACTCACAAGATCCACCTCTTGAAGCCTTGAAGGACTTGGCGATTGAGGAAAAGGAAGTGAGCTACCTAAGGGAGTTGAACTATGTCAAAGATGGTGAAATCTTGGGTGATCCATCCAAGGGGGTAACCACTCGTTCTTCTCTTAGATTAATGAACCATGTTGAATTTATCTCATGCATAGAGCCTAAAAATATAAAAGAAGCATTGAAAGATGACTTTTGGATTATGGCTATGCAAGAAGAGTTAAATCAATTTGAGAGAAGTAATATATGGACATTAGTTGATAGGCCTAGTAATCAATCTACAATAGGAACTAAATGGGTCTTTAGGAACAAACTAGATGAGAGTGGTAACATTGTGAGAAATAAAGCTAGACTTGTAGCACAAGGTTACACTCAAGAAGAGGGAATAGATTTTGATGAAACCTATGCACCCGTAGCTAGAATGGAAGCCATTAGGATGTTGCTTGCATATGCATGTTATCATAATTTCAAGCTTTTTCAAATGGATGTTAAAAGCGCATTTTTAAATGGTTTTATAAATGAAGAAGTGTATGTGGAACAACCACCGGGTTTTGAAGATTCAAAATTTCCAAATCATGTTTTCAAACTTACCAAAGCTCTTTATGGTTTAAAACAAGCTCCTAGAGCTTGGTATGAAAGGTTTTCAAATTTTTTGATTGAAAAAGGATTTGAAAAAGGTAAGGTGGACACTACACTTTTCATAAAAATGTATAAAAATGACATCTTAGTAGTTCAAATTTATGTTGATGATATTATTTTTGGTTCTACTAATGAATGTCATTGTCAAGAGTTTGCTAAGTTAATGCAAGGTGAATTTGAGATGAGCATGATGGGGGAGCTCTCATTCTTTTTGGGACTCCAAATCAAGCAAAAGAAGGATGGCACCTTCATCAACAAAGCAAAATACATAAAGGATATGCTCAAGAAGTTTGGCTTGGAGAATGCAAAGCCTCAAGCCACTCCTATGAGCTCATCTACAAAGCTTGACAAAGATGAAGGAGGTAAGTGTGTTGACTCTAAGCTTTATCGTTCTATGATTGGATCTTTGCTTTACCTTACCGCAAGTAGTCCGGATATCTTGTTTAGTGTTTGCTTGTGTGCTAGGTTTCAAGCTAGTCCTAGAGAGTCTCACCTTATATCCGTAAAGAGAATCTTTAGATACCTTAGAGACACTCCTTGTTTAGGCCTTTGGTATCCTAGAGACTCTACCTTCAACCTTCATGCTTACTCGGATGTGGATTATGGGGGTTGCAAAATTGATAGGAAAAGTACTTCGGGAACTTGCCAATTCTTAGGTAGTATGCTCATATCTTGGTTCTCTAAGAAACAAAATAGTGTAGCCTTATCTACCACCGAAGCCGAGTACATACTTAGGGAGTTGTTGTGCTCAAGTCCTTTGGATGAAGCAACAACTCTTAGATTATGGTATTAAAGTTGGAACCATACCCCTAAAATGTGACAACACTAGTGCAATATGCTTAACTAAAAATCTCATCCAACACTCTAGAACCAAACACATAGAAATAAGGCATCATTTCATTAGAGATCATGTCCTTAAGGAAGATGTGGTTATAGAGTATGTAGACACCTTGAATCAATTAGCGGACATTTTTACAAAACCCTTAGACAAAGAGCATTTTTGGTCCCTTAGGAGAGAGTTAGGTCTAGCTAGCCTATCTTGACCTTTTTGGACCTCTTTTGTGCTTAAATATGCTTGATCTTGTGAAATGCCATGTTTGTATGCTTAGACTCCCAATTTCTTCCATGCCTATAGTTAGGGGGAGTATGATTCTGTTAAAATATGCTTAGAACTGCTCATACATCATTTGCATACTCATAGGAGAAATTAGGTTCGAGCCTTTGGTTGTACTTTGAACCAAAAATGCATTTCTGGGCATGCCGTATCGATACTGTTCTAAGCGTATCGATACATGTTCTTCATTTCGTTTCCCAGAATTCTTTACGCTTCACGCGTATCGATACGGGTCGTTTCGATACGGACCCATCCGTTTCGATACGACTGTTCAAACGGTCATATTTGCAAAAAGACATCTTTATCCCCATATCGATACCCCATCGGGCGTATCGATACTCGACTACGCTGATGGCAATAAATAAGCTTTTAATGTATTCAACTTTTACCTAAATTCAATCTCTTCAAAACCTAATTAACCCTAGTCGTTTTTGCCTATAAAAAGGCACTTCCTCCTTCATATTTTTCACACCTCAACTCAAACCTAAAAGAGTTTTCAAATCAAGCAAGGCTTTGTGCTCTCTTTCTCATCTTTGTGCAAGTTCTCTTCAATTCTTCAAGTTTCTATCAAGGTAATCACCTTTCTTTTATTTTCTCTGTTTTGATTTTTTTTAACTTTGTTTTTGTTCAATTTTTTTTTTTAAAAAAATTCTTTTCAAAATTTTCTCCTTAAAATTTTCTTTTATTTTTTTACCTTGATTTTTTACTTAAATTGAAGAAATCTCCCTTGCTAAATTTTTTTAGATCATGGCACCAAAAGAGCCATCGAGGAAGCGACAAAGGGCTAATCAAGCCGGTGAATCCTCCAACCTTGGAGCGATTGCTCGTCCTAACTACTCGACTATCTATGAGCATTCCTTTGAAGGCAATTCGGGTCTCAATCACTTTCGTCAATATGAGAATTACAAGATCCGTGCCGAAAGGGTAATATGCATCCCTTTTCTCAATTCGGAGCGTTTCAAGTTTGAATACCTCCCCTTGCTTCATCGTTGGAATTTCATGCATTTTCTATCTATTCCCGGATTTTACTATCGTCTCTTGGTTTTGTTTTTCTATGCTAATGCAAGATGTGTTAGTCGAAATGGGGAAGTTGTTGCAATTAATTCCTATCTTATGGGAAAGAAAATAACTCTTGATGTCGAGTCTATTTGTGAGGTCTTTAAGTTGGAAGATGAAGGCCTTGATGATGAGCACCGTGGAGGGCATGTTCTTAGTGGATCCGTCACCGCCCTTAATGCTCATGACCGAATTCTACATTTGATGGTATCGTGGTGGTTTCGCCCTTCCGGAGGAAAATACTCCACCATCCGTCAAGTGGATGATTTTTGGATTCAGTGTTTCCGTGAAGCCAAGCGCCCAAATTTAGCTCGACTTATGTTTGCGGAGATAGTCTACCTCGTTCAACATCGTCACACTCCTCATGTCACCTCCTTCACATACGGTACGACTTTGAGCTATTTCTTTACTAAAAAGGAGATTGATTGCTCATATGACATTGCAACTCCTCTCACTGATCCTATTGATGAGCACTCCCTTGCTCGGGCAAAATTCTCTTATATTAATGGTGAATGGATGCGTCTTGCCGAGTTACCACCGGAAGTTGCCGCAATGCATGAAGCGGCTCAAGCTCCTCAAGTCCAACAACCCAATATGGATGCTCTCATGACCTATCTCAATGAGCAATTCACCGGGTTACGTACAGACATGAATACTCGTCTCACATCCATGGAAACTACTTTTGACACGAGGATGACGGGTTTTGAGAATCGCCTCACATCTCTTGAAAGTGGGCATAATTCCTTGAATATCTCCATTGCCGCTTTCCATGATGAGTGGCGTAATAGTATGCACACCAATGAGCCTTTGGGAGATGATGATGAAGAGGATGAAGACGACGAAGACGATGCTTAGACGTTTTTCTCTTGTTTGTCATGCATATCATTTAGGACTTTATATTATTATGCACCTATGCTTTATGTTTTTAGGATTAAGTTTGTCTTAGGATTAAAACCTATGCTTTGATTTTTATTTTGTCTTTGTTTGGATTTTAAGTATGTTGCTTTAATGAATAATATCTATGTTGCTTATTATACCTTGATTTCTTTATGCACTTAATTGTCTCAAAGATTTTTTGATCTAACAAAAAGGGGTAGAAGAAACTAGCTCACACTTTAAAATATTTTGATTTAAATTCAAAGGTTACCAAGCTTATATTAAGGGGGAGTTCTTTATGAAGATTTTTCAAAAATTTTAAGTTTTAGTTTTGTTATATCAAAAAGGGGGAGATTGTAAAACCTATGTTTGATTTTGATATAATTAAATCATTGAGGATTATTTTGTAAAACTTAAAATTAGTTTTTAAGTCCCTTAATAAGTTTTTAAAACACCAACACTTTAAAACTGATTTATAAAACTCAAACTCAAAATATTTTCTAAGTGTTCCAAGGCAAAACCATCCAAAAACGTCCAGGCGTATCGATACAACACCTAGCGTATCGATACTATTTTGCCAAACTTGGTCACTGTCGACATCTGTATCGATACCCTAAACCCTCGTATTGATACGGCCCTGTGTTAAAATTCAAAGAGTTTGAATACGGTACCGATACGGCTAACCCCCGTATCGATACGGGCTTTGTAATTTTTTAATATAAGTCGGTTTAAAAAAATATGACTGTTGGTGTCAGTTGGTTGGTAACCAAACTTTAAAAGTTTGTTGACCCGTATCGATACGCCAAACTCTCGTACCGATACGGAGTTGGACAGTGAGCTAAGTTCAGAAAATAGTATCGATACGGCCATTGCCGTTTCGATACCCAGTACCGATACGCTTACACGCGTATCGATACCCCTGTATTAAATGTGCACAACGGCTCTTTCTTTTTTGAGACAGGTACCGATACCCATTCCTGCGTACCGATACCGGTAGCTGCAGAAGTGCATTTATGGTGGTAAGAGAGGGTTCCAACGGCTCCATTTATGTTTCCAACCACCCAAACGGCTAGAAATCAATGAGAAGGTATAAAAGAGACATCCAAAAGCTACAGCAAGAATTATTGAACTTCAAGCAAACACTTATTCATCAAATCCAAGCAATTGTGCAAAATTTCATATTGTCTAGAAATCCCAATTTGTGTTCTTCATTCATACTTTGTAAAATTGTGTTGAGTGCTTGTATTGGGGCTATCATTTGTATTAAGAGATACCTTATTAGCCTACAAATTTCTTTGTTCTCTTGTGTGAGGGTTGGGTTGATTTTTTGGTAGAAAAATCAACCGAAATTGTAAAGGGTTGCCTCCTTGTCCTAGAAAAGGGGAAGATCAATTTAGTGAAATTGTTGCAAATCCTTAGTGAGACTAAGGTAGTGGATGTAGAGTTCATTTGGAACTTGAACCACTCTAAATCCCTTGTTCATCATTTTTAATTTGCCAATTTCCACTACAATCCTTTAAATTTCCAATTCACCCCCCCTCTTGGTAAATATCGATCTTTCAATCCACTCAACAGATTAATTTGGTTTTACAATGGTGAACTTCTCTCGGTTAGTTCACACAGGTCACCAATTGATGGACGAACCATATGTATTTCATTCTCAAGTCAAACAAGTTTTCTATTGCCCTGATCCAACGAAAGAGGGTTGGTATGTTGTACTTCGTAACACTCCTAGAGACTTGATAGACATCGGGGATGAAAATAGAGATGACATTGAAATAAGATCAGAAACTCTACTTTTTGCAGCACAAAATCTAGATTGAACAATCCCTAGTTCTAGTTCACAATTCCAATGGGTTCGGGAGGACATGAATGAAGATTTTAATGAAAACTAACTGCTTAACAATGTTGTAAGTTTTATATTTTAACTTATTTATTTATAATAGTATTGTTGTCTTCAGTTACTAAAATTGTCTTTTGTTTATTGTAGATACTATGCCTAGGAGTAAATTAAGTGATCTGCAGATAGTTCAAGTACCAAGAGAGGAGGAAGAAACAAATGATGATGATTTGTCTGGTGTTGGATCCTCGCAAGTTCCGGAGACAGTTGAAAATATAGAGATTGATGGTAATGTTCAACATTTTATTTAAATGCTAGATGTTTGTTATTATTGACTTGATTTTAAAAATTTTATTGAATTATTTTTATATAGCTGGAAATGGTCAAAATCGTAAGAGTGGAGAGCGCACGACATTGAATGAATTGTACAATCTTCCCACTGGTAAACGCGTGAAAGTTTCAATAAACGATGTCGGCCAACCCATTGGGGCAGAAGTAGGTGTTCTAGGCAGTTACTTAGGCATTGTTGCACGCAACCCTGCGATTTTGCCGATCAATTATGAGTCATGGCGTCAGATGTCGAACAATAACAAAAATCAGGCTCTGGATCTTGTTAAAGTAATAATGTCAATGTAATAATAATCTATTACAATTCAAAATAATATTTATATTTGCTTTGATTCTGTCATTTGCAGGATAAATTTTTTTTAGAGGCCTCAGACGATTATGTGAAGCATGCATTAGGAAAAATAGGAGAGACAATAAGAGCTTCTTGAAAAAGACATATTTCAAGAATGATCTCAGTCTTCAAGAGAAGCTGCAAAATGTCCCGCCGAAAATTCTCCGATATCAATAGGAAGATACAGTCAGGTTTTGGAGTTCAACGAAAGGAGATGTATGATCGATGCACTTTAAAAAATAATAATATCATTATGATATTGGCTTTATACATAATGCAAACTTTAAATTGTAGGATCGAGAGCGCGTTGAAGTTATTAGCAGACAAAAACAGAAGTTTACTCATACCGCTGGGTCGAAGAGTTTTGCTCGTATAGCTAATGACGAGGTATTATTATTTTGAATTATTGATTAGTTTTTAATGAATTATTTTTTCGTGAGTATTAATTTCTATTATATGTTGTAGAAAATTAGAATTGGCCCTAGCGTTGGACGGATAAAGCTCTTTGACATTATGCACACAAAAAAAGATGGCTCTCCTATGACTCCCGAAGCTGCAGAAATTATGGTACGTTCATTAGACGAAAAATCTGAATTATGTTATATTTAATATCAATAGTATAATATTTTTAATTAATCTCCAGGAGAAATTGAGTGGGGAAAAGGACGGAGTATGAAGCTACATCTTCAACCAATGATTCTGTTAATATGAAAGAGATCGAAAATCAAGTTATTGCTGACGTCTTGGGTCCTGAAAGATATGGTCGGGTTCGCTGCTAAGGATCTTTCGTTACCCCGACAAAATATTTTGGGCCTAACTCGTCTCAGTACATGCCATCACAGAACCAATCTTCTCAAGCAGAAGTTAATCAGTTAAAACAACAGTTAACTCAATTTCAAGCCGAGGTACAAGCGAGAGAAGCTGAGAGAAAAAGGAGAAAAGCTGAAAGAGAAGCGAGAAAAGCTGAGAGATCAGAAGCAACATATCAAAAGCTTCAAAGAGATTTTGAAGAAATGACGGTGATGTTAAAGCAGAACCAACCACAGAATCTGCCATCTTAGTTCATTCATGTGTGAAACTACATTTTAATTCAACGTTTGAACTATATTTCACTTTAATGTTCTAGACTTGAATTTGTTTTTGTTGTTATTCTAGATTATTTTGGAGTTTTTAAAAAATTTAATGTTATAGTTGGATTATTCTGGATTTATTTTTGTTGTTTTTGTTGTTACATGTTATTTAGGTAATTTATATTTTAAGAATATATTTTATAGAGGCAGTGCATGTAGCGGCGTTCGCTCAAAAAATGCCGCTAAAAATTCATAACATATAGTGGCATTTACAAGAAAAACGCCTCCATAGAACAGCCAATACCGGCGTTTGGGAAGACAAACGCCACTATAGACCACTGACTTGTTGCGGCGTTTTATGTAAAAATGTTGCTACCTTTCGCGACGCTGCTTCTTGCAGCTCTTTTGGCGGCGTTTTTCTTAGCGCCGGAAATGTTTTTAGCGGCACTTAGAAACGCCGCTATAAAGTTATAAAAACGCCGCTAAAATTTTATTTTGCTGTAGTGAGATCATCTATTTTTCTTTAACGATGCCCTTATGTAAACATAAACACTACAATCCTTTGAGTAATTAAATTATACATTATCAAAAAAAGAGTTAATCTTGATTCTATCAATATGTACTAGTTTCATTAGTTCATGCTAGGAAAGGTACATGGTTATTACATGGCCTAACGACATTTTTGTCTTTTAACTTGTCAAAAAATAGTTTATCATTTTTTTGACAAATACAATCAACCGAAGGTAAAATTAACATATACGTTAAGTTGGGGTTAACTATTTAAATTTAATTTGTCTTTATACCAATATCGATGTTAGTTAGGGGTGTTCAAATTTGGGTACCTGGGTTTGTGAGTACTCGGATCTTTGGGTAGTAGTTCGGCTGGCCCAAGTTGGTCGAGTACCTGCTAATCAGGTACCCGAATTTTACGGGTACCCATAAAATCAGGTAATTGAGTACCCGTATATAAAAATATGTATTTATCAATTTAATATATATATCAAATATAAAAATATTAAAAAGATGTAAGTTGTTTTTATTATTTTAATATAAAAATATAAAATTATTAAATATAAAAAAATTAATTTTAAATACATCTGGGTAGTTGGGAAGTCGGGTACCCGGAAAGTTGGAATTTTGTGACCCGAGCTCGACCTGAGAGTTGAAAAAATTATAAAATTACCCACTTTTTTTATCAGGTCGGCGGGTCAATGGGTCGAGTATTTTTGAACACCTCTAAATTGTCAACTATTTTCTTTTTTGAGTTAAAATTCAATTAATATTTAAAATAAAAAATGATAGAAGATTAAAAATATAAATAGATTTAAATTATTAAAACTGAAAAATTTATATAAAAAAGTAATAACAAATGTAAAAAATAACAAAAGAATAAATAAGCTGACTTAGTTTAACTGTAACATGTTTGTTATTTATTTCATCGGGTGATTTAACTTGATAAATAAAAATGAAATTTCAAGGGTAAAAAGGATGAAAAAAGTTTAAAGACTACAATTATTATTTTTTAAAAAGTTGTGGGTCTAAAATATAATTAGGTTGTTCTTACATAGAAATATGAAATTCGAGTATGATTCAAAATAAATATATTTAAACTTTGAGCTAAATTCATCATATGTCCTCAAACTATGATTTTTATTTTAAATTGGTCTATAAATATTTTTTTAGAATATGTTGGTGCGATGCAAGGGTAGCATCTGTTCAACTTTCTTAATCTTTTCAAAGATGGCACACACAACATGCATTACTGGTGCTCGAACCCGGGTCCCAAGGGATGATAAACATCAACCTTTGCCATTAGGACACAGGGGATAAGCAAATTGGTCTATAAAATTTGAACGTTTCAATTTTATTCTCAAACTATGACTCTTATTCTAAATTGGACCTCAAACTTTTGAATGTTATAATTTCATCCTCAAATTACCAGTATATGCTAACCATATCTCATGTTAATAGAATCGTTTTAAAAAATATTATTATTTGTATTGTAAACATTAATTCATATTATGCACTAATATGATGTAAACAATAATTTGAGGATGCATTTAAAATTCTCAAAAGTTTAGGGGACCAATTTAGAATGACGGTCATAATTCAGGGATGATACTGAAATATTTTAAAGTTGGGATCAATTTATAATGGAGTCATAGTTAGAGGGTAGAATTAGAACTTCTAAAAGTTTAGAGAGCAATATATAATGAAATTTATAATGAGGTTCACAGTTTAGGGACATGTGATACAATTAACTTTTAAAGTTTTAGATACTTTAAAGATTTTAATTACTCTACACATTATTTTGCACGACAAATCTTTAAATATTATTAATATCCAAAATAAGGGATTACTAATATTTGAGAAACTATTAGTAATTAAAAACAAAAAAACAAAACAAAAACGACGATGAAACAAGAACACCAGCATTAAGACATTAAGCAGCAACAGAAAAACAAGGTTACTTTAAATCCAGCAGCTTGTCCGCTGAATCAATCATAGTATCTCAACTGGGTTAAGCTTAATTAATAACAATTCATTAACTAATACTATGTTGTTGTTGCTGCAGAATTGCTCAATTACGAAGCAAAGGATATATACCTATACAAATCGTGTCTACAATGTCTACACTAAAAGCGACGATCAACAATTTAATTACAGTGATTAAAACAAATATAAATCGACTCTCGAATCCATTTTTTTCAAACCCTAGCCCCATGGAATCTCTGTCTTTTCACAAGTTTTCCGGGAATTATTTGGTGTTGAGGCCAAACGAAGTGAGCGTTTTCGATCTTTTTCGCGTCCTATGGAGCCATGAACTCGAAGAGAAAGCCTTTGTCGAGTGCCCGCCGGAGAGATTGTATGAAAACATTCGTCGGAAATGGCTTATTTTCATGTCTCTATCGTCCCAAAAGCTCCTTCTCCATGCTGCAAGGCCACTGAGATGGATCGGGGAAAAGCTAGAAATGTGGGTGAACTTGGTCGCATTGAACCGCAACGTCTTCGTGCTTTTTTTCGATCTTTTGCGAGGTTATATATTTAGACCACTCTGACATGTGAATTACAGTAAAAATTAATAGAATTAGAGAATGTGGATTGATGATTATTAGGTTTTTCAGGTAAGGTGAACATGCCGGATCGAGAATCGGATGTTTTCGTGTCGTTCATAGGAGGTCTAGATCGGCGAGTTGAATTAGATACAAATATAAAACCTGGGGATTGTAGATACTTTGGAGCATTGGCTGCAATGGCGGCTAAATTAGCTTACGAGAACGAAGCATTTGTTCGAAGAATAGTTAGAGATTATTGGAAGGTAAATTCTGAATGATTTTCTTTTAATTTTCGTCCATCTCATTGAATAATATGAAGAACTTAATTATCAATTGGTGCAGATGGAATTAATTGGGTACTACAACTTCTGGAATGGTAAGAAAAAAATCCTACATTAAATTTTCTGAATATCATTCTATTCATAATGTAATTATGAATAAGAAAAAATAAAAAATTGAGATATTATCATCAGTCTATCAAATAATTATTCGTTTTAATTCAGATTATCAGAAGAAAAACAACACACAATCATTTATGGTTTACGACAAAACAACAGACATGATAATCGTGGCCTTCCGAGGAACCGAGCCCTTCAACGCCGATGATTGGAGCACTGATTTAGACGTCTCCTGGTTCGAACTCGACGAGATGGGCAAAATCCACGGCGGATTCATGAAAGCACTAGGGCTAGTTATGGAAAAAGGTTGGCCACGGAATCTCGACGGCGACAACCGCCACAGCCGCCGCCCACTGGCTTACTACACCATACGTGAGAAGCTGAGAGAAATGTTGAATCCAACGAATGAAACCAGATTCATGGTGACCGGTCACAGTCTGGGAGGCGCTTTATCGATACTGTTTCCGGCTGTTTTGGCGTTGCATGAAGAACGGTTGCTGCTGGAGAGACTGGAAGGGGTTTACACGTTCGGACAGCCGAGGGTCGGCGACGGAAAATTCAAAGAATTCATGGAAATACAGTTGAGGAATCATGGGTTTAGGTATTTGAGATATGTTTATTGCAATGATATGATCCCTAGAACTCCTACCGATGACTTGACGTTTTTGTATAAGCACTTCGGGAGCTGCATTTACTTCAATAGTTGCTACAAAGGGAAGGTGAGACTTGAGAGCCCTATGCTCTAAAACCGTTTTTTCGAGGTTTAGTCGAATATTTGATGCACTGACGGTGTATAATATATGTACAGATACTCGAAGACGAACCCTACAAGAATTATATCTCGTTATTTGCATGGATCCCCAGGCTACTAAATGCGGCATGGGAACTTGTAAGAGGGCTCATTTTTCTGCCACTGATAAAGGGGCCGGAATATAAAGAAACTTGGTTGCTTGTTCTGCTTCGATTATGGGGACTTGTTTTTCCAGGTTTATCTGCTCATAATACCCAGGATTATGTTAATGTTACTCGGTTGATTTCTCGTCGGATATATCACCGACTTCAGCTTCAACATCGCCGGCGTCCATGGAAAATCATCAACGGAAAGCAAGGATAGCTGATCTTTTAACAGCCATTGTAGGTTATGAATAATAGATGCTGAGATTTGTTTTTATTCTTTAGACAAGAATGGAGATGATCATGTTAATATCTGCCCATTTAGTTTAGACATTAGATTTGGGCCATTGTTCGGAGATTATTGTTGTGCTTGTAAAAGAATCGTTATTCTATCATTTCTACTTCAATAAAAAAATAATAGATATTTTATTTGAGTGTAATTTCTCCAAGGAGATTTGGAAGGTTATTTTGAGCTTGTGTAACATTCAAAAGCTTGGGGAGATGGGAGGATGAGCTGATGTGGGTAGCAACTCTCCTGAAAGATAAATTTTTTATTGTGTATATTTTAAAGCTAGCTTGGCGTGCATATCTTTACTATGTATAGAGAGAAATCATAGATACTTTAAAGGTGAGACTCAATGTACATGAGAGATCATTCATTGTGTTAAAGAGATAGTTAAGATAAAAATTTGTAGTAACCAGATTAGAGAGGAGAATGTAAATCAAAACTTTAGTACTGCTTGGGAATTTGATTTCCTTAGGCTATTTTTATTGTATTTTTTTAACAACAGAAGCTGCTTCTGAATAAAATAAAATACAAATTTTACCCTAAAATAATATTCAATTTTTTTGATAATGTTAACTCAATTCGAAACGGGTTGATTGATTGAATTAATCAAGATTTTAACGTGTGACTAATAAATTTTCATTTTTTATCCCAAATTTCATCAATGGACAATAATATTTACAAACTCAATATTTTTGTTTTAATAATAGTAACTTCAACTCAAAAGAACAAAAATAAAGACTATGAAACAAAAATTATCTAACAATAGAAACTCATTTAAATTTTTTTTATTGTCTTTTCGGTTTTCAGAGCTTTATACTAACTAATTCGAGCCCACTCAGGTTACATTCTTAGTTTTGATGTGTGAAAACACATTTTAATTTACTGCTACTTAAAAACTATTTTGAATCAAAATAAATAAATTACCTTTAAAACACAACCGGGGTACAAGAATCGAACCTAAAAAAAACAAAAGATCTCGAACATTAAGTCCAAAACCGCACAAGTGTTGAGTGTGTAAAAGTTCTATTATTTACACCCTTTTTTAACCCATATTTCTGCTGCATTCAAGCATCATTGCATTGCATTTAGGTTAGTTTTCAATAAAACATCACAATTATATAAAAGGCACGGATTCTACTAAAAGATGGTGTATTTTGCAGGTAGCTGCCATGGTTGACGATGAAGGCAGGTGCAGGACAGATAAGCAGGAGAGCTGAACTCGACAAGCAGCTGAAGAAGACGAACCTGTCATGGACCTGTCGTGACAGCATGGTGACAGCAGACTTATGAAGAGGAAAAGTCAAGTGGACCTCGATAGATAGAGAAAAATCTGCTCGTCTGTCGTGTGGAAGCCAAATAATTTTCCAAGCCCCGGATCAAAAGATATGTCAAGCCAAAGCTCAAGGAAAGGAATTCCCACAAAATAGGGATGCGGCTGGAAAGTAGAAGACTTTAGAGATTTAGTCTTTATTAGAATCTTACTTTTAATTAAAGTTGTAATCCTTGTTACCTTAGATAACTTGAGCCCAAAGCTTATATAAGGGCATAGATATAACCGATATCCCATAACCGAAATAAAACCCCTGCCGTCCACCCGTCACCGACATGTTCTAAATTCCCCCTAGGGCTACGGGTTGTTTTGTAAAGTAGTTGCAAGGGTTGCTTTGTTTTAAGATATTTCAAGTTCAATAAAATAAACTTCAAGTTCTTTTATCTTGGTTTTAATATCTTGCAAGAGCATCGGGAGAGCATTGTGAGGTCATCTATTTACTTAGCATCGGGAGAGTTAAGTATACGAAAGAGATAAAAGCGCGTTCTCTAGTTTATAGTTGAACCATCTCGTGCTTAGGGATAAGGCGAGGTTAAGTGGCTAAGGAAGAATTCATACACATCGGTGTTCATCCTTCGATTCACGCCGGGAGGTATCATCAAAGACGTGTTCATCGACAGACTTGTGCCTAGGGATAGGGCAAGGCAGATCTGGGATTCTTGCCAAGCTTGAAGTACGGAGTTAGTGTCTGCTGCCGCGACAACTAACGAACAGACGCCGCGACAGGTGCTGTCGGCGACGGGAGCGACGACAGAACTGGAGATCCTAAGCAATTCAATACCTGTACTATCGAGCAATTCAATACCGGCCCCTTCTCTCTATCTTGATATTCCAATCCTTTTATTTACGTTTTTATCATATTATTCTCGTGACAATCTTCTAAACTATTTCCTTTACTTCGTGCAGTAAATCAAGGTGAAGTCATTAGCCCAATCCCTGTGGAGACGATATCCGATACTTAGTATCACTTTACTACTGGCGTCGTGTACACTTGCACTACAATTGCGATAGACTATTTTACACGCAACAAGTTTTTGGCGCCGTTGCCGGGGATTGGCAACATAACTACATCTTTCTTTTATTGCACTTTTTGTTTTTATTTTTATTTTCGTTTTTATTTTTAATTTTTCTTTAATTTTTATTTTTTTTGTTTTCAACTCTTGCTTCTCACGAGGTTCTCTTGTTTATGCGCAGATCGAAAAGAGGCGAAGATCCTGAGTATAAGTTAGATCCAGAAATCGAACGATCATTTAATCTCAAGAAACAGATTCGCCACCTTTTAAACAGGAACGAATACCTTGAAGAACAGCTAGAGCAGATGGCCCGTAACCAACCTGCTGGAGGAGACGTACCGCCTGTCGGCGACCCGCCGAGGGCAGATGGACGACGATCATGCCGTGACTACATGCTGAACGATCATGTAGAGCTGGAGACCACGCTGCCGGATATTGATGTTGACAATTTCGAGCTTAAACCTGTCATGTTTAGTATGATCAATAACGCCGGACAGTTTAGTGGTTCTGCGACAGAAGATGCTAGGGAGCATCTCAAAACGTTCCAGGAGATCTGTGGTTCGTTTAGGCTACCAGGAGTTAGTCCGGAGATACTGAGGCTTCGGTTATTCCCCCATTCATTGAGGGACAGAGCTAAAACTTGGTGGAATAAACTTACACCGGGTTCTATTATGACTTGGGCAGATCTAACTCGTGAATTTTTATCTCGTTTTAATCCTTCGCATTTATCTGAGCGATTACGTAACGAAATTGCTACTTTTCAACAGGAAGATGACGAGCCGATGCACGAGGCCTGGGACAGATTTACTACTCTTCTACGGAACTGCCCAATGCATGGATTCCCTGTCTGGAATCAGGTAACTAAATTCTATAATGCTGCTAACTTACAAACTCGCATTCGCATTGATTCTGCAACAAATGGACTATTATTGGATAAAGATCCGGACGAGGCATTGCAAGTTCTGAAAAGTCTAGCCAAGAATGAGGAGCAGTTTCCAACAGCTAGAAGAGGGAGTAAACGGGTACTTGCTGTCAAGGACTATGAGGCCGACAACACTATGAAATCTCAGGTAGCATTCCTTACTAAAGCAATGAAACACTTATTGAGTGAAGAGGACTTACGAGGATTTGCTGTCGAGGAAATTTGTGCTACTTGTGAAGGAAATCATAGTAGTGAAGAGTGCCCTATAAATATAGAAGAGGGAAAATATGTTGGAAATTACAAGCCAAACTACAATTCCAACAACTACAACCCTAATTGGAGGAAAGATCCCAAATTTTCCTGGAGTAACCCTAACAATGCCTTGAATCCGCAAGCATATAATCAGAATCAGGAGGGTCCTAGATTGTTGACGCGACAGCAAGTGCAGCCGCAGAACCTGCCGCAGAACCTGTCGCCGCAGCAGCAACAGCAGCCACCACCTGCCACGAGTAGTGTATTGGAGCAGACTCTGGCCACCTTTATGTCTCTGACTGGCACGTATATGGATAATATTAATCAGTTTGTCAAGAAGACGGAAAATTTTATGGATGAAACTAAGATGAGAATGACAAACCATGAGGCCACCTTGAAATCTCTTGAGACACAAATGGGTCAGGTGTCGCAGCATATTAAACCGAGGCAGAATGGAGGTTTCCCTAGCAATACTGAAAATGCTAGACCACCCCCACATGAGCAATGTAAGGCAATTACTACTAGGAGTGGGAAAAAGCTACCAGGGCCGGAAAAAGAAATTGATACAGAAAAGGAACCTGCCTTGGATAAACCTGCCGAGGAATCTGCCCCGACAGGTGACAAACATACTGCTGCCGATGAGCCTGTCACGACAGCAGAAGCGACAGAGGAGAAAAAGGATGATTATCGTCCTCAGATTCACATGCAGTGGGAAGGACGCATTGCTGATTATCGACCCCCACCACCCTTTCCTCAACGGATACAGCAAGCTAAGCATGAATCTCAACTTAAAAAGATTTATGATATTTTTAAACAGGTTCATATTAACATTCCGTTGTTAGATGCTGTTAGGGAGATGCCCGGTTATGCTAAATTTCTCAAGGATGTCATGTCTAAAAAATCTAAACTTGGGGAATTTGAAACGGTAAGGATGCAAGAAGGTTGCATGAGTATTCTTCATCGGCAGCCACCCCAGAAAAAGAAGGATCCGGGGAGCTTCCTCATACCTTGCGTAATCGGCGATAAATTTGTGGGTAAGGCACTTTGTGATCTTGGTGCTAGTGTTAATCTAATGCCCAAATCTGTTTTTCAAAAACTAGGTATTGGCAAGGCGCGGCCCACGACAGTTACCCTACAGCTAGCCGACCGCTCTTACGTTCACCCCGAGGGAAAAATTGAAGATATTTTGGTAAGAGTGGATAAGCTTATTTTTCCTGCTGACTTTCTTATTTTAGATTGTGAGGCAGACGAGAACGTACCAGTCATCCTAGGGCGACCCTTCTTAGCCACGGGAAGATCATTGATTGATGTGGAGAAAGGAGAACTCACCATGCGCGTGAACGATCAAGAAATTAAGTTGAATGTTCTCCAAGCAATGAAACATGCCGATGTGGACGAGGAATGCAAGGCCATCATTGAGGTGACCTTTGATCAACCCTGCATCAGGTCGGGCTGCCAAGATATAAAATTTGGTCACTGCTGCGACAGCCACCTACAAGCCTGTCATGACAGTGACGACGACAGCGATGACGACAGCACCGACGACAGCAACTCCTCTGAATCCGATACATCTGATACTGAAGGTCATGAGGAGGTAAACTGGTTAGACCATCGTCCAGGTAAGTTATTCGAACCCTTGAATTACACTTCGGATAACCATTTAATCCAAAAGCCCTCTACTGTTGAACCACCTGCCTTAGAACTTAAGCCCTTGCCAGGGGAGCTTAAATATGCTTATCTTGGTTGTGATGACACACTGCCTATAATCATCTCTGCTAAGCTGCCTCAGGAACAGGAACGACAGCTGATCGACATGTTGAGGCAGCATAAAAGGGCGATAGGATGGACGATAGCAGACATTCAGGGCATTAGTCCGGCAATCTGTATGCACAAAATCCTCTTAGAGGAAGATCATAAGCCGACTATTGATGCCCAAAGGCGGTTAAACCTTGCGATGAAGGAGGTAGTGCGTAAAGAAATAATTAAATGGTTAGATGTAGGTATTATTTACGCCATCTCCGACAACAAATGGGTAAGCCCGGTGCAATGTGTTCCCAAGAAAGGAGGCATGACCGTGATAACCAACGAAAACAACGAGTTAATCCCAACCAGGACTGTGACCGGTTGGAGGGTTTGTATGGACTATCGGAAGCTTAACAAAGCTACCCGAAAGGACCACTTTCCGTTACCCTTTATTGATCAAATGCTTGACAGATTAGCGGGTAAACCTTACTATTGTTTTCTTGATGGTTATTCAGGATATAATCAAATTGCTATTGCACCGGAGGACCAAGAGAAAACGACTTTCACATGCCCCTACGGAACATACGCATTTAGGAGGATGCCGTTCGGCCTTTGTAACGCACCTGCCACCTTTCAAAGATGCATGATGGCCATATTCTCCGACATGGTAGAAGACTTCCTTGAGATCTTCATGGATGATTTTTCCGTCTTTGGAGACGATTTTGAGAGCTGCCTCGGCAACCTTCAAAAGGTACTTGAAAGATGTGAAAAAGCTAATCTTGTTCTTAATTGGGAAAAATGTCATTTTATGGTAGATGAAGGGATAGTTTTAGGCCATAAGATTAGCTGTCGTGGGATAGAAGTCGACAGGGCAAAGATTGAAGTCATAGAGAAGCTGCCGCCGCCAACAACAGTCAAGGGCATTAGAAGTTTTCTAGGGCATGCTGGTTTTTATAGGAGATTCATTGCCAATTTCTCAAAAATCACGAAACCCCTATGTCATCTCTTAGAGCAGAACCGACCCTTTGACTTTAATGAAGAATGTACTGAAGCATTCAAGGTTCTGAAGGAAAAGCTAGTGACAGCCCCCATAGTACAGCCACCAGACTGGACACAACCGTTTGAGATTATGTGTGACGCTAGTGACTATGCTGTCGGGGCAGCACTTGGGCAGCGCAAGGACAGGCTGTTTCATGTCATATATTATGCCAACAAAACATTAAATGATGCCCAAGTGAATTATACCACCACAGAAAAGGAGTTGTTAGTTGTGGTGTTCTCCATCGACAAGTTTCGTTCTTACATACTTGGAACCAAGGTTATAATACACACCGACCACTCTGCCCTCAAGTATTTATTTGCAAAAAAGGATGCAAAGCCTAGGTTGATACGGTGGATCTTACTATTAAAAGAGTTCGACCTTGAGATAAAAGACAAAAAGGGGACAGAAAATCAGGTGGCAGATCACTTGTCGAGGTTGGAGATGGGACAAAGTCTACCCATTGATGAGACACACATACTTGAGACCTTCCCAGATGAGCAGCTCTTTGCTGCCGCAATAGCTGTCGCGACAGCCATGGCGGCAGGTAAGTCTTCTAACCTTCCCTGGTATGCTGATTTCGTTAATTTTATAGTTAGTGGAATATTACCTTCTGATCTTACTTATCAAGCCAGGAAGAGGTTTCAAAATGATGTTAAACATTATTATTGGGACGAACCTCTTCTTTTCAAAATGTGCGCAGATCAGGTTATAAGGAGATGCGTACCACAAGAAGAACAAGAAGACATTCTCCATCACTGTCATGCTTCACAATATGGAGGACACTTAGGAGGCAATAAAACTGCTGCCAAGGTGCTGCAGTCAGGGTTCTACTGGCCGACACTGTATAAGGACGCACAGGAATTTTACAAGAACTGTGACAGGTGCCAGCGGACAGGTAACATCTCGAGGAGAAACGAGATGCCATTGCAAAATATTTTGGAAGTCGAGATCTTCGACGTTTGGGGGATTGATTTTATGGGACCTTTTCCATCTTCGTGTGGAAATCTTTACATCCTCCTAGCAGTGGATTATGTCTCCAAGTAGGTAGAAGCAATCGCAACTCAAAAGAATGATGCCAAAACGGTCCAAAAGTTTTTGCACAAAAACATCTTTTCTAGATTTGGCATCCCTAGGGCGATTATAAGTGATGAAGGGAGACATTTTGACAATAGGGTAATTGCTGCCGCCTTGCGGAAATATGGTGTCAAGCACAGGATCGCGACAGCATACCACCCACAGACCAATGGACAAGCTGAGATATCCAATAGGGAAGTGAAGAACATTCTTGAAAAAATGGTTAAACCAACTAGGAAAGATTGGTCTTTGCTTCTGAATGATGCATTATGGGCATACAGGACAGCTTTTAAGACTCCATTAGGCATGTCTCCCTTTCGACTAATCTATGGGAAAACCTGTCACTTGCCTGTCGAGATCGAGCACAAAGCATATTGGGCAATCAAGGCAGTAAACATGGACTTGGACAAGGCAGGCCAGAAAAGGCTGTTAGATTTGAATGAGATCGATGAAATACGGACAATGGCCTACGACAATGCAAGGATTTACAAGGAAAATACTAAGAAATGGCATGACAAGAAGTTGCTGCCACGACAGTTCTGCCCAGGGCAGCTTGTGTTGTTGTTTAATTCTAGGTTGAAACTCTTTCCAGGGAAGCTCAAATCTAGATGGTCTGGCCCGTTCCAAGTGGTTCAAGTTTTTCCCCATGGTGCCATCACAATTCAATCATTAAAGGACGGGCACCAATTCAAAGTCAATGGACAACGCCTCAAGCACTATCAAGGGACTGAAGCCCCAGGAATACAGGAAGTGGTTACTTTAGGTGATGCCCCACAAGGCATCCCTAATTTAACCTAATATTTTTTATTTTTATTAATATTATTTATTAGGAATTAGATTTATTTTATTCGAATAATGTTTTGTTTTTATAATTTCAGTTTTTAGGAAATAAAGGAGTCAAGTGAGAAAGAAGAAGTGGCCCAAGCCCACCGCTCATCCACCAGCCCAATAAAGCCCATTTATGGTAACCTGTCGTTTCGGCTGCCGGCGCAGACGGATTTGACAGGCTGTCAACAGACGCATAGCAGACGTAGAAGCGTGCGGCAGACGCATAACAGACGCATTAATGCATGTCAGACGCGTCAGACACGCTACATTCAATCTGCCGCCCCGTTATTCCCGCCTGCCGTTGCGGCATTAAATGGGCAGATACCCAACAGCTATATAAACCCCTTCCCATTTTCAATTTTCATCACTTCCGATTTTTCTCTCTTGTTATACTCCTCTAGTTTTATCTATTTTCTCTTTTTCAGCCCTTGCAACCAAAATGTCCTCACGACAAACCCGTCAAAACACTGCTGCCGCTTCTTCTTCAGCAGCAGCATCGCCATTCACCAAAAAGGAGCTATGGGAGGAGCGTGGCTTCATTTACAACAGAGATGCACCTCTTTTTGGACTCCGGCCGTTCATTATGAAGGCCATAACGGCACAACTATGGGAGGACTTTGCCGAGCAGACGGCAGAGCTTAATGATACTTTGGTCCGAGAATTTTATGCGGCGATCAAAAGCAAGACGGCGACATCTTTCACCGTCCGAGAAGTGACAGTTCCCTTCAGCGCTAGCAGCATCAACCATGTGTTCGGCCTCTTCTTTGGCCCCAATGATGATGCTCACCAACAATTTTGGGACACCCTCGACACTGCTGGACATGATGCTGTCATGAGGGAGCTGACAGAGGCTGGAACGACATGGAGCACCAGTAAGAAGAACCCCCACTCTGTCAATAGGGGGCAGCTACTCCCTGAGGCAAAACTATGGAACGCTTTTATCAAAAAGCGTATCCTGCCTTCGTCCCACCATACAACAGTCAACCGACAGCGGCTGGCCCTTATCCACTCTATTATGCACGACAGGCCCATCAATATGGGCAGGTACATGAGGGACAGCATCCTTGATTGTGCCTTCCGCTCGGACTCACGACTCTGCCTGCCGTTCACTATCACCGCCCTCTGCCGCTGCGCTGCCGTACCGGAGGAGCCTTCAGACAAAATCAAGACGGGCAGCGGATGGACAGACAACAACATCTCCAGCCTCATGGAGATCATAGTCGTATCGCCCCTCAACGCCTTCGATCCAAACGCCCCTCCTGCTGAGTCCGATGATGAACCAGCCACCGAACCTGCCCCAGAAGCTGCCACCAACACCGCTCCGGCAGATCAGAACGCCCACATCCTTGCTGCCATCCTGAGGGTAGAGGAGCGCCAGATGGGTTTGATGACTTTCATCCGTGTCTTCTCAAATGCAACGGTAAATTTCATCACTAATACTTTGAATTTTCCGGATGTCATCTTCCCCACCTTCCCCGCCCATTATTTCAATATCCCCTCCCCCACTCCCACACCACCTGTCTCTCCCCATACACAATCTGCCACTTCCACACCATCCCCTGCCCCGACGGCAGCCGACAGCCCACCGACAGACACCTCCCCTCGAGGAACCAAGCGAGCTGCCACTGATGACAGCCCTCTTGTCCGGCGGAATTTGGAGAGCGACTTCACGCGAGTCAAACGCATTAAGCACGTGGCAAACAAGAGAAGGCTGTCCAAAGCCATCATAACCAGCAGCTCATGGGACAGCAGCAGCAGTTCCGACATCAGGCTAGTGAAGCCACCTGCCCTTCAACCTGTTGACGACCCTGTCCCCCAACCGGATGAAGAACCTGCTGATCAACCTGCTCCGGAACCTGCCCAGCCACCTCCACAACGCAGACGTCGCCATCAGATCCGCGTCAGCAGCAGCAGCGAGGACAACGAATAAAATTTAAGTTTTTATTTCTTTTTCTCCTCTTATTGCTGCCTGCCCTTATATTTTTGTGATGTACTTTTAATTATCTTGTCTTTCTTTAATTTTTGTGTCATTTTGCATTGAGGGCAATGCAACCCTCGAGTTTGGGGGTGGCAACCCTTCATTCTAATGGAGTCTTAGTACATCTTTTATTAATTTTTTGTGTCTTATTATTTATTTAGTTTATCTTAAAAAAAATCAGAAAACTAAAACTGTTGGCTTAAAACTGTGGAGTTAACTTACCTGTCATGACGGCTCTGTCGTTGCAGCATCTTTAGGACAGGTTAAGGAGAAAGTTTAGAGCCTTTCTATAATTCTGAAAACTTAAACACTTTTGTGACTGTTATATTTCTTAGATTTCTTTTAGCCAAACTAGAATAGGAAGCTTAGAACTTGAATAGCCCCTAGAGGTGCCTAACACTGGCTCTAGGAAAGAAGTTTAGCAAAAGAAAATTAAAAACCTAGAGGTGCCCAAAACCGGCTCTAGGAAGCTAACTAGAGGTGCCCGAAACTGGCTCTAGAAAAATTTAGCTTGAAAAATAGAAGAAAAAGAAGCATGAAAATGTGCCTTCTAAAAAATAAACTTGGGCATAAAAATTCGAGTTAAGGAGTTGAATATTCTAGTAAAACTAAGAGAGTCTTAGCATATAACTGTTCACAAGCATGCACACACTGCACGAGAGCTATAGGGAGATTCCGGACAGATCCTAATCTTTCCGACAGGATGCTGCTGCCATAGAGAATGAGCGACAGGTAAAGGGACAGTTCACTGTTTGAAGGCCAACACAAAAATTTTCATTTTTCTTTTAAGTCTTGATTGCTTGAGGACAAGCAAAAACTTGAGTTTGGGGGTGTGTTGAGTGTGTAAAAGTTCTATTATTTACACCCTTTTTTAACCCATATTTCTGCTGCATTCAAGCATCATTGCATTGCATTTAGGTTAGTTTTCAATAAAACATCACAATTATATAAAAGGCACGGATTCTACTAAAAGATGGTGTATTTTGCATGTAGCTGCCATGGTTGACGATGAAGGCAGGCGCAGGACAGATAAGCAGGAGAGCTGAACTGGACAAGCAGCTGAAGAAGACGAACCTGTCATGGACCTGTCGTGACAGCATGGTGACAGCAGACTTATGAAGAGGAAAAGTCAAGTGGACCTCGATAGATAGAGAAAAATCTGCTCGTCTGTCGTGTGGAAGCCAAATAATTTTCCAAGCCCCGGATCAAAAGATATGTCAAGCCAAAGCTCAAGGAAAGGAATTCCCACAAAATAGGGATGCGGCTGGAAAGTAGGAGACTTTAGAGATTTAGTCTTTATTAGAATCTTACTTTTAATTAAAGTTGTAATCCTTGTTACCTTAGATAACTTGAGCCCAAAGCTTATATAAGGGCATAGATATAACCGATATCCCATAACCGAAATAAAACCCCTGTCGTCCACCCGTCACCGACATGTTCTAAATTCCCCCTAGGGCTACGGGTTGTTTTGTAAAGTAGTTGCAAGGGTTGCTTTGTTTTAAGATTTTTCAAGTTCAATAAAATAAACTTCAAGTTCTTTTATCTTGGTTTTAATATCTTGCAAGAGCATCGGGAGAGCATTGTGAGGTCATCTATTTACTTAGCATCGGGAGAGTTAAGTATACGAAAGAGATAAAAGCGCGTTCTCTAGTTTATAGTTGAACCATCTCGTGCTTAGGGATAAGGCGAGGTTAAGTGGCTAAGGAAGAATTCATACACATCGGTGTTCATCCTTCGATTCACGCCGGGAGGTATCATCAAAGACGTGTTCATCGACAGACTTGTGCCTAGGGATAGGGCAAGGCAGATCTGGGATTCTTGCCAAGCTTGAAGTACGGAGTTAGTGTCTGCTGCCGCGACAACTAACGGACAGACGCCGCGACAGGTGCTGTCGGCGACGGGAGCGACGACAGAATTGGAGATCCTAAGCAATTCAATACCTGCACTACCGAGCAATTCAATACCGGCCCCTTCTCTCTATCTTGATATTCCAATCCTTTTATTTACGTTTTTATCATATTATTCTCGTGACAATCTTCTAAACTATTTCCTTTACTTCGTGCAGTAAATCAAGGTGAAGTCATTAGCCCAATCCCTGTGGAGACGATATCCGATACTTAGTATCACTTTACTACTTGCGTCGTGTACACTTGCACTACAATTGCGATAGACTATTTTACACGTAACAACAAGTACCATGCTACCCAATATAATGATATTTCCCGATCACTACTCTACCACACAACGCCAAACACTGCTCAAATCATTACAATAAAAAGCAAAGTTGAAAGAAACACCCAAATAACAATAATCGAGTAGGCGTTAACAGTTTGAATAGAATTACCACCATGCTTTGAAAATATCTTCCCGAAACATACCCTCATTTGCTAATCCATCTGCTAACACGTTTGTTTGTCTTGGGACAAAATTAAATTGCACATACCCTATCCTTTAACCAATCTGTCGATCTCCACCAGCTCCAACCACCAGCCCCACGGTCTTTGAAATTTATTCAATATCCAATTGATCACCACCTTAGCATCAGATTCAACAACCAACGGAGCTTTATCAATCCAATCCGCTTCGATAAAAATCTCTAAGGCTGTCTTAATAGCTTGAATTTCTACAAACTCAGCTCCTAAACCTTCACAAGGGCCTGAAAAGATCGCTCTCATTGCTCCATCTCCCATTCTGAGAACACCACCATATCCAGCGACATTGTCCTTTGCTGCTCCGTCCACGTTAAATTTAACCGCTCCATTTTCTGGAGGTAACCAGACTGGAATCTTCTCTCCCGCACTAGCAGTGCTGCAGTATCCTCTCCTCGGATCAAGCCACCACTCATCTATATTAGGATCGCAATCTTCTTTTGAAACCTTTAATCAAAACAGAGCTCTCAATTTTGTCAAGAACAATAGGTCCTTGAGATTTGTATTTTTATCTTTGAAAGTCTTCAAATTCCTCGCTAACCAGATACTCCACAATGTTGCACCAATCGAAACTAACCAAATACTTTTAATGTCACCCGATAACGAAACATCAAAGCAAAAATCTAATAACCCCTTAACATTTTGAAAGTGTCTCTTCGGAATATTCCGCCACTGGCAAAACAACACCCAAAAGCAATTCACAAAAGTACAATTAACAAACAAGTGGTCTGCGTCCTCCTAATTTAATCCACACCAAACACACATGCAATGGCTCGCCTCTAAAGCTATTCCTCTAGTTCTAAGAAACACTTTCGTAGAAATTCTATATAGTTTAAGCAACCACAAGAAAGTTTTAACCTTTGGAGGTACTTTCATCTTCCATATGTTACCAAATTTAAAATTCGGAGCAACAATATCAGAATCGACAAGCATAAACGAAAGTTTTTTAACAGAAAACTGACCCATTTTGTCATGAATCCAAACGATTTGATCCGGTACACCAGGGCGCAAAGAAACATTCCCAATTAACTTCTTTAACTCATCTACCATCAACCATTCTCTATTCAGTAATTGTCTCGAAAAGACTTCATGCCATTGAACTCTCGAAAACTCGCATTCTGAAGACATTTCCGCGACCAAAATGCTTTTGTTAATTACTAATCTGTAGAGTCTCCCAAATGCCTTACAAAGTGGCTGTGCACCACACCACCAATCTTCCTAAAAAAGTATAGAAAGACCATCCCCTACTAACCACTTGAAAGCTTCAAATTTCATTCATCTATCAACATCCGGATTCACCAAATATTTTACGATGCCTCGCCAAATTAGAGAGTACTTCTTCGAATTGGACAATTTCAATTTCCAACTCCGAGCTGAACCACCATATTTTGAGCAAATTACCCTCCTCCATAAAGCTCTCTTTTCTGTTGCATATCTCCAGCCCCACTTGGCAAGAAGGGCTTTATTCTTTGAGGCTAAGTTTATGACACCAGCACCTCCCATGCTCTTTGGCAAACAAATTCTATCCCACCCTACCTTTGCCATCTTCTTCTTGTCTTTCGAATATCCCCACAAGAAGCCTCTTCTCAATTTATCTATTGTCACAATCACTGAGCGAGGAATTTCGAACATTGACATGTAATACAATGGGAGAGAGGATAAAACTGAATTTACCAGTACAATCCTACCAGCAAAAGACAAGTTTGCACTTTTCCAACCTGCCAGCTTACTTCGAAACTTTGCAACAACTGGTTCCCAAGTTTGACCCTTCTCAGATCTGCTCCCAGGGGTAATCCCAAATAATTTAAAGGAAGCTGCCCAATTTGACACCCACAGAGTTGAGCCAATTCCTTCGTTAGAGCTGACTCTATACCAACTCCCACCAAGCAGGATTTTTTAAAATTTATTCGTAGGCCTGAGCACCCTTCAAAACACTTTAGAATTAACTTCAAATTTACCATGAATTGTTTATCCGCCTTCAAGAAAATAATGGTATCGCCTGCAAACTGCAGATGTGGAATGTTCTGGTCTAGAATCACCCCTTTTATACCTCCAATGTCTCTTGTCGAAACAGCTGATTGAAGTAGCAGATGGAGGGCCTCTATTACCATTATAAACAAGAATGGAGACATTGGATCTCCCTGCCTAAAGCCTCTCTTCATTTTGAACTCGCTTGTAAGACTACCGTTTACCAAAATCGAAACCCATGCTGTCGAAATACAGCTCCAAATCTAACTTCTCCATTTGTATCCGAAGCCCATTTTAATGAGAACCATCTCTAAAAAATCCCATCTGACTGTGTCATATGCTTTTGAGAAATCCAATTTAACAATTACCCCTCCATTCTCAATTTCACCTTGCAACATCGTGTGCAACACCTCATTTGCTATTAGGACTCCATCAAAAATCTGCCTTTCTTTCACAAACGCACATTGAGTGTCGCTAATCAATTTCTCAATGACATTTCTCAGCCTTCTCGCTAACGTTTTAGAAACAATCTTATAGACTGAGTTAATTAGACTTATCGGGCGAAAGTCAGTGATTGATGATGGATTACTACATTTCGGAATAAGGGAAATAAAAGAAGTATTCACCTTATTTGGTAGCTTTCCATACAGGTAAAAATCATTGAACAGTAACTCCAGATCATTCTTTACGAGGTCCCAAC
The DNA here is from genome assembly GCA_958450335.1 of Hibiscus tridactylites. NCBI lineage: Eukaryota > Viridiplantae > Streptophyta > Magnoliopsida > Malvales > Malvaceae > Hibiscus > Hibiscus tridactylites. The sequence continues at coordinate 75,186,100 of OY288274.1, read as the reverse complement.
ATTACTTGAATAATTTCAGGCTGAAACCGTCCGGTCCAGGAGATTTAGTCTCATCACAACACAAAACAGCCTCCTTAATCTCTTCCAAAGAAAATGGGGCTTCCAATATGTCTGCTTCATCTTTCGAAATCCTCTTGAAGTCCAAATTAAAAATGCATCTCCACAATCTGTTTTCACTATTGAAATGGTTCTTAAAATGATTAAAGATTGACTGCTTCAACTTTCTTGGATCCCTGCACCACTTATTCCCAATTTTTAAGCCATGTATTAGCTTTTTCTATGATCGAATTTTAACTGCTCTATGATAAAAAGCAGTGTTCAAATCACCCTTTGACAGCCACTCCATTCTAGCTTTTTGCTTCCAGCAATCTTCTTGCATCCTCAATACATCCCACAACTCTAATTTGATCTTCTTTATCTCTTCCATTCTTTCTGCTTCTGACTTCATTCCACTAACATTCTCTTCTAGCTCATTTAACTTGTCCTCTAGATCCTTCACCTTTTTGTCAAAATTGTTGGAAGACTCACGACTCCAATGCTTTAAGGCTTCTTTCAACCTCCTTAATTTTATAGTCAGTTCAGATTTATTGGATGCCTCTTTTCCAAACACCTCCTCTATTACTTCTCTACAACCTTTCTGTTGAAACCACGCATTTATCATCTTGAAAGGTTTTGGACCCAGTCCATCTCTTCATGTACTAAGAGAACTGGAGCGTGATCCGAAACAGAGCAAGGGAGTCCCATTTGCACCGTATCTCCTGCAGCTAGTGTCCAATTGTCATCCATTAAAAATCTATCGAGTCGACTCTTTCTATTCTTCAGACCAAACCAAGTGAATTTTTTCCCACCATCGGCAAATCTATAAGATTACATAAGTTTATGAATCGATTGAACTCTTTTGCTCCAGCCACTAGACTAACACAGCCACTTCGCTCATCCATATGTCTTATCGCGTTGAAATCACCTCCTAACAGCCACTTATAAGATCCTGGTCGAGAGGCTTTTTGGTTAAATAACTCCTTCCAAAACACTACTTGTTCATGTACGTTGCAGGGAGCATAAACATTGACCACCACGATATCTATATCTTTTTCTAACCATTTCCCTTCCAGTAAGATAAAATTAGAATTAATGCAAGAATTTACCAAATTGAACTTAGAAGTATCCCAGACTGACACTAAGTAAAAAATTCAATCAATAATTATTAATGTCTTTTAAAAATGATTATTTGATTAAATATCAACAACTTAAAAACAATTTATGATCAATTAACTCCGTAATATAATAAAAGAAAATACTTTGATACAAAAGCTTATATAAATTTTAGTTTACACAAGCCTTTCATTTTAAGGTTTAAGGATTTAGGTTAGGGTTTAGAGGCTTAGGTTGTAGGGTGTTGAATTTAGGATTTATGATTAGAATTCAGAGTTTAAAGTTTAAGGTTTAGGTGTTAGGGTTAGGAATTTAAGTTTTAAATTTTATAGTTTAAATATGAAACGTTGTGTAATTTTTTTACACAATTTTTGTATCAACATATATCCCTATAATAAAAAGGCTTTATTAAAAATTAACATTTGATTAATATTAGGTCTTGAATTCTTGTTTACTTATATTTGAATGAATTCCTTAATAATATTAGGTTTATCTAATGGAATAGCATAATGGGGATGTGAGTACTTTAAGACAATAGTTATATAATAGGTTAGTTCAATTCAACTGACATTATCGTTCGTACAACTTATATGAAGATGTGAGATTAGATATAATTAAATATTCACTACTTTTTTATTCGTGAGTAATAAAAAATCTGAATGGTATAGATATTGTACTAAAATTATATATTAAAAAAAGCACATGGAGGCTTTTGGTATCGTACCAATTTATTAGGAGTCGCCTATATGCATTAAATTATAGGTCATCTATGTTTTTCATATTATTTTGAAATGATAATGTTAATATATAAATACAATGTTATGCGTGAACGAAATAATTTAAATTGAGATGACTACTCTATAATAAATTTTTATAGTATTTGATCGTAATTAATCAATTAATAAAGTGAACACAGTTGGTTAAACCTAAAAGAAATAATTTACGTCAATCCATCCCGTGGTATCACTGTAGAGGAAAAGTGAAAGGTAACAGCAAAGTCTAATAATTTATATTTCAAATGTCATCATGCCAAGTGCACTTGTCTTCTCATTTGGTTGGGCCATCATTATGCCTCTATACCTACCTATATTCCTTTCATTTATAAACAAAATTCCATGGAGAAAAAATGTTGAACATGTGAAAAACTAACTATATTTTGTGATTTATGATCTACTCCGGTGTTAATGAGTTGGGGCCACTGCCGCCGGCGGAGGCGGCTGAAGTTGGTTAGGGAAGACGTCTAGAAATGATAAATGCTGGGTACTCGCCTACTCCATTAGTGAGATAAATTTTCGAAGGTACAGAGTGAAAAAACCAATACCATTATTAAAATTATAACTAACATATAAATATTCATTGGGGGCGAGTCCAGTAACAAATTATTTTATATTTTGTTGATTTATATAAAAGTATATTTTGATTTACTATTGCATGTCCAATTTTTATTATAACATATTCAAATATATATTACTTACGTTAAAAATATAAGTTATACTTTGTGTGTATATATATATATATATATGCATTAGTTGGTGTATATTTGTATTAATATATTTTTTTGGGTAAAGTATATGTGTATTTTATGGTTTATGTTCAAGATTTGTGATTGTCCCATCCATCAATGTCGTCTCTAAAGTTTGAGCCGAAATTTTTTCCTTAGAAGTGCAATGTATCATACCATTACACTTAACTCTTATTAGTTTTGTATTGGTATATTTTAAAAATAATGACAAAATCAAAATAATACATTCAACACCTTGACATCGGTATGTACTAATATAAGAGAAAATTGTATATACACCGATGCATACTAACTACCTTAATTTAAACCAAAATAGAATTTGATAACAACTCACATGATTTATACGAGATGGTAGTTTAACTTAAGTGCTCGAGAACTTAGGACTAAAGACAATAGACGGGTCTAATTTTCCGGATTACAGACTGCATCTGTTCTAGTTGAGGTGGATATGGTATGAGTTTGGTAGGTATTAAACAAGTGTAGATGTTAAATGTTATACCCCTCCGTGAATATTGGATAAGTGAAGTATTTGAGACCTTACTTGTCCTACATCTATCCGCCTACTACCCACTAATAGAGGTGTTTATATCCAGGTACCCAAAAATTTGGGTACCCAAAATTCCGGGTGCCTGAAATGTTCAAGTATCAATACCTTAGCTCGTTATCCGATTATGCAAATCGAGTACGCGTAAAACTCGGGTACTTGGTAATCCGGGTAATAAAGTATTTGATTTTTTTAATTTTTAAATTACATTTTATATGAAATTAATTGATTTGTCGGGATCTTACTGTTTAGTTTTTTCTTGAATATTGTTTAATCCTACTACTGTCTTTTAACTTTTAAGTTATGAATTTGCATAGTTGAAATTAATTAAGTTTATAATATTACTATTAGTTAAATATTTGTTGAATGGATTTTTCACATAAATATAATTACATGATTGAATAAAATATAAACAATTACTTTAATGATATGGACCTGGTAATAATGCTATCATTTACAAAATAGAAAAGTAAATTATATTAAACTTTATTCAAATTGACATGATCTTGGCGGTGGACCACTGCCACTAATCCTTGGCATACAATAAAAAATACATCATATGACACGTACCATAATAATTTGGATATCAAAGTGAGACATAAAAAATACTAAAATATAAATTTAAGAGTCAAATAATAAAAAAAAATTATATACAAACCGGGTATCGGGTAGTCGGGTACCCGGTTAAGGGACATTTTGTGACTCGAGCCCGGCGCGGATACCCTAAAAAAATAACGGGCCGAGTACTCTGCCTGAAAAATCAAGTATTTTCATTTTGGGTACCCAATAAATTTGTTTCGTGTATGCGGGTCGACGGGCCAGATAATTTTGAACACCCCTACCCGACATATGAATTTTAGATAATTATACATTCATGAATAAGTTCACAAACTATTTAGTAAAGCCTGGGATTTTGAAGGGCGTGAATTCTAGGATATAAATTTTATACTCAATTAATTTAACTTGAAAAATAATTTTTTCATATGTTAGTATTAATGGTTGTTTGACTAACAAGTTTGACGGGTATAAGCAGATACAGACTAGGTGTTCGGTACTCAACTGGATAATGGGTGCATAATAAATTTAAATATGTACCCACCCGCCCCATTTACCATCCCTAATACTGACCTCGATTTTTGTCAACACCACGAAAACCTCATCAGCAGTGAAATAAATTAAAACTAGAAAGCACATTTGTTGTAATTATAAGGTTTAATCGATTAATTAGTACTTAAACTATATTCTATTACCTATTTAGATACTTAAAACTTCTTTAAAGTTGTACAATACATATCATAGACGAGTTAGCCGTGATTAGCAGTGATATAAATATTTGAATCCAATAATTCTTACATTTTTCAGGGATGTATCCAAAATTAATAATTAAAATATGATAATTTAATACAATAATGTACATTTCTACATAGATCCAATAATTCTCACATTTTCAGGCATGCATCCGAAATTAAGTTACGTTGATTTATGGTTTTGTTCGGTAAAGAGAAGTTTGGGTAAAAATTAGAGGTTTGAGGCATAATTAGAGGTTTGACCAGTCAAATCTGTTAATATTATTGTTTGGTGAACAACGGATTAAAAAAGCGGATTGAGGTGAAACCGCTAATTTAAAAAAAAGCTCATAATAGGAGCTTTTTGAGATTAGAGATTTGATAATAGAGTTGTAAAGACTCTTTTAACCTTACCAGTTACCAAAAATCTCAAAATAACCTAAATTAAATATTTTCCCACCCTATTTATAAGCTAATCTTATTTACTTTTTTCTTTTTATTATTACATATTTATATGTGTATTTAAATTTATTAATTAATTAAATTATACTAAAATAATTATATAAATAATAAATTAATATATAAATCATTCAAATATGTTTAGAAAAGTTATATTAAAAATAATTTTATAGATCTAATTAATATTAATTAGATACAAAATATTGATAACTAATAAACTATTCAAACAAGTATTGAATATAATTATGTCTTTATATGTCATTTTGCTTGTTTAAATAATCTAACATTTATCACCTATCAGTCAATTTTACCAAACACTTTTATACAATCCACTCAATCAACAACTAATGTAATTCGATATTCACTAAATACTAAACATGGTCATAATGTTATCAAAAGGTATAACATTTCGGTTGTATAAGTAACATTTCAAGTTTTATATTTTTAATATTTTAATTATGTCATTTTGACTCTAAATTAAATTATTGTACCGCAAATTCACCCCGAATCATAACGTTTTATATACATGAGAAAAAAATAAAAGTAGCATGTGAAAAGTATGCTTCTTTTGATTTGTTTATTTGATAAGAAAGATGGCCAAACAGATTCAAACCAAATTCCACTTCACAAATTAAATATAAGTCTTTCCCAAGTCATCGTTTCCGCCCAAGATTATTCAATTAGCAAACGTGATGTATCCAATTAATTAAACTAATTAATCTCTTTTAAATTTCGCCTCTCCACTGCTTTACCAGATAACCCAGAGTTTTCTTCCTCTGCAGCTGTAATGGAGGGCCAAGAAAAGAGCAAGGAATGCGACAAGGGTTTCTCAAGCGGTTTCATGCTGTTGAAACCCGAGGAACTGAGAATCGTCGATCTGTTTCGGATCTTGTATTCCAGTAACTTGGATGACCGGAAATTCGTGGATAGTTCGTCGGAGAAGGAGGAGAGTTTCAGGTACCGGTGGCTGATATTCATTTCCATTGTCGCACAGAAGATGCTGATTTTCACGGCGAAGCCGATGGCGTGGACGGGATCGACGATCGAGATGTTTCTTAATCTTGTGGCGGTAAACAAGAACTTTTTTCTGCACTTGATCAATCTCATACGAGGTATTTATGTTCTGCTGCGATTAATCTTGTTATTTTAAGATGATTATGTCAGTCTTCGTTGGATTTTCTTTCTACGTCATAGATCGCTGCAATCGGTGTTTAATGAGTCAACTCTGTTACTTTTGAGCATCATTTAATATTCATGTCGAAGTACCTAATTAATTGGGAGACGAAAAGGAAATTCATGAGATTCATGTTTCCTGGAAAATAGGGAAGGACACGGCAGGGTTGGGTCGGATTTTTTTTTTTTTGCCAATCCACACATGATACGACTCGATATTTTGTGATATTTTATTCAACCTAAACTTAAATTTTAAACTAAAAATTCAAATCTAATTCGACTTGACATAAATAAAAATATCATTTTTTATTATTCGATAAAATAGAGAGTTAATTGAAAAAATACAAATAAAGAGAGTGCATTGTAATAGTCATTTCATTTTTGTTAGACAAAATAAGGAGATAACTGAAATATATATATGAAGAGAAGGACATTGTAGCAATTATACCTAAATATTTAGAATAAAAATTAAATTATTATTTCAGATAGAGTCGGGTAGGATATTTTTACCTTAAACCCAAACATGACATGACCCGACCTTATCTCAAAAAATTAAACCCGAACCCGACCCAAACTCGAAATTTTCTTTTAAAAAAACCCGACCTTATAGAATCAGGTCAGAACCCATCGAGTATGGGTCAAATGACCATCCCTAGGTAGAGCTAAAAAATTATTAAAATGATGTTATTTTTTCAACAATATTTGAGGGTTAATTATTTATAAATGGATGTCGTTTTATTTATAAAATGTGTTATTTCATTATAAAAGGATGTTATATATATATATATATATATATATATATATATTTTATACATAAATTATATAAGAAAAAATTCTCTAAATTTTTTTTGGGTGTCATCAGACACCACATTCTATTACACGACTTCGCCCATGATTAACACTGTATAATATATATATATATATATATATATATATATATATATATATATATATATATATATAGTATTTTTGGTGATATTTTTTTCTATTGTATTAATATATCAAATAAGTTAAATTTAATCTACTTAATAATAAAAATATATTAAATTAAACAAATGAAAATATATTTTTTTTAATTTTTTATATTAAAAATGGTTGATAAACTACTTTTTAACTTTATGATGTAGATGGGTCCAGGTTGGTGGTGAACCAAAGCTGGACTGGTCCACTAGTACACTATATTATATTGTAATGTTAAAATATGGGTCCGGGCAGGCGGTGCACCGAAGCTGACCTTACCTGGTCCCACTAACTCACCACAATCACTTAGCAGCCTCTTCTGAACAAATATGTTGTTTCTTTACAGCGTCTTCTTTTATTTTTTAACATTAAAAGTTTAAAGTTTAAATTTTAAGTTTTAATATTAATTTTTAAATCTTAAGCTATAAATTTTTAAAAAATAACATACCTTCAATTTCTTAATTGTAAACTCTAATAGTAGACCTTAACCCTAAACCATAAATCTAATTTTTATGTGTGAGACATGAATAAAAACACCAAAAAAATAGAGGATTTTTATTCCTTCTTTAACTCTAACTTTGTATCAAGGTCACGATTGATATCGCTACTATCACCAATATCAATATCATCAATAAAAAACTTTTAAGCTTATTATCTGGGAACTTATTCAGAAATACTATAATAAAAGGAACATAGGATTTTGTCACTAGGTATTTGACCAAATTGGATCGTTCTGTTCTTATAGAACCTACTAATAAATTACCTCTAAACGGACATAAGGCTAATCAGAGCGAAAAGAGTTTTCTATATGGCAAGAAATGACAACTTTTTTTTGAGTAAGGGGGAAATGAAAACTATTAGCCCCATTCACACTTTAAAAGCCTAAGGAGTAAGGATTCCTCAAATGATAATGATCTGCACTAAGAGAAATAAAAATGAAAAAGAAAAGGTTGTAACAGTTTCAATGTAGAGTCCGCTTTTTTATTCGATCGAATCGGACCGAATAGGTTTAAATTAGATATTGAATAATTATGTATGATTTTGCTGGATTTTTTTCATACAGAAAAGGATGATTGGCCAGATAGAGATTCAGCAACATTCATATCTTTCATAGGCAATATGGACAAGAGAATGAAGCTCGACAGTGAGATCAAGCCCGAACATGGATGCAAGTATTATTCCGCATTGTCGATGATGGCTTCCAAAGCATCGTATGAGAATCCAGCCTACATTGAAACTGTTGTCAAGGATCATTGGAAGGTACATATATACATACATGCATACATGTGAAAGAATTGAGTGAAGTTGTATTAAAATATGACGTACACTTTCTGCTATCTCTTTTGCAGATGGAGTTCTTGGGATTTTATGATCACTGGAATGGTAAGACCCGGTTTGTTGTTCGTTAAATCTGCAATCACGATAAACATAACGTGGCTGATAATGTATCATTATTTGGTCTGACAGATTACCAAGAGAAAGCCACAACACAGCTATTCCTTTGTCGTGATAAAAGTGAAAACCATGACACCATTGTTGTTGCCTTCAGAGGAACGGAGCCATTCGACGCAGACGCGTGGTGTTCGGACTTCGACTTATCATGGTACGAGCTTCAAGGAATGGGGAAAATCCATGGCGGGTTTATGAAAGCCCTAGGGTTGCAAAAGAACGTGGGGTGGCCGATGGAATGCAAAGAAAACCCTAACCGAAAACAACCCTTAGCTTATTATTTCATTAGGGACAAGTTAAAATCACTCTTGTCCGAAAGTGAAAACACAAAATATATACTGACCGGTCATAGTTTGGGCGGAGCTTTAGCCATTCTTTTCCCTGCAATTCTGTTTCTCCATGAGGAGAATCTACTGTTGCAGAAACTGGAAGGGGTTTACACGTACGGACAACCGAGGGTCGGGGACGAGAAGTTCGGGAAATACATGGAAAACAAGCTGGAAGAACACAGCATACGTTATTTCAGAACTGTTTATTGCAACGACATGGTGCCGAGGTTGCCTTATGATGACAAAGATCACTTGTTCAAGCACTTTGGTACCTGCGTTTACTATAACAGGCACTATCAAGGAAAGGTTGTTCCAGAAACACCAAACAAGAACTATTTCTCGCCGCTATCGGCAATTCCGATGACGATAAGCGCCGTATGCGAATTGATAAGAAGCTTCACTCTATGCTATTCGAAAGGACCCGAATACAAAGAAGGATGGTTTATGAGAGTTTTCAGGATAATCGGATTGGTGATGCCTGGTGTTTCTGCTCATTCGACTCAAGATTATGTGAACTCTACTCGTCTTGGTTCCTCCGAGGTTTTTCTTCCACCCCAAGAAATGATTCCATAATTCAAGTCATATTTGAGGTTCGGTCGGATTCATGGTTAGAAGAGTCGTTCTTATACGCTATCCGATTCAGATTAATCGGACAATCAATTATATATATATAATACCATTGTTGACCTCTCAAATATATATGCAAATTACAAAAATGTACGTGTACTTGATATACTATTGTGAATGACTTAATTTTATGTCATACCCGGCCCAAAAGAGGCTCGGCTCACAAAGATTTCACTAAAGCAAAGTTATGCCAAGAAAATTGTTTGATATTCTAAAGAAAATGACTCAATTAACCTTTTTTTGATTTTGGTAATTCAATTTTAATAATAATTGAAAGAGTCAAATTGAAGAACAGGAACTCAATTTATAAATAAAGCATAATGTTTGGGCTAATAGTAGGGGTGTTCAAATCCGGGTACCCGGGTGTTCGGGTACCCGAAGTACCGGGTACCCGGATCGTCGGGTATCTATAAAATCGGCCCATGTCCCGACCCGGAAATTACGGGTACCCGGATGTTGCGGGTACCCGGAAAATTAGGTATCAGGTACCCGGATTTTTACCATTTTTCAAATCATTAAATTAAAAATATATATATATATATATACACAAATTTAAAAGTTCGAATTATATAATCAAACATCCAAACATATAATTTTAAAATCTTAGTTACAAATTACATTGTATTTTATATTTTTATTTATTACGGTAGATTACCATAAATTCAAGAATTCAAATTTTATTTTATTTTGATGTAAAATTCTCATTACTGTAATATATATATGTGTGGAGTGTGAATATTGTAAATTGTAATATATATATATATATATATATATAAATAAAGTGCGGTGAAATACATATATACATACAACTAATACTATAAACTGTAATATATTGTATATACATATATTGTAATACTCTAAATTGTAATATATATATATAAACTGTAATATATTGTATATACGTATACATACAACTAATACTATGAAATTGACAGAGAAAATTAGTGCGAATTGTAAAGTGAGAGCATTTGAGGGATCGAGATTTAAAAATTTGGTTGTTTGATTTGGAAATATAGTGAATATAAGGATATTTTGTTTAAAAAATAATTATATTTAAAATTAAAAAAATTAGGAACCGGGTACCCGAAAATTTCTACTTTTGTGACCCGGGCCCGACCCGAGAAATGGCGGGCCGGATACCCGACCCGGATAAAAAAAATTCCGGGTAATTACCCGGTTATTTGTGTTCGGGTAGTCGGGTCGGGTAGTTCGGGTCGGGTAATTTTGAACACCCCTAGCTAATAGCATAATTTGACTTACCAAATTTCACGGCTAGTTTGGGCCATGATTGGAATTTTGAAAACTTTTTTTTGAAAGGTATATATTTATTTATTGCGAAATACCCATAGTTAAATGCCTCGTTAAAAAACCTCCCTAAATCCTAATGGAGGAAAAAGAGTGCACTTAACTATGGACCAAGAACCCAGTTACAGAAGAGTCAAAATCCTCCAATACAAATACATAACATAGATCCCAACTAATCAGACTTATAAACAACCCTCCCCCACTTGCCCTTATACCATCAGCTTCCTAGTAATCAACTCATCGCCTCCTGCACAACATTCCGTGACAGGGACCAGTGCCTAAGATTTCCATATCCACTTCCCTGAAACAACCCCACTCATTTTCATCCAATACCCGCCTTTGCAAGAGAGTCGGCTTCTATATTTAACAGACGCGGAATCTATTGGATAATCATACTATTGTTGCGGATCAATTCACGGACGCAAGCAACTCTATTAGAGAGGTTCATTGGAGGGCTCGAAGCTTCGGATATCCAATCGACCACTTGTCGGTAATCTAACTCCACTATAAGCCTATGATTCCTCACCCATACTGAAGTCAAGAAATCCCGAATCCCATGATGGACAGCTTCCAATTCCACTAATGCAGACGGATCCAGCCCCACCGATTTTGAGAAAGATGTCATCACAATCCCTTCATTATTTCTCAATACTCCCCCGATACCCCCTCTGCCCCGGGAAGAACATGAAGCCCCATCAACATTATATTTAAGAAACCCGATCGGAGGAGGCTTCCACACCCCAACAGAAGAGAGTTTGTGTCGATGAGACTGAACATTAGCTAAAGAAAAATATGCTAAAATATTTTCCACAGGAATCTCTACATTTGGATACTTTGCTTTAAACCAAAATGCCAACCTATAAGCAATTGCCAAGTCCAATTGCCTCCAGTCGAAAACTTTATTTTGAAAAACCAATTCATTACGAAAGAGCCACACCGACCATAATATAGCAAAGGGAATGAATTTACCTTGAGGCATCCGCATGTAGAGAACACCGCTCGATCAATCTTCAAAGAACCCCATCGGATCATGGTGCAACACTGTTTGGAAACCCAAAACCTTACAGTATTTCATCCAAATCTTCCACACTTCAACGCATGAGAAGAAAAGATGGTTTATTGTTTCGATCGCCACCTTGCAAAAGGGACATAGATTATCACCCCGCAAAACTAGTCCTCGTTTGATCAATTCTGCTTTCACCGGCACTCTTTTCCTGATCACACACCACACAAATATTTCTACTTTTGGTGGGGCAAAGCCCAACCAAACTTGATCATTCCAGCCAAAATAGGAGGGGTAGTGGTTATTAGCCAATGAACGAATGGATTTAACTGAAAATACTCCATCACTCGATCCCGACCATCGCACCCAGTCCTTATCTAAGGAGCTTGACCGGAAATTATTAAGCAAATCGATGAGCTTAACCCATTGTGCGCGCTCCCAGTCGAATAGTAGCCTGCGGAGAGGTATTTCCCAGGTCCAAGTAGAACCCAACTTCGTACCGAATTCTGAAACCTTTCCTATCTTATTGATTGCAAGAGCAAAAATTCGAGGGAAATTTACCATAAGAGGGGCATCTCCCACCCAGTGATCGGACCAAAAAGCTATGTGAGTTCCATCCCCCACTTGAATCGTGAGATTGTCCTGTAGCTTCACTCCAAACTCGTCATTTGAGAAGTATGATTTTAGAATTCCGTTCCAGATCCATGAAGAGAATCTTGGATGAGAATGAGTAGGCTTTAGGCTTGATGCATCTCCATGTGTTTTCGCCACCACCACCCGACGCCACAAACTGTTTGGCTCATTTCCAAACCTCCAGCACCATTTGCCGAGCAAAGCCCGATTTAAAGTGCCTAAATTATTCACACCCAGACCACCAAGCTTTTTCGGGATACATACCTGTGCCCATTTCTCCCAATGTATTCTAGATTTATCAGAGTCACCTCCCCAAAGGAAGGAGGACATTAAGCGATTCAGTTTTGCCTCTACCCCACTAGGCATCATGAATAAAGAAAGAAAATAAATAGGCAGGCTAGATAAGACAGATTTCAGCAATGTTAGTCTTCCACCAATCGAGAGAAACTTTGTCTTCCACCCTCCCAGTCTTTTGTGAAATTTCTGAAAAACAGGCTCCCATATTGAAACCGCATTCCTCTTGGCCCCAAGCGGTAGACCCAAATATTCAGTTGGGAAACAATCAAACCCACAACCAATTTTATTAGCCCAATCTTCCACTATCTCCTTCTCAATATTGATTCCGATAAGTTTACTCTTCTTAACATTCAGTTTCAGCCCCGATGCTAATTCGAAAACCCGAAGCACCCTTTTTACATTCCGGATCTCCCTTTCAGAACCACCACAAAAGATCAACAAGTCATCTGCGAACTGTAGATGGGAGATCTCTAATGCACATTTCGGATGACCAACGCTGAAACCAGAAAATAAGCCCTGCGAGACCGCTTTTTTTAACATTAGATTGAGTGATTCACCCACTAAATTAAAAAGGAGGGGCGAAAGTGAGCAACCCTGTCTTAGCCCTTTAGAGATGCTGAAAGCTTTTGTAGGAACACCGTTGACCAGCACAGATATTGAAGCCGATTCAATACACTTGGTGATCCAATCGCACCAACGGCCCCCGAAACCGCATTTCTTCATTATCAACACCAAAAAATCCCACGAAACAGAATCATATGCTTTATGGAAATCAATTTTAAATGCAATACCTTTTCTGTCGGATTTCGCCACCGAGTCAATTGCTTCATTAGCTAGTAAGGAACAATCCAATATTTGCCTCCCTTGGATAAAGGCAAACTGCGTTTCCCCAATCAAGTCACCCAACACAATCTTCAATCTTCGAGCCAAAACTTTAGAGAGTAGCTTATATAAACCCCCAACTAAGCTAATGGGCCGAAACTCTTCTAAGGATTCTGGATTATGAATCTTCGGAATCAGTGTTAGGAAGGAGTGGCTAACACTGGCTTCCCATTTCCTCCCATGAAAGAAATCGTCGAAAAAAAACCATAATGTCTTCTTTCAGATTGCCCCAATATTTTTTGATAAAACCCATATTAAACCCGTCAGGGCCCGGGGCTCTATTACTGTCACATGAATCCAACGCCCTAAACACTTCCTCCACCAAGAATTCCGCATGAAGAGAAGAACCATGTGTTTCACTAATGCACTGGAAATCCAGATTCATCACCAAAACATTCATCGATGTTATCGAATTACAGGCCTTGCGAAAATGTTCCTTGACCAGCTCTTTAATCTTGACCGGATCGGTAATGTAGGCACCATCACTCTTAATACATTTGATTGAGTTCACTCTCTTACGCTCGGATGCAACTAAGTGAAAATAGTGAGAATTTTTGTCCCCTTCATTAAACCATCGAACTCTGGATTTTTGGATCCAATCTAATTCCTCCTTTTGATAGGCTTTCCACAATTCGATATTCAGTCTTTTAATGGAAGTAGCAACATCTGGAGTAGCCGACCCATCTTGAATATGTTTTTCTAGTTTCGAAATCTCCAGCTCCAATTGTGCGCTTCTCCTGTTTGAATCAAGCTTCAAAGCACACGACCAAGCTTTGATAGCTTCTTTAGATTTTTTGAGTATCCCCCCAATCCTCAACCGCGGGAAAGTCAATTTCGAGGATCTAACCGAATCAATCACCACATTATCAAAACCATCTTCCATCAACCATGAATTGAAAAACTTGAATGGTTTAGGACCCCAATTGGTGCAATCCGTGTTCAGCACGATTGCATTGTGGTCCGACAATGACTTGTGAAGCAAATTTTGAGAGATGGATGGGAAGGCCAATACAAAATCTGACGACACTAAGAACCTGTCCAACCTAACCAAAGACGGAGGGTCTCGTTTGTTACTCCATGTATATTTCCCACCATTAAGCGGGAGATCCAAAACACCATCATCATCAATAAAGTTCCTGAACACCACTATCATTGCTAGATTGGAAGACAAACCCATTTTTTCTGTCGGATCAAGTATGAGGTTAAAATCCCCCCAAGGCACCAGGGGATTTCCCAAGCTTTGATTAACGAAAGCAAATCCTGCAAACATTCTTCTTTTTCACCGTCTATGGACGACCCATAATAGTTTAGAAAACCACAAACAACCTTCTCAGATCCCATGGAACCAATCAACGCAATATATCTACTGCTAACAATCTTATTAGACACGATGAAGAAACTCACATCCCATATACACAGTAGACCTCCTGCAGAACCAGTTGCTGGAGCGAAAATGAAATCCAGATTCGTAGAATGCCAAATTTTGTTAACCAAGCCTCTTTGAATACTTTCAAGTTTTGTTTCCTGTAAAAATAAAATTTTTGGGCGAACTTTTGCCACCAAATTTTTCACCGCTCTGGTTTTCTCACATCTTCTTAAACCTCTAATGTTCCACGATAATATTGACAAATCCATTAAACAGAATTAAGGAAACCTAATCACACCAGATTAACACCCATTTACCAACTCCTTCTTTAGTTCAGAAATTCTCTTGATGAAAGCATCCTTACCTCCCTTAAAGGAGATTTCCAGCATGTTGTTGATCGCCTATACGGATTCCGCCTCAAGGCCCACCACCGACTCTAAAGACAGTTGAATGGCGCAAGCCCCCGAGTTAATTCCCTCCTCCTCCGGCCTTTCTTCTAAAGAGTCACGAACGATTCTTCTTAATGTCCTTCTAGAGCTTGATCGGAACAGACCCATCACCTTCGGCAAAATTACGGGCACCGATGGATTCAGAGGAAATACCACTGATGAAGACATCACTCTACCCCGTCCCACTTGAGACTCAAAGCTATCAGGTACATATTCAGAAGACCCGATTCTACAATTTTTTGCAGATGACACCCGGATGTCTATCCTTCCATTGGGATTATCAGCCCCCACCACTATATTACCGTTATTAGTCTCATTTCTATTAGATGGGCCCTATTGCACTAGCCCAATCGATCCCAAGGGCCGGTTTAAAGAATGGTTATAATCTGAATTGAAATTGGTCCTGTTTACATTACTATTTTCTCTATCCACCGACTCAGCCCATGTATCAACGGTAGCATTTTCCACCTGGCACTCCCCATTCCCTGATTTCTCCCCCACATAGGGTCGTGGGCCATCATTATTGATCTCATTCTTACGCATATTCCCAGGAACCTGATCCCCAGAAGAATGTCTCCCCTGACATGAATCCGAAAAGACTCCCCGGCGCTCAGAAAAGGAAACATCCACCCCAACTCCTCCTCTACTGATTCACACTCCGACCAACTCTCCGGCGACTTAGATTCATTAGAACCAAGATCATCAATCTCCCTATCTTCTTTGAACAAACCTAATTTAATTTTAACTCTGTATTTGAAGCCTTTGGATGCAATAACAATATAGTTTGGAATATCAATTGTATTTGCCGATCTAATCACAATCCGGGCCACATCTAGGCGTTGTTTTTGACGGGTCATCTGGTCTATCCCCACCAGATCCCCCCATCTTTTCCCCAAGCTTTCAAAGAAGCTTTCATGCCAGCACAAAAGAGGAACACCCATTAACAGAACCGAAGTGTAGTATCTGGGAATTCCATCAACTAAAAGAGTATCCACATATTCAAACCAGTATAGTAGCATCTCCATTTTCGAGTTTTTGACTTCCTCCATGCTTTCTATTGAGTCAAAGATGATAATAAAAGAATCACCATTGACACCCCATTTCACAATATCAGCAGAAACCTCATAATGTTGAAGAGCCAATTTTACTAGAGACCATTCAAACGGATTTTTTAGAATACCTACCATACACCTTTTGAGCCATTCCGTATCTTCGGCCGGAATCCTGAAATCCAGAAGACTAACCTCATCTCCTGTTCCATTCTCTCTTTGGGCCGCAGCACCGTGACCTCGGACATTATCACATCCCACCGGCGGTTTATTAAGCAGGGCGTCTTTGAAAGAAACATTCGGGGTACCAACCCATTGATTGCGACCAACATTGTTCCAAATAGGCCTCCCATCATCTCCATTTCTCTGGCTATTCCCCACGAATCGCGAACTCGACTGCCTACTTGTAGGAACCGCAGCAGGATATTTCGCGAAAGAAACCCTAATAACTAAGCCATCAACAATCGCTTTGTCTGTCATTCTTATAGCAATCTCCATGGCCTCCCTAGTCGCGAAAGAGACGAAAGCGAAAGTGGAGAATCTATACTTAGGCTTTGTATTATTAGTAGGAATATAGACCCTAGTCACCACCCCATGCCGGCTAAAGTATTCCTTAAGGGTAAGGCGAGAAATTCTTCTACTCAGGTTATCAACAAAGATCTTCCACTCGCCCCCCCCTATGACCAGACGAACCACCCTTTTTTCGATAACTCACCTCTTGCCAATGCGAATTCTGTCCAACCTCACCTGTCTGAACCCCCGGAATGGAGGTCCTAACGTCACTCACCGGCGCAACCTCTTCGGCGACCCTACGCACAGACGACTCCTCACCTCCTCTCATTTTGCAAGAAAATTTAAAGACAACAAATTTTTCTCATATTATTTTTAGTATAATGTATGGGCTAATAGCATAATTTGACTTACCAAATTTCACGGCTAGTTTGGGCCATGATTGGAATTTTCAAAACTTGAAAAGAACATCAACTTGAAATAATATAAATAAAATAAAATAAAACTAAATCCATAAATTCAGCGTACTACAAGGACTAGTAGAAAATTTTGACCATTTTTAAATTAGCTTGCGAATGAAAGTGAAATGTGTTTCTCGTGAAGAACCAGAGCTTTCCCAGACAGTCACTCTTGGGATATATATATATTAGAATCTGAATCTCCATTTGCTAAATGCCAAAGCAATCACAATCTCATGAACTCTCTTTTATTCCCTTTTTCATGTTATTTATCACCTTAACTCTTAAAAGATGATTATATGATCTAACTGAATTAAGTTCCGAATTCAATTAGTTGTAACTTCAGAAAAACCGATCAAGATTATGTACAAGGCTTAATGTCCCGTTTAGCCCTTGAAGTATACACAAAATACCGAATTTACCTTTAAAGTATTTTTTGGGACGTTGTGACCCCTAAACTAAAAATCGTTACCTCGTTTGGCACTCTCCATCTAACACTGTTAATAAAAAATATCATGAGCCAAGGGCGGAGCCACCCCTATTCAAGGGGTGTCTCATGACACCCCAAAATTTTTAAGAAACATATTTTTTCTATATAATTTGTATATAAAAAATTAAAAATATGGACAAATGACACCTCTTTTATGAATAAAATGACACGCCCTTTATAAATAATTAATCCTCTTTAAATATCGATGAAAAAAATGACACCCCTTAAATATATTTCTAGCTCCGCCCCTGTCATGAGCCAACTAGAAAGCGGCACATGTCATTTTATTAACAAAAAAAATGATAAATTACACGTTAAGTATGCCAAAATTTATTATTTGTTCATTTTAATCACTAACAAACTCCATGATCATACAGGAACCCCTGAACACATGGGCGTTTATATTCACAGTAGCTTGGTAAGCAACCTCTGCTTCACCGTCACTAACGGCAGTCGCCTAATTCACCTGAAAAACCCCGGCCTCGAACTTGACCCGGCAACGATTCTTTAAATATCGAATCTGGAAATTAGCAACATCCGAGGTTTTAAATCAACAACAGAGAAACAACTTAAAGAGAGGAACACGATCATAAAAGAGAAAACAAACCCTGGTGAGAAGTGGCAGCTTCAAAATTCATGGACTTGAAAGCAGCATTTGAAGTGAATTTCAACACCCTTTGCCTTTTACTGAGCAAGAAGCTAAAGAAGTTGACCTAAGCAATTTTTTAATTGACCTAAGCGATTTTCAGAGTTTCAACATCATAATATTTACTGCCCTGGAAAATAAAAATTTAGCGTCACTGTCTGTTGTTTGATATAATTGTAGATACGCATATTTGACTGCTTGATTAGGAATATGACTGAGATAAAACTAATAATTTTTGAAAAAAATTCCTTGTTTACTGAATTATTACCGAATTATTATTGAAACTTTAAAGGATAGTTTATCAAAAATTTTGTTATAATGCTTCAATTTCAATTCTTTCGCGTGGAATATCACTTATATCAAAAACTAATCTAAAGAAAGTTTTAAAAACAGCAAATAAGGTCCAATATTTAAAATTACCATTAAAGCTCCATGAACAAGCTTGAGGAAAATGTGCCCTATCAACGATTATATATCTAATAAAATGTGTCTAAAAGATAAGTCTAATAAAATGTGCCCTATCGACGTTTATATATCTCAAGACTTCCTTTTTTCCTTTCTGATATACGTCTCCGTCTCTTTTCAAGTGTAGCATTCTTTATCACTCAACCTCGTGACGCCATCGTCATGGTTGTTCATCCTGACTACCCCACTCATGGGCGCTCGGCGTAAAATCGAACAGTTAAAGGATCGCTCCGATATCATTTGGGAAGAGAGTTATGACCTCGTGACAATATATTCCACAACACAATAATACAACCCTACACTATATAAGCAGACGATGGTAAGTTGTTATTTCAAGCAATTCACAACCTAAATTAAAAACCCTAGTAGGAGTATTTCCTTTTCTAATTTCTTTTCTAATGTCAAAAGCCATGATTCTTGACTAATACCAAGCCAACCATTTATTTAGAGCTGAAACCAGATAATGTGTGTGTAGGGGAGGTCATTAGGTTATTATGGGGCAAAAAAGTGGAGAGGGAGCTAATTATTTTAACATTCATGAAATTGATGCTGATGAAAAGAAAAGGTTCACTGAAAAAGGGCTGGCCGTGGCCTCTCTTTCGGTTAAAAAATGTCTGCTTTATTAGTGATAATTTTTTATGGTTCTATTGATTATTTATGTTTTATTAATAATACATGTGGTATAAAATTATTGGTAGGATATATTGAGGCGATTGAACCCGAGTTTCTTAGTGTAACCCCCTCGTCCCGGTCCGGACGCTTGACCGGTCCGAGTGGGCTACACGGGAAAAACCGAAGCGAAACCCGTTAAGGTTCCTCCTCGGTTAACGACCCAAAAAATTTCTTTTTAACTTAATCTTCTCTAAATGCACATTTAATTCTTATGTGATCACAGCAACGGAAGACAAGCATTCGCAACGCAATAACTCGAACAACCTAAACAAAACAATCCATTTTTATGTAATTAAACAGGCCGTTTCGAAACACCCTCAAGGTGTATCGAAACGCCTTGACCTAGTCAACAGTTCTAGGCATACTCGAGGAGACCGTATCGGAACGGAGGTCAACCGTTCTGAAACACCCTCCCTGGTCAACATCTCGTGGTCAACGAGATTTGACCGTTTCGGAACACCATAGACCCGTTTCGAAACACCTTCGTCTCGCCAATTTCTCAAAATTCCAGTAGCGAAAGTGTACCGAAACGGCCCCTACACATTTCGAAACGCTCAACCAAAAGCAAAGGGGACCGTATCGAAACAGGGTAGCCCGTTTCGAAACGCCCTCTGTCTGCAGACTGGTTTTAGCTGATTTAAGGCACAAGGGTGCCCCTAAACCCCACCAAAACCTCCAACAACACACTAACAACAATCCTAAGGCAAACCAACATATAAGCATGCTTGAACATCATCATGACAAGGCTAAACACTAAGGCACAACATCACAAAGCCATACATCCATACATATCAATAAAGGTGTTAAGCTTCAACATAGCCAACACTTAGACAATCCTAGGTAGCAAAATACTAACATGGTTTCAAGCATGGCATACATCCCAAAGGCCAATTAACAAGCACAAACGAGGAGTCTAATATGCTCCTAAACAACATCAACAACAACATAATTCAAAAGCATCATAACACGATTACATGTCCCATTGCTTGACCATTACATCTAAATTTAAAAGTTCATACTTGGTAGCCAAACAAGCACCACAAGCACACTTGGAGGCCCCCTTCTTGCTCCTAGAAACCCACGAACTAAGGATCTGCATTACCGAACAAAGAGAGAGCGTAAGCAATAGGCTTAGTGAGAGTAAGCTCTTTAAAAACAAACCTCGACAATGCAAGGTCCAAGCACGATCTCAACCAAGGTAAATACATAATTACCAAAGATCCTCAAGAGCCAAAAGTTAAAGATGCATGAACAATGTCCAATTATATGCCATGCTCAAAAAGCTCTATTCCACAATACATGTAATCACATATAAACATCCAAATAGAGATCACATTTCACAACATATTGATACACATATCAATCAATATTGGCACCTAGCTATGACCCAAATACGCGGATAAACACGTTGGAACTCACATCCAACAACCACTTTACCTCACGGTGGGATTACACTCATCACCGGTCTCGCGGAGGGGATTCCACTCATCCTCACGCCCTGTCGATGGCATTCTACTCATCATCGACTAATATAAACACAATTTCCGGGCGTACCCGCACTCCTCCTTGGTGACTCAACACCACGCGCGAATTTAGACTCATGTGTGCACACTAACATCCTAATGATCGATCATTTGTACTCAAGCATACTAGTGCCAACATTTAACTCATTCCACATTATTCAATTCAATCAATTCCGTGCTTAGCACGTACTCACCATGATCACAATCATGAACCATTTCCATGCATACCATAAGCATTACAAATCATGCCTCATCTCACATGTATAACACATTATACATAAACAATCATATCACAAATATTACGAGGCATATTCATCGAATACAAGTTCAACCAATGGCTCTAGATTAAGTTTAGGATTAGGCTATGTAACACCCGGTTTTAGGGGTTAGGTGAAAATAATATTTTAATAATATTTGGGCTCGCGTTTATGATTATAATGATCCTTTTAAAAATTATGCGTTTCAAAATAAATATTTGAAATGAGACCAAATTGATTTAATTTCAAAATTGAAGAGCTAGTTTTAAAACAAAGGAATAGCCATTCATTAATGGCCTTATTGTAATTTACCCATCTTTCCAAATTAAATCCCCTTATTTCAAATAAAACACCCATTCACTATTCATTGTCTTCTTCTTCAACGTTAGAAGAGCTCTCCCTCCCTAATCTACTATTCCATTCCAAAGCTCCCTCATTTCAACTATATTTTGAAAGGTAATGGCATTTTTGACTTCCCCTCATCTCCCTTTCCATAAAAGTACCTTTTATTTTCATTTTCATGGAGGTTTTAGAAAATGGAATTTTGGGAAGTTAGATTAAAAATGAAAACTTTATGTTGTTAAATTAAATGTTTTGATTTAATATGTTTGGATATGATGTATAGAGGTCAAATAGTATGACATATGTGAATTTCAAATGATTTTGAGCAATTTTCGGATTTGGGTTCCAAGGGGGTTTTTGGAGGGTTTTAAAGTGGCTTTTGGGGTGGTTTAATGTTGGTTTTTGAGGGCTGGTGTTAGTGTGATATATGAGGGTCACTTTGGGTGTATTTGATGGCTGTTTGGATGCTTGAAATGGAAGATTTCAGTGGGTTTTAGGGGCTGCTCCGGAATTCTATTTTGGGCTTGATTTTGAGTGTTGGATGTTGAAAATGTTAATCCGGGTTAGTTCTGATGATGAGATATTGATTGTGGATGTTTTGTTTGTGTTTGGGATTGATTAGAATCGAGCTTGGGCGTCGGTGGAGCATCGAAAGTAAATATGGGGGTTTGAAGGTGGTCGCTTGCTTGGTCTTTAAGCTTGGGAGCTTAGGTGAGTGGTTAATTGTTTTACTTGGTTTTAAATTGGTTGGTTCGAGTATATTGACTGGGTTGGGCTTGGTAGGCCCACCTAGAGTTAGGATTAGGGTGGTAGCCTAATCCTAAGCTTGCTCTAGAGCCCTTGGATGAACTCATTTATGTGGTTGTGTATGTCTCGTATGAAATGTGATATGAATGCTTGTGTATATTGTGTTATACATGTGAAAGGAGATATGACTTGTGATGCTTGAGACATGCATGATGATGGTTGTTGGTGAGTACGTGCTAAGCGCGGAATTGATTTAAACGAGTAATGTGAAATGAGTAAAATGTTGGCACTAGTATGCTTGAGTACAAATGATCGATCATTAAGATGTTAGTGTGTACACATGAGTCAAAAGTCGCGCGTGGCCTTGGGGGCGTTGAGTCACCAAGGAGGAGTACGGGTTCGCCCGGAAATTGTATTTAAATATAGTCGATGATGAGTGGAATCCAATCGACGGGGCGTGAGGATGAGTAGAATCCCCTCCGCGAGACCGGTGATGAGTGTAATCCCACCGTGAGGTAATGTGGTTGTTGGATGTGAGTTCCAACGTGTCTATCCGCGTATTCGGGTCATAGCTAGGTGCCAATGTTGATTGATAAGTATATCAATGAGTTGAGGTTTATGATCTTTAATTGGATGCTTGAATGTGATTACATGTATTGTGGAATTGAGCTTATGATCATGGCATTTATATTGTATTTTGCTCATGCATCTTTATCTTGTGGCTCTTGTGGATCCTTGGTATATATGTGTAATGCCTTGGCTAGATCGTGCTCGGACCCTGCAATGTTGAGGTTTGTTTTAAGAGCTTACCCTCACTAAGCATCATTGCTTACGCTCTCTTTGTTCAACATTGCAGATCCTTAGTACGTGGGTTGCTTGCGCAAGTGGAGGGCCTCCAAGTGTGGTTTTTAGCTTTGAGTACATCAAATATGATTTTTAATGTTGATAATGTAATAGTTAGGCAATGGGACATGTGTTATTTTGTTGGATGATTGTTGGTTGTTTAGGAGCTTGTTTAGACTCCATGTTATCTTGCTTTTGTATGGCTTGTGATGCCATGTTTGATTTGTAACCCATGCCTAAATTGCTTATCATGAATGTTGGCTAGGTGCTTTTGGGGTTGCCCTTGTGATTGAATGTTGGGGTGTGAGACTTGAATGCTTGAATGTCTTCTTTGATCAACTTCATGAATCCCTTGTTGTATGAATGCATGACTTGAGATGTTATGCCTTGGTGTTAGTTTCGTTTTTGTTGATGTTAAAGTATGCTTGTAAGTTGGTTTGCCTTAGGTTTAATTGCTAGAGGGTTGTTGAGTGTTTTGTTGGTGTTTTGAGGCATCCTTGTGCCTTAAAACAGTCAAAAGGAGTCTGCAGACAGGGGGCGTTTCGAAACGGGCCACCCGGTTTCGATACGGTCCCTTTGCATTTGGCCAGCCGTTTCGGAACGGATAGGGGCTGTTTCGGTACGTTTTTGCTACTGGAATTTTGAGAAATTGACGAGATATAGGCGTACCAAAACGGGTCCCTGGTGTTTCGAAACGGTCAAATCTCGTTGACCACGAGAAATTGACCGTCAGGGTCGTTTCGATACGGGTCACCCCTGTTTCAAAACGGTCACCCTATGGTTGACCCTGGCCTGTTGACTAAGTCAAGGCGTATCGAAACACCCTAAGGGCGTTTCGATACGGCCTGCTGTAAAGGGCTAAAATGAGCTGTTTAATGTGTCGTTTGATTGGTCGATGTTAAATTATTTGCTTTTTCTATGTTGTGCTTCACATAGGATTTAATTATGCCTATAAACAAGATAATGTTTAAAGAAATTTTCTGGGTCGTTAACCGAGGGGGAACCTTAACGGGTTTCGCTTCGGTTTTCCCCGTGTGGCCCACTCAGACCGGTAATCCGACCAGACCGGGACGAGGGGGTTACACTTCTTGGTATCAGAGCCTAAGGTTACCGCGACCTTGGGCAGGTAAGTGAGGTAAGTTTAAGTTTTGAATTGATTTGCACGGTGGTTGCTTGTTTGACAAGTATGATTGATTGTTTTATTTGAAAAGCATGTTGTGTAAGAGTCCCATTGCTACTATTACATTGGAAAAATGATTTTTAAGTGAGGGAACGTACTTGAACACTTGGAAGCCTTGCCTTGCTAACCCAACTTTGTATGTTTTGTTGTTATGGTTGTAGTTGATATCTGTGAGAGCAATGTTTAGACCGACAGGTAGGCCGAGGGTGGTTCATCATGAACCACGGGTTGCGACTCTTGTTGAGCCGGCTGTTGGTGTGGAGGCTCACCTAGAAGGGCCGATGGCCGCGGGAGTTTGCGCTCCTCCACCACCTCCACCACCACCACCTCCTCCACCTGGAGTTGGGAGCGAGGATGGAGCCGGAGGAGATGGACCTCAAGGTGGCCAAGGTCCAGCTGGAATTGATATGACTCCGCTAGTGCAAGCGATAGCGGGAGCATTTCAGGCTGCAGTTGCGGGAGCTCAGGCTGCAGCTCAGCCTAGGTGTGACGATGCCAGTCTACCTTTGGAGAGGCTCCGTAGCTTGGGGGCCGAGGAGTTTAGAGGATCTACTCTGGAGAGGTCGGAGTTATGGTTGGAAAAGATAGTTCGTATCTTGGCTCAGATGGGTTGTGCGGGCGCACGTAGGTTGGGTTGTGTGATCTCGTTGCTTCAGAGTGATGCCTACACCTGGTGGGTCACCATTACTACCGGGGTTCCAGAGGCAGAGATTGACTGGGATTTCTTTGAGTCCGCTTTCAGGAAGAGGTACTTGGGACCGAGGTACCTAGATGAGAAGAAGCGCGAGTTTATGGCTCTTACTCAGGGAGAGGCTTCTGTGACTGATTATGAGATCCGCTTTGTTCGTTTGAGTCAGTATGCTCCAGAGTTGGTTCCTACTGAAGTGGAACGCTGTAATCGATTCCGCTACGGATTGAATGAAGAGGTCAAGAGGTACACGTTGGCTTCTGACTACTCAGACTTTGATGTGTTGGTCGCGAGGGCCAAGGACTTAGAGCATAGTTTGGGTTCGGCCAAACGATCTGGTGGTTCCAGTTCCGGTAAGAGGCATAACCACTTTGATGGTAGAGATGCCAAGAGGCACAGAGGTGGCGGACATCAGTTCGACCATAGGCGTGGCGGTGGCCACCATGGTAGGGGCCATTAGGGCCACAGAGGAGGAGGGCGTTTTCCCGAGTGTACCCGTTGTGGGAGACAGCATGCTGGTGAGTGTTGGGGTAATTTGCATGCTTGTTGGAACTGTGGTTCGAGGGACCACTTTAGGAGGGATTGTCCGCATCAGGCGGCTCAAGCACCGAACATTGCTCAGGCTCCTGCGAGAGCGAATGATTTTCAGAGATGCCGTGGGCGCGGTCGTGGCTACTTCCAACCTAGGGCTGATGCACCTAGGGTAGATGCTCAGAGGAACCTTGCTCATGTTGTGGCTGTGCAGCCAGAGGCGGGAGGACCAGCGAGAGTCTATGCTCAGAGAGAGGCCGGGAATGACACTTATGTGATAGCAGGTAATTTCGAGTTACAGTCTATGTCTTTACTTTCTTTGGTTGATTCGGGTTCTACGCATTCCTACATTTTGAGTGAGCATGCACAAAAGTTAGATGTCCCTGTTGAGATCTTAGATGTAGGTATGCATGTTACTAGTTCTTTTGGTGAGACAGTTGTGGTTAGACGTATGTATAGGAGATGTCCACTAAAGATTCAGGGTCATTTGTTCTCTATTGATATGATGGAACTTCCTTTCTATGGTTTCGATATTATTTTGGGTATGGACTGGTTGGTTGAGCATCGCGCTAGCGTGGATTTTGAGACAAAGAGAATTTCTTTGAAGCTTTCTAATGACTACGAGGTAATAGTAGTAGGCGAGAACATTAAGTTCTTGTCTAACGTGGTGTCAGCTTTAGAGGCTCATAGGTTGATGGACTCTGGATGTGGGGCTTATTTAGCTTATGTTATGAATCCGGATATGAGTGAAGCTAGACCGAAAGATATCCGAATAGTGTGTGACTTTCCAGATGTGTTTCCTGAAGAGTTGCCGGGTTTGCCTCCTGACAGAGATGTTGAGTTTGTGATTGAGACAGTTTCAGGATCTAATCCAGTTTCGATAGCTCCATACCGTATGGCTTCGAAAGAGTTGAAAGAGTTGAAGAGTCAGTTGCAAGAATTATTAGACCGTGGTTTCATTAGGCCTAGTAGTTCTCCGTGGGGTGCTTCCGTATTGTTTGTGAAAAAGAAAGATGGTAGTATGCGCATGTGTATTGACTATAGACAGTTGAATCAGTTGACTGTGAAGAACAAGTATCCGTTGCCTCGTATAGATGATTTGTTTGATCAGTTGAGAGGTGCTTCAGTGTTCTCGAAGATAGATTTGAGATCCGGGTACTATCAGTTAAAGGTGAAAGAGTGTGATGTTCCGAAGACAACTTTTAGGACTAGATATGATCACTATGAGTTTCTTGTGATGCCATTTGGGCTCACGAATACACCTGCAACATTCATGGACATGATGAACAGAATTTTTAGAGACTATCTAGATCGTTTTGTAGTTGTTTTCATTGACGACATACTTGTGTACTCGAAGACAGAAGAAGAGCATGATGAGCACTTGGGATTTGTTTTACAGAGATTGTTGAACAATCCGTTATATGCGAAGCTTAGTAAATGTGAGTTCTAGATTCGAGAGGTTGTATTTCTTGGCCATGTTGTTTCGGCCGAAGGTATCCGAGTTGATCCATCGAAGATTGAGGCTATTGTTGAGTGGAAACAACCTAAGTCCGTGACCGAGATTAGGAGTTTCCTAGGTCTAGCCGGTTATTATAGGAGATTTGTTGATGGTTTCTCTAGAGTAGCTGCTCCTTTGACTAAATTGTTGCAAAAAGAAGTCAAGTTTGAATGGTCAGATGCAAGACAGAAGGCTTTTGAGAAATTGAAAGAAGCTTTGACAAATGCTCCAGTGTTAGTGCAACCTGTTTCAGGTAAGGAGTTTGTGATTTACAGTGATGCTTCCTACGTAGGCTTAGGATGTGTTTTGATGCAAGAAAGGAGAGTTGTTGCTTATGCTTCTAGACAGTTGAAGTTTCATGAGAAGAACTATCCTACCCATGATATAGAGCTAGCCGCAATTGTGTTTGCATTGAAGATTTTGCGTCATTATTTGTATGGTGAAAAGTGCATAGTTTACACCGATCACAAGAGCTTGAAGTACTTGATGACACAGAAAGAGTTGAACTTGAGACAGAGAAGATGGCTAGAGTTGCTAAAAGATTATGATTTGACCATCGAGTACCATCCGAGTAAAGCGAATGTAGTAGCCGATACTTTGAGTAGAAAAGTGGCCATTGAGTTGAGAGCTATGTTTGCTAGATTGAGTGTGTCCGATGATGGTGGTTTGATCACCGAGTTGCAAGTGAAGCCTTCATTGATTTAGTTGATTAGAGAAAAGCAGTTGCAAGATGTGAGTTTAGTTCCTCATGTTCAGGACATAGCCGAAGGAAGACCGACTGAG
The DNA here is from genome assembly GCA_958450335.1 of Hibiscus tridactylites. Lineage (NCBI taxonomy): Eukaryota > Viridiplantae > Streptophyta > Magnoliopsida > Malvales > Malvaceae > Hibiscus > Hibiscus tridactylites. The sequence continues at coordinate 75,157,982 of OY288274.1, read as the reverse complement.
TATAGTTTCTGTGGTGAGAACTTGTTGTGCTTTAGAGATAGAATTGTTGTACCAAAAGATGTTGAGTTGAGACGTCAGATTCTGAGTGAAGCACATTCGAGTCCCTTTTCTATGCATCCGGGTAGTACCAAAATGTACCGAGATTTGAAGAATGATTACTTCTGGGTTGGTTTGAAGAGAGATGTAGCCGAGTATGTGAGTCGTTGTATGGTTTGTCAAAGAGTGAAGGCAGAACATCAGGTTCCTTCAGGTTTGTTACAGCCTTTGAAGATTCCGGAATGGAAATTGGAGAGGATCATCATGGATTTTGTGTCGGGGTTGCCTTTGTCTCCTTCGAAGAAGAACTCCGTTTGGGTGATTGTTGATAGGTTCACTAAGTGTGCTTACTTCTTAGCAGTGAACACTATGGATTCCTTAGACAAGTTGGCAAACTTGTACATCCGTGAGATTGTGAGACTTCATGGAGTTCCGAAGTCTATTATTTCAGATAGGGATCCTAGATTTACTTCAAGATTCTGGGGTTGCTTGCATAGTGCTCTAGGTAGCCGTTTGCATTTCAGCACATCTTATCATCCGCAGTCCGATGGGCAGTCAGAGCGAGTGATACAGATTCTAGAGGATATGCTTCGTTGTTGTGTGATTGACTTCCAAGGATCTTGGGAGAAGCACTTACTGTTAGTTGAGTTTGCCTACAACAACAATTATCAGTCTAGTATTCAGATGGCTCCTTATGAGGCTTTGTATGGTAGACGATGTAGGACTCGGATTTGTTGTGCTGAAACAGGTCAGAGATTGTTACCTATGCCAGACTTGCTTTAGGGGACTACCGACAAAGTGAAGTTGATTTGTGACCGTTTGAAAGCAGCTTCTGATCGTCAGAAGTCATATGCAGATTTGAAGAGGAAAGAGGTTGAGTACTCAATGGGTGAGAAAGTGTTTCTGAAAGTATCTCCGTGGAAGAAGGTAATGAGATTTGGCCGAAAGGGCAAGTTGAGTCCGAGGTTCATTGGTCCATATGAGATAGTTGAGCGGATTGGGCCTGTAGCTTATCGTTTGAGGTTACCTTCTGAGTTAGAGAAGATCCATGATGTCTTTCATGTGTCTATGCTTAGGAGATATAGATCGGATCCTTCTCATGTGATGCCCATTGAGGAGATAGAGTTAAATCCAGATCTGTCCTATAATGAAGAGCCTGTTGAGATACTTGCTTCTGATAGCAAGGTGTTGCGTGGCAAGACCATGGAGTTGGTCAAGGTGTTGTGGAGACATAGAGGTGTGGAAGAGGCCACGTGGGAGAGAAAAGCGGATATGGGTGAGCAGTTTCCGTATTTGTTTCCGCCAGGTAATTTCGGGGACGAAATTCCTTAAGTGGGGGAGAGTTGTAACACCCGGGTTTAGGGGTTAGGTGAAAATAATATTTTAATATTATTTGGGCTCGGGTTTATGATTAAAATGATCCTTTTAAAAATTTCGGGTTTCAAAATAAACATTTGAAATGGGACCAAATTGATTTAATTTCAAAATTGAAGAGCTAGTTTAAAAACAAGGGAATAGCCATTCATTAATGGCCTTATTGTAATTTACCCATCTTTCCAAATTAAATCCCCTTATTTCAAATAAAACACCCATTCACTATTCATTGTCTTCTTCTTCAACGTTAGAAGAGCTCTCCCTCCCTAATCTACTATTCCATTCCAAAGCTCCCTCATTTCAACTCCATTTTGAAAGGTAATGACATTTTTGACTTCCCCTCATCTCCCTTTCCATAAAAGTACCTTTTATTTTCATTTTCATGGAGGTTTTAGAAAATGGAATTTTGGGAAGTTAGATTAAAAATGAAAACTTTATGTTGTTAAATTAAATGTTTTGATTTAATATGTTTGGATATGATGTATAGAGGTCAAATAGTATGACATATGTGGATTTCAAATGATTTTGAGCAATTTTCGGATATGGGTTCCAAGGGGGTTTTTGGAGGGTTTTAAAGTGGCTTTTGGGGTGGTTTAATGTTGATTTTTGAGGGCTGGTGTTAGTGTGATATATGAGGGTCACTTTGGGTGTATTTGATGGTTGTTTGGATGCTTGAAATGGAAGATTTCAGTGGGTTTTAGGGGCTGCTCGGGAATTCTGTTTTGGGCTTGATTTTGAGTGTTGGATGTTGAAAATGTTAATCCGGGTTAGTTCTGATGATGAGATATTGATTGTGGATGTTTTGTATGTGTTTGGGATTGATTAGAATCGAGCTTGGGCGTCGGTGGAGCATCGGAAGTAAATCCGGGGGTTTGAAGGTGGTCGCTTGCTTGGTCTTTAAGCTTAGGAGCTTAGGTGAGTGGTTAATTGTTTTACTTGGTTTTAAATTGGTTGGTTCGAGTATATGGACTAGGTTGGGCTTGGTAGGCCCACCTAGAGTTAGGATTAGGGTGGTAGCCTAATCCTAAGCTTGATCTAGAGCCCTTGGATGAACTCATTTATGTGGTTGTGTATGTCTCGTATGAAATGTGATATGAATGCTTGTGTATATTGTGTTATACATGTGAAAGGAGATATGACTTGTGATGCTTGAGACATGCATGATGATGGTTGTTAGTGAGTACGTGTTAAGCGCGGAATTGATTTAAACGAGTAATGTGAAATGAGTAAAATGTTGGCACTAGTATGCTTGAGTACAAATGATCAATCATTAGGATGTTAGTGTGTACACATGAGTCAAAAGTCGCGCGTGGCCTTGGGGGCGTTGAGTCACCAAGGAGGAGTACGGGTTCGCCTGGAAATTGTATTTAAATATAGTCGATGATGAGTGGAATCCTATCGACGGGGCGTGAGGATGAGTGGAATCCCCTCCGCGAGACCGGTGATGTGTGTAATCCCACCGTGAGGTAATGTGGTTGTTGGATGTGAGTACCAACGTGTCTATCCGCGCATTCGGGTCATATCTAGGTGCCAATGTTGATTGATAAGTATATCAATGAGTTGAGGTTTATGATCTTTAATTGGATGCTTGAATGTGATTACATGTATTGTGGAATTGAGCTTATGATCATGGCTTTTATATTGTATTTTGCTCATGCATCTTTATCTTGTGGCTCTTGTGGATCCTTGGTATATATGTGTAATGCCTTGGCTAGATCGTGCTCGGACCCTGCAATGTTGAGGTTTGTTTTAAGAGCTTACCCTCACTAAGCATCATTGCTTATGCTCTCTTTGTTCAACATTGCAGATCCTTAGTACGTGGGTTGCTTGCGCAAGTGGAGGGCCTCCAAGTGTGGTTGTTAGCTTTGAGTACATCAAGTATGATTTTTAATGTTGAACATGTAATAGTTAGGCAATGGGACGTGTTATTTTGTTGGATGATTGTTGGTTGTTTAGGAGCTTGTTTAGACTCCATGTTATCTTGCTTTTGTATGGCTTGTGATGCCATGTTTGATTTGTAATCCATGCCTAAATTGGTTATCATGAATGTTGGCTAGGTGCTTTTGGGGTTGCCCTTGTGATTGAATGTTGGGGTGTGAGACTTGAATGCTTGGATGTCTTCTTTGATCAACTTCATGAATCCCTTGTTGTATGAATGCATGACTTGAGATGTCATGCCTTGGTGTTAGTTTCGTTTTTGTTGATGTTAAAGCATGCTTGTAAGTTGGTTTGCCTTAGGTTTAATTGCTAGAGGGTTGTTGAGTGTTTTGTTGGTGTTTTGAGGCATCCTTGTGCCTTAAAACAGTCAAAAGGAGTCTGCAGACAGGGGCGTTTCGAAACGGGCCACCCGGTTTCGATACGGTCCCTTTGCATTTGGCCAGCCGTTTCGGAACAGATAGGGGCTGTTTCGGTACGTTTTTTCTACTGGAATTTTGAGAAATTGACGAGATATAGGCGTACCGAAACGGGTCCCTGGTGTTTCGAAACGGTCAAATCTCATTGACCACGAGAAATTGACCGTCATGGTCGTTTCGATACGGGTAACCCCTGTTTCGAAACGCTCACCCTATGGTTGACCCTGGCCTGTTGACTAAGTCAAGGTGTATCGAAACACCCTAAGGGCGTTTCGATACGGCCTGCTGTAAATGGCTAAAATGAGCTGTTTAATGTGTCGTTTGATTGGTCGATGTTAAATTGTTTGCTTTTTCCGCTGTTGTGCTTCACATAGGATTTAATTATGCCTACAAACAAGATAATGTTTAAAGAAATTTTCTGGGTCGTTAACCGAGGGGGAACCTTAACGGGTTTCGCTTCGGTTTTCCCCGTGTGGCCCACTCGGACCGGTCATCCGACCAGACCGGGACGAGGGGGTTGCAAGCTACCACCCCAATCCTAACTCTAGGTGGGTCTACCAAGCCCGACCTAGTCCACATACTCGAACCAACCATTTAAAACCACTTTAAACATTTAACCACTCACCTAAGCTTCCAAGCTCCAAGCCAAGCAAGCAAACACCCTCAAGCTTCCGGATTTCCTCTCGATGCTTTACCGACCCAAGTTCTTGCTTCTAAACAACCTCAATACAATTCAAATAACCTCAAATCAGCCCAAGCATCAAAATACCAACCCGGAACACAATTCAAACACAAATTACAATGTTTCAAGCCATGAACAACCCCACTTTTAACCAAACTCGGGCAGCCCCAAAACCTCTTCCAAAATCCATGTTTCCAACAACTTTTACACCCACAGATGATCCCAAATCAACCCCTAACCATAGTACCACCATTGGAATATCAATTCCCACCTAACACAACCCCCAAAACTCACCGAAAACCCTCCAAAAACCCCATTTATACCCAAATTCGGGAATTGCTCAAAATCAAGAAAAATTCATATATGTTGAACCATTTAACTCCTATACTTCATAACTAACCATATTAAATCAAAACATTAAGCTTAACAACATAAAGTTTCCATTTTTAATCAAAATCTTCAAAACTCAATTTTCCAAAACTTTAACGAAAATAGAAACTAATGGTACTTTTGAAGAGAGTGAGTTGAGGAGAAGTCAAAAACGGTGTTACCTTTCAAAATTGGGTTGAAATTGAGGAGCTTTGTGATGGAATAGTGATTGTGAGAATAGAGCTCTCCAACCCGTTGGTTTTCTTTGAAGAAGAGAATGAATAGTAAAAAGGGGGTGTTTTGTTTTGTTTTAATTTAAAGGCCCAAAGACCCTTTTGCCCTTAATGAAATGGGATATTCACAAGAGCATATAATCCATGGCTATTTGGGGTTTAATCTCAAAATACGGTCACACAACTAATTAATTTGAAAACGAAACTCGAAACTTTATTTTAATTATAAAACTGAACTCGAAATAATATTAAAATATTATTTTCACCTAACCCCTAAACCCGGGTGTTACAACTCTCCCCCACTTAAGGAATTTCGTCTCCGAATTACCTGACGAAAACAAATACGGAAACTGCTCAACCATATCAGCCTTCCTCTCCCACGTGGCCTCTTCCATACCTCTATGTCTCCACAACACCTTGACCAACTCTATGGTCTTACCACGCAACACCTTGCTATCAGAAGCAAGTATCTCAACAGGCTCTTCATTATAAGACAAATATGGATTCAGCTCTATCTTCTCAACGGGCATAACATGAGAAGGATCCGACCTATATCTCCTAAGCATCGACACATGAAAGACATCATGGATCTTTTCTAACTCAGAAGGTAACCTCAAACGATAAGCTACAGGCCCAATCCGCTCAACTATCTCATACGGACCAATGAACCTCGGACTCAACTAGCCCTTCTGGCCAAATCTCATTACATTCTTCCACGGAGATACTTTCAGAAACACTTTCTCACCCACGGTGAACTCAATCTCTTTCCTCTTCAAATCCGCATAAGACTTCTGACGATCGAAAGCTGCTTTCAAACGATCACAAATCAACTTCACCTTGTCGGTAGTCCCCTTAAGCAAATCCGACATAGGTAACAGTTTCTGACCTTTTTCAGCCCAACAGATCAGAGTCCTACATCGTCTACCATACAAAGCCTCATAGGGAGCCATTTGAATACTAGACTGATAACTGTTGTTGTAAGCAAACTCAACTAAAGGTAGGTGCTTCTCCCAAGAACCCTGGAAGTCAATCACACAACAACGAAGCATATCCTCTAGAATCGGTATCACTCGCTCTGACTGCCCATCGGACTGCGGATGATAAGACGTACTGAAATGCAATCGGCTACCTAGAGCACTATGCAAGCAACCCCAGAACCTCGAAGTAAATCTAGGATCCCTATCAGAAACAATAGACTTCGAAACTCTATGAAGTCTCACAATCTCACGGATGTACAAGTTTGCCAACTTGTCTAAGGAATCTGTAGTGTTCACTTCTAACAAGTGAGCACACTTAGTAAACCTATCAACAATCACCCAAACAGAATTCTTCTTCGAAGGAGACAAAGGCAACCCCGACACAAAATCCATGGTGATCATCTCTCATTTCCATTCCGGAATCTTCAAAGGCTGTAACAAACCTGAAGGAACCTGATGTTCTGCCTTCACTCTCTGACAAACCATACAACGGCTCACATACTCGGCTACATCTCTCTTCAAACCAACCTAGAAGTAATCATTCTTCAAATCACGATACATCTTGGTACTACCCGGATGCATAGAAAAGGGACTCGGATGTGCTTCACTCAGAATCTGACGTCTCAACTCAACATCTTCTGGTACAACAATTCTATCTCTAAAGCACAACAAGCTCTCACCACTGAAACTATACTCGGTCGGTCTTCCTTCGGCTATGTCCTGAACATGAGGAACTAAACTCACATCTTGCAACTGCTTCTCTCTAATCAACTGAATCAAAGAAGGCTTCACTTGCAACTCGGTGATCAACCCACCATCATCGGACACACTCAATCTAGCAAACATAGCTCTCAACTCAACGACCACTTTTCTACTCAAAGCATCGGCTACCACATTTGCCTTACCCGAATGGTACTCAATGGTCAAATCATAATCCTTTAGCAACTCAAGCCATCTTCTTTGTCTCAAGTTCAACTCTTTCTGTGTCATCAAGTACTTCAAGCTCTTGTGATCGGTGTAAACTATACACTTCTCACTATACAAATAATGACGCCAAATCTTCAATGCAAAAACAACTGCGGCTAACTCTATATCATGAGTAGGATAGTTCTTCTCATGAATCTTCAACTGTCTAGAAGCATAAGCAACAACTCTTCTTTCTTGCATCAAAACACATCCTAAACCTATGTAGAACGCATCACTGTAAATCAAAAATTCTTTACCTGAAACAGGTTGCACTAACATTGGAGCATTTGTCAAAGCTTCTTTCAATTTCTCAAAGGCCTTCTGTCTCGCATCTGACCATTCAAACTTAACTCCTTTTTGCAACAATTTAGTCAAAGAAGCAACTACTCTAGAGAAACCATCAACAAATTTCCTATAGTAACCGGCTAATCCTAGGAAACTCCTAATCTTGGTCACAGACTCAGGTTGTTTCCACTCAACAATAGCCTCAATCTTCGATGGATCAAAACGGATACCTTCGGCCGAAACAACATGGCCAAGAAATACAACCTCTCGAATCCAGAACTCACATTTACTAAGCTTCGCATACAACTGATTGCTCAACAATCTCTGTAAAACAAACCTCAAGTGCTCATCATGCTCTTCTTCTTTCTTCGAGTACACAAGTATGTCATAAATGAAAACAACTACAAAACGGTCTAGATAGTCTTTAAAAATTCTGTTCATCATGTCCATGAATACAGCAGGTGCATTCGTGAGCCCGGACGGCATCACAAGAAACTCATAGTGACCATATCTAGTCCTAAAAGCTGTCTTCGGAACATCACACTCTTTCACTTTCAACTGGTAATACCCGGACCTCAAATCTATCTTCGAGAACAGTGAAGCACCTCTCAACTGATCAAACAAATCATCTATGCGAGGCAACGGATACTTGTTCTTCACAGTCAACTGATTCAAATGTCTATAGTCGATACACATGCGCATACTACCATCTTTCTTTTTCACAAACAACACGAGAGCACCCCAAGGAGAACTGATAAGTATTTATTTTGGTTATGTTTTTAGTCCTTATTTTGATCGAATATATGTTTAAGGGACTTAATTGGGTTGTTTTATGATGTTTTCATGCAGGAGACGTAATGCTGGAAATAAGTTGAAATGCTGCAGAAAATACTGAAGTCGTGGGCAGATTCATGGGCATGAACCAGGGCATGAATGCTGATCGGGCGCCACGTCAGCACCTTCTAGAAGATGACATCAGCAACTTAGATAACTTATCAGTCTACTTATCAAGATAGCTTATCATCCGATTTTTATTTTAATTTTCAAATCTTGGATATTTATCTTATGTAATTTAATTTAAATTTAGGATTTATCATCTTAGGTTTTTAGGGTTTTCAACTACTATAAATACCCCACTTTGGGGGTGAATTAAATCATCATTCAGTTAGCAATAAAACATCACTTCTTCTTCTCTTGGAAATTCTTCTCTTTTTTAATTTTTCTTAAAGTTCTTTTCTTTTAATTATTTCCTAAATGTCGAGCATGATTAATTTAAACCATGCTCGACTAGATCTTTTTAAGTCGAAGGCTTTTGCAATGACGCGTTCTCAAGGCGAGGTTTGAAACTATACTTCAAATGTTTCGAAAACTTCTCTCAATTTCTTTAAACTTTATTTTCTAAATCAAAATGATTTTTAAAACCCAAAGATTGACTTTGGAAAAAACAATTGTTTTGATTTATCAAGTGGGAGGGAGGATCGGTTATTGAAACAAATCCGACTTCCAAGGAACACACTTAGTAAATAGATTACTAAGTAAAATTGAGATCGAATCGTTTTTTATAGAAATGACTTTTTGAGTTGGTTACGAGCTTAAGTAATTTGTTTTCTCAAACATTGAGTTGGTTTAGACAAATTGTCAAAACTGAAACCAAAAATTGATTTTGGAAATTCAGTTTACAAACAAAAACCCAAGGATTGACCTTGAAGTAATTTTGCCAATAAGTTTTTCGAAATAAAAATCTTTACCAAGGAACCGAGTAGTACAAGTCAACGCGGAAGCCTGAGACTGATAATCTCATATTTAATTTAAACTATTTTCAAAGCTTTCTTTTACTTTCTTAAACAATTGCATTTCATTACAACAACTCTTGGTTCAAAAACTACAAAAGCGCGACAAAGAAAGTTCTAAGTCCCTGTGGGTTCGACTCCTACTTCCCTATCTATACTCAATTTAATTTCTTTATTTATTTTATTTATTTGGAAGAAGGAAATTATTCTTGACACGTTACGACGCGTGTCAAAATTGGCGCCGTTGCCGGGGACTTCGACAACTTTTACTGTTTGTTTTTTTATTGTTTATGACCAGGAGAAATCCGGAAGAACAGGTTAAATACATCCCAAAAATCAAAGCCAAATGGGAAACAACGAACAGACGATCCATCAGCTGATCAGGGAACCAGAGGACAATCAGCCCTTGTGCATAACCTTTCTGAATGGTGAAACGCCATTTCATCTAAAAACGAGCTTGATTCATCTACTACCAACCTTCCACGGTTTGCCCAACGAAAACCCACACAAACATTTGAAGGAATTTCACATGGTTTGTCTAAGCACAAAGCCACAGGGAGTATCCGATGACCAAATCAAACTTAGAGCTTTTCCATTTTCTTTAGCAGATATAGCAAAAGATTGGTTATTTGATTTACCCCCTAATTCTATTACAACTTGGACTAACATGGCTAAACTTTTTCTTGATAGGTTCTTCCCTGCAGCTAAAGCAAGCGAGATTAGGCGCAACATCTTGAGCATTCAACAAAAAGAAGCTGAATCTTTATATGAATACTGGGAGAGGTTTAAAAAGTTGTGTTCAAATTGTCCACAACATGGATTATCGGAACAAACCCTCCTTCAGTATTTTTATGAAGGATTGACGCTTATGGATATAAAAGTAGTGGCTGCGGCAAGTGGCGGAGCTCTAGTCAATATGACCCCAACAGCGGCTAAAACACTGATATCAACCATGGCTGCCAACTCACAAAGGTTTACTCAATCTAGCGAACCATCTCGAAGTGTTCGCGAGGTAAGCACAGTTTCTTTAGAAAATAAGGTTGATAAATTAGCTAAAATAGTGCAAACTCTTCTTGCAGGAAAAAAGGGAACGACTAGACTTTGCGGGATCTGTACTAGCCCAGAACATCCGACAGACTGTTGTCCGATGATTCAGGAAGATGATGTCGCCCAAGCCAATGCCATGGGAAATGCATACAATCCAAGGTGGAGAAACCAATCAAACTTTGGATACACAAACAACCAAAGACAAAATCAACCCTACCCACAACAAAAGACATCTCTAGAAACCTTAGTTGAGCGTTTAGCGATGTCCCAAGAGAAATTCCAAATTCGTACCGAGGCCCACTTACAAGAGATAGACAAACAAATAAGCCAGCTATCAAGCCATCTTGATTCCAAAGGTAAACTTCCTTCACAACCCGAGACAAACCCTAGGGAAAATATAAGCGCCATCACACTCCGTAGTGGGACAGTTATAGCTCCAAAAGAACCATCAAAAAACAACAATCCCACTTCTGCCATGGAAGAAGGTAACGAAAAACAAAATAACCCTCTACCATCATCTCCTCCTTCTCCACCTCTTGAAGTCGCACCTCCTTTCCCATCACGATTAGTAAAATGTGACAAAAAGGTTGAAGAGAGAGAAATTATTGAAGTATTTAAAAAGGTCCAAGTGAACATTCCCCTCTTGGAAGTCATTCGCCAAGTGCCAAGGTACGCTCGTTTCCTTAAAGAGCTTTGTACAACCAAGCGAAAACTCACCGGGAACGAAAAGGTAAATTTGGGAGAGCATGTTTCTGCAGTTTTTCAACGTAAGTTACCACCCAAAATGAAAGACCAAGGTATGTTTGCTATACCCTGTCAAATTGGTAACATATCTATTAAACGTGCTATGTGCCATCTTGGGGCTTCAATAAATGTAATGCCGCTTTCTGTTTATAAAATGATAACTAACGATCCTTTGAAGGAAACCAGGATTACAATACAGTTGGCGGATCGATCAGTCATCTATCCATAAGGAGTGTTGGAAAATGTTTTGGTAAAGGTAGATGTCTTATTTTTCCCTGCGGACTTCTACATGATCGATATGGCTCACGATAGAACAAACACTTGCTCCGAAGTGTTGTTGGGACGTCCATTCCTTAGCACAGCAAACACGAAAATAGAAGTAAGAAGCGGCCTTTTATCCATGGAATTCGACGGTGAGGTAGTAGAATTTGATGTTTATAAGGCAATGAGGTATCCTCATCAGGTTGAATCTGTTCACTCAATTGATATTGTTGATCCATATATAGAAGAGTATGCAGATACTAATGTTTTTAATAACTTTGATATGAACTATGAGCTTTGCGACGATGAAGCAGAAAATGAGGACGAATCTGATTCCTTTATTAATTCTGATTTAGCTTTAACTCCATCAAAGACTAAACCTTTGCCATCTATTTTGCAGGCTCCAAAGTTGGAATTAAAAGAACTCTCATCCCACCCTAAGTACGCCTTCCTAGGAGATAATGATACCTTACCGGTTATCATTTCGAACGAATTAACCGGAGAGGAAGAAGTCGATCTTGTCACAGTCTTGCGAAAATACAAGGAAGCAATCGGGTGGACGGTAGCGGACATAAAAGGACTTAGCCCCTCAACTTGTATGCACAAAATCAAAGTTGAGGAAGGGGCAAAGCCGTCACGACAAGGTCAGCGACGCTTGAATGATCCCATGATGAAGGTAGTACAAGACGAAATCCAAAAACTCTTAGACGCTGATATCATATATCCGATCTCGGATAGCGAATGGGTAAGTCCTATTCATGTTGTTCCTAAAAAAACTAGCGTCACGGTAATCAGAAATGACAAAGGTGAGTTAGTTCCAACTCGAGTTCAGAATTGATGGCGAGTTTGCATAGATTACAGGAAGTTGAATTCTCTTACCCGAAATGATCACTTTCCCTTACCATACATTGATCAAATGATTGAAAGATTAGCTGGTAAATCTCATTATTGTTGTCTCGATGGCTTTTCAGGTTTCTTTCAAATTCCCGTAGCCCCTGAAGACCAAGAGAAGACCACGTTTACATGCCCATTCGGGACCTTCGCCTATCGACGAATGCCGTTTGGACTATGTAACGCTCCGGCTACGTTCCAACGATGTATGGTAAGTATATTTTCAGATTATGTTGAGAAAGGGATATAGGTATTTATGGACGACTTCACTGTATATGGTAATTCGTTTGGTGAGTGTTTATTGAATTTAACTAATATCTTAAAACGATGCATTGAATTTAACCTTGTGCTTAATTATGAGAAATGTCACTTTATGGTTAATAAAGGCTTGGTATTAGGACATATAATTTCTTCTAAAGGGATTTCTGTTGATAAAGCTAAAACGGATATTATACGCTCACTCCCATACCCCACAACCGTGAGGGATATTCGTTCTTTTCTTGGACATGCAGGTTTCTACAGGAGATTTATAAAAGACTTCTCAAAGTTAGCACAACCACTATGTCGGTTACTGTAGAAAGATGTAGAGTTCGACTTTACATCCGAATGTAGGAAATCATTTGATGCAATTAAGGAGAAACTTGTATCTGCGCCAATAGTGCAACCGCCTGATTGGAACTTGCCGTTCGAAATTATGTGCGACGCCTCGGATTTTAGTGTTGGAGCAGTACTCGGACAAAGGAAAGGACGAGAGCCTCATATCATCGCTTATGCATCGAGAACGCTCGATCCGGCGCAACGAAATTATTCAACTACAGAAAAAGAACTGTTTGTTGTAGTGTTTGCTTTAGATAAATTCCGCTCTTATTTACTTGGAACTAAAATTATTGTTTTTTCTGACCATGCAGCCTTGCGATATTTGATGAGCAAGAAGGAAGCAAAACCAAGGTTGATCCGGTGGATTTTACTCCTCTAGGAGTTTGATCTCGAGATAAAGGACTAGAAGGGGAGTGAAAATCTTGTGGCCGATCACCTCAGCCGAATCCCACTAACCAATTCGGATTTGCCTGTCAATGATGAATTCCCTGAAGAAAATTTGATGATGGCCCAAACTTCAACACCTTGGTTTGCGGACATCGTGAACTATTTGGCTACATGTGAATTACCCCATGACTTGCCCCGATCAGAAATGACTCGAATCAAGAGGGAATCCATGTTCTATATTTGGGATGATCCCTACCTTTGGAGACATTGTTCCGATCAGGTAATACGACGATGTGTAACCGAAGACGAGGTAAAATCTATCCTTAATTTCTGTCATTCATATGCATGTGGTGGACATTATGGACCTAAAAGGACAGCTCATAAAATTCTTGAATGCGGATTCTATTGGCCTAATATTTTTCGAAACACATATTTATTTTGCAAATCATGTGATAAATGTCAAAGAGTTGGTAACTTAAGCCGACGTAATGAAATGCCTCTAAATCCTATTCATGTTTGCGAAATATTTGATGTGTGGGGGATAGATTATATGGGGGCATTTGTATCATCATTCGGTAATTTTTATATTATTTTAGCTGTTGATTATGTTTCACGATGGGTTGAGGCGAAAGCCACAAAAAATAATGATGCTAAAACCACTGTCAAATTTCTGAAAGATTGTATTTTTTCCAGGTTTGGCACACCAAGAGCGTTGATATGCGACAGAGGGAAACATTTTATCAATCGAGTCATCGACGCGCTGATGAAAAAATTTGGCGTCACCCAACGCATCGCGACGTCGTATCATCCACAAACAAATGGTCAGGCTGAAGTGTCAAATCGTGAAATCAAGACCATTCTTGAAAAGATCGTGAAACCTGATCGGAAGGATTGGAGCGTTAAGCTGAATGACGCATTATGGGCCTATCGGACAACATATAAGGGTCCTATCGGGATGTCTCCTTATCGCCTTGTTTTTGGTAAGCCGTGCCATTTACCGGTCGAATTGGAGCACCGCGCGCTTTGGGCAGTCCAAAAATGCAACATGGAAATGGATCTAATTGGTGAAATGCGTAAACTCGATATCCAGAAGTTGGAAGAAATTCGAAAAAATGCCTACGACAGTTCGAAAATTTTTAAGGAAAAAAATAAAGATTTTCATGATCGTAATATTGCATTTAAATCATTTTATATTGGTCAAAAGGTTTTATTATTTAACTCTAAATTAAAACTTTTTGCAGGAAAATTACGATCAAAGTGGCTTGGACCGTATACAGTGACTAATATTTTTCCACATGGTGTAGTGGAAATTAAAAGTAATTCCGGAGAGCCATTTAAAGTTAACGGTCAACGGCTTAAACCGTACTATGACAATGCTCTGGTTGGTCTAGTCGAGGAAATTCATCTAATCGAACCTGTCATTTAAATGAGGTCGTCAAGCTAGCGACGATAAACAAGCGCTTAATGGGAGGTAACCCATTGTTCTTTTTCTTCGTTATTTAATTCATTTTTTATTTTTGTTTATTTTTATTTTATTTTATTTACTTTTTTTAGGTACAATGAAATTCCCGAATTCGAATACTCCCGTTGATATGCTCTATTCAAATTTGAGACGATTGTATGCTAAAGGGAATGTCACCAGCGGCAGTGCATAAGGACAAAATTTTTTTCCCTTTGTTTCTTTTCTCAAACATGGACCCACCTATCTTCGGATTCAATTTCTCAATTTCCCCACCAATTGACCGATTTCACCCATTCTTTTCCCAAATTTGATCCTTATCTTTTACTTTAAACCCATTTTTTTAAAAAAAAATTAAATTCTGTAAACCCCACTTTTTAAATTTGATCCTTTATCTTTATCTTTTCACCCACTTTTTCTTTTGAATTTTAAACCCCCGTGGATCCATGGATAATAAACTATCATCTTCTTTTATTATTTTATTATTTCACTTTATTTCTTTATACTTTTATCTAATTTTATTAATAAAAGAAAAAAAAACATACCCAAAAAAAATGCGCAGGGTTCAAGCTCATCTGACATGAGTAGTGGGCTTCGAAATCAATAAAGAACTGTAGGGCATTTAAGATTTTTTTGCTCCATTAATTAGGTTTGCCTTTATTTATTCTTTTATTATTATTTCAATAAACATTTGTTCATTCATTTTGCAGCCCCAAAACATGCAGCCTCGTGCATTTCCCCCCCCCCCCCCCAAAATTGCACCCCTATTGCTACCAATCGAACACCCACAGCTCCTCGCCAAGGAGGTGGTTGAGGATGCGCGCCGTGCTTTCCTGTTAAACAAATCGGCTCCGTCAATTGAACCCACATCTTCACCCGCCCGAGGTCGTGGCCGCAATTGATTAGGGGAGTCTCTCCTTTCCTCTCTTTTATTTTAATTTTTCATTTTGGGACAAAATGCATCTAAGTGAGGGGAGGGTGATATGCTTATCAATTTTTATCTTGCTTATCCATTTTGATTGTTCGCTTGAAATCTTGATTTTATTAATTTAAATTCTTCGTTTAATCCTTAGTTTTGCCTTGTCTCACTGTTTTCATATGGCTTTGTATCTATCTTGTTAGAAAATTCTAGGTTGCATGGTAGATTTTTGGCATGATTAATTTTTGATTAAAATATTTTATATGTCATTTTCTTTCTCTATTAATTTACATGATGCTTACCTAAGTACACAAGACATATTTGTGAGTTTTTGAGCCTAATGAGCATGCATGATATTTACTCTTTGTTTCTTTGAGTGTGTCTAGCTAAATTAGTTGCATTCTAGAACTTGTTTTTAAATTCTTTTTGACATTACGTTGATTGATTATGATGCTTAAATATGATAGAGGCACTAGGTTTTAACCGTTTCTCTTCCCAAATAAATTGCCTACCCTTTAATTAATTTCCCCTGGTGAACCAATTTTTGAGCCTTAGCCTTTTTTCTTGATCACCACATTTTTAAGCCTAATTCATTTTTTTTTCTAAATTCCATTACTTTTGTCCCTTTTTCAAGACAAAAAATCGTCTTAAAAAAAACAGATTCGAGTAAGTGCAGTGAAGCAGCAGAAAATATACTGTGCAGAAAAAAAGAAAAAAAACTGTGCAGAATTGTTCGAATATACTGTGCAGAACTGTTCGAATATGCAGGGCAGAAAAAAAAAGTGCAGGAAATTGTTCGAATCTGCAGAAAAAAAAAACAAAACACACAAAAAAAACAATGCAGTTCGAAAAAATACACTGCAAAACAGTTTCAGTTCGAATGAAAGAAAAGGAAAAAAAAGAAAAAAATAGTTTCGAATATAATTTTTTGGGATGAATTTTTTGTCTTGAATTTTAATCCTTATTTTCAGCCTTTATCCTACCCTTACCTTAGCCCCATTACAACCCTTCTTTAAAGACCTCTTGATTTTTGCATCATATTCATGTTAGTAGTGGAGATTAGATTTAAACACAAGCTTATGGTTATGCTCTATTTAGCTTTGGCTCGAGTGATTTTTTTTCTCTACCCTTAAACACTTTAAGTGACATGAGTGATTCCTTGTGAGGGTACTTGGTTTGCATCATTGATGTTAGTAGAGTTTTGGAATGTCGTTTTTGCTTTAAATTATTAATCTTGCCATCTATCTATTTTTGCTCCTTAGTTTTCTTTCATATTTAGATGCTTAATCATATTGAAACCTTTTGAGACTTTGTGAAATTAAGGATGAAAACTTGAACTTAAGTTTATTTAATTTTGAGATACTTGAGGACAAGCATCGGATAAGTGAGGGGGAATTTGATAAGTATTTATTTTGGTTATGTTTTTAGTCCTTATTTTGATCGAATATATGTTTAAGGGACTTAATTGGGTTGTTTTATGATGTTTTCATGCAGGAGACGTAATGCTGGAAATAAGTTGAAATGCTGCAGAAAATACTAAAGTCGTGGGCAGATTCATGGGCATGAACCAGGGCATGAATGCTGACCGGGCGCCACGTCAGCACCTTCTAGAAGATGACGTCAGCAACTTAGATAACTTATCAATCCACTTATCAAGATAACTTATCATCCGATTTTTATTTTAATTTTCAAATCTTGGATATTTATCTTATGTAATTTAATTTAAATTTAGGATTTATCATCTTAGGTTTTTAGGGTTTTCAACTACTATAAATACCCCACTTTGAGGTGAATTAAATCATCATTCAGTTAGCAATAAAACATCACTTCTTCTTCTCTTGGAAATTCTTCTATTTTTTAATTTTTCTTAAAGTTCTTTTCTTTTAATTATTTCCTAAATGTCGAGCATGATTAATTTAATAACCATGCTCGACTAGATCTTTTTAAGTTGAAGGCTTTTGCAATGACGCGTTCTCAAGGCGAGGTTTGAAACTATACTTCAAATGTTTCGAAAACTTCTCTCAATTTCTTTAAACTTTATTTTCTAAATCAAAATGATTTTTAAAACCCAAAGATTGACTTCGAAAAAAACAATTGTTTTGATTTATCAAGTGGGAGGGAGGATCGGTTATTGAAACAAATCCGACTTCCAAGGAACACACTTAGTAAATAGATTACTAAGTAAAATTGAGATCGAATCGTTTTTATAGAAATGACTTTTCGAGTTGGTTAGGAGCTTAAGTAATTTGTTTTCTCAAACATTGAGTTGGTTTAGACAAATTGTCAAAACTGAAACCAAAAATTGATTTTGGAAATTCAGTTTACAAACAAAAACCCAAGGATTGACCTTGAAGTAATTTTGCCAATAAGTTTTTCGAAATAAAAATCTTTACCAAGGAACCGAGTAGAACAAGTCAACGCGGAAGCCTGAGACTGATAATCTCATATTTAATTTAAACTATTTTCAAAGCTTTCTTTTACTTTCTTAAACAATTGCATTTCATTACAACAACTCTTGGTTCAGAAACTACAAAAGCGCGACAAAGAAAGTTCTAAGTCCCTGTGGGTTCGACTCATACTTCCCTATCTATACTCAATTTAATTTCTTTATTTATTTTATTTATTTGGAAGAAGGAAATTATTCTTGACACGTTACGACGCGTGTCAACTGATTCAAATGTCTATAGTCGATACACATGCGCATACTACCATCTTTCTTTTTCACAAACAACACGGGAGCACCCCAAGGAGAACTACTAGGCTTAATGAAACCACGGTCTAATAATTCTTGCAACTGACTCTTCAATTCTTTCAACTCTTTTGGAGCCATACGATACGGAGCTATCGAAACTGGATTAGACCCTGAAATAGTCTCAATCACAAACTCAACATCTCTGTCAGGAGGTAAACCCGACAACTCTTCAGGAAACACATCCGGAAAGTCACAAACTGTTCTAATATCCTTCGGTCTAGCTTCACTCATATTCGGATTCATAACATAAGCTAAGTAAGCCCCACATCCGGAGTTCATCAACCTATGAGCCTCTAAAGCTGACACCACATTAGACAAGAACTTAATGTTCTCGCCTACTACTACTACCTCGTAGTCATCAGAAAGTTTCAAGGAAATTCTCTTCGTCTCAAAATCCACACTAGCTCGGTGCTCAACTAACCAATCCATACTCAAAATAATATCAAAGTCATAGAAAGGAAGTTCCATCATATCAACAGAGAACACATGACCCTGAATCTTCAGTGGACATCTCCTATACATACGTCTAACCACAACTGTCTCACCAAAAGAACTAGTCACATGCATACCTACATCTAAGATCTCAAGAGGTATATCTAACTTCTGTGCATGCTCACTCAAAATGTAGGAATGTGTAGAACCCGAATCAACCAAAGAAAGCAAGGACATAAACTGTAACTCAAAATAACCTGCTATCACATTAGTTTAGTTCTCGGTCTCTCTCTGAGCATAGACTCTCGCTGGTCCTCCTGCCTCTGGCTGCACTGCCACAACATGAGTAATGTTCCTCTGAGAATCTACCCTAGGTGCATCAGCCCTAGGCTGGAAGTAGCCACGACCGCGCCCACAGCCTCTCTAAAAATCATTCGCTCTCGCAGGAGCCTGAGCAATGTTCGGTGCCTGTGCCGCCTGATGCGGACAATCTCTCCTAAAGTGGTCCCTCGAACCACAGTTCCAACAAGCATGAAAGTTACCCCAACACTCACCAGTGTGCTGTCTCCCACAACGGGTGCACTCGGGCAAACGCCCTCCTTCTCTATGGCCCTGATGGCCCCTACCATGATGGCCACCGCCACGTCTATGGTCAAACTGATGTCCAGCACCTCTATGCCTCTTGGCATCTCTACTGTCAAAGTGGTTATGCCTCTTACCAGAACTAGAACCACCGGATCGTTTGGCCGAACCCAAACTGTGCTCTAAGTCCTTGGCCCTCGCGACCAATACATCAAAGTCTGAGTAGTCAGAAGCTAACGTGTACCTCTTGACCTCTTCGCTCAAACCATAGCGGAAACGGTTACAGCGTTCCACTTCAGTAGGAACTAACTCTGGAGCGTACTGACTCAAGCGGACAAAACAGATCTTATAGTCAGTCATAGAAGCATCTCCCTGAGTAAGGGCCATAAACTCTCACTTCTTCTCATCTAAGTACCTCGGTCCCAAGTACCTCTTTCTGAAAGCGGACTCAAAGAAATCCCAACCAATCTCTGCCTCTGGAACTCCAGTAGTAATGGTGACCCACCAGGTGTAGGCATCACCCTAAAGCAAGGAAATCACACAGCCCAATCTATGTGCGCCCACACAACCCATCTGAGCTAAGATACAAACCGTCTTCTCCAACCATAACTTAGACCTCTATGGAGTAGACCCTCTGAACTCTTCGGCCCCCAAGCTACGGAGCCTCTCCAAAGGTAGACTAGCATCGTCACACCTAGGCTGAGCTGCAGCCTGAGCTCCCGCAACTGCGGCCTGAAATGCTCACGCTATAGCTTGCACTAGCGGAGTCATATCAATTCCGGCCGGACCTTGGCCACCTTGAGGTCCCTCTCCTTCCGCTCCATCCTCGCCCCCAACTCCAGGCGGAGGGGGTGGTGGTGGTGGAGGTGGTGGAGGAGCTCTAACTTCCGCGGCCACCGGCCCTTCTATATGAGCCTCCACACCAATCACCAGCTCAACAGGAGCCACAACACGTGGTTCCTGACGAACCACCCTCGGCCTAGACATCGCTCACAAACGATAACTACAACCACAACAAACAAAATATACAAGATCGGGTTAGCAAGGCAAGGCTTCTAAGTGCTCAAGTACGTTTCCCTCACTTAAAAATTCTTTTCCGATGTAATAGTAGCAATGGGACTCCCAAACAACATGCTTTTAAACAAAACAATCAACATACTTGTCATACAAGCAATCATACTTACAAAGCAAGCAAACACCGTACATATCAATTCAGAACTTAAACTTACCTCACTTACCTGCCCAAGGTCTCGGTAACCTTAGGCTCTGATACCAACAAGTGTAACCCCATCGTCCCGGTCCGGATGCTTGACCGGTCCGAGTGGGCCACACGGGGAAAACCGAAGTGAAACCCGTTAAGGTTCCTCCTCGGTTAACGACTCAGAAAATTTCTTTTTAACTTAATCTTCTCTAAATGCACATTTAATTCTTATGTGATCACAGCAACGGAAGACAAGCATTCGCAACGCAATAACTCGAACAACCTAAACAAAACAGTCTATTTTTATGTAATTAAACAGGCCGTTTCGAAACACCCTCAAGGTGTATCGAAATGCCTTGACCTGGTCAACAGTTCTAGGCCTACTCGAGGAGACCGTATCGGAACAGAGGTCAACCGTTCCGAAACACCCTCCCTGGTCAACATCTCGTGGTCAACGAGATTTGACCGTTTTGGAACACCATAGACCCGTTTCGGAACACCTTCGTCTCGCCAATTTCTCAAAATTCTAGTAGCGAAAGTGTACCGAAACGGCCCCTACACGTTTCGAAATGCTCGGCCAAAAGCAAAGGGGACCGTATCGAAACAGGGTAGCCCATTTCGAAACGCCCTCTGTCTGCAGACTGGTTTTAGCTGATTTAAGGCACAAGGGTGCCCCTAAACCCCACCAAAACCTCCAACAACACACTAACAACAATCCTAAGGCAAACCAACATATAAGCATGCTTGAACATCATCATGACAAGGCTAAACACTAAGGCACAACATCACAAAGCCATACATCCATACATATCAATAAAGGTGTTAAGCTTCAACATAGCCAACACTTAGACAATCCTAGGTAGCAAAATACTAACATGGTTTCAAGCATGGCATACATCCCAAAGGCCAATTAACAAGCACAAACGAGGAGTCTAACATGCTCCTAAACAACATCAACAACAACATAATTCAAAAGCATCATAACACGATTACATGTCCCATTGCTTGACCATTACATCTTAATTTAAAAGTTCATACTTGGTAGCCAAACAAGCACCACAAGCACACTTGGAGGCCCCCTTCTTGCTCCTAGCAACCCACGAACTAAGGATCTGCATTGTCAAACAAAGAGAGAGCGTAAGAAATAGGCTTAGTGAGGGTAAGCTCTTTAAAAACAAACCTCGACAATGCAGGGTCCAAGCACGATCTCTACCAAGGTAAATACATAATTACCAAAGATCCTCAAGAGCCAAAAGTTAAAGATGCATTAACAATATCCAATTATATGCCATGCTCAAAAAGCTCTATTCCACAACACATGTAATCACATATAAACATCCAAATAGAGATCACATTTCACAACACATTGATACACATATCAATCAATATTAGCACCTAGCTATGACCCGAATACGCGGATAAACACGTTGGAACTCACATCCAACAACCACTTTACCTCACGGTGGGATTACACTCATCACCGGTCTCGCGGAGGGGATTCCACTCATCCTCACGCCCTGTCGATGGGATTTCACTCATCATCGACTAATATAAACACAATTTCTGGGCGTACCCGTACTCCTCCTTGGTGACTCAACGCCACCAAGGCCACGCTCGAATTTAGACTCATGTGTGCACACTAACATCCTAATGATCTATCATTTGTACTCAAGCATACTAGTGTCAATATTTAACTCATTCCACATTATTCAATTCAATCAATTCCGTGCTTAGCACGTACTCACCATGATCACAATCATGAGCTATTTCCATGCATGCCATAAGCATTACAAATCATGCCTCGTCTCACATGTATAACACATTATACATAAACAATCATATCACAAATATTACGAGGCATATTCATCGAATACAAGTTCAACCAATGGCTCTAGATTAAGTTTAGGATTAGGCTACCACCCCAATCCTAACTCTAGGTGGGTCTACCAAGCCCGACCTAGTCCACATACTCGAACCATCCATTTAAAAATCACTTTAAACATTTAACCACTCACCTAAGCTTCCAAGCTCCAAGGTAAGCAAGCAATCACTCTCAAGCTTCCGGATCTCCTCTCGATGCTTCACCGACCCAAGTTCTTGCTTCTAAACAACCTCAACACAATTCAAATAACCTCAAATCAGCCCAAGCATCAAAATACCAACCCGGAACACAATTCAAACACAAATTACAATGTTTCAAGCCATAAACAACCCCACTTTTTACCAAACTCGGGCAGCCCGAAAACCTCTTCCAAAATCCATGTTTCCAACAACTTTTACGCCCACAAATGATCCCAAATCAACCCCTAACCAGAGTACCACTATTGGACTATCAATTCCCACCTAAAATAACCCCCAAAACTCACCCAAAACCCTCCAAAAACTCCATTTATACCCAAATTCGGAAATTGCTCAAAATCAAGAAAAATTCATATATGTTAAACCATTTAACTCCTATACTTCATAACTAATCATATTAAATCAAAACATTAAGCTTAACAACATAAAGTTTCCATTTTTAATCAAAATCTTCAAAACTCAATTTTCCAAAACTTTAACGAAAATAGAAACTAATGGTACTTTTGAAGAGAGGGAGTTGAGGAGAAGTCAAAAACGGTGTTACCTTTCAAAAATGAGTTGAAATGGAGGAGCTTTGTGATGGAATAGTGATTGTGAGAAGAGATCTCTCCAACCCGTTGGTTTTCTTTGAAGAAGAGAATGAATAGTAAAAAGGGAGTGTTTTGTTTTGTTTTATTTTAAAGGCTCAAAGACCCTTTTGCCCTTAATGAAATGGGATATTCACAAGAGCATATAATTCATGACTATTTGGGGTTTAATCTCAAAATACGATCACACAACTAATTAATTTCAAAACGAAACTCGGAACTTTATTTTAATTATAAAACCGAACCCGAAATAATATTAAAATATTATTTTCACCTAACCCCTAAACCCGGGTGTTACACTTAAGATAAACTTTATCATTTTTTCATTGAGACCATGTTGAGTTCTGCTATTGTATTTATATTTGGATTCGAATGAGATAAGATTCTTTTATTAAAATTACATTTGATCGTGATTTAGCCTATTATTTAACGTTTGATTATGTGTATATAGGTAAAGTGAAGATTCCGAACCGTGAATCGGATGGTTTTAAGTCGTTCATCGGACATTTGGACAGGCGAATTAAATTAGACGAGAAAATCGAACCTGGAAATGCCATATATAATTCAGCACTGGCGGCTAAACTAGCTTATGAGAATAAGGGTTTTATTAAGAATACAGTTGAAAAACATTGGAAGGTTTACATAAACTTAATTATTTTTAATATTTAATCATTAATCTTTAAGGGTCGAAATCGGTCGGTTTGGGAACGGTTTTGCACTCCTCACTCTGTCTCAACACTTGCGGGTACGGTTTGGGTAATCTTCATTATATGTTTTGGTGAATTTTTCTTCCACATGCCTATACTCATCGGATCCCACGGTTTTCGGATAATCTTCATCCCAAAAATTTAAACAAAATTTACTATTTTACTAACCAAAATATACGGTCGGATTTAATTTACATGTCATATACTCAATACACTTAAACATATGGTTGAAGGAGAACAAGATTTTTGTGTAAAATGAACGACAAAAATAGAGATAAATAAATTATATAATTACAAAAAATAGTAAATTACTAGAGAGGTCACCAAAACTTAATAAGGTTTAAACAAAAAGACACTATTATATTGATAATAAGATAAGTAGGTATACATGTAAAAGAGAGTTAATTTTATGTGGGTGAAGATTTTGGTTATTCTCCATCTTTGTCGATTCGAGTCTCACAATTTTTAGATATTTAGGTCAGGTGAGTGATATTGGATCATGTCATGACCCGATCCCGCCTACCAAACCTCATAAATATATGATCCATAATTCTTACGACGCGGTTTAAGAGATCGGATCAGATTGTAATATTAAATTTAAAACGTAAAATTGACAACTTCATTAAAACAAAAAAGTATTATTTTAGTCGTGATGAACATTAAATTTTAAAATCAATCTCAAAGAATCATTCTCTAACAAATTAACAGAGAGCTTTAATTGATTCGTAAATGAAGTTATTAGAAGTCATATGCTAAGAAGACTCGTTGGCCTGCAAGCTTGGCGAGTTGGATCTCCTCAGTTTCCTTTCATCCGACAGTAGTTTTGCAAACCTACAAATATTGTCTCATTTAGAACAGGCCCCAATATATATATATATATATATATAAACATATATGTATTGCATATACCTTTGCAGTGCTTCAGCATTGGAGCCACCATTTTCGACTGGTTCGTAAAGGCCGGAGTCTAAATTGATGCGTGAAACAGTTTTGTCGAGCAACTTTTCACCCTTTTTTACAAGGTTGTCCATATTCTCCTTTGTCGATGTATCCGTAGAGGCCATTTCCCCGGTTAGCGTATCATCCTAATCGAATCAATGCATGTCAAGTTTCGAATAAATTTCTCGAACAAAAGTGCAAATCCGAAGATAAAAACGAAAGCTTACATCGATCCGGAGATAGTTATCTTCGGAATGCAGAGCTTGGAAAACAACAGAGTTATGGTAATCAACCATATCCTTGCTCGCACTGCCATAAAAATCAAGTATCGGACTATTGTTGTATTCAAATAACCAGCTTATTAGACCCCATTTGGACGACGTTTTCGCATCGTATTTCTTCTCACGCCGGTTGGATCCCGCGCCTACTGAGATCACCAGAAATCGAGTGTAGTCCAACGGATCGATCGGGGAAAATTCCGGGTTCGCTTTCATTAGCTGTTTCGTCACTTCTCGTATGGCCACCAGTGTCTGATATCCGACAGTAACTAATAGCTTGTGTTAGCTTGTGTTATATAGTTAGTTTTCATTTGTGTTTGGTGTTTTTTTTTACTTACGGGATTGTTTGCGGCGATGCCTCCATCGATAAGGTTGAATTCTTGTTCGTTGTTCTTGAAATAATAGGATGGGAAATAAGTTGGTGCTGCAGATGTGGATATGGTGATGTCTGATAACAGGGCGTCAATGCCTGGATTGATGGCAGTGGCGAAACTTGGAGTAAGTATTTGAGGGTGCCAAACTTAAATTTTTTTAAGAAATTAAAAGTTTAGGGTTTTGACTAAAATTTTTAATAAATTTGAGTGATTTAATAAGAGCTTTTAAAAATTATGATAGGCAATTTAACTAAAAATATTTTAATTTTGAAGTTTAATATGAATTTTTAAAAAATTTGAGGGGGCTAAATAAAAAATAATTTAAAATTTTAAGATTATTTGACAATTTTTCAAATTTTAGGGGGGGCCATGGACCCCACTAGCCTTGCTTGTGTTTCGCCACTGATTGATGGGAATCTGCATACCCAAAATTCCCAGCTTTGTTAAAGTTTAAGGATTTATTAATAATATTATATAATCCAATATTAACAATATTTTATATTTTAATTATTATTAATAATATTATTTTATAATAAAACTATATAACTTTTATTAAAAATGATCCAATATGCAAATGGACAAAAATATAAGAAAAAATATATAAATATGGTCAATTTTGAATTAAATAAAAAATTTAGAGACTAAACTAAACAAAAATAAAACTTGAAACACTTAACATGCACCGATATTTTTCAATAAAGTGAGGCAGTCAAGTGTGTCACGAGACACGAACTGACTGACCAACTATTTTTTTTAACAGTTGGGGTAGAACATGTAATGCAAGTAAACATTATGAGACAAAACAGAGTAAAAATCTTCTACCCCTAATAATGTCTCTTTATATGTCTCTACTAAAAAACACCTAAAAATTAAATTTTAAGTCCTAACTCTAATTTTCATATCTTAAACCCTAACCCCTAAAAATACACCATAGCCTTAATTCTCTACACCTTAACCCTAAGCTCAAACATTAAATTCTAAACTCTAAACTTACTATATTTTAAAATAGAGGCACCAATGTGGGCATAATTAGGTGTAGACGATTTTCATCCGACAAAACAACCAAAACATATTTTAAGGACAAACTCGATACAAATTATATACTTTAAGGAGCAATGAAACCTCTAAGTAAATGATCAACAAAGGATACTAAATAATGTTATTTCAATTACCTGATAAGAGGAGAAGATGGTGGGCTCAAGTTTCTTAATGTCGAAAGCAGGAATGGCGACATTGGTCAAGGTTTGATGCAATCTGGTGTTCCCTAACAAGTCTCGTACCACCTTGTACAGATACTTCCCATCGTACCTTGGTCCCGACATAATTTTCGATATCCGTGAAGGCCAAGCAAGAATCCCACTGCGTCATCCAAACACTAGAAAATACTTTAAACAAAAAAATTTATGAAAAAAAAGAATGATACTTGCTAGGTCACACCAGATGTACCTTGGCTGTGGGAAAATTTGAGGGCCATTTCTAAGGTAAAATGGCACTATATCTTTTGCAGCAAATAGAGGGCGCCCATTTTCATTTGGGGCAGCTAGCATGGCTGTTATGAGACCACCAGTGCTTGTCCCCGCGATCACGTCGAAGTAATCCGCAAGCCGAACATCGTCTCCGTCCAGTTTCTGTTTTCAATACGACATTAAATCAAAACTTAAACTCACACTCGCGTGCACACGCACACACATAATATGTTGATTACCTGAAGTTCGGATTCGAGTCTAGCAAGGATAACTCCGGGAATGATTCCTCTGATTCCGCCTCCGTCAAGACTTAGAACAGTGATAAGATTTCCATATACCGGTGGATGGATGCTGTTTGATGATCTTGTCCCCATTATCTCCTTGTTCTTAAATTAAGAGCTTCGGGAAATGATTAAGCAGATTTAACAATGTATATATAGAGATTAATTACAGGTTTAATGGATTATGATTTGTTTATCCAAGAAAGTTGACAAAGCAATGGGCACCTTCTTATCACTCCTTAGCTATAATTCTCGCTCGGCAACCTGGCACCGTTGACTTGGTGTTTAAAAAATGAACAAATTAAAGGTTGGCCGTGGCAACCATGTGTTGAGTTCACGTTTTCCTCTGAATTTTATTGATAAATAAAAGAAAAAGCATACAGATATACACTTTTAGTTAGAAACAAAGTTGATAAAACCTACGAAAACAAAATATTATATCCGAAAACTAAAAATATAAAAACTCGAAAAAGGAAATGTTAATTTGATCCTTAAATTCTTTATTATTGTTCATAAAATTCAGTACCTTAGTTAAACTTTGAAATACTCACAGTGAGAGTGCAAATTACATAAGTAGCTCCGGGATCTCAAAGGATATAAATTTTGTACATTATTATGCAACAAGTTTTAACTGCAACATGACATCCAGAATTAATTTTTTAAGAAGAAAAATAACAATATATTAAACCTACATTTTGAAAAATAGATGTAAATGCTCCCACCAAGACTGGGCGCATCTCTTCTAGTGCTATGAGACAGATAAAATATACCAAAATAACAGATGAAAAATGTTAAAACAGCACATGAACAATGTATAAAAAAAAAACCTTAAAAAACAAAGAAAATAAAACAAACAAAACACAGCCCACCATTTACACCTCAAATTCAATAGCACACACGACCAAATGTTTAGATATTTCTATGACATAACAATAGCAGCATGGACAGTTTAGGCGTTTAGATAATTATAATCAATAGCTTAATTTATAGTTACACATAAGGCAAAATTGGTTTAATAGTGTAGTGTTTTTGCAAGAGCTTGCTGCATTGAAGTAGTAATATGGGAGTGTGTTCTAGACTTGTTTACTTTGAAGATGTTCTTGGCAGTGGGTGATTTAATTGAATCGAGCTAAAATTGGTGCTAAAATTGGTGTGTATATGGCATCCTAAAGGTTGTAGAAATCGCGTTAAAAATGCTATCTAAGCATGTTTTTTCCATTGAATAACAAGCAAATATGGGTGGATAGACATGTTTAAGTTGATTCGATGACCCCCATCATAACATCTCAACCATTTCTCCCTCGGGATATTAACAAGATAGTCATATCTAGGGGACATCCCATTCATTATCGTCGAAAATCTATCGTAGGGGTTGGCCGAAAATGTACCGGTTGAAACGAATAGAAAGGTACGTATGCTTGAGGAAGACTCGACATCCCACTCATCATCGCTGAAAATGTACCGTAGGAGTTGGCCACAACAGGCGTGAAAAAACCTTCCGTCGGACTCAGCGGCAGATGAAATGATGAGTGCATCGAATGGGTAAAGGCTTGTGGTCAGATCGGTGGGGTGGCCTGAGATGGTCCCAGTGCTGAGGAGGCAGAAGCATGTTGTCTCCTCGATGATGCAGAATCGCCAGAAGTCGTATGTGCTCCCCTTGTACGTTGCGTCCGTGGGCGGTTGCATTGCACACGCTCAATGACAATCGCTCGTTCCTCTAGAGTCAAAAGATTTGGCTTCCCATTCGCCATAAACCACGCAACGTAATCGTCGATGACCATCGTATCAAACATTACATAGTCACAAATGGGTTGTCGTAGTTCCTTTTCCCTCCAATAAGCGATCCAATGTATATGCATCACCGACCAATCAACCTGTCAAACAATAAAGAAGTTTTATTTTACTTTATAAATATAAAATACGTTAAAATTAATAAAACATTGAATCAATTAAAAAAATTACCTTGAGCTTCCTTTGTCGAGTGATCCAATGTAACTCGTCAAAATTTGGAGGGTCCATCGGGATTCGTTGGACACAACCAAATTGTCGTAAGACGCGATTGCTCGGATGTCACTCAACTATAGTGTAAAAGATGAGTGGTACAGTGGTCGTCCAAGCAATTTTCGTCGCTTCTGCAATTATAACTGAAATTAATAAACTATAATTTAAATAAATACACCAAATTCAATAATAAATAAACTCCAAATTTTTACAAGATCCCCGGATTTAGTGTCAATATCATGTATGATAAGCCTTTAGACCTTTGGCCATACCAATATAAATTAAATTACCACTCCACCTACAAAACAACAAACATAACTTTAATATTCAAAAAATCGTATATTAAAAAAATATTTACTTTTTTTTACCTCCGGCATAGTGAAAAAATATATGGACTAGGGACAACCAGTTCAGAGTGTAAAAACAACATCCTGAACCACGCCCACGACTGAAGCAACAGAAGACAACCTCCAATGTTGTGCTCCTCTGAATCACTGGTCTTGCACAACTCCCTAAACAGAAATGTTATTACCGCCGATCCCCAGCTCAATTTACCGGCTTCATCAAAATTCTGCAAATGCCACAACCACAACATGTGAACTTTATTGCGGGATTTGTTAGGCACCAATATCCCGCCGATTATTTGTAAAATATGAGCGCGAGCATATGTCTATAATAGGAAAAAATATATTAACATATGGAAATTTAATTATTTCATTAATATTCATAAAAAATAATATTTTTACCATCTTTACTTCTTCGTTCGTGTCATCTGGTAAATGGCTAAAATTTTCCCGCAACCACCTTAGAAACACACAGTCGCCATCCATCCTGTCTGGCGCAGCCCCTAAAACCTCAAAACACAGGCCACGTCAGTCACCACTATTGTGACCGGCAATAGCCTCTCTGTCAACCGGCAGACCGAGAATATGCAACATGTCCTCCAAAGTTATAGTCGTCTCACCGCACGGAAGGTGGAATGTGTGTGTCTCCGGCCCTCGAGATTTTGGATACGTGCAAAAATCCGGCCCTCGAGATATATGGTTGTAGACGCGAGTCGGGTCCATTCGTTATCCGATTGATAAAAACTTCTAGACGACGTTCAATCTCATTCTATAAAAAATTAAACAACCGCAAATTAAATTCAAACTACCATACTATTTATTTATAAAATATAATAAAATACAAAATTTGAATAAATAAATAAATAAAACTTACATTTTTCCGCCAATAATCGAAAACGTTTTCTGATCCAACCTTATCAGCCCCGCCATTACTTCAAACTCGAGATATTATCACGAAAATTTGAATAGAGAGGGAATTGAGAGAGAATTTTTTTTTGATGCGAATAAAGGGGTGGGTAGGGTGAATTTATAGCAGAACTCGCACTGGTTCAAATGTGTATTCAATGAAACTCACGTCTTATAGGACACGGGTTTTGTTTAATTACCCACTGACTTCTGTTACGTGTAGCGTGAATTTCGTGTATAATCAACGCGATCATTTATTTTTCAACCGTTCATATTGAATGCGATAAATTCGTGCCTGAATATATCGCAAAACTCGCACCCCGATAAGCGTAAATTTTTTATTTGAATATAAAAAGACGCCAACTAATAAGACACGCTACATCAAATAGAACTTGCGTCGGGCTAAGCGCGATTTCGGAACCCGCGTCTGTCATAACGAGAGTCCTCATTACGTGAATCGAATGGAAGTATTTTTCCAAATAATTTCAAATGGAGTGTTTTTTTCAATTTAAGCTGATATAAAATATATTTATTAATAAAATATTTTTATAATAATTTAAGCTGATATATTTCATATATTATAATATTAAAGAATTTAAATATATATATATATAACTTACAATATCGTGTCTAAAATGGTCATTTATCTCCTTAAAAACACTTTTTGACAGCAATGCCAAATAGTAAAATCTTACAACTATCTTTTTTAAAATCTCTTTTCTAAATTTCTTTCTGATAACACTTTTAAAAATCACTTCTCAAAAAAATGTTAAACTAGCCCTAAGTAGAGAAGTTGAAAGGGGTTGAGAGATGGCAATATAAAGCTCATGGTTCTCTTCATTATCTTGTTGCGTTTACCAACCTAAAATCATTTTTAAGTGATTTTTTGTCAAATAGTTAATAGTTTGATGCTAAACGAGCGTTTGTCCATTTAATTTAACGTCTAAACGGGCGTTTGCCCACAGCTGAAATATTCAACTTCTGCTTAAGCGGACGTTGTAGCCAACGGGCGTTCACTCCAACAATGACAAATGAAACCTTAATGGACAATAGTTAAATACAAGATTTCTTGAATGATGATTTTAGCGGAGGACCTCTCTTTTGTTTGGATTCTTTACACTTAATTATTTTTTGAATAGTCTTAAAGTGATTACAATATAAAATATGTTCGTACTATTTTTAAAACCTTTAATAACGCACACACAACATGTAAACAAAGCTTATTGAAACCGGATTTTTTAACATGAACACTATTTTTTTCTTACTAAAATTACTCGGTGGGTTCACTTAAAATTAATTATTAAATTGAACAACTTATTTTCAGTTGTATTGTACTTATTGTTATTACGATAATTGATCTATAAAGATGGCATTGAAGGGTCAAAATTGTTTTTTGAATTTAGAAAGCTGGAAAGGCAAGATTTGATATCAAAATCAACTCATGACATTGATATTTGGTCAAATATCGGCTGTGCTATGAACCGTCCATTATGACCCCTCATGCTTTGTTATTTTCCATTAGTGGAAGCTAAAATGAACACCAACTTTCTTAATTTAAACATCTTCACTGCTGTAGCGTAAATTATTATTCTTTACACTTATTTCAAGGTATAGGACGGTGTAATTGAAATTTTTAAGTTATTTGAGTTTGGTTCAAAACGAATCTCAAATTTGATTTAGTTATTTTTAAGTTAAATTCGAGTTCTGAGTAAGTTAAATTCGAGTATAGTTAAGATAAGAATTGAGATTTATATAGATGGACGGATCACTTTGTTTAATTTGAGACATAGGTAGACGATAGAGGAGCTGAGAGGCAAAAGGTTGAAGGTCGAAGGTTGAGGAGAATTTTTTCATTTTAAGTTTTACCTTATATGTTGAGGAGAATTTTTGTTCGATTTTAATCGAGAAATTATTTTCCTCGTACGGATTCAGTGCCATTTTTTTTAAATCTCATGCTTGAAAGTCTTGCGGTTGTTGCTGTACAACCTTAAACAATGGAGGTATTAGGACAGATGTGTGATTCACTTGTATTTGTCGACAAAAAAGAGTGAAAGCATTGCACAACAGCCGTCAGTATATAATAATAATACTAGTACTTCTAGTTATGCATTTGCATAGTGGAGAGGTACATGAGAATCCCCATCTTTTCTGGTTTGTCTGCGGTGGGGCTCAAACATTGCAATCTTCATGTGCACGGTTAACCATCTTCTATTGTTATTTTATCACGCCAAATTTGTTTAGTTTAACCGCATGTTTCTGATTAATCTAAATCGAGTTTTGCAGAGGTTTATTATGAGAGCAATCTTCTTAACCCAATTTTTTTTATTGACAATGTCAGGATTCGAACCCCTGACCTTGCTTAAAAGACCTAGCACCTCATCTCGTTAGACCAACTAGTTGTTGGTCTAATGATTTGGATCCCAGTCCCTCGCTTAATTTAAGGCATAAAGTAACATTTCAGTAGGGGTGGGAGAAAATACCCGACCCGGCTGACCCGATCCGAAAACCCGACTACCCGAAACAAAAATACCGGGCAATTCCCGAAAAAAAATTACCCGACCGGGCCGGGTACCAGACCCGGCAAATTTCCCAGGACACGGGCCGAGAGTTTTCCCTTACCGGGTACCCGACCCGACCCGATAAAATTTAATATATACTTTTTTATATTTAAAATTATATTTTTATTTTATGTTTCTTAATATTTTCACTCTAAAATTAAGTTTAAATCCCTATATTTTTTCTATGTTTGTATTATATTCTTTTAAGTTTTAAGTTTAATTTTTTTTAATATTTTTGTGTTTAACATATAGTTTTTTTAATTCTAAAATAAAAGAAAAAATATGAATCGGGTACCCGGTACCCGATTACCCAGGTACCCGAATTTTACGGGTACCCAAATCCCGAGTACCTGGATTTAATGGGCCGGGACACGAGCCGTTTAAAGAGGTACCCGGATGAACCGGGTACCCGAATCCCGGGTACCCGACAATTCCCACCCCTACATTTCAGCACTATCAAAGGTCAAGGATCCAGCTTAACATCTTAAGTCTTAACTACACCATTATTGCAATTAATGCTACACCATTGATTCATGTTTATGAATAATTAACAGTACGGATCCTCAAATGGCCCTTAATTCCTTCCATTATAAATACCATTGAAACACAGTAAACTCAGTACTTTATTTGTGCTTAATTGAATTCTCTTGTAGAGAGACATATTCAAGTTATTCTCCTACTTAATCATGGAATTTAACCCCATGCATAAATCCGCTGTTTTTGTTCTTGCAGTGATTGTTTGCAGCCATTTGGTTTTCTATGTGAATGGAAGACAAATGAAACCAGTGGTCATCAGCAACAAATAAGACCTCCGTCAACTAAATGCTGAACAAGTATTGCCACCCTCGGGCTTCGAAGACGGTTTTCGGCCATATTCGCCGGGGAACAACGTCCGTGTCGGGCATTCTTTCGAAGAAGATGACAGAGATGATAATGAAGGAACACCGGGAAGTTCTAGCTCCGTTGATGGCAGGCATTCATCGCAAGATTTCAAAC
This sequence comes from Hibiscus tridactylites, assembly GCA_958450335.1. Lineage (NCBI taxonomy): Eukaryota > Viridiplantae > Streptophyta > Magnoliopsida > Malvales > Malvaceae > Hibiscus > Hibiscus tridactylites. The sequence goes on along the minus strand of OY288274.1, from coordinate 75,124,128 downwards.
GTACAAGTCCAGGGCACAGTCCAGGTGTTGGTCATGCTTTTGTAAACAAGAATGTTTCTGAGAAGAATGTGTAGGTGTTTTTCTCCTCAGTTTGATAACTGTAATTACCGGTTAAAGAAATTGTTGTAATAAATATTCACGTAGGAAGTGCATGAGTCCTATCCTACTCCTAGGTTTTTAAAATAGGGAATCGAGTTCAGCTGTAAGAAAACTGCTGGTTTGGTGTTTGTAACTATCATTGTGCATGTGTGTCTATCATTATGCCATGTACTGTACCGTTTGCAATGCTTTCTTTAATCATCTTAATAAATTGTTTCAGATATTTCCAATATATATAGGGATAGGATCCAGTTATACAACTTAAAAATTTTAAATTTTACAGGTTTTTTAGATTGTTGTCATCCATTTTCTCCACCCAACGATCCAAAAAACGTGTAAAACTTAGAAGTTTTTACATTGTGTAAGTGGATCCTAACCCATATATATGTGTGCGCGCGCGCATGATAGGATCCAGTTACACAGTGTAAAACTCTTTAAGTTTTGCATGTTTTATAGGTCGTTAGATGAGTGAAACGGATGAATGAGATTAACAATGTGAAGATTATCACTTGGGAAAAAAGTAAGGAGTTAATCTCAGTCATCCATTTCCCCCATCCAACGATCCAAAAAATGTGTAAAACTTAAAGAGTTTTACACTGTGTAAGTTGATCCTAGCCCTATATATATAGGGTCAAAGCCAAGATTCACTCACGAGAGTTAGACTGCTTAACTTTGAAATGAGTAGTGTCTTAAAAAACAATTAAACTATAAACTTAAGGGAGTTAACAATTTATTTTTCTAATTTTGAAATTAAAGGACTTCAAAAGTAATTAAATTAAAAAAATAGCAGTTAAGACTTAATTTCATTAATTTTAAAATTAACAAGATCCTAAAAATTAATTAAACCGGAATTTTTAGGATGGACAATGACTTAATTATAACATTTTAATAGGGACGTGGACTACATTACAATAATTTCAAAATTAACAATGACTTATAATGCAATTAAACCATAAAAATTGTGACTCCCACAATCAACGTGCATCCGTCCTCTAGCAATTTATATGTGACAAAGCCATCATATTTATCTTATTGCAAGGCTTTAATAATGCATATATCAACAAATTTATGTATTCTTCGTTAAATGATTCAATCCTTTTTCGGTTAAAAAATTGAACAGATGCTCCGACCAATTATAACATGTCACGTGACTTGTTTTAAATTCTTAAATTAATGCTGATTTGATCCCTAGAGTGTACCGTTTTTCTCACTTTAGTTCTTAAAAATGTTTATTAAAATTTATTGATAAGATTTTTATAATAGTTGTGTTTTGACATCTATTGTATGACATTACTGGAGTGTTTATTTTTTATTAAGCTGTATTTTTGTTAATTGAGACCCTCCAATTACACTCAATTCAGTGAAATTTTAGAATGGTCGACTAAACATGTTACATCCGTACAATTAGATATAATTACTCTTAATTTCAATTACCATGCGACTTTTCAAACTCATTATAAACATATTATATAATATAAAGGGTAAAATCATCATTGAACTTTCCTTTTTGACTTATTTTGGTTACTGAACTTTCAAAACGTTCTATTTACTTACTAAATTTTACTTTCTAACCTATTTTGATCACTCTGAATTATTTTATTAATATTTTGATATGACATGTCATATTTTATTATTATTAAATATAAAAATTATTTAAAATAAAAAATAAATTATTTGGGTAAATTACAATTATCAATTTACTCACTGAACTTTATACACTGACATATTTGGTCGCTCCTCCGTTTTCTCATTAACAGCCCGATGACATGGCTTATTTTATTAATACTTGGTTGTGACAAAGATTTTTTTTATTAATATTTGGTTAACGTGTAGGATTTAAAATAATTTTTTTTTCTAAATTCTACCCAAACCCCACCGCATCAACCTCTCATCCCCAAAACTTCACAATCCTATTAAACACCTTACTGCATATTCATCTTCATCGTCTCCTTACTAAACAATGTTTTTTAAGATAATGGTTTTTGAAGTTTGGAGAGAAACCTTGATTTCCTGGTTGGTTTCTCTTTCTTTTTACCGGCTGAGATTGAGGTGGTTGGTTGGTAGCGCCATCGATTCTGTTCCTTGAAGAAACACTTGCTTCGCCGGATGCAGATGCATATGTCAAATTAGACATGTTTTCGTCCAGAACTTGCTGATGTTGTTGTTGGCAGAATGTATACTCTTTCATTTCATCAAATCTTTGGTAACAACGAACGAAGAAGGATATCAAAATGACGGGGGTGACGTTGAGAAGAGCGACAACGACTAGGGTTTTATTTGGGAGAAATAAATGATTTTTATAGGGAAAATTAAAGAAAAGATTTTTATAGGGATATAAAATGACGTCGTTTTGATTCGGTGTGCCATGTCATACTACCGTTAATTATTTAACGGTGGAGTGACCAAAATGGGTCAACCTATAAAGTTCAGTGATTAAATTGATCGTTTTGGAAGTTTAGTGACCAAAATAGGTAGGTGAGTAAAGTTCGGTGATGATTTTTGTAATTTACCAATAATTTAATTTAATTTTAAATTATTTTTATATTTAATAACAATAAAATATGTCATGTTATACCAAAATATTAATAAAATAATTCGAAGTGATCAAAATAGATCAGAAGTCAAGTTTAATGAGTAAATTGAGCATTTTAAAAGTTCAATGACCAAAATAGGTCATAGAGAAAAGTTGAGTGATGATTTAAGTATTTTACTCTAATATAAATATAAATTTAACAATGATCAAAAGTAATTAAATTGTAAACCTCATCGTTATATAATAAGTATATAAATCTTATTTTTATATGATAATCTAGTATATATAAAATAATTATCGTAAATATGTTCTTAATTCTCTATTAAAAAATAAATAAATATGTTTTTAATTCTTTTTTAATTTAAAATAACTTGTTTTTTGTTACAATACATTTTTAATAAATTTTAATTATTATATAACAAAAATATAATCTTATTTATAGTTTCGGTTGGGGTTTAGTTCAAGGTTTGGTTAGGGTCATTCGGGATTTCGGTGGTAACTGTCAAGGACGATGGGAATTGGACGAGGGACAACGGCTTCAGGTGAGTGGCGGCAGCTACAGCTTAGGGCAGTTAGGGTTTTTTGTGTATTAGGTTTTAGGTTTGGGTAATGGGTTGTAATGGGCTATGGGCTTTAAATTTGAGTTGTAATAGGTTTAGGGGGCTGTCATAAAAAGTAGCATATAGCTGCAGAAAGTTGTGTTGAATAAATTGATTTGTTTCAAACTTGAGATATAGCTACAAATTTATTTTTTGTGGCTAGTAAAGAGTTGTTGGATTGATAGCAATATTAAATCATGTCACAAAAATATTATGTTTAAATGCTCATTGGATTGCATTGGAAACTGATTGAATTTGAGGAATCGGACTGCCCAAATTATTTGTAAGTATCTAAAATTGCCTAACATGCTGGAATGAGGGCAATAAAGAGTTGTGGTTGCTGGTTGTATGTTCAATTTATATTTAATGCAACTCAAAGGGCTTCGGCTCAACTCAATTCTTAGAGGGTTTTGGGCTTCGGCTCAACTCCGAGGGTTTTGTGTCACGACCCGCCACCATTCTCTAAGACAACCGAAGCAAAATAAGCATTTTTGGGCGTTCTAAAGCAAGCTTGCACCAAGGAAGGTTTTGGATCGGCCTAGAATGGCCTACATCCATCTTTAGAGTGCTACCATGGTCTAGAATGTTTTGGGAGGTTTTCCAAAAGTCCAGACACACCTAAAACGCCTTGAAAGATTCTAAAAAATTTTCGAAGGTTTTAGAATATTCTACAAGGACCCGAAATGTGCTAGAATCATCTAGAACATTCCAGAAGATTATAGAATGTTATAGAAAATCCTGAAAGACCTGGAAGGATCGAGACTACTCTAGAGATCTCTGGAACTCTCTAGAACATTATGGATAGTTAGGGACATATGTAGAACCTTATAGAGTACTCTAGAATAGCCTAGGACTTGTACATATCTAGGATTATCTAGAATAATCCGCCAAGGGGTGGGTGGCCTATAAATAGGACCACTCTCCCTCATTTGTAACTATCCCATGAAATCCCAAAATCCATCAAAGAATTCCAAGTCTTGTAAGTTCTTTAAGCTTAATACAAGCTTTCTTTCTTAAGTTAAAATTGATCTGGATAATCGAATCCCACCATTTTTTTATTTTAAATTTCTTCTCTTCCAATTTATCTCTGATGGCTGCGAGACTATTTTTATATAGATTCATTTTTCAATTCGCCATATAATATGCTATCATGTTTAGTATCCTAGGTACCCAGCTAAAACAGCAGTAATTAAAGCCGATTTTTATTTTGCTTAAATATTCTTTGCATCGTTTAAAATTAAAATAATAATTATAATAATAATAAAAAATATCTAACATTTTAATAAAATATTAATATGACTTACTTAAATTTTCGTCGGAGACTCTCGGACTTCCTTCCAAATTCTCCCGAATTAAAGACGTTGAAGATAGACTTGCTATCCATCTTCATCACTATTGACGGAGTTGAAATATCTTATTTTTCAAAAAAAAAATTAAAACCCAATCAACTGAACTAAATAAGTTGAAGATTTTGGCAAGAAAAGAGTCATTATTTTTTAGAACTTGGCAATCTAAACTTGATTTTACATAGAGATGTTAAAAAGTTATTACATCCCCGATATAATTTTGCAGGACACAACCACCGAAGCTATGTATTTGACGATGGATGTATCAAATAAAAGACAGAAAGACATAAAATTAAAAAAAGTTCACTTTTCAAATTTATTAAATTGGTTAATATAAATTTTAAAATTAATGATTAATGTACCTGGGCTTCAAATCTTCCTAAGACGGAATCGATCTAAAAATACTAAATGTTAAAGTAAAATTGTCTGAATTATCAATGTATCCACTGACTTCTACTATTCGACCAGAAATATGTTTAACATATTAAGAAAATAATTGTAAAGCAGATTTTTAAACAATTCTATGTTATTTATATCAAACATCATAAAATTTTAGGATTCTACTCGTTTTTATCATTGGATTTTCAATTGCTGCAAATTAGCAATAAGCTTTGGTTCTTAATTATGCCATGAGTGAAATAAGAACATTTTGATACTGATTTTATCACGAATAGCGATCGGTTATGGGCAACGGTTAGCTGTTAGTGGCGGCCGAAAGGTTCAATGCCTAAAATTGATGCGTTTTAAAATTTAGTGGTAAGATTGATACAAAAATTAAAATATTTATATGAAATGTCGTCGTTTTGGTATGATAGCCACATAAATACAAAGTCGTTTTATCGATTTCAAATTCTTTTATGCAGATAGTTGCCATCCCCAAAGGCATTTGTGACCAAATAGATTAGGTACCTTAAAAATTCATTTCAAGAAAATCGTCAAATCACCCTAAACCATTTCCAATAAGATGAAAAAGTGTGGTCAACCGATTGAAACCGGTGGTTTGGGAATATGAAGCATATCACAAAATGAAGTTTTTTGTTGTTGCTAATATTGAGATTTTACCTCTTGATGAACAAATATTTTCTATACGTGCAAATACTAGTATTTAATCTCAAACATTAATTTAAATCCATCTAATGATCTTAAATTAACGTAAAATTAAATTTGTTTTACATAATATAAGTGAATATTAACCAATATATACTATTTTTTTTGAAGAGAAACCGACTGAACTTTATTGCATTCATTTAAACCATCTTACAAGGCCCAAAGCCAAGAGCCCAGGAGACTAAAGGACGCACAACAGGAAAGGAAACAACTAGACAAATAAACAATGGTCAGGCCGGCAGACACACTCCGATCATCTCTGTGAGGAAGAAAACGCTATGAAGCTGGAGTTGTCCAAATAAGGTCGGGGTAAAGATAAAAAAAACCCCATCTGAAAGAAGTGAGCAACGCTCCTCATGGTGGGAAAAACAACCTAGAATCCGCAGCAGCAGCCGCCATAACCGACGGAGGAGCCTCCTCAACCCAAAACCGGTCCTCCGACGACGGTAAGCCCTCCATCGCCATCCTATGAGCTGCTTTATTTGCTGATCTATGCGTGAATTGAAACATGCAACTGCCGAAACTAGCAGATAACATCTTACCGTCATGGATGTAGGAGCTGATTTCCGACCTATCTCGGTCGGGAGACTGGAGTTTGGTGGTGACGGATTTAGCGTCGCCCTCAAGGATCACAGAGGAAAACCCCAAATCTGAAGCAAACTGGAGACCCAGCGTTGCTGCTAGAGCCTCCACCGCAAAGGAGGAAGCCACGTGGAGGTGAACACGGTAACACGAACCCAAAATTTGTCCGTTTTCATTTCGAATAATCACTCCCGAGCATGACCTATTTCCATTTGTCTTGAATCCTGCATCGAAATTGATCTTAACAAACGGGGCGGTCGGAGGGATCCAAGGGCTTGATGCAGACAAAAATGGGGCGGAGCTAACTGGTTCTATCGCATCCAACTCCCTGCAATAGCCTTGAACAAAGGTAAAAATCTCCCTTGCAGTTTGTGTTTTACCTTCATGTAACAATTTGTTTCTGGCTGTCCACAAAGCCCAAATGGCTATAATGATAATTCGTCTCTTTGAATGAGGATAATAATCAAATAACCAGGCAAGCCATTCTTTGAAATTTAAAGTGTTAACCATATTAGGCCACTCAAACCGTAGAATACGCCAAAGATTAGCTGCAAACGGGCAATCTCTCGTGACATGTAATGTTGATTCCACGGCACCATTACATCTGAGGCATAGAGGATCCTGAGCGATACGTCTATAGCATAGGTTCTGCTTCGTAGGCACAAAGTCATGCAAAAACTTCCATGTAGCAATCTTGATCTTAGAGGGGCATGGTATTTTCCATAAATGATTGAATATCTTGTTACTATCTGTAGGTGGGGAATTAGGGGTAGTTAGAATCTTATAACCACTTCTAACGGAGTAAATACCCGAACGCTCACCAGCCCAGACTTGTACATCAGGATAAGGTATAGCCGGCAACGGAATGCGTAGGATAGCTTCCGAGTCCAGACTATTAAAATTTTCCCTGATTAATTCAGGATCCCACTGATTAGCCAGACTATTAAAAGCTTCCGAGACCAAGTTTATACCTGGAACCTGTGGGGAGCATATGCTTTTCCTTGGCAAGCCCGGTAGCCAGAAGTCACTCCATACGGAAATACTCAAACCCGAGCCCACTCTAACCAATATATACTATTAGAATAATTGCTTTATGATTTTTTTAATATAAACTATATATATATATGTACCTATTAAATCAATGGATTAATTGCTTTGTTACAATTTCTTTAAAAATTAAACCGAATAAGTCAAATTACTATTTTTTCAAGAGAAACCATATGTGTTTTATCCATCAAAATAAAATAAAAAATGTAACACCTTATACCTGCCTATGCGTTATACCTAAGTTACCAAAGATTATCATAACATATATATGTGACATGTATTCAGTTTTCATAAAAATCAGACATCACTATAGAGCAATCACGATAATGATAGATAAAAACATATCCATTCTAAAGTCCCGTAACGATGATACTCACATACCATCGAATCATCTGTCAAGTACATAATCTAAAACCATTTCAAAGTTTAAGTTACAAAATAACGCCATCATGGCTAACTAGTAAAGTATATCATAACAAAATATAGGCTCATGTCACCCAAAATAGACAGTATGGCGGATAAGAACATTACAACAAAAGTATAGTAAGAATGTGTCGATCCTCCAAGTGCCAAGTCCACGGGTAGCCTATCCAAAAGTATCTGAAAGGGGAAAGTTTGGGGGTGTGAGCTAGGAAGCTCAGTGTGTTCCGATAAGTGCAAAGAAACACACACATATATATATATATAGTTCAGATATGCATCAGACAATACAACATGCCATAAGAGCAACCAAGGTTCCATTTTAACCTATCTACCCTCCAACCGAACACCAAAATGCAATTCCCCATGAACTGCATACCGAAGGACTTATCCTAGGCCCGAAGGCGTAGGAGCCTACCAGAAAGTCTTACCCTAGGCCCATTGGGCGTAGGAGCTTAACCGAAGGTTTTACCAGCTGGATCAGGGCTGTACCTGCAGACACTTCAATCATATCCCAAAAGTATACCCCAAGCAGAGCAATTCAGTTCAATATACTATCAACAGAGCTCAGACATCAGACATATAACATTTCTATCATTTAGAGATCAGATATTTCTATTTCAGATCAGACATGAGGCATACCTTCTAACATATCACAATAAACATACTTTCATTACATTATAGTCATGCTTTTCAAACAGAAGGTAATCATGCTTTTCAAACAGAAATCATGCCTTCCACTAGTCATGCATTTCAAGTACAAGTATAATTTATAACATTCAGTGAATCGTAACGGGACCCATGTATACATATATATATATATATATATATATATATATATATATATATATAACAGAAATGTAGCACACATGAAACACACCTCAAAAGCTGGTCAGCAAATCTATCGGGCTCCTGTCTCGCTACGGTCTGCCGCTGAGCTAGATCCTAAATCAATAAAGGACCATAGTTACTACAAGGAATAAGTGTTAACTCTATTAGCTTACAAGGTTCACAGATTCATACTAGTAACTATCGGAACGCGCGGAGGAGCAGATCGGGAGGAACTAGGCTGAGCAGACGAACGGTCAGGGGAGTCTTGATTACCTCCAACAGATAAAAGCGTGTATTAGACATTTATTCGATTTACTGATATCTGAATGGAATAATCAAGTACATATGCATGATTTGGGTTTAAGGTCAGATTCGGAGGTCTTAGAGTCGGAATTTCGCAAAACGGGCTTCAAAAACGGACTCAGGACGTCGAGAAACATAAAATAGGGCTTTTTCGGAAATTTTGACTTTTTGGTCAAAGTCAACGCTGACGTCAGCAGTCAAAGTCAACGCTGACGTCAGCATGACGTCATCAGACAAGGTCAACTGAGTTGACTTGGCGTGTTAACTCACTGAGTCAACTCAGGCGAGTTGACTCACTGAGTTGACTCGGCGAGTTGACTCAGCCGAGTCGGTTCGGGTTATAGGCGGGTCGGGTCTGACTTGGGTTTGGGTCAACCGGTCTGGTCGGTTAAGGCCGGTTCAGGCCGGTTCACTTACCCCAAACGGAGGTGTCACCGGAAGCTGCTGGAAAAGTCGCCGGCGACGCGTTTAGTTGCGATTCTGCCGAGAAAAGCTAGATCGTTAGCCCAAGGTCTTAACCCACTCAAAATTATCCGAAAATAAGTCGGAATGTCGCCGGAATTTACCTAAAAAGACCCACGACGGCCGAAAATCACGTAGCTCCGATGATGGGCTTACCGGTGTCGGACGGGCGAGAGATCGACTGGGTTTTGATCAGCTCGACGAGTGGAGCGTCGTCGTACCGACGACCAGTCAAGACGGCGGCAACATGGACGGGAAATCGGAGGCGGTCCAATTCGAACTAAAGCTCAACTTCTGAAACAAACGGAGGCACGGAAGGGCGCGTCACCGACGGCAAAGGCCCAGAGCGGCAAGGTGAGTTCGCCGGCACAGGCGGTGACGCACACCGGACGGCGGTGTGGACGGCCAAAGGTTGCCGAAATCTGGGGAGAGGGATTTGTGAGGGAGATGAGGGGACGGTTCTGATTTCGAAGGTGGGTGAAAATTAATTACGGGTAGGTGAAGAGGCAGATAAAGTTTAATATGTTCGGAGTTATATTTTAACTAAGTTAAAATATAATATTTGGTAAGCTTTAACAGAAATGAGCCTTTAGCTCAACGGTAGGAACATTGAATGGTGAGGGGTGAGGTCGCGGGTTCGAGCCTCCACACCCTCACCTAGATTTCTTTTTTTTTTTAGCATACAAATATATATATATATATATATATATATTTATCAGGGTGTTACAACTCTCCCCACCTTAAGAAAATTTCGTCCTCGAAATTTACCTGAATCAAACAGATGAGGAAACTGCTCCCTCATGGATCCTTCGATCTCCCAAGTAGCCTCTGCAGGGCTACGATTGCTCCACAGGACTTTAACCATAGGGATACGTCTGTTCCTCAGAACCCTCTCGTCTGAGTCTAGAATCTGTATTGGTTCCTCCTCGTAGGACAAGTCTGGCCTCAACTCCACATCCTGGACCTGAATGACATGGCTCGGATCAGGATGGTACTGCCTCAATATGGACACATGAAAGACATCGTGGATACGGTTAAGCTGGGGAGGCAACTCAAGCTGATAGGCAACTGGCCCAACTCTTTTCACAATACGATAAGGCCCAATAAATCTCGGACTCAGCTTACCCTTTTTCCCAAACCTCAGAACTTTCTTCCATGGTGATACTTTTAGAAAAACCTGATCACCGACCTCAAACTCGATATCCTTCCTTCTCCGATCAGCATAAGACTTCTGTCTATCAAACGCCTCCTTCAGACGGTCACGAATCAATCTGACAGTCTCTTCGGTCTCTTGGATCAACTCCGGACCCAAAGTCTTCTTATCATACAACTCAGTCCAACATGTAGGAGTTCGGCACTTGCGACCATACAAAGCTTCGTAAGGTGCCATGCGAATACTAACCTTGTAACGCCCCGGTTTTGGGCTCAGAAGTTTTGGTGTTGACCGGTTCGGTCAAAGTGCTGGTCGAATATAAAAGAGTGAATTTAGGAAAGCCTAGTTCGGGTTGCATTAAAAATATGGAAAAATGTTCTAAAATCATCTTTTAATATATATGAGTGAACTGTGAAATCAATTTTGGAAAATGAGGTTCGGAAGGTTGACATTTTGGCTAGTGACCAAAATGTAATTTTTGAAAGTTGCGGGACAGTTTTATAAAGGATTGAAACTTTGAATCTTTAAGGAGCTATTATTCCAAAAAGGATTTCTCCAGATTTTTCTAAGATATTTTAAGTCTAAAATCTGATTTTTAAGATTAAGAAAGGGAGGGAAATCATTTTAACCAATTTCCAACTAATTTTCCATTTTCTCTCAAATTCTCTTTTCTCTCATTTTCTCTCAACCCAAACAAGATTCTCCAGATTTCTTTCTCTGATTTTGACATCTTAATCCCTCATTTCAACTCTCATTTGATTCCTAGACATCTCATCATCAAAACCTCTCAATTTACAAGTTGATTCATCAAGCATTTTGGCTCTAAAATGGAGAAATTCAAGTTTGGAGGTAAGAACGTCCTTCTCCTCTAAACTATCAGTTCTTTACTGAAATTCCTAAGTTCTCAATCCTTGATTTATGTTTTATTAAAGGCTTTTCAATTGAGATCTTGATTTTTGTCTAAAATGCAAGATTTGGTGATTTTGGTGAAATTTTCGTGTGATCTGTTTAAGCAGGGTTTTGAGGTGTTAAATTGATGTTAAATGAATGCTAAAATGATTAGAAGTTGAGGTTTAATCAATGCAATCCCGGATAGGTTGAATTTCCTAAGTTTGGCTTGAGTTTTTGGTTGTTTTTGGAGTGTTTTTGGCGATCTGTTATACCTGGAGGTATAAGGACGTGGTTGTGATCATTTTGCATGTTATTTGATGTATAAAAATGGTTAGAAGTGATGGATCTTGGCTGGGTTAAGTTTTGGAAGTGTTTGGAGGTGATTTCGGTTGTGTTTGGTAGCCAAATTGCTAGTTTTGTGATGAGCAGCGAGTTGTGTTGTTGTTGCTGGTGTTTTAATGCATATGGATGCATTAATGTTCTGTTTTTGTGTGCTTGAAACAGGGGAGGTTGATCCTTGAGCTTTGGAGGTGTTTTCGGAAGGTTTCGGAAGGTTTCGGAAGCTTGTTGGCTAGCTTTGTTTGGTTATCGGTGAGTGAAGTTGGGATTTCAGCTTTTAAAACAAGGTTTGAAGGTTTTTGGGAGCTTAGTTTAAGTCTAAACAACTTTGCTAAGCTCAAGAGTAAGTGAAGGGGTTTTTGCTTTTGAATTGTGTGTGATTTGGTTTTTAAATCAATTGTGGTTGATGATTGATATGCATATATTTATGCATGGTTTAATTCTGTTTTGTAAGCATGTTTTAGCATGGTTAAATGCTGGTTTTGAAAGCCATTTGAAAAGGATGCTCAAGGTAAGGGATCCTTGGTTTTGTTTATGGAAATTGTGATTTTTTTGCATAGTGTTGCATGTTGATCAATGGCTTTGTTTGATGCTTTAAAACAGTGAATTAATGATGATTAATGATAGTTTTGCATATTGGTTATACATGTGTGTCATTGGATTAATGATGGTTTGCATATTGGTTATGCATGTGAAACATTGAGCTATTATTGTGATGGTCTTGCATTATGTTTATGCATGTGGAACATTGGATATTATGGTAAGATGGTTATGTTGGCAAGTGTTGTAAGTGGTTCTTGGTTCGTTGATCGGGTATAATTAGCCGGCTATAGGATTGGGTGCACCGTGAATAAAGTCGCCTTGGAGGTGGAGTGGTCAAGTGTGGACCGGGTAAGGTGGAGGGTGTGCCTACGGGAGGACCTCGGTTGCTTAAGGTCGGTGGAGGTTGTTGCCCACGGGAAGACCTTGGTTGAGTAAAGGTTATAAGGTGGTTAAAAGTCCTTATGTGAGAACCTTGTACTTGTTGAGATCACAATGGCAATGGTTAAGTCCATGTGTGGATCTTGTGTGTGATGTCCCGGATCTCGTTAGATGATGTCTACAACTACCAATCGGTTATGCAAAGGTTGTATGGTGTTGAAAGTCCATACGGGAAGACCTTGTGCATGTCAAGGGTGTATGGCGGTTGGAAGTCCATACATGGGAACCTTGGGGAAAGCTAAGGTTGTATGGTGTTTAAAAGTCCATACATGGGAACCTTAGGATGTTGAGGTCAAGTGGAGGTTGTTGCCCACGGGAGGACCTTGGATTGGGTAGTGTGTAGGGAGCGTAGGGACAACGCTCGGAATCCGCGTATCCGATCGAATTGATAAGTTGGAAAGTGAATGTGGTTGATCTCTTGGAAGCCAATATAATGTTCTTGATCTTGTGAAGCATGAGATGCTTGAAAGGATGCATGGTTGCATGTGAAGCATGGGATTGCTTGAATTGATGCATGGTTGCATGTGAAGCATGAGATGCTTGAGTTGATGCATGTTTACATGTGAAGCATGGGATGCTTGGAAAAGGGTGCATTGTTGCATGAATAGTTAATGATGCTAGTGGAAGCATGTTACTTGTATGTTGAACAAGTGTTGGTTATCATTTGATAAAAGATGTATGAGAGCATGAGTTACCTTTGTTGCATTGGAGTCTTGTGTGACTTGTTTTTAAAGGCATGTGATGATGATGTTATGGTTTTATGTTGCCTTGATTAAATGCATGAAATGGATAAATTGAACTATGGTTTTAAATGGTCTCTCACTTGTTATGGCTTTCAAGTTTATGAAAGGTATGTTGAAATGGAAGTGTTTTTCCATGGTTTTATGTAAGCTTACACATGGTGTTTATGCATGATTTGAGCTTGATGTTGAAAGAGTTTTCAAACATGGTTTTGGAAAGCAAATCGGGTTTGTTTTAAGGTGTTTTAAAGACCCGCTGCATTGATGGTGTTTTGGTTTCGAGCATTCCTCACTAAGCATTATGTGCTTACGCTCCTTTTTGTCCATCAATGCAGATTCTTGAAGTTTGGGCAGCAAGGAGCAAGGGATTCAAGGTGGACTCCAATGGAGATGTATGTCTCGGTGAATAGCTATAGTTAATAAGGGCAATGGGGTAGAATCTCTCGGATTGTTGTTTTTTGTGAACGTGTATGTGGATCATGAATGTTCATATGCTGTTGTTAATGTTGTTGAACATGAATTGGCTTAATTGTGGTTGCTTTGGAAAGGTTTATGCTTAAATGGATAGCTTGAATAGGAAGCATGCCATTGAATTTGGGGCTTTTCATATGTGTTGGTTATATGTTGAACTGATGATGCATTTATGGTCTCTGCATGTTGTTTATCTTTGAGGAATGATTTGGTGTTGTTAATTTGATGTTTGAAGCATGATTGATGCTGTTTTCGAGTTGTTTCTAGGCAGGGGTATCGATACTCGGGCTTGGGGTATCGATACACCTGAGCCAATTATGCAAGTTTCAGGCCAGGGGTATCGATACTGATGAACAAGTATCGATACCATATGAGTGGAGTATCGATACTGGGGGGAGGGTATCGATACCCTTGCTAGAATTTGGTTACTGCCTTCCCCGTGTATCGATACTACACGTGGCGTATCGATACCGGACCGTTAAAATCAGTTAAAAGTATCTTTTATGTTTCAAAATGTTTGCGTTTTGGTCCCGAAACTTGTTTGTGCAATTGTGTGTGTTTGGGAGGTCCGTTTGAGCTGAAATTTGGCAGGGAAGCATGAAACATGATTAATTTTAAGTTGGTAACTTAAAATCTGGTTAAATCCTTAAAGTTTTCTGAAGTTACAATTTGGTCCCTAAAGTTGTAATTTGTTCAATTGGGTCCATGTTTGATCTCTGATGTTTGTGATCTTTGAGCATGTTGTTTGTGTGAACACATCTAAGGTTAATGTGCATCTAGATAAGATTAAAAAGAAAAAAAAAGGGTCGTTAATCAAGGTTGACTTTCGGGTTGACTTTGGTTTTCCCCGTGTAATCTTCGTAGTTCGGGTCAACCGTCTAGGCCGGGCTACGGGGGTTACAAACCTGATAGCTGTTATTATAAGCAAACTCGGCTAAGGGCAAGAAGTCTTCCCAACTACCGCGGAAGTCTATCACGCACCCCCTCAACATATCTTCAAGAACCTGAATTACCCTCTCAGACTGACCATCGGTCTGTGGATGGAAGGATGTGCTGAAATTCAAACGTGTACCCAAAGCATTTTGCAAAGCCGACCAGAAATGAGAAGTGAACCTCGGGTCTCGATCAGATATAATAGATAAGGGTACACCATGCAACCTGACAATCTCTGAGATATACAGTTTAGCCAGCTTCTCCAGAGAATAAGTAACTCGTACAGGAATAAAGTGAGCTGACTTAGTGAGTCGATCAACAACAACCCAAACAGAATCCTTTTTAGAAGGAGTTAGAGGCAACCCGGTAACGAAATCCATCGTGATACGCTCCCACTTCCACTCAGGAATCTTAATGGGCTGTAGCAAACCAGAAGGATGCTGATGTTCTGCTTTGACTTGCTGACAAGTCATGCACTTCGATACGTAATCTGATATATCCTTCTTCATGCCCTCCCAACGGTAGCTTTGCTTCAGATTCTGGTACATCTTGTCTCCACCAGGATGCATGGCATATGGGCTACTATGAGCCTCGCTGAGTATGGCTCGCTTTAGGTCAGCATCATCAGGAACGCAATAACGACCCTTGAAGCACAGAACGCCATCCTGATCGAAGGCATATACGGATGTGGATCCTTGCTCAACTTGCTGTATAACTGAAAGTAGGGAACTGTCTAAGAGTTGCTTGGCCTTAATCTCATCGGCCAAAGTCGGTTTAACTTGCAATTCCGCTAGCAAACTGCCATCGCTAAAAATGCTCATCCTGGCAAACAGGGATCTCAGGTCGGATATGGCCTTACGACTCAAGGCATCAGCAACGACATTGGCTTTTCCCGGATGGTACTCAAACACACAATCATAGTCCTTCAGAAGTTCCACCCAACGACGTTGCCTCATATTTAAATCCTTCTGGGTGAGGATATACTTTAAGCTTTTGTGATCAGTAAAGATATAACACTTCTCTCCGTAAAGATAGTGTCTTCAAATCTTCAGAGCAAAGATCACTGCAGCTAACTCGAGGTCATGGGTCGGATAGTTACACTCATGAGGTCGTAACTGACGTGATGCATAAGCGATAACCTTCCCATCTTGCATCAGTACACAACCGAGCCCGGAGTGTGAAGCATCACTGTACACTGAGAAGTCCTTTCCAGACTCAGGTTGTGTAAGAACCGGGGCTTGAGTCAAGGCTGCCTTCAGTTTCTCAAAACTAGCTTGCTGGGCATCAGACCAAACAAAAGGAACATTCTTCCTCAAAAGCTTTGTCAAAGGGGTGGCTATGATGGAGAAGCCCTCGACAAAGCGTCGGTAGTATCCAGCCAAACCCAAAAAGCTACGGATCTCAGAGACATTCTTGGGCTGCTTCCAATTGGTAATGGCCTCGATCTTACTTGGATCAACCTGAATGCCTCGAGCAGATACAACATGTCCCAGAAATGTCACTTCTTTGAGCCAAAATTCACACTTGCTCAACTTAGCATACAAACGATTCTCTCTCAATGTTTGTAGAACAATTCTCAAGTGCTCAACATGCTCCGTCTCTGTCCGAGAATAGACCAAAATATCGTCAATGAAAACCACAACAAACTGGTCTATAAAGGGTCGGAACACACGATTCATCATGTCCATAAAAGCAGCTGGTGCATTAGTAAGACCAAAGGGCATCACTTGAAACTCGTAATGCCCGTATCTGGTACGGATGGCCGTCTTAGCAACATCAGAATCTTTTATTTTCAATTGATAATACCCAGATCGAAGATCAATCTTCGAGAAAACAGTGGCTCCCCGAAATTGGTCAAATAGGTCATCAATCCTGGGTAACGGATATTTGTTCTTCACAGTCAACTTATTCAACTTCCGGTAATCAATACACAACCGGAGTGAACCATCTTTCTTCTTCACGAAGAGAACAGGAGCTCCCCAAGGTGAAGAGCTAGGTCGGATAAAGCCTCGGTCCAAAAGCTCTTGCAACTGGACTTTTAACTCCTTAAGCTCTTTAGGGGCCATACGATACGGATTCATGGATACAGGCGCAGACCCTGGATAAGTCTCAATTTCGAACTCAACATCCCTGTCTGGTGGTAGCCCGGGTAACTCTTCTGGGAAAACATCAGGAAACTCGCTAACGGTGCGAATGTCCTCAATTTTAGACAAAGAGCCCTTCGTGTTCAAGAGACAAGCAATGAAGGTTTCATATCCTTTCCGGATCATCCTACCAGCAGTCAGAGAGGATACCACATTGGACAAGTAACCTCGACGCTCTCCGACTAAGATCACTGATTGGTCATCTGAAGTCTTCAAGGTAGCCCTTTTTTACTCACAATCCAGACTAACCCGATGCTCCGTCAGCCAATCCATACCCAGAATCAAATCGAACTCCTCCAACGGAAGTTCCATGAGATCGGCCAGAAAGATCTCCCCATGAACCTCAAGAGGACATCGCCTAAGTACTTTGTCCACAATCACTGACTGACCCACTGGGCTCATGACTGTAACAACACTCCTTGTGGCTTCTAAGGGAATCTGAAGGTCTCGGGATACGGATCTTGAAATGTAGGAGTGGGTGGACCCATTGTCGAGTAATGCAAAGTATGGAACAGAATAAATGGTAAAGGTACCTGCAATAACATCTGGCTCGTCCCTGTCATCCCGGCGTCTGGTGGCATACACAAGTGCCGGCTGTCTAGCCTCAGATAAAACTGGTCCTCCACTCTGATATGATCGAGCTCTGGTGTCAGTCCTAGCAGCAGATGCAGAAGGTCTACCCTGACTACGACCCCTAGCTGGAGTCTGAACAGAAGCCTGTGATCGGGCAGGAGTCTGAGGTGATGCTCGATAAGAAGATGGTGGAACAGGGCAACCCTTCAAGAAATGATCTCCAGAACCGCAACGGAAACATGTGCCCGCCTTCCTCCTACACTCCCCTTGATGCCATTTGCCACAATGCTCACAAAGAGGTGCCTTAGAAAAACTTGATGAACCACCTCGACTAGCTGTCGAGGGCTGAGGGGCTGGAGGCCTAGAACCGGTGTCACTCCTCGGAGGTGCAGAAGTGCGAGCCTTCTTACTTGCCCGTGCTGAAAACTCAGTGCTAGAAGGCCTCCTAGATCGGTCTCGATCTACTCTGTCGCTCTCAGTGGTCATTAACTCAACTTCCTCTAAATCTTTTGCCAACTCGGTCACCTTATCAAAATCCTTATCTAGGTGGCCGATAACCTGTACGCACAACTCATGACGGAGTCCGAGTGCAAACTTGCGGCATTTTTCTTTTTCTGTGGGCACCAAACTGGATCCAAACCTCAAGAGGTCTAAAAACCTCGTCTCATACTCAGATACAGTCATATCCCCCTGTGTCAGAGTCCTAAATTGCTCTTGCATCTGTCTCATATAACGCTCTCCAATAAAACGGCTCTTGAAGCGTTCTTTGAAGAAGTCCCATGTCAGACGAGTAGCAGAGACGCTACTCACAACAGACTCCCACCAAGTTCGTGCACTCCCATAAAGCAGTGAAACAGCTCCCAAATATTTCTTCGGCGGCTCAAGGCCCAACGAATCCATGCGTCTCTCAAGATCATGAAGCCACTCTTCTGCCTCAGTCGGGGCTCCACCAGTAGGACCATCAAAGGTCTTAGCCCCGTTAGTGATTAGGGTCTGAGAGATAGGAACTTCAGGCACAACCCCCGCAGCTCTAACTGCACCATGAATCAGTTGTAAAAACTGCCTGCTAAGAGCCTCATCAGACACTATTGTGGATGGCTCGGTTCGGGGTGCGGGTGCTCCTCTAACCGGAGTCGTCATATCGATACCAGAGGTAGGTGGTGGATCAACCGGGGCTGTAGGACTTCTAGGGGCAGGAGGATCTTCTGAGGCCGGAGGATTGTTAGCTACATTGTCAAGCGGGTCGGAAAACCTAGCAGGTCGACCTCGCCTCCGAGCAGGTCGAGAACCACGTCTAGTACTCATCTGTTGGTCTCGGCTCTACAAAAAGAAGAACCTAAGGTCAGAACTGGCATTGGAGTACCGAACACAATTTAAACATATAAAACTTGGTGACATGGCCCTTTTTTTTCTGAAAATATATAAGTATTTAAATCGTTTTATAAAACATAGCATTTAGGACCCACTCACAGTCCGAGGTTTATAAAACCAAAAGCTCTGATACCAATTAAATGTAACACCTTATACCTGCCTATGCGTTATACCTAAGTTACCAAAGATTATCATAACATATATATGTGACATGTATTCAGTTTTCATAAAAATCAGACATCACTATAGAGCAATCACGATAATGATAGATAAAAACATATCCATTCTAAAGTCCCGTAACGATGATACTCACATACCATCGAATCATCTGTCAAGTACATAATCTAAAACCATTTCAAAGTTTAAGTTACAAAATAACGCCATCATGGCTAACTAGTAAAGTATATCATAACAAAATATAGGCTCATGTCACCCAAAATAGACAGTATGGCGGATAAGAACATTACAACAAAAGTATAGTAAGAATGTGCCGATCCTCCAAGTGCCAAGTCCACGGGTAGCCTATCCAAAAGTATCTGAAAGGGGAAAGTTTGGGGGTGTGAGCTAGGAAGCTCAGTGTGTTCCGATAAGTGCAAAGAAACACACATATATATATATATATATAGTTCAGATATGCATCAGACAATACAACATGCCATAAGAGCAACCAAGGTTCCATTTTAACCTATCTACCCTCCAACCGAACACCAAAATGCAATTCCCCATGAACTACATACCGAAGGACTTATCCTAGGCCCGAAGGCGTAGGAGCCTACCAGAAAGTCTTACCCTAGGCCCATTGGGCGTAGGAGCTTAACCGAAGGTTTCACCAGCTGGATCAGGGCTGTACCTGCAGACACTTCAATCATATCCCAAAAGTATACCCCAAGCAGAGCAATTCAGTTCAATATACTATCAACAGAGCTCAGACATCAGACATATAACATTTCTATCATTTAGAGATCAGATATTTCTATTTCAGATCAGACATGAGGCATACCTTCTAACATATCACAATAAACATACTTTCATTACATTATAGTCATGCTTTTCAAACAGAAGGTAATCATGCTATTCAAACAGAAATCATGCCTTCCAGTAGTCATGCATTTCAAGTACAAGTATAATTTATAACATTCAGTGAATCGTAACGGGACCCATGTATACATATATGTATATATATATATATATATAACAGAAATGTAGCACACATGAAACACACCTCAAAAGCTGGTCAGCAAATCTATCGGGCTCCTGTCTCGCTACGGTCTGCCGTTGAGCTAGATCCTAAATCAATAAAGGACCATAGTTACTACAAGGAATAAGTGTTAACTCTATTAGCTTACAAGGTTCACAGATTCATACTAGTAACTATCGGAACGCGCGGAGGAGCAGATCGGGAGGAACTAGGCTGAGCAGACGAACGGTCAGGGGAGTCTTGATTACCTTCAACAGATAAAAGCGTGTATTAGACAATTATTCGATTTACTGATATCTGAATGGAATAATCAAGTACATATGCATGATTTGGGTTTAAGGTCAGATTCGGAGGTCTTAGAGTCGGAATTTCGCAAAACGGGCTTCAAAAACGGACTCAGGACGTCGAGAAACATAAAATAGGGCTTTTTCGGAAATTTTGACTTTATGGTCAAAGTCAACGCTGACGTCAGCAGTCAAAGTCAACGCTGACGTCAGCATGACGTCATCAGACAAGGTCAACTGAGTTGACTTGGCGTGTTAACTCACTAAGTCAACTCAGGCGAGTTGACTCACTGAGTTGACTCGGCGAGTTGACTCAGCCGAGTCGGTTCGGGTTATAGGCGGGTCGGGTCTGACTTGGGTTTGGGTCAACCGGTCTGGTCGGTTAAGGCCGGTTCAGGCCGGTTCACTTACCCCAAACGGAGGTGTCACCGGAAGTTGCCGGAAAAGTCACCGGCGACGCGTTTAGCTGCGATTGTGCCGAGAAAAGCTAGATCGTTAGCCCAAGGTCTTAACCCACTCAAAATTATCCGAAAATAAGTCAGAATGTCGCCGGAATTTACCTAAAAAGACCCACGACGGCCGAAAATCACGTAGCTCCGATGATGGGCTTACCGGTGTCGGACGGGTGAGAGATCGACTGGGTTTTGATCAGCTCGACGAGTGGAGCGTCGTCGTACCGACGACCAGTCAAGACGGCGGCAACACGGACGGGAAATCGGAGGCGGTCCAATTCGAACTAAAGCTCAACTTCTGAAACAAACGGAGGCACGGAAGGGCGCGTCACCGACGGCAAAGGCCCAGAGCGGCAAGGTGAGTTCGCCGGCACAGGCGGTGACGCACACCGGACGGCGGTGTGGACGGCCAAAGGTTGCCGAAATCTGGGGAGAGGGATTTGTGAGGGAGATGAGGGGACGGTTCTGATTTCGAAGGTGGGTGAAAATTAATTACGGGTAGGTGAAGAGGCAGATAAAGTTTAATATGTTCGGAGTTATATTTTAACTAAGTTAAAATATAATATTTGGTAAGCTTTAATAGAAATGAGCCTTTAGCTCAACGGTAGGAACATTGAATGGTGAGGGGTGAGGTCGCGGGTTCGAGCCTCCACACCCTCACCTAGATTTCTTTTTTTTTTAGCATACAAATATATATATATATATATTTATCAGGGTGTTACAAAAAATCACCCAAATAAATTATTTTCGAAGGGTTAACATGGTTTCCCACCTATCTTATTTACATTGTCAAATGTTGCATCCCTATTTTGGAGAACATATTTTATAATAATTCTTGGGCAAATTAATCAATTGATGCAAATTTAGAAATGAGGTTCGGTTCTTAATTAAGTCACCAAATTGGTAACCCATTAACAACTCGATGACACGACATTTAAGCACTGCCATGGAAGCCAAAAAAACATCATTTTTATTTAATTTCATCCTCTTCATTTAAGTTATTTTCTCTCATTTTCTGTCGTCGTCAAAAACCACTACTTTGTAACGTCTTTTGTCGATACCCTAAATACCAATCAGCACGTCTTGTCATCCTCATTACTTTTTGGATTTTCAAATACTGTAAATTTAGTAATAAGTTTTTGAGAAAACTACCACAGTGAGTCAGTGACCACCCAACTATTGGTCGCAGCTTGTTTTTACCACTCAACTAAAAAATTTAAAATTTGATCTCCCAACTATTTAAATAGACCTATTTTGACCACTAGCGGTTAAAATCTAACGAAAAGTTGACGTGGCAGTTGAAGTAAAATTTATATAATTATACTTTTAGTCCCTATTAATTACATATTATATCAATTTGATCTTAAGGGAAAAGCCAAGGTGTAACCACTACACCAACTGCTCTTTATTGATATAAGCTGCACCATTTTTTATTTATCTTATAATGAAGTAAGTGCTAGGAAAAAAAAAGAAAAATGTTTGAAAAAAAACTCGAACATGGGTCACATGAGATATATAAAAATACGCATATTATTAAAGTCAAGGTTTAACAAATACAGATTCCGGAAATGTTTGGAGTGGTTTGTCATGTCGCAAATGCACAAACACAAGAAAGATCTTATTCAAAAGACTGTTGATGTTGAGATTCGATCCTTTATGTCACCTCTTAGCGATGACCGGATTAATCAACTGATTAAATCCCGGGTTCGAATTCAAGTTCCTTAATATGTCTTATAACAAAGAAAAGAAAAAATGTGAGGGTCTCAAGCATACCAGTTCACTCCCATAATATTGGACAATATTTGGATGTGACAACTCACTAAGAAAGGATATCTCTTGTTTACATGAGAAAGAAAAGATTATAATCAATAACCCCAGACATTGCCATGAAACAAAGATGTTAATTAAGACAGTGAAATTTTGTAAAAAAAAAATTGCTCAGAATGTTGTTTGTCTGTCAAGAAAACCAAACAAACCTGGTTGAGTTGTTTGAGACATTCTTTGAATGTTTGATCATCTGTGATGACCTTAACTTCCTTCATTGCACTCATTGTTCCATTTTCACTGTTGGCAATTAGTATACAGAATATGTAAGAAAATGGTTTCTTCACTTTAATTCTTTCAAACATTTGTGAAAGGGAACTGGAATGTATGAATTTTTACCTATTAAATCTAGCATAAACATGTCCAAACGTCCCTCTTCCTAGAAGCTTTCTTTTCTTCCATTTGGATGGCGATTTTCTAATTTAAGGCTGTAAGAATAGCCAGATGACAAACCACTCCACACATTTTTGGAATCTGTATTTGTTAAACCTTGACTTTTGTAATATGCGTGTTTTTATATATATCATGTGACCCATATTCGAGTCTCCTTTCAAATATTCTTTTTTCTTTTTTCCCTAGAACTTACTTTTTTATACAATATATAAAAAAATGCGGCAACTTATATTAATGAAGAGTAGTTGGTGTAGTGGTTAAGCATTGGCTTTTCCCCTAGAGGTTATAGGTTCAAACTACACTAGGGCATTTTCATCCTTTCTCTTGATTTTTCTTAGTGGTTAGAGGTTAGAGGTTAGAGGTTATAGGTTACATAATATTGGAGAAATATATATACATAATATTAGTTAAATTAAATTAAATTCATCCAATCGAGTGATGACACGTGTCATTATATGATTAGTTGATTAATTTTAATTAATTAAATTAAAATTAAGACCAAATTGATATAATATGTAATTAAATTCAACTTGTTTTTCCTCACTTCTAGAAGGCTGGATGTTTTGCAGGGGATCGATGAGATGTGCCAGCACCAGCACTTCCTTCTACTTCACTACCTTGAGATGGGAATACTCTGTTTTTCTCATAAAGTTCCAGCTTTTGATTACTAACCTCTGCAAGATAACCAATGCCTAAGTAGAATATCCAACTAATGCCACATGAGAAAAATACACAAAAAAAGACAGAAGCAACCACAACAACATCTGTGGTACTTCACAAAGCATGGCAATGAACAGACTTAACTGACCAAATTTATTGGCAAGATCTTTGTTACAGAGTTAAGGAGCAAACACCAACCTTCTAATTTCCGTGAAGTGACATCAAATTCTTCCCACCATTTCGCTTTGAGGAACTTGGCAGCAAGAAAAATGGCACCTATCGTAATGTGACGGGATTACAAGGCTTAATCAAGCCGAGCGGTGTCCTTAACCTGCATGTCGCTTTGCAGTGTGTCAAAAGTGAGCACTAGGAAAAGATCATTTTAAACACTTGAAGAAACACCAACTAAACATACCATCATTAACGAAATTCCATGCAACTTGAGCAAGAGCATTGTGTGCAACCTTGAACTTTTTATAGCCTCAACAAGAGATTTATATGGGTGATGAACATTGAAGTCAAAACCCAAAGTTGCAAGTTCAACCCTCTCCCCAAGTAAAATTAGCTCATTTTATTTCTCGTACACTTCCTGCAACGTATATCAAAGTCCCAAAGTTCAGATCGACCCTCTTCCTCGTCTCGTTAACGGAATTCCAGTACTAATCAGATCTTCTCGCATCAATGGAGTTGCAGTAGATCGACCCTTTTTCAGATCTTCTCGCATCAATGGAGTTGCAGTAGATCACCCATTCTTCAGATCTTCTAGCATCAATGGAGTTGCAGTAGATCGACCCTTTTTCAGATCTTCTAGCATCAATGGAGTTGCAGTAGATCGACCCTTTTTCAGATCTTCTCGCATCAATAGAGTTGCAGTAGATCACCCCTTCTTCAAATCTTCTAGCATCAATGGAGGTGCAGTAGATCGACCCTTTTTCATATCTTCTAGCATCAATGAAGTTGCAGTAGATCACCCCTTCTTCAGATCTTCTCACATCAATGGAGTTGCAGATGATCGACCCTTCTTCAGATCTTCTCGCATCAATGGAGTTGCAGTAGATCGACCCTTCTTCAGATCTTCTCGCATCAATGGAGTTGCAGTAGATCGACCCTTCTTCAGATCTTCTCGCATCAATGGAGTTGCAGATGATCAACCTTTCTTCAGATCTTCTCGCATCGATAGAGTTGCAGATGATCGACCCTTCCTCAGATCCTCTCGCATCAATGGAGTTGCAGATGATCGAGCCTTCTTCAGATCTTCTCGCATCTATAGAGTTGTAGTGGATCAATCTTTCTCCTCCAGATCAAGCTACCTTGTTAAATGGATCAAGTTTTGTAGACCTTGCCGCTCTGTCAGTGTCGCAGTTAGGTTAAGTTTTCTCCAGGTATTTGTTAATGTCAGAGCCGTAGCAAGCCGGACTTATTTTGCTTCTCCCACGGGTCTCCGTAGTCTAAAGATTATCTCCCCAGCGGATCGTTCCATTTTGAAGATTCTGCCTACAAGAGCGGCCGAAGAGATCAAGCGGAGTTCAAGAAGGAGCGTGGCCAGAAAAAGGAACCCAGACCCGAACGGACATAAAATGATTATCTTTTTATCTTTGCTCTATTCCTGTTACACAACAATGAGCAAAGGGGGCAGCTGTAATACCCCTTTTATATCATAAAAAATAATAAAAAATGAAAAAAAGAAAAGTAAAAAAGAAGGAAATTACGTGGGTGGCATGCAAGCCACCACATCCCTAATTGCATGACTCATCCCCCCTCCCCATCACTATAAATAGGGAGGCAAAGCAATTGAATTGGGAGGCACAAATGAAGCCATAGAAATGGCGCAAAAAAAGGGCAGTGCCCTTTCGAACCTAGGGGCAATGCCCTTTCGAACCTAGGGGCAATGCCCTTTTAATGGTTCGAACAGTTGATTCGATTGGAGGCCTTGTCGAGGTTCGTTCGAATCAATTTTTGAGTTATAGTGAGGTGATGCGGAGATACTGCTAGGGGTCGGGTGAAGTTCTTATTTCGAGCTTCTAGTAGGGTAAATTTTGATCCTCGTTTATTTTAATGTTCTCTTTCTGTAATAAATATCTTTGTATGCAATATAAGATGTTTTTATATTTGTTTGTATGTTTTTGTTTTATATGTCATGTTTTTATATTTTAATTTTATTTTGTATGCAATGTTTGAATAAAATATATTTATTTATATTGTTTAATTGAATTTTAAATTGAAACCTTTTATTAGGGGTTATAATAAAAAACGTACCCCGAGCGTAAGGGTGCCGCTTTCCTTTAGTCCCTATTATAAAAGCATTATTTTTAATCTCAAATTATAATTTTTAAAATAAATTCCCTTCAGTTGGGAATCTAACAGAAATTATGCCCCGAATGTAAGGGTGTAAATTCCTTTTATATACGAAAATTATGTCCCGGGTGTTGGGGTGTAAATTTTATTTTCTACAAAAATATTCGTTTAAATATTTTAAGGGATCACATTGATAAATTATATTCGAATTCATAATTCCACCATTAAAGACATTACGTAATCGACATGTGCAAATTTTGGGCATTGTGGGGGTGCTCACCATTCCCCACACGTAACCGACTTCCGAACCTGTTTTCCTGGTTTCGTAGACCAAAACTCGTTGTTTTAATAAAAACAAATTTTATTAAAATAACCGGGTTTTTCAGGTGTTCCAATCGCACCTAAAGTAAAACTAAGGATTGGTGGCGACTCACCCGTTGTTACAGCTTTCTCCCCAAAATTAAAGTTAAGAGAAAAAACATGTTTTCCCCCTTAATACTTGATCAAATCGATTGCAAAAGAACCCAAAAATATAGCAACTCACCAAATTCCATAAGGACCTTCTTTCATTGGTGTATCAAATAAGGAGTTTAGTGTTTTATGAGTTTTATGACCATCAAGTATTTCAATCCCATTCTCAAGAGCCTTGTCAATTGCAACCATCTTGAAGTGGCATGGAGAAAGTAAAAGAGTAGGAATTTCCTTCTTCAAAGCAGAACAATATACTCTTTTTAAATAAACCCCTGTATCCATCAAGTATTTTCTTTTGAACAATTTCTACCTAGGATAAGGGAAAGAAGAAATTTGTTCCTAATGAATTTTGAAGCTAGCATATCAATAGAAAATACACAAGGATTTTTTAATCATTTAAATTATTATTTGTAACATATTAATTGTACTAATTATGTTCAAGATTTTGAGAACCCCTTATTTAAGGACTAAACTGTAATTTCCAATCTTGACTAGAAGTTACAAACTATAAAGTTTCAAATACAAGAATCCACTTATTTGAACATATATATTGTCATGGGCCATTTACCTTCTTCCAAAAAAACATGTCTGATAGGATGTGCAGCGCTACCGTATTTATATTCCAAGACTTCAATTTTCCTTTTCGATGTGGGATTAATGATAAGTGTATAAAAGTACTATTTTTCTTACCTTTTTGCTCATATTATTGTTAGACTTAGGCCCATTTAGTTGCATTTGTAGCCATTGATGCATAATTTCGTAGTTTTCTTGGTCATTGAGCTTGATATCATATTTTGTTGGTTTTTGTGAAAAATCACTGTTGGTGTGCTCTATTTTGCGCAGGATTGGATTGTCGTGGCAAGTAGGGTCATTTTCTGAAGTGATTTTCGTGGCAAGTAAGGAGAATACTAAAGTATTTGTCGAGCTGATTGTCGAGCAGTTGCAAGGGCAAGTCGGGAATAAATGCAGAAGTTTTCAAGATTTATTCTTATCGCATAAGATAAAGCCCAGATTCGATTTATAAGCTGTTGAAGATGAAGATGAGAGAATATTGACGCCATTAATCTTGATTTATATCTCTTAAATGTGAAGATATGTAAATAAAGATAGGAAATAAAATTATTTCCTTAACTTTAGTTAAGGGAATAAATCCTGAATTATTTCCATATCTTTAGATGAGGAAATAAAACATAATCTTTCACTCCAAGATATGAACCAATCTCTTCAATTAAATAAAAAGTGATTTATCCCCTTCTATAAAGGGTTGAACGCAAAAACAATGAGGGAGGAGAGAGGAGTTGAGCGTGAAGTAGCTTGGAGGAGCTTGTCTCCTCCATGTTTTATTTCTTTTCCTTTTCTTTCGATTTATTTGATGTTTGGGTTTTATTTTTTGTTTATTTCTTTCAACCCATCCATGGACTAAATTAAATTGGCTTGGGCTATTTTGGGTTTGTGGTTTTGATAAACGTTTAGATTGTTTAGGTTTTTGAGTTGCAATTTAATTTCAAAGTTTGTTCATTCTTGATTCTTATTTTAATTGCGAGTGAATTGGGAGAGGATCTCGTGAATTCACCCATTTATCTAATATCGGGAGAGTTAGATTCAAGAAACGAATGAGCATGGTCTCCATTCAAAAGATCATTGGTGAAGACTAATCCGACTTAAAAATAAGTTGCCAATTTCAACGACTAAGAGGAGCGCAAGATCGTTTGTAGTTCACTCATGATTAACGTTGGGATGTATCACCAAGACATACACAATTGACCAGTGTTTCAAGTTGGGGATAATAAGAAGCCATTGAAGAATGATTCGACGAGCTTTGAAGGAAGTCATGTTAGTTGCCAATGCAATCGCTCCATTCTTCCTCTACACACTAAATTAAAATTTTTACAAGATATTTAATACTAAAAAAATTCCCCAAAAGATAAGGTACAAATGCTCTCCTCCTAGGCCATGTAACTCTGCCACTACTTTTGTCTAAGTTGTGTAACAGAAATTGATAATCGTGCTCCCAATTATCATATTCCCTTCTTAAAGTATTAAACTTTAATATATCCTTCCAAACATTTCTCTGAAAAGAACATTTCAAAAAATGATCTTTAGATTTTTTATCATCACAAAAGTTGCGGTCACCATTTAAGAATTCGTTCAGCGAAGTTTTGAAACCCTAATTTGGGTGACAATTTTGTTTGAGGGAGAAGTTGAAAATTTTAATTTTCTAAAAATTTCATATCAGACTAAATTAGATGCAAAAGTTAATTGGAGAAACGCAAAATTAGCAGCCAAAAGTTGGGTGAAAAAATTAAACAAAACGAAAAAATCTAAGATAGAATCCAATCCTTAAAAGAGAAAGAACAATAGTTCCTCCCATGTCGGGGGAATTTTAGTTGCTACCTTTTTCCATTCACCCGTTTCGTTTTTATTCAAAAAGATGAGTTCCTACAAAATTGAAGAACTTGTAATTGGGGTTTAAATTCATGTCTACATAGATAAGATGGTATCATTTAAAATTTCATTGGAACTTAGAAGGCACTTTGAAATTTCTCTGTAAATATGATAAAAAAATAAAAGTTTCAAAAAACAATATCAATCTTGTCAAGGGTTATGGACCGTTGACAATATTTAAAACGTTTAGTTTTTCGTTAGTTTACTTGATTTTTTTATATCAGTACGTTAGTTTTATTAAAAGATGTAAAATTTAAAAACGCGATGAGAGTTTATAATTCATGTAAATAAATTTGATTAGGATATATTCTTATATAGTGTCATCCCTAGGCATGGGCAGGAAGGGTGCCTGCCATGGCCTCATTTTTTTATAATATTTGATAGTAAGATTTAATTTTTTTAATATTTATTATTAAGAGTGCACTCTTAAAATTTATTTATTTAACACTTATTATTAGGACTCAATTTTTTTTCCAACATTTGTTATTAGGGGCTATTCTTAAAATTTAATTTTTCTCAATATTTGTTATAAGAGGTCCATTTTTTCAATAATTATTATCAAGGGCCTATTTTTTCCCAATATTTATTATTAGTGACATACTCTTAAATTTTTTTCAATACTTGTTATTAGACCCAATTTTTTCTTATACTTATAATTAGGGGCTCAATTCTCCATATTTGTTATTAGAGACATTCTCTTAAAATTTATTTTTTTAATATTTGTTATTAGGGGTCCAATAGGGACATAATTTTTTTTGTAATATTTGTTATTAGGAACATACTCTTAAAATATAATTTTTTTCTAATATTTGTTATTAGAAACCCGATTTTTTTCTAATACATGTTATTAGGGGCATAGGCCTAAAATTCATTTTTTAATATTTATTATTAGGGACCTAATTTTTTTTCTAATACTTGTTATTAGGGGCCTACTTTTAAATTTCATTTTTTAATATTTATTATCAGGGGCCTAATTTTTTTGTTCGCCCTTAGGCCACTAAAATCTCAAAAACGGCTTTGTTCCTATAAAGAAAGAAACGATAAAACTAATGTCTCTAGATCATAAACAATATCATACAAAGAAATGGTAAAACTCTAACTCAAGACTCGAAACGGAATATATACAAACATCACCAAAGCCCGATGATGAAAGGTAAAAACTAACAACAAACAACAAACAACATTAAAAATGCATATTACAACAAGGCATGTTGACAACACAATCATTACCACAACTCAATCGCGAACAAGAGTTGTGACTGTGAGCTCGTATCATAATTTAGTTCGAGGGTCCAAAACAGGAAAATCAGCAGGATAATTAAAAGAGTGTCATCTTGATCAATCATGGCGTCGTTAAATCCAACCTTGATAAAAAAAACAAATAAAAAAAAAAAAGTCAAACGATCAATTAAAAAATAGGCAAAGAGTGGGGTCTAGCGTTCCAAGTGGGTTTGGATGAAATTGAGATGATTTGGGGCTAAGCTTTGTTGGTTTTTAACCAGGCCGGTGGTGTGGGTCTAAGGATGATTCTTTCTCAATAAAATAAAATCATGCTTTTGCCGATAAAAAAAAAGGTAAAGGGAACGTAGCAAAGTGCAGAGAAAAGTGTGTCCCAAGGACTTTTTGTTATTGAATTTAGAAACTAGAAAACAAAGGACGAAACAGTAAAAAAGAAAGTATTACCGGCGTGGCGTTCGTCAACCAACACGAAAATTAATACCGTCCCTGATCACATAAAGATGAAAAGACGGCTGCTGGAGGGGAAAAACGGCTGCTAGTAAAAAGAATGCTAGTTACTCCACTCTAAATGTTAAATTAGTTCATATAAGTTGTATGTTTAAAGTTATTCCACTGTAAATATTAACTGCTGGTAAGAAAATGCTTATTCCACTTGATGTTTAAAGTTTAAACTTCTCAATACTCTATGTATTCAACTTAAAATGTTAAATTAGTTCATATAAATTGTTCAGATTTCGGTCTATAAATTTACCTGATCCTCAAATCTTGTTTCATTGAGACCTTCCTCAGATGTAGGAGCCAAAAAAATAGAGTCCATTTGCAAGAATATTCTTCATACATAATCAGTTATTCCACTGTAAGTGGCGGAGTTGAAAGGGGTTGAGAGATGGCAATCCAGAGCTCATGGTTCTCTTCATTTTCTTGTTGAGAGATGGCAATATAGAGCTAAACGAACGTTTTTCCACCTAATTTAGCGTCTAAATGGGCGTTTACCCACAGCTAAAAAATTCAACTTCTGCTCAAACTGATGTTGCAGCTAACTGCGTCCACCCCAACAATGGTAAATGAAACCTTAATGGACAATAGTCAAATACAAGATTTCTTGAATGATGCTGTTTAGCGGAGGACCTCTCTTTTGTTTGGATTCTTTAGATTTAGTTATTCTTTTAATAGTTTTAAAATGATTACAATATAAAATATGTTAATATTATTTTTGAAATCTTTGATAACGCACACACAACTTGTAAAGATGACATTGAACACTATTTTTTGAATTACTCGGTGTGTTCACTTTAAATTAATTATTAAATTGAACAACGTATTTTCATTTGTATTGTACTTATTGTTATTACGATAATTAATCTATAAAGATGACATTGAAGGGTCAAAATTGTTTTTTGAATTTAGAAAGCTGGAAAGGTAAGATTTGATATCAAAATCAACTCATGACATTGATAATTGGTCAAATATCGGCTGTGGTATGAACCGTCCATTATGACCCCTCATGCTTTGTTATTTTCCATTAGTGGAAGCTAAAATGAACCACAGCTTTCTTAATTTAAACTTCTTCGCTATAGTGCGTTCACTTGTTTCAAGGTATAGGACGGTGTAATTGAAATTTTTAAGTTATTTGAGTTTGGTTCGAAACGAATTTCAAATTTGATTTAGTTATTTTTAAGTTAAATTCGAGTTCTGAGTAAGTTAAATTCGAGTATAGTTAAGATAAGAATTGAGATTTATATAGATGGACGGATCACTTTGTTTAATTTGAGACATAGGTAGACGATAGAGGAGCTGAGAGGCAGAAGGTTGAAGGTCGAAGGTTGAGGAGAATTTTTCCATTTTAAGTTTTACCTTATATGTTGAGGAGAATTTTTGTTCAATTTTAATCGAGAAATTATTTTCCTCGAACGGATTCAGTGCTATTTTTTTTTAAATCTCATGCTTGAAAGTCTTGCTGTTGTTGCTATACAACCTTAAACAATGGAGGTATTAGGACAGATGTGTGATTCACTTGTATTTGTCGACAAAAAAGAGTGAAAGCATTGCACAACACCCGTCAGTATATAATAATACTAGTACTTCTAATTAGAACTGGCAAACTTGACCCGAGACCCGAAACCCGAACCGAAACCCGTTTTTGACCCGAACATGATGATTCGAAGTTGACCCGAAACCCGAACCGACCCGAATCGAACCGAACCGAACCGAAATTTTTTGTTGAACCGAAATGGACCCGAACCGAAATAGACCCGAACCGAATAGACCCGAACCGAATGGACCCGAACCGAATGTTACCCGAACCGAAAGCTGAACCCGATTTTAACCCGATCTTAACCCGATTTTGACCCGATTTTATCCCGAATATCTATTGTTAACAATATAATAAATAATAAAATGAAGTATAGAAATTTGAGATCTTGGTGACCAATTTTATAATTTCATCATAAAATATAACATAAAATTGAAATTGTAGACTAAATTGACAATTTGGAAGTGGAGAAATTTGAGAGTCCAATGATCAATTTTGTAATTATATCATATAAATAAATAGGGGTCAATTTTGACTAAAAATTAAATCTTTGAAATTAAAATGAACGAAAATATCAATATATTAAATTAATAGACTAAATTACAAAGATTAGTCAATTTTAACTAAAAGTAAATTTTTAGAGACTAAATATCACTACGGGGAGGGGATTTCTATATCTGAAGTCTAAACCGTGGGAATACTTGTGACTAAATTCAATTAAATTAAAACTTAAAGTTGACTAAAATGTAACATTTTAAATGCAACATGACCTAAAAAGTAATTAATCTCTAGCTTAAAAAATTGGTGGCTTATTTCCCTCCAAAATTTTGTCTTTTCTCTCTCTATTTTTTCCAATTGTCTTTTTCTTTTTCTTTTTTCAATCTAGCTTAAAAAATTGGTAGCTTATTTCCCTCCAAAATTTTATTTTTTCCCTCTCTATTTTTACCAATTGTCTTTCTATTTTTCTTGATTTAATTGAGTTTCAGTTTAGATTAATTTAATTGAAATTTCACATTTAGTTTTAAAATTATTTTAATTATGTCCGTGATTTATGCTTTTAGATTTTAGTTAGTTCAATTAGATCCTAAGTTTAATAAATTAATTCATTTCAGACATTATTATTATTATTATTATTATTATTATTATTATTATTATTATTATTATTATTATTATTATTATTATAAACTTTGATTCAATATAGTTATACAAAAAAAATTATATGGATACATTAAGCTTTGATTTAAATATTTAATCAAATTCAAATGCATAGATTGACAAGTTGAATCAGAATTAATCTCATACACCAATAACTCTAAACTAAACCATAAATACTAAACCTCAAACCTTTAACCCAACTCAAATCAAATTGACCCGAAAATTTAAATGTTGACCTGACCCGAAATTGACCCGAAATTGACCCGATTTTAACCCGAACCGAAAGCGACCCGAACGACCCGATTTTGACCCGAACCGAAAGCGACCGATCCGATATTGACCCGACCCGAAAACAACCGATCCGATTTTGACCCGATTCAATACCCGAACCGAATCCGACTCATCACAGACCCGAATTAGACCCGAACCGAACCGACCCGAACCGAATCTAAACCGATTCTACATAGACCCGAAATGACCCGAACCGAAACGACCCGAACCGAACCCGAACCGAATGACCCGATTGCGACCTCTACTTCTAATTATGCATTTGCAATCTTCATTTGCACGGTTAACCATCTTCTATTGTTATTTTATCACACAAAATTTGTTTAGTTTAACCACTTGTTTCTGATCTACTGGCTGGATTAATTTAAATCGAGTTTTGAGCAACCCTCATAACCCAAATTTTTTTATTGACAATGTCAGGATTCGAACCCCTGACCTCGCTTGAAAAACCTAGCACCTCATCTCGCTAGACCAACTAGTTGTTGTTCTAATCGATTTGGATCCGAGTCCCTCACTTAATTCAAGCAATTCAGCACTATCAAAGGTCAAGGATCCAGCTTAACATCTTAACTACATTTCCGGTACTTCATTATTTCAATTAATGCTACACCATTGATTCATGTTTATGAATAATTAACGGTACGGATCCTTAAATGGCCCTTAATTCCTTCCATTATAAATACCATTGAAACACAGTAAATTCAGTACTTTATTTGTGCTTAATTGAATTCTCTTGTAGAGAGACATTCAAATTATTCTCCTACTTAATCATGGAATTTAACCCCATGCATAAATCCGCTGTTTTTGTTCTTGCAGTGATTGTTTGCAGCCATTTGGTTTTCTATGTGAATGGAAGACAAATGAAACCAGTGGTCATCAGCAACAAATAAGACCTCCGTCAACTAAATGCTGAACAAGTATTGCCACCCTCGGGCTTCGAAGACGGTTTTCGGCCATATTCGCCGGGGAACAACGTCCGTGTCGGGCATTCTTTCGAAGAAGATGACAGAGATGATAATGAAGGAACACCGGGAAGTTCTAGCTCCGTTGATGGCAGGCATTCATCGCAAGATTTCAAACGTACAAGTCCAGGGCACAGTCCAGGTGTTGGTCATGCTTTTGTAAACAAGAATGTTTCTGAGAAGAATGTGTAGGTGTTTTTCTCCTCAGTTTGATAACTGTAATTACCGGTTAAAGAAACTGTTGTAATAAATATTCACGTAGGAAATGCATGAGTCCTATCCTACTCCTAGGTTTTTAAAATAGGGAATCGAGTTCAGCTGTAAGAAAACTGCTGGTTTGGTGTTTGTAACTATCATTGTGCATGTGTGTCTATCATTATGCCATGTACTGTACCGTTTGCAATGCTTTCTTTAATCATCTTAATAAATTGTTTCAGATATTTCAATATATATAGGGATAGGATCCAGTTACACAATGTAAAAATTTTAAGTTTTACAGGTTTTTTAGATTGTTGTCATCCATTTTCTCCACCCAACGATCCAAAAAACGTGTAAAACTTAGAAGCTTTTACATTGTGTAAGTGGATCCTAACCCATATATATGTGTGCGCGCGCGCATGATAGGATCCAGTTACACAGTGTAAAACTCTTTAAGTTTTGCATGTTTTATAGGTCGTTAGATGAGTAAAACGGATGGATGAGATTAACAGTGGAATATGTGAAGATTATCACTTGGGAAAAAAGTAAGGAGTTAATCTCAGTCATCCATTTCCTCCATCCAACGATCCAAAAAATGTGTAAAACTTAAAGAGTTTTACACTGTGTAAGTTGATCCTAGCCATATATATATAGGGTCAAAGCCAAGATTCACTCACGAGGGTTAGGCTGCTTAACTTTGAAATGAGTAGTGTCTTAAAAAACAATTAAACTATAAACTTAAGGGAGTTAACAATTTATTTTTCTAATTTTAAAATTAAAGGACTTCAAAAGTAATTATATTAAAAAAATAGCAGTTAAGACTTAATTTCATTAATTTTAAAATTAACAAGATCCTAAAAATTAATTAAACCAGAATTTTTAGGATGGACAATGACTTAATTATAACATTTTAATAGGGACGTGGACTACATTACAATAATTTCAAAATTAACAATGACTTATAATGCAATTAAACCATAAAAATTGTGACTCCCACAATCAACGTGCATCCGTCCTCTAGCAATTTATATGTGACAAAGCCATCATATTTATCTTATTGCAAGGCTTTAATAATGCATATATCAACAAATTTATGTATTCTTCGTTAAATGATTCAATCCTTTTTCGGTTAAAAAATTGAACAGATGCTCCGACCAATTATAACATGTCACGTGACTTGTTTTAAATTCTTAAATTAATGCTGATTTGATCCCTAGAGTGTACCGTTTTCTTCACTTTAGTTCTTAAAAATGTTTATTAAAATTTATTGATAAGATTTTTATAATAGTTGTGTTTTGACATCTATTGTATGACATTACTGGAGTGTTTATTTTTTTATTAAATTGTATTTTTGTTAATTGAGACCCTCCAATTACACTCAATTCAGTGAAATTTTAGAATGGTCGACTAAACATGTTACATCTGTACAATTATATATAATTACTCTTAATTTCAATTACCATGCGACTTTTCAAACTCATCATAAATATATTATATAATATAAAGGGTAAAATCATCATTGAACTTTACTTTTTTTTTTTTGCACAGCAAAGCATGATTTTATTAAGGTGAAATCATACAAAATCACAATGTACAATGGCCTCATTAAAAACCTCTCTAAACCTAGGTAGAGGAAAAGAGTACCAATGTGATTGTACCTACGGACAAACATCCCGTCATTGTCGATACAACCATACCCAATTACCCCTATCAACACCATTTTTCGCCAAGGAATCTGCCATGCCATTTTCTTCCCGAAAGATATGGTTGAAACACACGCAAGGCAACACGGTGCAGTCCTCGTCAATCTGTTGAAACCATCGCCAAAGCTGCCACGAACGACGCTCCGTTCGATGCAGCCACGATACCGCTACCATCGAGTCGGATTCCACCACAATCGATGAGACCATCCCCAAACGCATCTCACATAACAGCCGTAAGGCATAAGCGATCGCCTTAATTTCCGCAACATTGAAGTCAGCAATTCCTATCGAGCCCGAAAAAATCGCCAAAATACGGCTATGCCAATCCCGTAGCACACCTCCACACCCTGCCAATCCCGGTTTCCCCCTTGCTGCCCCATCTACATTGAATTTCCATACACCTTCCAACGGGGGTATCCAAACGATGTGCATCCGATCCAGGTTTGCTACATGCTGCACCGGCCAGCATTCCCTCGGACACGTCCACCAGCTCGCCTCATTCACACATGCTTCCCTCATATATGCACGAGTCCAATACAAAGCTCGTAGTTGGACCAGAAAAAATACCACACTACTCGATGTTCTGCGGTCTTGGAACATAAGATCGTTTCGCGCTAACCACAACGACCATACTACGCTTGCAGCACCAATCATCCACCACGCCCGAACCTCCCCATGAAACCAACCCAACCAACATTGAGCAAGAAACTCACCCACTTGCCGCGGCCGAACCACAGCAACATCCCACCATGAGAAGAAATAAGACCATACCTCGTACGCGAACAAACATGACCATAAGATGTGGTCGCAATTGTCTTCACCACTATCACACCAACGACACACCAGAGAGGACAACATGATGGGTATTCCACGATCGAACAACATGCGTAGAGTCGGCAAACGATCGACCAAACTAAACCACAAGAAACATTGAATTTTCGGCACAATCGGCATGTTCCAAACCATTCCCACCTGCATTGAATCAGATAAGCCAATTGAGGACATCAAACCATGTAGTTATCCCACCGAAAATAGTCTCGACACAGCATGTCTCCACACGATCCTATCCGACACTCCCGCGCGCAATTTAAAACCTGCCACACAGGCTCTCAATTCATCAAGTTGCTTTTTTTCAAATACTCGTAGCTCCCGTCGAAAACGCGTCGCCCAATCCACACTTGGGCAGCTCAACATCTCACGGACAAAACTCAATTTATTTGTCGCCAACCCAAATAATCGTGGGAATAAATTCTTCAGCGGTTCCTCGAGTGCCCAGCAGTCCCACCAAAACAACACCTTATCCCCTTCCCCCACAATCCACATAAAATGATCCACATTTAAAAATGCATCCACATATTCATCTTCTTGCACCTCGACGATTTGTTTCCACATTGCCGACATGTGTCTTTTGCCTTTATGCTGAATTTTCCACTTTTGTACATCTGTACCATATTTCGCCACAATTATCGCTTTCCATAATGAGTTCTCTGATTGTGCAAAACGCCAAGCCCATTTTGCAAGTAGTGCCAAATTTCTGATACGTAAATTCACCACCCCAAGTCCTCCCAATCGTTTTGGCTTACACACCACATTCCATCTAATCCAGCTCATCTTCGACCTCTCTTCCGTATCACCCCTAAGAAAATTTCTCCGAATGCAATCAATGCGGCGTATCACCTTTTTAGGTACCATGAATATACCCATGTAATATACAGGAAGAGCAGATAATACTGTATTGATTAAGAGCAACCGACCCTGCTAGTCGTTTACGTACATTTCGGATCAGCGGTTCCTAAATTTCCTCCCCTCGTGGATGCACACCCAACTTAATTCCCAAGTATATAATCGGTAATTCACCGATTGGGCAGCCTAGGACCGACGCAAAATCCGCAATTAGCACACTGTCCACCCCAATTCCAAATAAACAGGACTTGTCATAATTTATCTGCAAACCAGAGGCATACTCAAAACATGTCAGCACTCTTTTTAAGTTCCACACAACCTCCACATCTCCCGATAAAAACATAATTGTGCCATCGGCGAACTGTAAGTGAGACATAACAATATCCCCAACCACTCGCACTCCTTGTATCAACCCCAAAAGTTCCGTATTTACCATGAACTGGTGGAGTAATTCAGCTACAATCACAAACAGAAGTGGCGATAACGGATCCCCCTGCCTAATGCCTCTCCGCATCGGAAATTCCTTCATTGGGCTACCGTTTATCAGAATCGACAAACGAACTGAGCTCACACACGCCATTATCCACCCTCTCCATCTCTCACCAAAGCCCATACGGCACATAATTCTATCTAAGCACTCCCAATCAATACAATCATAGGCTTTCGCAAAATCTAATTTCAGAATTAATCCTCCATTCGCCAAATTTCCTTTCTTCATGGAATGAATTACCTTATTGGCTAATAGAATGCCATCCAGAATTTGGCGGCCCCTGATAAAAGCAGCCTGCACGTCGGTAATCAGCGAAGGTAACACCCCTTGTAATCTTTTCGCCAAACACTTCGCCAATATCTTATAAACAGAGTTCAATAAACAGATTGGGCGAAAATCCCCAATAACTCTCGGACAGTCTTTTTTCGCTATCAACACCACAAAGGTTGAATTGACTCCCGGTGGTAATCTACTTGATTCGAAAAACTCAGTCATAAACCTCATAATATCCACCTTTAGAAACTCCCATCTTTTTTTGAAGAATTCAAATGGGAAGCCATCCGGGCCTGGCGCCTTCGCCCCCTCGCAACTCCAAATCGCATCCCTCACTTCATCCTCCGAGAATACCACTTCGAGGTCCCTTTGTTGTTCATTCGTCAATCTCCTAAAGTTCACATTCGGTAATAGGGAACCTGCTGACTTTGGTTTATCAAAATGTCGTTGAAACTCTCTTCTAAACATGAGTTTCATCATTTCCGAATTAGTTTCCCACCGACCCTCTACTTGAATGCCAGAAATTTGATTTTGTAGTTGTCGAAGCTTCGCCACCTTGTAATAGAAGCTTGTATTACGCTCTCCCTCCGCCAACCATAGGACTCGTGATTTTTGTCGCCATATGGAGTCTCGTAATTTTGCTAGTTTCCATAATTGCGTATAGAGTTCTTTTGCTCGTGACATATCCTCCATCGATTGCCCCGTAGTCCCAAACTTAGTATCCAATGAATCCAATTCCTCAACCACATTTTTGTACTGTTCTTCAATCCCCGTAACACCCTGCTTATTCCAACCTTTTAACATAAGTTTCAAGCCTTTCAATTTCGTCGAAATCGCCGCTCCCTCATCAATCAATGATAGCCGTTTCCATTCATCATCCATTGCTTGAATATCCTTCAGCCACACATTAAAAAAGCGAAACAGTTTCGGCCCGCTATCAAACGCATCACCAACAAGCAATATGGGCGAATGATCAGACAATTCCTTCGGCAGATTCACCACTGTCAACGCCTCAAACCAGTTCACCCATCCTTGCATAACAAGAAATCGATCCAATCGACTTCCCTTCCCCCCGGACCAAACCATGTAAAAATCTTGCCCTGCATCGGTACATCTATTACAGCAATATGTTCAATGAAAGCACAAAAATTACTCATACCTCGAGTATACTGTGTAATTCCCATACGTTCAGCTTCCTTAGTCACCATGTTAAAATCGCCACATACACACCATTCGATTTGGTTCGATTGCACCACATGAATGATTTCCTCCCAAAATATCGATTGCTCCACAATCGCACAAGGTGCATACACTCCAATCAGCCCTGCCGACCACTCCTCCTTCACCCACCGACCAACCAATATAATCATATTCTTCCGTCGATCCTGTGATTCTAATTTGAATCCTTTAGGATCCCATATTGCAATTACCCCACCCGCTCTCCCTTCCGATGGCACAAAACTAAATTCGAAGATATCCTCATACCAAAGCTGGCGAACAATCTCCTCTGTGATCAGTTCCGTTTTGGTCTCTTGTAGTAGAGCCAAAACGCATCTATGTTGGCGTAGAATGCGCTGAATCCATCTTCTTTTCGACAACACGTCGATCCCACGTACATTCCACAACAACATTTTCATTGTTTGCTAGATTTTGTGGCTAAGCGCTTCAATTAAGCGCGCTATATCTCTAATTATCTCGTCCTCACGTCCCTCCGTTACTGCCCCTATTAAATTCCCCAAATCTACTGTCTCCCTAGCCTCACGCAAAATCCCTTGCTTACGGCATACAAAATCAGAGTCTGATAGAGAACCATTCACGATTACCTCTGTTTCAGTGGTCAAGTCTTTCTTTTTCCGCGGCCGTCCACGTCCCCTGTTTGTTAGCTGCTCGACTGTTGGTTTATCCCCCTCCTTCGCCAAGCATGCCTCAATCTCCTCTAACTATCAGATACGTTTCTGTTCCCCATTCATCTCAACTATTATAGCTTTATTTTCTCTTGGCATTTCAACCCTTGGCCCATTCCTCGCTGGGCTCGGCTCTGTCCGAATCTTTCGATTGAACTTCACATAAAATATCAACGTCCTGCACCGCACACAACACCTCACCGCTATTTCGGTCACCCTCCTCCCAGTTTAATAACCCCACTTGTTCATCATTCATCCAGCTCGATGTCTCAACCACCCCCCACTCCTCTCTTTGATTTTCTCTCCAAATACGATCGAGATAGCTCTTATCAATCTTTATTTCCCCCATCGTCTTTGTGTCTTGTATTGAGACGAAATTCGGTACCACTGTATCCTCCATTGATGATTCTTTATCATTATAGGCGGAATTTGTTTTCCATTCAATCTCTCTTTCCCCCGCCTCTTCATTACTCTCACTTGGGTCTACGTCGCAACTACAATCACATTTAGGTCCTATTGCTTCCTCGAATTCTAGCACACGGACTTGATATGTCTCCTCCGCCACTTCCAAATCAATTATTTCATCAATGTGAAAAGCCCAGTCAGTTTCAATTTGAATTCTTGCTCTCTCGAACGAGGATGGAGCTAAAGTTTCTATGTCAATACACCCCATAATGCCGCAATATTGCTGAAAGTTTCCTCCGACCAGGCATGTATCGGCAAATTCCCAATGGAGAGCCAAATCCTCCTACTTGGGATCGTTGTTGTCGGCGCCCATGGTGATACACTCTCTAGCCAATGATCTAATTTACTGGATCGCAACATCGCCTCCCTGGCCTCCATTGTGTCAAACATCAAGAGAACAATCGATCCCGCTATCCGCATTACTGAGAGTCCCATTAACCCTGCCTTGTGTAATTCCCTCGCTAGTTCCGCAATTAGATATGGTCGACGGCAGAAACCTATAGCACACGTTTTAAGGATTTCAGATTTCTCCAAATCAATTATCCCTTTTGCTTTTTTGCGTGGTGCCGTGTCCAGTTTCCCTTCCTCGTTGCGGGGAGTATCGTGGTTTATTGAATCACTCTCCTTCCCCGGTTGGTGCCCTACCAAATCATGTTGATCACCAATCCCCTCAAAACTCTCCTTCTTCTCCATTGATCGTTGATGTCTATTAGGTTAGGACGCAGCCGCTTGTGTCTTCCAATATCGTTGTCGCGTTATCTCCTGCTCTCCATTATACGTCATGGAAACCCTAATCTTTGAACCATATAACCAGAAACCATTCAGTCTTCGATCACCCTATTCGCGTCGATCGCCGATGCCATTCTGACAAATCCAAAACGAGTGCCATCTCTCGCTCTCTTACGAGGTACAAACACGTCGACCACCACACCATGGCGATCGAATACCTGCCAGATTCCCTGCCAGTGTAGTTGGTTCGGTAGATTCGCTACAAACAACGTCCATACTCGGTTCCCAATCCCTACGCCTCGTCGTTCTCCCATTTTCCAAGTTTTCCACACGAATTTGATTTTCCATTGAACTTTACTTTTTGACCTATTTTGGTCACTAAACTTTTAAAACGCTCAATTTACTCACTAAATTTTACTTTCTGACATATTTTGATCACTCTGAATTATTTTATTAATATTTTGATATGACATGTCATATTTTATTATTATTAAATATAAAAATAATTTAAAATAAAAAAATAAATTATTTGGGTAAATTACAAAAATTATCACTGAACTTTGCTCTCTGATCTATTTTGGTCACTGAACTTTTAAAATTATCAATTTACTCACTGAACTTTATACACTGGCCTATTTGGTCACTCCTCCGTTTTCTCATTAACAGCCTGATGACATGACTTATTTTATTAATACTTGGTTGTGACAAAGATTTTTTTATTAATATTTGGTTAACGTATAGGATTTAAAATAATAAAAAATCCTAAATTCTACCCAAACCCCACTGCATCACCCTCTCATCCCCAAAACTTCACAATCCCATTAAACAACTTACTGCATATTCATCTTCATCGTCTCCTTACTAAACAATGTTTTTTAAGATAATGGTTAACCATTAAATAATTTTTATGACTTTAATATTTTCATTTTTATTAACAATTTATTACTTATAA
Source organism: Hibiscus tridactylites (assembly GCA_958450335.1). NCBI lineage: Eukaryota > Viridiplantae > Streptophyta > Magnoliopsida > Malvales > Malvaceae > Hibiscus > Hibiscus tridactylites. The sequence goes on along the minus strand of OY288274.1, from coordinate 75,081,108 downwards.
TTCGAATAGGAACAAAGTGCCACGAATAGATTAAACATTGTTTTTTAAGATAATGGTTAACCATTAAATAATTTTTATGACTTTAATATTTTCATTTTTATTAACAACTTATTACTTATAATTCGAATAGGAACAAAGTGCCACGAATAGATTAGGTCAAAGCTAGATGAACCACATTGCACAGGGACAAGATCTTTCCCTAAGATTGTTGAAGACATGGTACATATAATTTTCTTTATTATTACTATGGATTCTAATAATATCAATTGTTTCTAATATCTCATGTTGTTTTCTTAACGTTAGACTGCAGAATCTAGTGGAATCCCACCATCACGTGTTGATGTCTATGTTCGATCCCGTACACGGAAAGATGAAAGTATCGTGAATTCTGCAGCCGCAGTTGTTGTGGTAATTTATTGTTATTAAGTTTTGTATACGTGTTTTGAAAAATATAATATAGTTATGATATTATATGTTTAACTTGTTTATATTTTTAGGAATGTATACAAGAGAAGATAAATGAAGGCACTTCTTCTGGAAATTTATCACAAGCTACGTCGTGGTCAAACGAAGTGTTTGCTCAAGTTAAGGGACCAAAAAGAAAAGGGCGTGTTCGTTGTGTAGGTGCAGTTCAGACTCGTCCTTCTCAAGAATCTGGACCTTCACAACCAGTCCAAAATACTGAAGAAGTGGAAGGATTGAAAGCTAAGCTTGCGGCATTTGAAAAACTTCTTGAAACTTGCCTTCTACCCATCTATCGACAACAATGTTCAGATTTACATGTGCCTGATATGAATGCTTTACTTCAGATAGTTGATACACGGGTATACAAAATACTTAACTTTTTTATTACTCCATTCATTTTTTCTTACTTAAAGTCGTTATTTTTATTTCTTTTAATAGGCAGCTCCTGATGCTGGTAGTGCTACAACAGCAGTTAACAGTCGATCCATGCCTTCAGAAAATCAGCATAATATAGATGATTCGGGCACACAATAGAGTAGCCACTTTGAAGTATTTTTAGCTTTTATTATAAATGGTATTAAGACAAACAAATATTTTGTTCCACTTTTCTTCTACTTTTAATACACTCGTAGATGTTTTATTCGATATTAAAATACAAACTTTTTAATATTTAAAATACTAGTATTAGTAATTTTAATAATTATTTAAACATTCAATTAGATACTTTTTCATTGAAAAATCCATACAATTCTTGTTATAATGTTACTAGTAAATTTAATATTTAAAATAAAAAATACAATAGAAATAATTAATATTTAAATTAAATAAAAAATACAACAAATCCTATACCGACGGAAAGAACCGTAGGTACAACTAAAACTTATAGCGACGGACAAATTGTCGGTACAAGTAGAACCTATAGCGACAGAAGGATTGTCAGTAAAATTAGAACCTATAGCGATGGACGTCCGTCGGTAGATACCCGTCGTTATATATTGATTAGATATAGCGACGGATTATTTCTGTCAGAATATATGTACTAAAATGTCGGGGTAGTCCATATGTATACCTACGGTTTGGACCGTTGGTATATGGTTTAACATCTATACCGACGGTTATAACCCCAGTATAGATCTATACCGACAAGCATATTAGCGACGGTTACTTTTCCATCGGAATATGTCTTTTGTTCGTTGGTAAAGGGTTTTAAGACACATACCGACGGTTTTTTGTGTTGTACCGACAGTTTTGTGTCTGTCGGTAAATGTCTATTTTTTGTAGTGGTTTTTGAAGTTTGGAGAGAAACTTGGATTTCCTTGTTGGTTTCTCTTTCTTTTTACCGGCTGAGATTGAGGTGGTTGGTTGGTAGCGCCATTGATATTGTTCCTTGAAGAAACACTTGCTTCGCCGGATGCAGATGCATATGTCAAATTAGACATATTTTCGTCCAGAACTTGTTGATGTTGTTGTAGGCAGAATGTATACTCTTTCATTTCATCAAATCTTTGGTGACAACGAACGAAGAAGGATATCAAAATGACGGGGTCGGCGTTGAGAAGTCCGACAACGACTAGGGTTTTATTTGGGAGAAATAAATGATTTTTATAGGGAAAATTAAAGAAAAGATTTTTATAGGGATATAAAATGACGTCGTTTTGGTTCTGTGTGCCATGTCATACTACCGTTAATTATTTAACGGTGGAGTGACCAAAATGGGTCAACCTATAAAGTTCAGTGATTAAATTGATCGTTTTGGAAGTTCAGTGACCAAAATAGGTCGGTGAGTAAAGTTCGATGATGATTTTTGTAATTTACCAATAATTTAATTTAATTTTAAATTATTTTTATATTTAATAACAATAAAATATGCCATGTTATACCAAAATATTAATAAAGTAATTTGAAGTGATCAAAATAGGTTAGAAAGTCAAGTTTAATGAGTAAATTGAGCATTTTGAAAGTTCAATGACCAAAATAGGTCATAGAAAAAAGTTGAGTGATGATTTAAGTATTTTACTCTAATATAAATATAAATTTAACAATGATCAAAAGTAATTAAATTGTAAAACTCATCGTTATATAATAAGTATATAAATCTTATTTTTATATGATAATCTAGTATATATAAAATAGTTATCGTAAATATGTTTTAATTCTCTATTAAAAATAAATTAATATGTTTTTAATTCTTTTTTAATTTAAAATAACTTATTTTTTTACAATACATTTTTAATAAATTTTAATTATTATATAACAAAAATATAATCTTGTTTATAGTTTCGGTTGGGGTTTAATTTAGGGTTTGGTTAGGGTCTTTCGGGATTTTGGTGGTAACTGTCAAAGACGATGGGGATTGGACGAGCGACAGCGGCTTCAGGCGAGTGGCGGCGGCTACAGCTTAGGGCAGTTAGGGTTTTTTGTGTATTAGGTTTGGGTAATGGGTTGTAATGGGTTATGGGCTTTAAATTTGAGTTGTAATAGGTTTAGGGGGCTGTCATAAAAAGTAGCATATAGTTGCGGAAAGTTGTGTTGAATAAATTGATTTGTTACAAATTTGTTTCAAATTTGAGATATAGCTACAAATGTATTCTTTGTGGATAGTAAAGAGTTGTTGGATTGATAGCAATATAAATCATGTCACAAAAATATTATGTTTAAATGTTTATTGGATTGCATTGAGAACTGATTGAATTTGAGGAATCAGACTACTCAAATTATTTGTAAGTATCTAAAATTGTCTAACATGCTGGAATGAGGGAAATAAAAAGTTGTGGTTGCTGGTTGTATGTTCAATTTTTATATAATGCAACTCATAGGGCTTCAGCTCAACTCAGTTCTTAAAGGGTTTTGGGCTTCAGCTCAACCGAAGCAAAATAAGAATCTTTGGGCGTTCTAAAGCAAGCTTGCACCAAGGAAGATTTTGGATCGGCCTAGTATGGCCTACATCCATCTTTAGAGTGCTACCATGTTCTAGAATGTTGTGGGAGGTTCTTCAAAAGTCCAGACACACCTAGAACGCCTTGAAAGATTTTAGAAAATTCTCGAAGGTTCTAGAATATTCTAGAAAGACCCGAAATGTGCTGGAATCATCTAGAACATTCTATAAAATTATAGAATGTTATAGAAGATCCTGAAAGACCCTGGAAGGATCGAGACTATTCTAGAAATCTCTGGAACTCTCTAGAACATTATGGATAGTTAGGGACATATGTAGAACCTTATAGAGTACTCTAGAATAGTCTAGGACTTGTACATATCTAATATTATCTAGAATAATCCGCCAAGGGGGTGGAAGGCCTATAAATAGGACCACCCTCCCTCATTTGTAACTATCCCATGAAATCTTAAAATCTATCAAAGAATTTCATGTCTTGAAAGTTCTCTAAGCTTAATACAAGTTTCTTTTCTTAAGTTAAAATTGATCTGGATAATCAAATCACACCATTTTTTTCATTTCAAATTTCTTCTCTTCCAATTTATCTCTGATGGCTACGGGACTATTTTTATATATATTCATTTTTCGATTCGCCATATAATATGCTATCAGGTTTAGTTTCCTAGGTACTCAGCTAAAATAGAAGTCATTGAAGCCGATTTTTATTTTGCTTAAATATTTTTTGCATCGTTTAAAATTAAAATAATAATAATAACAAAATATCTAACATTTTAATAAAATATTAATATGACTTACTTAAATTTTTGTCGGAGACTCTCGGTCTTCTCTCCAAATTCTCCCGAATTAAAGACGTTGAAGATAGACTTGCTATCCATCTTCAGCACTATTGACGGAGTTGAAATATCTTATTTCTAAAAAAAATTAAAACCCAATCGACAGAACTAAATAAGTTGAAAGAATCATTATTTTTTAGAGCTTGGCTATCTAAACTTGATCCTACATAGAAATGTTAAAAAGCTATTACATCCCGATATAGTTCTCCAGGACACAACCACCGAAGCTATGCATTTGACGATGGATGCATCAATGAAAGACAAAAAGACCTAAAATTAAAAAAAAAAGTTAATTTTTCAAATTCATTAAATTAGTTAATATAAATTTTAAAATTAATGATTAATGTACTCGAGGTTCAAATCTTCTCAAGACGGAATCAGTCTACGAATAACAGAGGTTAAAGTAAAATTGTCTGATTTATCAATGTATCCACTGACTTCTACTATTCGACCATAAATATGTTTAAAATATTAAAAAAATTATTGTAAAGCAGATTTTTAAATAATTCTATGTTATTTATATCAAACATAATAAAATTTTAGGATTCTACTCGTTTTTATCATTGGATTTTCAATTGCTGCAAATTAGCAATAAGCTTTGGTTCTTAATTATGCCATGAGTGAAATAAGAACATTTTGATATTGATTTTATCACGAATAACGATCGGTTATGGGCAACGATTGGCTGTTAGTGGTGGCCGAAAGGTTCAATGCCTAAAATGGATGCGTTTTAAAATTTAGTGGTAAGATTGATACACAAATTAAAATATTTATATGAAATGTCGTCGTTTTGGTATGATAGCCACATAAATACAAAGTCGTTTTATCATTTCAAATTCTTTTATGCATATATTTGCCATCCCCAAAGGCATTTGTAACCAAATAGATTAGGTACCTTCAAAATTCATTTAAAAAAAATCGTCAAATCACCCTAAACCGTTTCTAATAAGATGAAAAAGTGTGGTCAACCGATTGAAACCGGTGATTTGGGAATATGAAGCATATCACAAAATGAAGTTTTTTTGTTGCTAATATTGAGATTTTGCCTCTTGATGAACAAATATTTTCTATACGTGCAAATACTAGTATTTAATCTCAAACATTAATTTTCATCCATCTAATGATCTTAAATTAACGTAAAATTAAATTTGTTTTACATAATATAAGTGAATATTAACCAATATATACTATTGGAATAATTGCTTTATGATTTTTTTAATATAAACTATATATATATATATATATATATACCTATTAAATCAATGGATTAATTGCTTTATTACAATTTCTTTAAAAATTAAACCGAATAAGTCAAATTACTATTTTTTCAAGAGAAACTATATGCGTTTTATCCACCAAAATTTAAAAAAATCACCCAAATAAATTATTTTCGAAGGGTTAACATGGTTTCCCACCTATCTTATTTACATTGTCAAATGTTGCATCCCTATTTTGGAGAACATATTTTATAATAATTCTAGGGCAAATTACATCAATTGATGTGAATTTAGAAATGAGGTTCGGTTCGGTTCTTAATTAAGTCACCAAATTGTTAACCCATTAACAACTCGATGACACGACATTTAAGCACTGCCATGGAAGCCAAAAAAACATCATTTTATTTAATTTCATCCTCTTCATTTAAGTTATTTTCTCTCATTTTCTGTCGTCGTCAAAAACCACTACTCTAAAACGTCTTTTGTCAATGCCCTAAATACTGATTAGCACGTATTGTCATCCTCATCACTTTTTGGATTTTCAAATACTGTAAATTTAGTAATAAGTTTTTGAGAAAACTACCACAGTGACCACCAAACTCTTGGTCGCGGCCTGTTTTTACCACTCAACTAAAAAAAATTTAAAATTTGATCTCTCAAATATTTAAATAGACCTATTTTGACCACTAGCGGTTAAAATCTAACGAAAAGCTGACGTGATAGTTGAAGTAAAATTATATAATTACTGTAACCCCTCGTCCCGGTCTGGTCGGATGACCGGTTCGAGTGAGCCACACGGGGAAAACCGAAGCGAAACCCAAAGGGTTCCCCCTCGGTTAGCAACCCTATTTTTTTTATCTTGTCTAGAGGATGATTAAACCCTAAGTGATTCACAACAGCGGAAACATACAAGGAAGACACATTCGAACTCCGGCCATGCATGAACAGTCCATTTTTAAGTTACAGGCAGGCAGTATCGATACCCTTGCCAGGGGTATCGATACCCCCCCCCCTTCAAGATCAACCCAGAAAGTCAACACCAGATGACTGTATCGATACCCTTACCAGGGGTATCGATACCCTCTTCCTCGGTCAACCTTCCTTGGTCAACAAAATATATCCGTATCGATACTCGGGACCTCGTATCGATACGCTCTATTCTAACCCCCCAAATCCAAATTACAGAGAGTTTGGAGGGTATCGATACCCTTAGGGTATCGATACCCCAGGCAAAAACTGAGGCCTTTGGGTAAGACAGTATCGATACCCTAGCTAGGGTATCGATACCCCCTGCACTGCAACTCCACGATTTTTGCACAAGTGACCCTTAACCCAACTCTAAATGCATTATTGGACTTCCCTAAGCACAAGCAACATACATACACCAAACCACAATCACAATTTAGCATGTGGGGCAATTAATCTAATGAAATTCATACAAATCAAAGCTTCATGCAATTTCACCCAAAAATGCATACTTAACAAGCATGAACTCTTCACAAGGGATAGGCAATTATAAGGCATACAAGGCCAGCAACATACATAATAAGGCACGTTCACATAAGCAACGCATCAAGCATAACTAGCAACCAAGAAGCAAGCATAACATAACATAGAGTTTAACGTACTCAATATAAATTCCTAAGGAGTTTGACCCCAACTCCTACACTCTATACCCCATTGTCTAGGCATTATTACAAAAGTAAACCATACTTAAACTTGCTTGAGAACTCCCAAAAGCTCCTCCTTCGCCCGCTCGCCTCCCGAACTCTAACGATCTGCACGTTGGAAACAAAGAGCATAAGCAACTAACTTAGTGAGAGAGGCTCTATAATTCACAACATGTAGTTTTCCAAAACACGATTTATATGCAAGAAAGCGATGGATGCACGAGGGTTAATCTCAACAACAACACATGGTTTGCACAAGCACAACCATCATACACACACGGTGGGACTACACATCACCGCTTCGACTAGTGGACTTCCAATGGGACTACACATCAAAGTACTATCCTACTAGTCACTACCGGTGGGACTACACATCACCGTAGTTTAGACCACCATCACGTGAGGCACGAACTCAACTCGACTACACAATTAACAACTCAAAATGCACTTAATGAACATGACATATAAGCATCCAACATATCACAACAACATGGGAGTAGAGAGGCTTACACACGGGTTTAGATGACCCCTCAAGGTCTCACCCAAACCCCAAAGGAATCCATATCGAGCTCAATGCAAAAAATCAACAATTCTACTCACCGTTGCTACCCAAGAGGAGATCGAAGACCAAGCTCAAGACTCCAAAATTTCCGGATTTGTCCCCGAAGCTCCACTAACCAAATTTCTCGTTTCTAAACATTCCAACACAATATAAACAACCCCAAATCAGTCCACATTCCAAAATAATCAACCCGGATTTCATATCAAACACAAGACTTCAATTTTCACATTGAAAACAAGCCCAAAATACCAATTTCCGAGCAGCCCTTAAGCTACCCTTAAAACCATTGATTTCATCCTTCAAACTACTCCCTAAAGTCTCCAAAACTTCCCTTACATGTAGCCTATCCATCAGCCCTCTCATATTCACATAAAACACCCCCAAAACTCAACTTAAAGCCTCCTAAAAACCTCCCCAAAACCCCATTCCGGGAAACACCCCAAAACTTCATAAAAATTATACCCATTGGACCCTTTAGATTGAAAACAACTCATATATCATTTAGAGATCAAAAACCTAAGTTAAAGGTGTCAAAAATTACACTTTTAATCAAAATTTCAAAACCCCCATATCACCAAAATCACGAGTTTTCTAGAAAATAAAGGTATGTGCTAGTTGAGGATAATGAAAGCAACTAAAAAACGACCTTACCTTCGAAAAACCTTCAAGATTTGGTGAGTTATGGATGGAATAGTGCTCCAAAGGGGGAGAGGTTTCTTTTGTCTGAAAAATGGGTAGTGGGGAAGAAGATGACTCAATAGTGTTATTTTAGGTTAGTTTAAAAAATCAAAGGTCCAAAGACCTAAATGCCCTTAATGAATTAAAGTAACTACAATGGATGACACCCATGGCTATTTGGGGATTATTTTAAAAATGGTCCAACTAAATTTTGTTGTCTTAAAACCCGAGGCCCAAAATTATTTTTAAATAACCGGACCCGGGAATAATATTAAATTATTATTTTTCACCCGACCCCTAAACCGGGGCGTTACAACTCTCCCCTACTTAAGGAAATTTCGTCCTCGAAATTACCTGACGGAAACAAGTACGGAAACTGCTCAAGCATGTCCGCTTTCCTCTCCCACGTGGCTTCCTCCACACCTCTATGCCTCCATAAGACTTTGACTAACTCTATAGTCTTGCCACGCAACACCTTGCTATCAGAAGCAAGTATCTCAACTGGTTCCTCATTGTAAGACAAGTCTGGATTTAACTCTATTTCTTCCACCGGCATAACATGGGACGGATCCGATCTATACCTCCTAAGCATCGACACATGAAATACATCATGAATCTTCTCTAACTCAACAGGGAGTCTCAATCTATATGCAACCGGACCAATCCTCTCAACTATCTCATAAGGTCCTATGTATCTCGGGCTCAACTTGCCCTTCCTCCCAAACCTCATCACCTTCTTCCAAGGTGAAACTTTCAAAAACACTTTATCCCCCACGGAGTACTCCACCTCCTTTCTTTTTAAATCGGTATAGGACTTTTGCCGGTCTGAAGCCACTTTCAAGCGATCACAAATCAATTTCACCTTCTCGGTGGTTCCCTTGAGTAACTCGGGCATCGGCACAAGTTTCTGTCCGGCCTCGGCCCAACAAATCGGGGTCCTACACTTCCTACCATACAAAGCCTCGTAAGGAGCCATCTGAATGCTCGACTGGAAGCTGTTGTTGTACGCAAATTCCACTAATGGTAGGTGTTTCTCCCACGACCCCTGAAAGTCAATGATACAACACCTCAACATATCCTCCAAAATCTGAATCACCCTCTCTGACTGTCCATCTGACTGTGGATGATACGAAGTGCTGAAGTTCAACCAAGTGCCTAAGGCTCGATGCAAACACTCCCAAAATCTAGAGGTGAATCTCGGATCTCGATCTGACACAATAGACTTCGGTACCCCATGTAGTCTCACAATCTCCCGAATATACAATTCGGCCAACTTGTCCAACGTATAGGTGGTATAAACCGGTATGAAGTGTGCACACTTGGTGAATCTGTCTACAATCACCCACACTGAATTTTTCTTCGAATGAGTCAACGGAAGTCCCGATACAAAGTCCATAGTGATACGCTCCCACTTCCACTCTGGAATCTTCAACGGTTGCAACAACCCTGAGGGAAACTGGTGCTCAGCCTTGACCCTCTGACAAACCATGCATTTACCTACGAACTCGGCTACATCCTTTTTCAAACCAACCCAATGACATTCTTCCTTTAATCCTCGATACATCTTCGTGCTACCCGGATGCATAGCAAAAGGGCTATTGTGAGCCTCACTCATGATCGTACGCCTCAACTCGGCATCCTCCGGAACCACTATCCTATCCTTGAAACATAGGATCCCATTCTCTCCAAAACAATACTCGGTAGGCCTATCTTCCGCTATGTCTTACACGTGAGGTGCCAAGGACTCATCTCGCAACTGCTTCTCACGAATCAACTGAACCAACGATGGCTTAACCTGAAGCTCGGCCACTAGCCCACCATCCGTAGACACACTCAACCTTGCGAACATTGCTCGCAACTCAACGGCCATCTTCCTACTCAAGGCATCGGCCACCACATTCGCCTTGCCCGGATGATACTCTATGGTAAGGTCATAATCTTTAAGGAGCTCTAACCACCTTCGTTGCCTAAGATTCAACTCCTTTTGGGACATCAAATATTTCAAGCGCTTGTGGTCGGTGTACACAGTGCACTTCCCACCATAAAGGTGGTGTCTCCAAATTTTCAACGCGAACACCACTGCGGCCAACTCTATGTCATGTGTGGGGTAATTCTTCTCATGAACCTTCAACTGTCGGGAAGCATATGCCACTACCTTACCTCCTTGCATAAGTACACAACCTAGCCCCACGTAAGATGCATCACTGTAAATTACAAACTCTCTCCCCGGCTCGGGCTGAATCAAAATGGGAGCTTCGGTCAAAGCTTTCTTCAACTTCTCAAACGCTTCTTGTCTTGCATCTGACCGTTCATACGGAACATTCTTCTGTAGCAACTTGGTCAACGGAGCCGCTATCCTTGAGAACCCCTCAACAAACCTCCTATAGTATCCCGCCAAGCCTAGGAAACTGCGGATTTCTGTCACTGATTTTGGTTGTTTCCAATTTACAATGGCTTCAATCTTCTTGGGATCTACACTAATCTCACTAGCGGAGATCACGTGGCCAAGAAAGACCACCTCTCTAATCCAAAACTCACACTTACTTAGCTTGGCATACAATTGGTTCTCAAGTAGGGTCTGAAGCACTAACCTTGAGTGTTCATCGTGCTCTTCTTCGGTTCTAGAGTACACTAGGATGTCATCGATAAACACTACCACAAACCTGTCCAAGAACTTATGAAACACCCGGTTCATCATATCCATGAAGGCCGCTGGAGCATTGGTCAACCCAAAAGGCATCACCAATAACTCATAATGTCCGTAGCGTGTACGGAAAGCCGTCTTCGGTATGTCCACATCCTTTACCTTTAACTGATAATACCCCGACCTCAAATCAATCTTTGAAAACACGGAAGCACCCCTCAACTGGTCTAGCAAGTCATCTATCCTTGGCAAGGGATATTTGTTTTTCACTGTCACCTTATTCAACTGTCTATAGTCTATGCACATTCTCATGCTACCATCCTTCTTTTTCACAAACAAGACCGGAGCACCCCACGGGGAAACACTAGGCCTAATGAAGCCTCTGTCAGTCAACTCCTGAAGCTGTGTCTTTAACTCTTTCAACTCTTTCGGTGCCATCCTATACGGAGCAATCGACACCGGTGCAGAATCATAATATGTCTCAATAGCAAACTCAACTGCTCTGTCTGGAGGCAAGCCCGGTAGTTCTTCCGGAAAAACACTCGGAAAGTCACACACAGTCCTGATGTCCTGGGGTCTCACCTCACTCATATCCGGGTTCATTACGTAAGCCAAGTAAGCCTGACACCCTGAACTTAACAATCTCTGAGCTTCCAAAGCCGAAACCACATTGGACAAAAACTTAACATTCTCCCCAACTACCACAACCTCTAAGTCATCAGTAAGCTTCAAAGAGACTCTCTTAGTCTCAAAGTCAACCTTAGCTCTATGCTCTACAAGCCAATCCATGCCCAAAATCACATCAAAGCCATAAAAGGGTAGCTCCATCATGTCGACTGGAAACACATGGCCCTGAATCGTCAAGGAACACCTCCTATACACTTTCCTGACTACCACTGTATCACCAAAGGAGCTAGTGACATTTACACCTACTTCTAACCAATCACAAGGTAGCCCTAATGACTTTGCATGCTCACCCAAAATATAAGAATGCGTTGACCCCGAATCTATCAGAGAAAGCAAACTCAAAGATTGCAATGTGAAATTACCTGCAATGACATCAGTGTCATTCCCAGCCTCCCGCTGAGCGTACACCCTAGCCGGTCCTCCTCCCTCGGGCTGGACTGCCACCACATGAGCCAAGTTCCTCTTACCCTCATTCCTTGGCTGGAAGTTCCCACGGCCGCGCCCACGACCTCTCTGATGCTCAAATCCTCTCGCTGGAGCCGGTCCTCCTCTGACTGGGTGTGGACAATCACGTCTCAAATGATCTCGGGAGCTACAGTTCCAACACGCCCCAAACATACCCATGCACTCACCTGGGTGGCGTCTCCCGCACTTAGTGCACTCCGGGATATGCCCAACAGCCCTGACGGCCCTGACGGCCCTGACCATGGTTACCACCCCTAGGCCTCGTATCCGGCTGATACCTCCTATCCTTATGCCTCTTGGCATGATCTCTATCCCAGTTCGCATGTCTCTTTCCGGAGTCAGACCCACCGGCACGTGCTCTAGAGCTTAGGTTTTGCTCTACATCCTTGGCTCTAGAAACCAAGACATCGAACTCAGTGTAGTCGGCGGCCAACAGGTAAGTCTTCACATCAGTAGTCAACCCATATCTGAAGCGCTCACAACGCTCCTTCTCATCCGGAATCAACTCAGGCGCGTACTGGCTCAACCTCACAAATTGGATCTCATACTCGGACACGGTCCTACTGCCTTGAACCAAAGCCATGAACTCCCTTTTCTTTTCATCCAAGTACCGAACTCCGAGGTACTTCCTCTTGAAAGCATTCCTGAAAAACTCCCATGTGACATCCCCCTCTGCCATACCAGAAGTAGCAGTGGTCCACCAAGTATAAGCGTCTCCCTGAAGCAATGAGACAATGCATCCCAACTTACGAGCATCCGAACACTCCATCTGACCCAAGATGCGAGTAGTGCTCTCAAGCCACCCTTCCGAACCTTCCGGAGACAACCCACGAAACTCAACTGCCCCCAAGTTGCGAAGCCTCTCTAGGGGTAATCCTGTCCCCGCACCCGGAGGTGGTGCTGCAGCTTGCATTCCGGCCAAAGCTGTCTGAAAAGCTCCGGCTATAGTCTGGATCAAATGTGCCACATCTGGACCCGCCTGACCTTGGCCCGCTGGAGCCCCATTACCATCGCCTCCAACGTTCCCTCCATTACCACCCGGAGCATTAAGAGTAGGAGGCGCGTTCTCGGGTGCCTGGTCACCCGCTCTAGGCCGTCCCCTCGGTCTCACCATAGAAATTAATGTAATCTAAAACAACAAACACACAACAACACGGAAACGTTAGGTTAGCAAGGGGCAAAGGACTCCGGGTCTCAAGCTCTTTAAACCAAAACAATTTTCCCTTTTTATTTTGACAATAATGCCTAACAATGGGGACTCAACCAACTTTCAAACAACATAAAGGTCACCATAGCATGCATACATACACCGTGCTAAAACAAAACTTAGACAGGCATGGCAAAACACTCATAATACCTTAACTTACCTCACTTACCTGCCCGAGGTCTCGGAAACCTCAGGCTCTGATACCAATAAATGTAACCCCTTCGTCCCGGTCTGGTCGGATGACCGGTCCGAGTGAGACACACGGGGAAAACCGAAGCGAAACCCAAAGGGTTCCCCCTCGGTTAGCAACCCTATTTTTTTTATCTTGTCTAGAGGATGATTAAACCCTAAGTGATTCACAACAGCGGAAACATACAAGGAAGACACATTCGAACTCCGGCCATGCATGAACAGTCCATTTTTAAGTTACAGGCAGGCAGTATCGATACCCTTGCCAGGGGTATCGATACCCCCCCTTCAAGATCAACCTAGAAAGTCAACACCAGATGACCGTATCGATACCCTTACCAGGGGTATCGATACCCTCTTCCTCGGTCAACCTTCCTTGGTCAACAAAATATATCCGTATCGATACTCGGGACCTCGTATCGATACGCTCTATTCTAACCCCCCAAATCCAAATTACAGAGAGTTTGGAGGGTATCGATACCCTTAAGGTATCGATACCCCAGGCAAAAACTGAGGCCTTTGGGTAAGACAGTATCGATACCCTAGCTAGGGTATCGATACCCCCTGCACTGCAACTCCACGATTTTTGCACAAGTGACCCTTAACCCAACTCTAAATGCATTATTGGACTTCCCTAAGCACAAGCAACATACATACACCAAACCACAATCACAATTTAGCATGTGGGGCAATTAATCTAATGAAATTCATACAAATCAAAGCTTCATGCAATTTCACCCAAAAATGCATACTTAACAAGCATGAACTCTTCACAAGGGATAGGCAATTATAAGGCATACAAGGCCAGCAACATACATAATAAGGCACGTTCACATAAGCAACGCATCAAGCATAACTAGCAACCAAGAAGTAAGCATAACATAACATAGAGTTTAACGTACTCAATATAAATTCCTAAGGAGTTTGACCCCAACTCCTACACTCTATACCCCATTGTCTAGGCATTATTACAAAAGTAAACCATACTTAAACTTGCTTGAGAACTCCCAAAAGCTCCTCCTTCGCCCGCTCGCCTCCCGAACTCTAACGATCTGCACGTTGGAAACAAAGAGCATAAGCAACTAGCTTAGTGAGAGAGGCTCTATAATTCACAACATGTAGTTTTCCAAAACACGATTTATATGCAAGAAAGCGATGGATGCACGAGGGTTAATCTCAACAACAACACATGGTTTGCACAAGCACAACCATCATACACACACAGTGGGACTACACATCACCGCTTCGACTAGTGGACTTCCAATGGGACTACACATCAAAGTACTATCCTACTAGTCACTACCGGTGGGACTACACATCACCGTAGTTTAGACCACCATCACGTGAGGCACGAACTCAACTCGACTACACAATTAACAACTCAAAATGCACTTAATGAACATGACATATAAGCATCCAACATATCACAACAACATGGGAGTAGAGAGGCTTACACACGGGTTTAGATGACCCCTCAAGGTCTCACCCAAACCCCAAAGGAATCCATATCGAGCTCAATGCAAAAAATCAACAATTCTACTCACCGTTGCTACCCAAGAGGAGATCGAAGACCAAGCTCAAGACTCCAAAATTTCCGGATTTGTCCCCGAAGCTCCACCAACCAAATTTCTCGTTTCTAAACATTCCAACACAATATAAACAACCCCAAATCAGTCCACATTCCAAAATAATCAACCCGGATTTCATATCAAACACAAGACTTCAATTTTCACATTGAAAACAAGCCCAAAATACCAATTTCCGAGCAGCCCTTAAGCTACCCTTAAAACCATTGATTTCATCCTTCAAACTACTCCCTAAAGTCTCCAAAACTTCCCTTACATGTAGCCTATCCATCAGCCCTCTCATATTCACATAAAACACCCCCAAAACTCAACTTAAAGCCTCCTAAAAACCTCCCCAAAACCCCATTCCGGGAAACACCCCAAAACTTCATAAAAATTATACCCATTGGACCCTTTAGATTGAAAACAACTCATATATCATTTAGAGATCAAAAACCTAAGTTAAAGGTGTCAAAAATGACACTTTTAATCAAAATTTCAAAACCCTCATATCACCAAAATCATGAGTTTTCTAGAAAATAAAGGTATGTGCTAGTTGAGGATAATGAAAGCAACTCAAAAACGACCTTACCTTCGAAAAACCTTCAAGATTTGGTGAGTTATGGATGGAATAGTGCTC
The DNA here is from genome assembly GCA_958450335.1 of Hibiscus tridactylites. NCBI lineage: Eukaryota > Viridiplantae > Streptophyta > Magnoliopsida > Malvales > Malvaceae > Hibiscus > Hibiscus tridactylites. The sequence goes on along the minus strand of OY288274.1, from coordinate 75,065,390 downwards.
CAAAGGGGGAGAGGTTTCTTTTGTCTGAAAAATGGGTAGTGGGGAAGAAGATGACTCAATAGTGTTATTTTAGGTTAGTTTAAAAAATCAAAGGTCCAAAGACCTAAATGCCCTTAATGAATTAAAGTAACTACAATGGATGACACCCATGGCTATTTGGGGATTATTTTAAAAATGGTCCAACTAAATTTTGTTGTCTTAAAACCCGAGGCCCAAAATTATTTTTAAATAACCGGACCCGGGAATAATATGAAATTATTATTTTTCACCCGACCCCTAAACCGGGGCGTTACAATTACACTTTTAGTCTCTATTAATTACATATTATATCAATTTGATCTTAAAGGAAAAGCCAAGGTGTAACCACTACACCAACTGCTCTTTATTGATATAAGCTGCACCATTTTTTTATTTATCTTATAATGAAATAGTTTTAGGAAAAAAAGAAAAATGTTTGAGAGAAGACTCAAACATGGGTCACATGAGATATATAAAAATACGCATATTATTAAAGTCAAGGTTTAACAAATACATATTCCAGAAATGTTTGGAGTGGTTTGTCATGCTGCAAATGCACAAACACAGGAAAGATGTTGAGATTCGATCCTTTATGTCACCTCTTAGCGGTGACCGGATTAATCAACTGATTAAATCCCGAGTTCGAATTCAAGTTCCTTAATATGTCTTATAACAAAGAAAAGAAAAAATGTGAGGGTCTCAGGCATACCAGTTCACTCCCATAATATTGTACAATGTTTGGATGTGACAACTCACTAAGCAACGATATCTCATGTTTACATGAGAAAGAAAAGATTATAATCAATAACCCCAGACATTGCCATGAAAGAAAGAGATGTTAATTAAGACAGTGAAATTTTGTATAAAAAAAAAATTGCTCAGAATGTTGTTTGTCTGTCAAGAAAACCAGACAAACCTGGTTGAGTTGTTTGAGACATTCTTTGAATGTTTGATCATCTGTGATGACCTTAACTTCCTTCATTGCACTCATTGTTCCATTTTCACTGTTGGCAATTAGTATACAGAAAATGTAAGAAAGGGTTTCTTCCCTTTAATTCTTTCAAACATTTATGAAAGGGAAATGGAATGTATGAATTTTTACCTATTAAATCCAGCATAAACATGTCCAAACGTCCCTCTTCCTAGAAGCTTTCCTTTCTTCCATTTGGATGGCGATTTCCTAATTTAAGACTGTAAGAATTGCCGGATGGTGCTGTGATTGAATGTTTGTGTTGTGTTTGGTTCTTTGATGGTGGGGATTATGTTGCTGCATGGTTGTGCAGCATTAGCTTTTGTGAGGGTTTTGGTTGTGTTAGTACTTTGAGGCGTACATTGTTAGAGGTGGGAGAACATGAGGGGGAGTTTTGAGCTGTGCGTTTTGGTTAGCAAATATAGTATCTTTGTATGTGTAGGCAACAAGTTTTTGTTTTGTGTTCAGGGTGCTTTATCCATTGCTGTTGTGATCCTCTCCGTAGTTGTATGTACTCTTTTCCTCCACTCTAGGTTTAGGGCGGTTTTTAATGAGGCATACAACTTCGAATTATCAATAATAAAATACTTTTCCGAACAAAAAAAAGAATAGCCAGATGACAAACTATTCCACATATTTTTGGAATCTGTATTTGTCAAACATTGACTTTTGTAATATGCGTGTTTTTATATATATATATCATGTGACCCATATTCGAGTCTTCTTTCAAATATTTTTTTCCCTAGAACTTACTTTTTTTATATGATATATAAAAAATGGTGCAGCTTATATTAATGAAGAATAGTTGGTGTAGTGATTAAGCATTAGTTTTTTCCCCAAGAGGTTATTAATTCAAACCACACTAGCGCATTAGTTTTTTTCCCAAGAGGTTATTAGTTCAAACCACACTAGCGCATTTTCATCCTTTCTCTTGAATTTTCTTTTAACCACGTGGTTACATGTGTCACCACTGTATTGGAGAAATATATACATAATATTAGATAAATTAAATTCATCCAATCGAGTGATGACATGTGTCGTTATATGATTAGTTGATTAATTTTATTTAAATTAATTAAAATTAAGACCAAATTGATATAATATGTAATTAAAAGGAATTAAAAGTATAATTATACAAATTTTACTTTAATTGTCATCTCACCTTTTCGTTAGATTTTAACGGTCGGTGATCAAAATAGGTCTATTTAAATAATTGGGTGGTCAATTTTTAAATTTTTTTAGTTAGCTAGTCAAAACTAGAGGTGGCAATCGGGTCATTCGGTTCGGGTTCGGGTCGGGTTGTTTCGGTTCGGGTCATTTCGGGTCTATCTAGAATCGATTTAGATTCGGTTCGGGTCGGTTCGGTTCGGGTTCGGGTCTGATTCGGGTCTGTGATGAGTCGGATTCGGTTCGGGTATTGGATCGGGTCAAAATCGGATCGGTTGTTTTCGGGTCGGGTCAATATCGGATCGGTCGCTTTCGGTTCGGGTCAAAATCGGGTCGTTTGGGTCGCTTTCGGGTCGGGTCAATTTCGGGTCGGGTTAACATTTAAATTTTCGGGTCAATTCGATTTGAGTTGGGTTAAAGGTTAAAGGTTTAGTGTTTATGGTTTAGTTTAGAGTTATTGGTGTATGAGATTAATTATGATTCAACTTGTTAATTTATGCATTTGAATTTGATTAAATATTTAAATCAAAGCTTCATGTATCCATATCAATTTTTTTTGTATAATTATATTAAATCAAAGTTTAATAATAATAACAACAATAATAATAATAATAATGTCTGAAATAAATTAATTTATTAAACTTAAGATCTAATTGAGCTAACTAAAATCTAAAAACATAAATTACGGACATAATTAAAATAATTTTAAAACTAAATGTGAAATTCCAATTAAATTAATCTAAATTGAAACTCAATTAAATTAAGAAAAAGAAAAAGAGAAAGACAATTGGTAAAAATAGAGAGGAAAAGACAATTTTAGAGGGAAATAAGCCACCAAATTTTTAAGCTAGATTGAAAAAAAGAAAAAGATAATTGGAAAAAATAGAGAGAGAAAAGACAAAATTTTGGAGGGAAATAAGCCACCAATTTTTTAAGCTAGAGATTAATTACTTTTTAGGTCATGTTGCATTTAAAATGTTACATTTTAGTCAACTTTAAGTTTTAGTTTAATTCAATTTAGTCACAAGTATCCCTACGATTTAGACTTCGGATTTAGAAATCCCCTCCCCGTAGTGATATTTAGTCTCTAAAAATTTACTTTTAGTTGAAATTAACTAATCTTTGTAATTTAGTCTATTAATTTAATATAATAATATTTTCGTTCATTTTAATTTCTAAGATTTAATTTTTAGCCAAAATTGACCCCTATTTATTTATATGGTATAATTATAAAATTGGTCATTGGACTCTCAAATTTCTTCACTTCCAAACTGTCAATTTAGTCCACAATTTCAATTTTATGCTATATTTTATGGTGAAATTATAAAATTGGTCACCAATATCTCAAATTTCTATACTTCATTTTATTATTTATTATATTGTTAAAAATAGATATTCGAGTTAAAATCGGGTTAAAATCGGGTCGATATTTGGTTCAGCTTTCGGTTCGGGTAGCATTCAGTTCGGGTCCATTCGGTTCGGGTCAAATCGGTTCGGGTCCATTTCGGTTCGGGTCCATTTCGGTTCAACAAAAAATTTCGGTTCGGTTCGGTTTATTTCGGGTTTCGGGTCAACTTCGGATCATCATGTTCGGGTCAAAATCGGGTTTCGGTTCGGGTAATTCGGTTCGGGTTTCGGGTCTCGGGTCAAGTTTGCCAGGTCTAGTCAAAACAGGTCGCGGCCAATAGTTGGGTGGTCACTGGGGTAGTTTTCCCTAAGTTTTTTTATGAATAAAAAAACTTAGGGAAAACTACCCCAGTGACCACCTAAAAGTGTACTTGGAAGCTGAGTTGAAAGGGAAAGCAACCCTGCTGGTAGAATCAGATTCACAAGTCGTCCTCAACTGGATTGCAGATCCGTTGTCAAGGCCATGGAGAAGGTGAGATACCTTCGAGGAAATTGATGCCATGAAGCGAGAGATTAAAAAGGTGGAATTTCAGTATGTTCCGCGTGAGCAAAACAACATGGCGGATCATTTGACGAAAATTGGAGTCACTAGACCAATGTTATTTAAAGCATGGTGGTGAGTTGGGTTTGAACCTTGTTTTGTAATTGAACAGATGGGTTGCTGATGTAAAGAGTATCGCCTTTGTAGATGATACCAAATTGGATCGTACTCTTTTCCTCCAATAGGATTAGGGAGGTTTTTAACGAGGCGTCCAATCTTGGTCTTTAATGAAATTAAATAAATTGCTTTTGCTGAGCAAAAAAAAGAATAAAAGCGTGAGCAACATGTAGGGCTGTAAACGAACCGAACGTTCAATGAACCATTTGTGAACCGTTCGGCGGGAAGTTGGTTTATGTTCGTTTATTTATTAAACGAACGAACATGAACGCGATTTTTTGTTCGTTTAATTAAATGAACGAACACGAACAAATGGCTTGTTCATTCATTTATGTTCGTGAACGTTCGGTAATCCGTTCGTTTATGTTCGTTTATGTTCATTTAAATTTATTCACATATGTCTAGGGGTGTTCATTATTCGATTAAACTGAACTAACCGACCGAACTAAAACAAAATTGGTTAATCTATTAGATAATTTTAGGTTTCGGCTAATGATTAAGAGTTTTTTCAAATTTCAATTATTGATTAATTCGGTTTAAAATCGGTTAATTAATTGAATTAATCGAACTAACCAAAAATATTAAATATTTAACAAATTATATATGTTCGCTTGTGTTTGTTTATGTTAATTTATGTTCCTTTACCATTTAAACGAACAAACATGAACGAACACGAACAAGCTACATTCCTTAATGAACGAACACGAACAAGAAATTTTGTGTTCATTTATGTTCGTGTTCGTTTATTTGTTCGGTTAAAGTTAAACGAACGAACATCGTTTACAAGCCTAGCAACATGCTCAGAAAACTTTAGCTAAGACTGAAAATAAATGGAGTCATCCTCCTGAAGCAGTGATTGTACTTCCGATGGTGGACTGTGGAAAACCACAACTCCGAATCCTCTATTTGTACAAGTTTTGCCAATCTATCTACAATTTTGTTACCCTCCCTTAACACAAGCTAATTTTTAACCTCTCATGCATGATTCAACAACTCTTTTATATGTAGCACCATATCCCTGCCCACTTCCACGAGCTTGCAGGCTACGAATGGCGTTCAAGTTATCTACCTCAACCATAACAATTTACAAACTAAACTCCCAAGCATGTATTCAAGTTATCTACCTCAACCATAACAATTTTCCATAGTTCCGCATCCAGTACTGAACATACACCAATAAATTTTTTAAATCCAAATAGCCATCTACAGTTATGATCTCGAGCTGCACCCACACATGTATTCTTTCCTGGTCTTCTCCCCCAGGTCGCTCCATTCTGGACCTAGATATATTCGAAACCTCCCTTGTATTCCCTTTTTGGGGCGTTTGTTCATGTTGTTGATTATCCTTGGTTTTTGTATCCATCTTGTGATCAGTAACAACACTGCCCATCTCTCCACTCTCATCACATTCCTTTGATTTTTTTTGCACTTTTTGATGGCATCCCATGATTATCTACAAATGAGTGGTCGGCTCTCGATCGTGATAAAACTTGTTTTTGCTCACTTCTAGAAGGTTGGATGTTTTGCAGGGGCTCGATGAGATGTGCCAGCTGTTAAATTAAAATCCGCAATTATGGACACATATGTAAAATGTATGTTGCTATTATAAAGTATGACACAAAATAAAGTGACCAATTAAGTTAAGCGTGTCATATGTATTAAAATGTCATGGAAATAAAAGTGTAGATACCGTAAGATATATTTATAATTCAATAAGGGGCAGAGTTATAAATATTTAACAATTGATTTAATAAATCAACTATATAAAGAGGTAGTGGTCCCCAAGAAATAGGTTAACTTGTTTTTCTCTCATTCCCATCAGAGAGTTTTACTTCAAGAGATAACCTATCTTCTTGGAAGATCAATACCAAATATTTGAGATTTCAACATCAAGATTCAAGATTTCCAATCTATCAATGAATTCAGATACGCTTCCGCACTCGGTTTATTCAATTTATTGTTCTTGATGATTTGACATGATAGATCATGGGTTTAGATTTCATATCTATTATTATTTGGTTCTAACAAGTGGCATCAGTGCCTCGTCATGTTAAATCATTGAGAACCAATCGTTTAATGTATTTTGATTGATTCACTCTTAAATATTTTTAAGGTTTCAATTTTGATTTGGTATTTGAATTAATTAGTGATGTTGAATCTTTAGGTTTTTATTATTTAATGAAATCGTTGATCTATGAATTTATGGTTATAGATCGAACGAATATTTATATTTATCTGAGATAAAGAGATCAATAATTTGCCATTCAGCCCTTATAATTAGTGGATTCTTAATTCAAATTTTTTTAAAAGCTTTATTACGATATGGTTGAGTATGGATATACAAGATTTGTTTTTATAAAATTATGGATTAAGGGTTTTAGGGCTCAACCTTTGAATTTACAGTAAAGTATTATATATATTGGTAGCCATTATTTTTTCTTTGTTTTGTTTTGTTATTAAGGTAAACTGTAATTTTATAAATTCTAGTCAAATTCGGTAGGGATTAAATTATCTTTTATCCACAAAGATTCAATTGCAGTAAATGTGATATTCGATGTTATGATAAAGACAATTAAATACAATTTGGTTTCAATATTATATTACTGTTCAATAACTATAAGTTTTGAAATTAGTGTTTTTATATGATTCTGGTTGTTTACTGATTCAATTCGGATTATTAAAGTTTTGATTCTTTATGCCAAACACATATAAATAAATGACTTTACAGTAGATGTGATTTATTCTAATACTAAGAAATATTAATTCAAGCAATATATATAAATGGTATAACATATATGAATTGAACGGTTTACGTGGGACTTCTTCTAATTTTTGAAGCCATATTTGTATGCTTAATGTTCTGTTAGTAAATGCAACTGTTAATGTTCTTTCAGAATATGTATTTATTAAATCCAAAATATAGATTGAATGCATATTTCTGTTAGATATTTGTTTCAGGTTTAAAGTTTTTTTTTAGAAAAAGTTAAAGATTTTAGTTTATTCGATTTCTGATAGTCCCATTTAGACAACCTTATTTTGGGTTATTTCGGAAACTTAAGTGTTATCAGGAATTTTAGTTTTGACTGTTACAAAATTTTAAATTTGAATATCGGTATATTTATATTATATATTTTGAGATAAATTAATTGAAACATTAAGTCACCAAAGTGACTTCTATTGTAGAAATTATTTTATTTTGAAACATAGAAGGTTTTGTGCATGTAAGTCGGATTATGTTAGTATTAATCGGCCCAAAGGAAGGTTAATAATTGACATTATTACATGTGCAACTATGGTAATAAACATGTGATAATTATTCAGTTTTATTTGTGAGCAATAAATCGGCCCAAAGGAAGATTTCTATTTGACATGTTCTTATTATCAATGTTTGATTACTATACCAAGATATCACTTGCAAGTTAATGTTTTGTCTAAAGATGAAATATTAATGGAGTGTTTGGTATCTTGATATGAGGTTTACCTTTATTCAAATTTACTATTATTTTGCTTATCTTTTAATTTGATTGAAAGATAAAATTAAGACAAATATTTTGAAACAATTAAATTCATATTTTGGCTTCAGATGTCTAGTATTTTAATGGATTAATTGAAACATAATGTCACCAAAGTGACCGCTTTTGTGTAGATTAGTTTATTTAAAATATTAAGATAATTATGTGTTTTTGTAATTCATGCGTTTATTAATTGGCCCAAAGGAAAGTTAATATTTGGCAGAATTACAAAGACAACTGTGGCGATAAATGTGTGACAATTATAAGGTATTTTATGTGAACAATACGTTAGTCCAAAGATTAGCCTATTGTTTGACATAGTTTATTGTCAATGTTTGATTACTACAACAAGAGTACCGCTTACAGTTAATATTACTGTCCAAAAACTTGATATTTGTAATGCCCGTGTTTTGGGGTTAAGAGTTAGTCAGGTTAGTGGTTCGAGTCGATAAAATTAAATTAAATCATTTTGGCCATGACATGAGTTAATTGAAATTAAATAAAAAAGGAGAGGGACCAATGAGGTGATTTTACCCAAAAGAATTTTAAAAGGAAGACCACTTTTAAATAAGCTAAAAAGAACAACAAAAAAATGGTCTTCTTTTCTTCCCCAAACGTGAAAAACCCCAAGCTCTCTCTCAAACCACCAAATCATTATTCCATTGAGTTTCTTCTTCATTCCAAGGTCTTTTTCAAAGGTAAAGATATATTCTCACTCTCCTCTTCATCCTTTATCTATCCATGGCTTTAGATTTTAAAACTACCCACTTTTGAAATGTTAGGGTTTGGTTAAAGTTTGAGTTTTTATGAAGATTTTCATTTTGTTTTGAAATATAGAGTTGGGTTTTTGTTTATTCACATTAAACTGCACATTATATGTCAAAATGGTTGGGTTTTGTTGAAAACCCGAAATGGGTTCTTGAAGCAAATTTTGAGATGTCAAAAACTTGATTTTTGGTAGGTTTTAGGTTGAAATTAAAGGGCTGATGGTTTATATATGTTAGGAGGATGTTTTGGGACCTTTTGGGGGTCATTTGGATGATTGAAAATAGAATTTTTAGCTAGGGTTTGAGGGAGCACGAAAATGGGTGTTTTTGGGTGATTATTTGGATTGGAAATTATTGAAGTGGCTTGTGCTTATGGGGTGAGTTAATGGCTAATTATTAGCATTGATTTGAGAAGTAATGGGTGTGTTTTGTTTGGCTAGAAACAAGAGGAGACATCGTGGAGCATTGGAATCGAATCCGGGCTTGTAGGAGACTTGTTTTGGTTGCTAAGGAAAGGGCGGTGAGTGGTTTTAATCATGTTTTAAAGTTTGGTTCGAGTGTGTGTAGTGTGTGAGTGAAATGTGCTTGATAGGCCATTTCTATATAAATTCAAGTTGTTAATTTAGCTATTGATTTCCATTAAATGCTATGTGTATTGCCTATTTATGCTCTTGTGACATGTGGTTGTTTTGCACATGTATATTAGGATATGTATATGTGATGAGCTTGAGATATGGTTGATGGATGTGTGATGTGGTAAATGAAAATTGACACTAATTAATTTACCGGGTGTAAATGATCGATCATTAGGATTAGTGTGCACACAAATTGAGTCAAAACGTATGTGGCCTTGATGGCGTTAAGTCATCAAGGAGGAGTACGGTGATGTAATATTCCACCGGAAGCTATTATATACTTTACGGGATGATGAGTGGAATCACATCCGTAGGGCATGTGGTGATGAGTGGAATCCCGCCCATGCAAGGTCCGGTGATTAGTGTAATCCCACCGAGGTAAAGTGATTGTTGAGATTAAATCCGCACATCCGGGTAACTAATAGTGGCCAATTAAACTTGTTCATATGATTGTGATATATGATGTTGATATTTGATGTTTGAGCTTAGTATGATGTGAGATGCCATACATGACTCTTGAAAGACTATCTAGGTCTACTTGTGAAATTATCTATGCATGATAGATACGAGATTTAGGGAATACATGCTTGAACCCTACATTGTTGATGTTTTCGGTTTTAGAGCATTCTCACTAAGCTTATAGCTTACGCTCTCATTTTCAACAATGCAGATCATTAGCGTGGTGTTAGCTCGGAGCAAGGCAAGAAGGGCTTTCCAAGTTTGTTGCTCAAGTACGGTTATTAATTATGTAGTAGATAAGCAATGTGGCAAGAGGGTGTGTTTGTATGAGCTTTGTATGACTCATATATGATTTTGATGTTTATGGTTCGACTTGGTTTGTAAGCATGATATACCTTGCCAAATGCTCTTTTGATGTTTAAGTTTGCTTCATGGCATGTAAACCCTTATGGGATGAATGATGCTTTTGCTTATCAATGTCTTCAAGCATGATTTATATGAGAGGCTAATGTAAATTTGTCATGTATGTATGATTGTTTAACTCTATGTCTTGTATGTGTTCGAGCATGCTAAACATAGGATGCATGCCTCTATACTTTGTTTGATGGTGTTGTGTGCCTTTAGGGGGCCCTATGGGACCTTTAAACTTGTTGAAATTCCCCAAAAATCTGTCTTTCAAAGGTTGCAGGCAGCCATCGTTTCAAAACAGGCTGGGTCGTTTCAGAACGGGTAGGCTTCAAGGACCCCGTATCGGAACGCATTTCGATACGGTTTGGCCTCTGAGAGCCCCTGTTCCGATATGCGTTTCGAAACGTTTTGGCTATTGGAATTCTGAGAAAATGACGAGATGAAGGTGTTTCGAAACGGGTCTGAGGGTTTCGAAACGGTCAAAATCTCGTTGACCACGAGAAGTTGACCGTTGAGGGCGTTTCGAAACGGTTGACCACCGTTTCGATACGGCCCCTTGTATAGGCTCTGGGGCAGTTGACTTGATCAAGGCGTTTCGATACGCCTCAAGGGTGTTTCGAAACGGCTTGTTTAAAAGATTAAAATTGGGCTGTTTAAATGATGTTTTGGGTTCGAATGGTTGTCTCATGTATTTCATTCCGTTGTTTGATCACATAGGACTTAAATGAACTATTAGAAAAGATTAAGTTAAAGAAAAAAAATAGGGTTGCTAACCGAGGGGAAACCTTAACGGGTTTCGCTTCGGTTTTCCCCGTGTGGCCCACTCGGACTGGTCATCCGGCCAGACCGGGACAAGGGGGTTACAATATTAATGTTGTGATTGGTATCTTGAGGGGAACTAGTCATTATTTTGAATTTATTTGTTTACTTATGAATATTTATGTGAACTTGTTTCTATTTTATTTACTTATTTTCGTTCTATATTTAGGTAATTTATTTTTGTTGTCACAATATCTGTTAAATACATTCTACACTCATGTTTAGTGAAACTAATTTCAAGGAATAGAAAAGACACTTACATATAGTATTTTGATGTATGAACATAGACTTTGTACTAAGGAATGAACAACTTGCACCTCTCACTGCGGTAAGCACTCATAAAAGGTATTTTGAGAGGTGGGATCGTTCGAATCGCATGAGTCTAATGGTCATAAAACACAACATTCTAGATGTCTTTAGGAGCACAAATCTAAAGAGATTATTCATACTAAGAGTTTCCTTGACGAAATTAAGAAATGTTTTACCCAAAACATTAAAGTTAAGATGACATCACTTATGCTTTCTTTGATGTCTATGAAGTATAAGAGTCAAGGAAATGTGAGAGAGTAGATTATAAAAATTCTTTATATTGCTTCAAAATTTAAGGCACATAAGATCGAACTTTCTAACAATTGTTTGTTCTTATGTTTTTGGCACTGCTTCCTATACAGTTTAACCAATTCAAGTTACAATTTTCAAAGGGAGAAATAGACTCTGTTTGGGCTCATTTCTCGTTATGTTTTAGAGGAAGAAAAGTTGAAGCATTATAAGTGTAAAAATATTAATTTAATTAGTGCTCATTTAGTTAGTGTCTCTAAGAATAAGGGCAATAAAAGAAAATATTAGAATAAAGTTGCTAAGGGTCCTAGTCAAAAGAAACAAGAATAAGGGCAATAAAAGAAAATATTAGAATAAGTGCTCATTTGTTATTAAGGGTCCAATAGGGACAATTTTTTTTCAATATTTGTTATTAGGAACATACTCTTAAAATATAATTTTTTCTAAAATTTGTTATTAGAAACCCGATTTTTTCTAATACTTGTTATTAAGGGCATAGGCCTAAAATTCATTTTTTTAATATTTATTATTAGGGACCTAATTTTTTCTAATACTTGTTATTAGGGGCCTACTTTTAAATTTCATTTTTTAATATTTATTATTAGGGGCCTAATTTTTTTGTTCGCCCCTAGGCCACTAAAATCTCAGAAACAACTTTGTTCCTATAAAGAAAGAAACGATAAAACTAATGTCTCTAGATCATAAACAATATCAAAGAAATGGTAAAACTCTAACTCAAGACTCGAAACGAAATAGATACAAACATCACCAAAGTCCGATGATAAAAGGTAAAAACCAACAACAAACAACAATAAAAATGCATATTACAATAAGGCATGTTGACAACACAATCATTACCACAACTCAATCGCGAACAAGAGTTGTGACTGTGAGCTCGTATCATAATTTAGTTCGAAATTCCAAAACAAAAGAATCAACAAGATAATTAAAAGAGTGTCATCTTATCAATCGTGGCGTCGTCAAATCCAACATTCATAAAAATAAATGATAAAAAAGTGATCAAACGATCAATTAAAAAAAGAAAAGTATGTCAAAAAGGTAAGGGAAACATATCAAAATGTAGAGAAAAGTGTGTCGCAAGGACTTTTTGTTATTGAATTTAAAATCTAGAAAACAAAGGACGAAGCAATAAAAAAGAAAATATTACCGGCGGTCGTCAACTAACACGGAAATTAATACCGTCGTTGATCACATAAAGATGAAAAGACGGCTGCTAGAGGAAAAAAAACGACTGCTAGTAAAAAGAATGCTAGCTACTCCACTCTAAATGTTAAATTGGTTCATATAAGTCGTATGTTTAAAGTTATTCCACTGTAAATATTAACTACTGGTAAGAAAATGCTAGTTATTTCACTTGATGTTTAAAGTTTAAACTTCTCAGTACTCTATGTATTCAACTTTTTTTTTATTTGAATGTATTCAACTTAAAATGCTAAATTAGTTCATATGAATTGTTCAGATTTCGGTCTATAAATTTACCTGATCCTCAAATCTTGTTTCATTGGGACCTTCCTCAGATGTAGGAACCAAAAGAATAGAGTCCATTTGCAAGAATATTCTTCATACATAATCAGTTATTCCACTGTAAGTGGAAGAGTTGAAAGGGGTTGAGAGATGGCAATCTAGAGCTCAATGGTTCTCTTCATTCTCTTGTTGCGTTTACCGACCTAAAATTATTTTTTAAGTGATTTTTTCGTCAAACAGTTAATAGTTTGACGCTAAACGTGCGTTTGCTCACCTAATCTCGACTTAACTTTAAATTAGTTATTAGATTTATTTAATTGGGTTAGATGTTTTTATGCATCATAAAAACATTAAATTCGAATTTCTTAAAACCACATTTCCTTCCTTTTTCCAAGCATTAAAATTTATGTAAAACATATATTAAATGTTGTACTTTATATCACAAGGCATACACTTGGTGCAGTGGCAAGCACATGCCCCTTGGACCACAAGGTCCTTGGTTCAAAACTGTTTAATTGCATTTCCTTCTCTTTAATTTTTTGGGCATTAACAATCATTAAAGACATATATTAATTGTTGTACATTATAACACAAAAGCGTGCTTGGTTTAGTGGTAAGCACACACCTTGGTACTCTAAGGTCTTGGGTTTGATTCTAAATAGGGGTGATTTTGTTGCTCTCATTTTTTCACCTCTAATTGGGTGACGCGTGTCACCACCTGATTGGAGGTGGAAAATTAATTAAATAAAAATAATTAAAGACTTCTAATAAGGTGGTGACATGTGTCACCATCTTATTGAATAATTAATTTATTTTATTATATTAAAATTAGGACTAAATTGATATATTGTATAAATATAGAGGACGAAATGTGTAATTATACCAATTTTTTAACAATTCCGTGAACTTTTTCGTTTTTAAACGGCGTGTGGCTAAAATGGAACCATTTAAATAGTTGTGTGGTGCATTTGCGGCAAAAAATAATATAGTGGTCATTTTGACACCAAACTCATAGTTCAGTGGTCATCTGTGTAGTTTACCCTTATGTTTAATTGTGATTGTGGTTGCTGGTTGTATGTTCAATTTATATATAATGCAACTCGTAGAGTTTCGGCTCAACTCAGAACTTAGAGGGCTTCGGGCTTCTGCTCAACTCCGAGGGCTTCGGCTCATCTCAGCGGTGAAATTACTTGGTTAAATTTAGGGTAAACTACATAAATAGTCCCCCGACTATGGTCCAATTATCTTTTGCGTCTCCCGACTATCAAATGTTACAAATTGGTCCTTTAACTAAAATTTATATACAAAATGGTCCCATTCCGTTAAAAATTGACAGACGTCTTACGTGGATGTTAATACGCTGACTAGGATGCTAACGTAGCCTCCTCAAAACGGTGTGTTTTGATTAAACACTTAAACAACGGTTCATTATCCTCCATCATCAGATTAGCCCTAAAACACAAAAATAAACTGAAAACGAAAGAAAATTTCCTTCAGAGAAAATGGTTTAGAGTGTTGTGAAATTGGGTTCAATTAATTTAGGGTTTTTGTGAGTTCTTCAACATAGAAAATGTGGTGATGAGTGGAATCCCGCCCATGCAAGGTCCGGTGATGAGTGTAATCCCACCGAGGTAATGTGAATGTTGAGATTAAATCCGCACATCCGGATAAACTAATAGTGGCCAATTGAACTTGTTTTTATACTTGTGATGCATGACATTGATATTTGATGTTTGAGCTTAGTATGAGGTAAGATGCCATATTATGACTCTTGAAAGACCAGCTAGGTCTACTCGTCTTTTTAGGTTGCATGATAGAAATGAGAATTAGGGAATACATGCTTGAACCCTGCATTGTTGATGTTTTCGGTTTTAGAGCATCCTCACTAAGCTTATAGCTTACGCTCTCATTTTCAACAATGCAGATCATTAGCGTGGTGTTAGCTCGGAGCAAGGCAAGAAGGGCTTTCCAAATTTTTGTTGCTCAAGTATGGTTATTAATTATGTAGTAGCTTAGCAATGTGGCAAGAGTGTGTGTTTGTATGAGCTATGAATGACTCATATATGGTTTTGATGTTATGAATAGACTTGGTTTGTAAACATGATATATCTTGCCAAATGCTTGAATGATGTATGCCTTATGGATGTTTGAGATTGCTTGATGGCATGTAAACCTATATGAGTTGAATGGTATCTTTTGACTATTAATGTCTTCATGCATGCCTTCTATAATATGTTATTAATGTGTAATTGCCATGTATGAAAGATTGTTTAAATCCATGCCTTGTGGGTGTTTGAGCATGCTAGACCTAGGATGTATGCCTCTAGACTTTGTTTGTTTGTGTTGAGTGCCTTTAGGGTCCTATGGGACCTTTAGACTAGTTGAAAAACGCCTAAGTCTGATCTTCAAAGGTTGCAGACAGCCCGCGTTTCGAAACGAGCTGGGCCGTTTCGGAACGGGTAGGCTTCAGGGACCCCGTATTGGAATGCGTTTCGATACGGTTTGGCCTCTGAGAGCCCCTATTCCGATACGGGTTTCGGAACGTTTTGGCTACTGGAATTCTGAGAAATTGACGAGATGAAGGCATTTCGAAACGGGTCTAAGGGTTTCGAAACGGGTCTAAGGGTTTCGAAACAGTCAAAATCTCGTTGACCACGAGAAGTTGACCGTTGAGGGCATTTCGGAACGGTTGACCTCCGTTTCGATACGACCCCTTATATGGGCTCTGGGGCAGTTGGCCTGGTCAAGGCGTTTCGATACGCCTCAAGGGTGTTTCGAAACGGCATGTTTAATGGTTTAAAATTGGGTTGTTTAAATGTTGTGTTGGGTTCGAACGTCTATCTCTTGTGTTCTATTTACGTTGTTTGATCATATAGGATTCGAATGAGCCTTTAGAAAAGACTTAGTTAAGGAAAAAAATAGGGTTGCTAACCGAGAAGGAACCTTAACGGGTTTCACTTCGGTTTTCCCCGTGTGGCCTACTCAGACCGGTCAGACCGGGACGAGGGGGTTACATTTGTTGGTATCAGAGCCTGAGGTTACCGAGACCTCGGGCAGGTAAGTGAGGTAAGCTTGATGTGCTAAGTAATTGTATTGCTCGATGTATGCTTGCCATGAAATCTTGATGTTTGACTGTTCGTATGATGTTTTGAAGCATGAGTTGTTGCGTCTGGTGTAGAGTGTGTGCCCATTGCTACTATTACTTAATTTAAAAGATTTTTGGTAAAGGGAGTACTTGAGCACTATTGGACCCTTGCTTTGGCTAACGTAATCCCTATTTGTTTGTTGTTGTAGTTATTACCTTGCTAGTTGTACAATGAGACCACGTGGGAGGCCTAGGATGGTTCGACCGGAACCACGGGCAGCGGCTCTAGGAGTTGAGCCGGTAGTTAGAGTTGAGGCTCAAGTGGGAGAGCATGTGGTTGGAGTTGGAGCTCCTCCACCACCTCCACCACCACCTCCTCCACCTGGAGTAGGAGGCGAGGTCGGGGCCGAAGGAGAGGGACCTCAGGGAGGCCAAGGTGGCCAAGGACCGGCCGGAATAGACTTAGCTCCCTTGGTTCAGGCGATAGCCGGGGCATTTCAGGCTGTAGTAGCTGAGGGTCAGGTAGCAGCACATCATCAGGGAGAGGGCACTGGTTTGCCTTTAGAGAGACTCCGGGGCCTAGGGGCCGAAGAGTTTAGAGGGTCTACTCTAGAGAGATCGGAGTTGTGGTTTGAGAAGACTGTCCGTATTCTCGCTCAGATGAGGTGTACTGGTGAGCGCAAGTTAGGATGTGTTGAGTCCTTGCTTCAGAGTGATGCCTACACTTGGTGGGTTACCATTACTACGGGTATGGATGAGGCCGAGATTACTTGGGAGTTCTTTGAGTCAGCATTCCGTAAGAAGTATCTGGGTCCACGATACCTCGATGAGAGGAAGAGGGAGTTTATGGCTTTGCTTCAGGGGAGTATGACCGTGACAGACTATGAGATTCGATTTGTCAGACTGAGTCAGTATGCACCTGAGCTTGTTCCTACTGAGGTGGAACGTTGTAACCGTTTTCGTTATGGGTTGAATGAAGAGATCAAGACGTATACTCTAGCTTTAGACTACACTGATTTTGATGTCTTGGTCGCGAGGGCCAAGGACTTAGAGCACAATTTGAGCTTGACCAAGCGGTCATGTAGTTCTAGTTCGGGTAAGATGTCCAGTAACTTTGATAGAGGTGATGCCAAGAGGCATCGGGACAACAGGCATCATTATGATCATAGACATGGTGGCGGTAACCACGGTAGGGGCCAACAGGGTCAGAGAGCTGGTGGGAAGTTGCCCACATGTGCTACTTGCGGGAGGAACCACACCGGTGAGTGTTGGGGAAATTTCCACTCGTGTTGGATTTGTGGTGCTAGGGATCATATTAGGCGTGACTGTCCACATCAGGTGGGACAGGCACCAGCTCAGGCTCCTGCTAGAGCCAATGACTTTCAAAGAGGCCGCGGGCGCGGTAGAGGTAACTTCCAGCCGAGGAATGATGGCCAGAGGAACATAGCACATGTAGTTGCAGTTCAGCCAGAGGGCGGAGGTCAGGCCAGAGTTTACGCTCAGCGTGGGGATCAGCATGACACCGATGTGATCGCAGGTAACTTCTCGATACAGTCTTTGGGTTTGCTTTCTTTGATTGACTCTGGGTCTACACATTCCTACATATTGAGTGAGCATGCACAGTATTTGAATTTGCCTTATGAAATGTTAGAGGTAGGAGTTAGTGTTACTAGTTCCTTTGGGGACACAGTAGTAGTTAGAAAGATGTACCGAAGGTGTCCGTTGATGGTTCAGGAACATGTGTTTCCAGTGGATATGATGGAGCTACCTTTCTATGGTTTTGATGTAATTCTGGTATGGACTGGCTCACGGAGCATAGAGCTAGGATAGATTTTGAAACTAAGAGGATTTCTTTGAGGCTCATAGATGATTATGAGATTGTAGTGGTGGGTGAGAACGTGAAGTTCTTGTCCAATGTAGTTTCAGTTTTAGAGGCTAAGAGGTTAGTTGAGTTGGGGTGTGAAGCATACTTGGCATATGTGATGAACCCTAACATGAGTGACGTTATACCTCAAGACATCCGGACAGTATGTGACTTTCCTAGTGTGTTTCCGGATGAGTTGCCAGGGTTACCACCAGACAGAGATGTAGAGTTCACTATTGAGACTTATTCTAATTCAGCTCATGTTTCGATTGCTCCGTATCGCATGGCACTGAAAGAACTGAAAAAGTTGAAGACTCAGTTGCAAGAGCTGACAGATAGAGGCTTCATTCGACCTAGTTCTTCACCTTGGGGTGCACCAGTTTTGTTTGTGAAGAAGAAAGATGGAAGTATGAGAATGTGTATAGATTACAGACAGTTGAATCAGTTGTTAGCGAAGAATAAATATATGTTGCCTAGAATTGATGACTTGTTTGATCAGTTGAGAGGGGCATCGGTCTTTTCGAAGATTGACTTGAGATCGGGTTACTACCAGCTAAAGGTAAGAGAGGTTGATGTACCGAAGACGGCCTTTAGGACTAGGTAATGTCACTATGAGTTTTTAGTCATGCCTTTTGGGTTGACTAATGCACCTGCTACTTTCATGGATATGATGAATAGGATTTTTCATCAGTACCTAGATCAGTTTGTGGTTGTGTTTATAGATGACATCTTGGTGTATTTGCGAACTGAAGAAGACCATGACCGACACTTGAGACTGGTTTTGAAGACTTTTCTAGATCATCAGTTGTATGCGAAGTTGAGCAAGTGTAAATTCTGGATCCGAGAGGTAGTCTTCTTAGGTCATGTAGTGTCATCCGATGGGATTAGAGTTGATCCGAAGAAGATTGAGGCCATTGTTGAATGGAAGCAACCGAAGTCTGTAACAGAGGTACGTAGCTTCCTAGGCTTAGCCGGATACTATAGGAGATTCGTAGAAGGTTTCTCTAAGTTAGCCGCTCTTTTGACACAGCTGCTTCAGAAGAGTGTTCAGTTTGAGTGGACAGATGCAAGACAGAGAGCCTTTGAGAAATTGAAGGAGGCTTTGACCCAAGCACCGATCTTGATTCAACCAGAGTCCGGGAAGGACTATGTAGTTTACAGTGATGCTTCTTATGTAGGGCTAGGGTGTGTCCTTATGCAAGACAAGATAGTAGTGGCTTATGCCTCAAGACAGTTGAAGACCCATGAGCGCAACTATCCGACCCATGGCATAGAGTTAGCTGCAGTTGTGTTTGCTATGAAGATTTGGAGGCACTATTTGTACGGTGAGAGATGCACAGTGTACACCGATCACAAGAGTTTGAAATACATTATGACTCAGCGAGATTTGAATCTCAGGCAGCGTAGGTGGTTAGAGTTGCTAAAAGACTATGATCTTACCATTGAGTACCATCCGAGTAAGGCCAATGTAGTGGCCGATGCATTGAGTAGGAAGATTGTCGTGGACTTGAGAGCCATGTTTGCTAGATTGAGTTTGTCTGGAGATGGTGGCTTGGTAGCCGAGCTTCAGGTTAGACCTACTCTAGGTCAGTTGATTAGAGAGAAGCAGCTCTTAGACAGATCTTTGGCACCTCACGTGCAAGATATAGCCGAAGGTAGATCTTCCGACTACAGTTTCAGTACCAATGGGGTTTTGTGTTTCAAAGATAGGATAGTTGTGCCAGAGGACAGTGACTTGAGACGTACGATCTTGACTGAAGCCCACAGTATCCCGTTTGCTATGCATCCTGGAAGTACGAAGATGTACCGTGATTTGAAGAATGAGTACTTTTGGGTTGGCTTGAAGAGAGATGTAGCCGACTTTGTGAGTAAGTGCTTAGTGTGTCAGAGAGTGAAGGCGGAACATCAGGTTCCCTCAGGTTTGTTGCAACCGTTGAGAATTCCGGAATGGAAATGGGAGAACATCACCATGGATTTTGTTTCGGGTTTGCCTTTGACTCCTACGAAGAAGAACTCACTGTGGGTTATTGTGGACCATTTTACAAAGTGTGCTCACTTCTTGGCAGTCAGTACTACCTACACTTTAGATAGATTGGCCGATTTGTACATTGGTGAGATTGTTAGACTGCATGGTGTGCCGAAGTCCATTGTGTCAGATAGAGATCCGCGATTTACATCTCGATTTTGGGAGTGTCTGCATACAGCTTTGGGTACCCGTTTGAACTTCAGCATGTCTTATCATCCTCAGTCAGATGGTCAGTTAGAGAGAGTTATTCAGATCTTAGAGGATATGTTGTGTTGTTGCATCATTGATTTTCAGGGTACGTGGGAGAAGCACTTGCCTCTAGTTGAGTTTTCTTACAATGATAGCTTCCAGTCGAGCATTCAAATGGCTCCGTATGAGGCCTTGTATGACCGAAAGTGTAGAACTCCAGTTTGTTGGCCGAAGTGGGACAGAAGTTGTTACCTATGCCGGATTTTCTCAAGGGGACAACTGACAAGGTAAAATTGATTTGTGATCGCTTGAAGGCTGCTTCGGATAGGCAGAAGTCCTATGCCGACTTGAAGAGGAAGGAAGTTGTGTTCTCAGTGGGTGAGAAGGTGTTCTTGAAAGTGTGTCCGTGGAAGAAAGTAATGAGATTTGGCCGAAAAGGGAAGTTGAGTCTGAGGTACATAAGACCGTATGAGATTGTGAAGAGGGTTGGTCCGGTTGCTTATCAGTTTCTTTTTCCATCCGAGCTAGAGAAGATACACGATGTATTCCATGTTTCGATGCTCCGTAAGTATAGGTTCGATCCATCACATGTTATGCCCGTAGAGGAGATTGAATTGAATCCGGATTTGACTTATGAGGAAGAGCCAGTT
Organism: Hibiscus tridactylites; assembly: GCA_958450335.1. Classification (NCBI taxonomy): domain Eukaryota; kingdom Viridiplantae; phylum Streptophyta; class Magnoliopsida; order Malvales; family Malvaceae; genus Hibiscus; species Hibiscus tridactylites. The sequence continues at coordinate 75,044,713 of OY288274.1, read as the reverse complement.
GAGATCTTAGCTTCTGACAGTAAGGTGTTGCGGGGTAGATCGATTGAGTTAGTAAAAGTGCGGTGGCAACGTCGAGGTGTGGACGAGGCCACTTGGGAGAGGAAGGAGGATATGGAAAAGCAGTTTCCGTATCTCTTTCAGTCAGGTATTTCGGGGACGAAATTCCTTAAGTGGGAGAGAGTTGTAATACCCGTGTTTTAGGGTTAGGAGTTAGTCGGGTTAGTGGTCCGAGTCGGTAAAAAAATTAGATTAAATCTTTTTGGCCATGACATGAGTTAATTGAAATTTAAAATAAAGGGGAGGGACCACTTTGGTGATTTGACCCAAAAGAATTTAAAAGGAAGACAACTTTTAAAAAGAGCTAAAAAGAACAAAAAAAAAAGAGTGGTCTTCTTTTCTTCCCCAACGTGAGAAACCCCCAAAGCTCTCTCAAACCACCAAATCACTATTCCATTGAGTTTCATCTTCATCTTAAGGCCATTTTCAAAGGTAATAACATTTTCTCACTCTCCTCTTCATCCTCTATCTATTCATGGTTATAGATTTTAAAACTACCCACTTTTGAAAAGTTAGGGTTTAATGAAAGTTAAGGTTTTTATGGAGATTTTCAAGTTGTTTTGAAATATAATGTTGTGTTTTAGTTTATTCACCTTAAAATGAACATAATATGTTAAAATGGTTAGGTTTGGGTGAAAACCCGAAATGGGTTCTTGAGGCAAACTTTAAAGTGTCAAAAACTTGGTTTTTGGTGAGTTTTAAGGTAAAATTGAAGTGCTGATGGTTTGGGTATGTTAGGAAGATGTTTTGGGACCATTTGGGTGTCATTTGGATGTTTGAAAATGGGATTTTCAGCTATGGTTTGAAGGAGCACGAAAATGGGCATTTTGGGGGATTAATTTGATTGGGAAATTTGTTGAAGCTTGGCTTCAGCTTAGGGGTTGAGTGATGACTGAGTTTTAGCATTGTTTGGGAATAATGGATGTGTTTTTGATTGGCTAGAAGCAAGAGGAGACGTTGAAGAGGCATCGGGATCGAATCCGAGCTTGTAGGAGGCTTGCTTTGGTTGCTAAGGAAGGGTGGTGAGTGACTTTAAATGTGTTTTAAAGTTTGGTTCGAGTGTGTGTAGTGTATGGGTTGAAATGTGCTTGGTAGGCCATTTCTATGTAGAATTAAATTGGTAACTTAGCTCTTGATTTCCATTAAATGCTATTTGTGGTTGCCTATTTATGCTCTTGTGAAATGTGGGTTGATTTGCACATGTGTACCATGATATGTGTATGTGATGAGCATGAGATATGATTGATGGATATGTGATGTGGTAAATGAAAATTGGCACTAATTAACTTACCGGGTGTAAATGATCGATCATTAGGATTAGTGTGCACACAAATTGAGTCAAAACGTACGTGGCCTTGATGGCGTTGAGTCATCAAGGAGGAGTACGGTGATGTAATATTCCACCGGAAGCTTATATATATTCTACGGGATGATGAGTGGAATCCCATCCGTAGGGCATGTGGTGATGAGTGGAATCCCGCCCATGCAAGGTCCGATGATGAGTGTAATCCCACCGAGGTAATGTGAATGTTGAGATTAAATCCGCACATCCGGGTAAACTAATAGTGGCCAATTGAACTTGGTCTTATACTTATGATGCATGACATTGATATTTGATGTTTGAGCTTAGTATGAGGTAAGATGCCATATTATGACTCTTAAAAGACTAACTAGGTCTACTCGTCTTTTTACCTATGCATGATAGAAATGAGAATTAGGGAATACATGCTTGAACCCTGCATTGTTGATGTTTTCGGTTTTAGAGCATCCTCACTAAGCTTATAGTTTACGCTCTCATTTTCAACAATGCCGATCATTAGCGTGGTGTTAGCTCGGAGCAAGGCAAGAAGGGCTTTCCAAATTTTTGTTGCTCAAGTACGGTTATTAATTATGTAGTAGCTTAGCAATGTGGCAAGAGTGTATTTTTGTATGAGTTATGAATGACTCATATATGGTTTTGATGTTATGAATAGACTTGGTTTGTAAACATGATATATCTTGCCAAATGCTTGAATGATGTATGCCTTATGGATGTTTGAGATTGCTTGATGACATGTAAACCTATATGAGTTGAATGGTACCTTTTGACTATTATTGTCTTCATGCATGCCTTCTATAATATGTTATTAATGTGTAATTGCCATGTATGAAAGATTGTTTAAATGCATGCCTTGTGGGTGTTTGAGCATGCTAGACCTAGGATGTATGCCTCTAGACTTTGTTTGTTTGTGTTGAGTGCCTTTAGGGGTCCTATGGGACCTTTAGACTAATTGAAAAACGCCTAAGTCTGATCTTCAAAGGTTGCAGACAGCCCGCGTTTTGAAACGAGCTAGGCCGTTTCGGAACGGGTAGGCTTCAGGGACCCCGTATCGGAACGTGTTTCGATACGGTTTAGCCTCTGAGAGCCCCTGTTCCGATACGGGTTTCAGAACGTTTTGGCTACTGGAATTCTAAGAAAATGACGAGATGAAGGCGTTTCGAAACGGATCTAAGGGTTTCGAAACGGTCAAAATCTCGCTGACCACGAGAAGTTGACCGTTGAGGGCGTTTCGGAATGGTTGACCTCCGTTTTGATACGGCCCCTAATATAGGCTCTGGGGCAGTTGGCCTGGTCAAGGCGTTTCGATACGCCTCAGGGGTGTTTCGAAATGACATGTTTAAAGGTTTAAAATTGGGCTGTTTAAATGTTGTGTTGGGTTCGAACGTTTATCTCCTGTGTTCTATTTCCGTTGTTTGATCATATAGGATTCGAATGAGCCTTTAGAAAAGACTTAGTTAAGGAAAAAAATAGGGTTGCTAACCGAGGGGGAACCTTAACGGGTTTCACTTCGGTTTTCCCCGTGTGGCCTACTCGGACCGGTCATTCGGCCAGATCGGGACGAGGGGGTTACAATATTTTACTGAAATTGACTTAGTTTTTTTGCTTTAGTGATATAGAACTAACAGTGGACTAGTTTATGTTTAAATTACTATTTAGTTTTGTGCTTTAATGGTATGAAACTGACTTTTGTGCATTAGTTTAGGTTTAAATTATTGTTTAGTTTAGTACTTTAGTTTTGTTCTGTTACTGTGCACTTTAATGAGAAATTCTTGTTTAAGTTTGGATTAGTTTAGGTTTAAATTATTGTTTAAGTTCTTGTTCATTAGTTTTGTTCTGTTACTATGTACTTTAGTTTAGGTTTAAATTTTTGTTTAGTTTAGTACTTTAGTGGTATGAAACTGACTTTTGTGCATTAGTTTTGTGGATTATTTTAGTTTAGTTTAATGTGTTTGTCTGATAATTGATTATTTTAATGAGAAATTCTTGTTTAAGTTTGATATAATAGTTTAATGTGCACTGCTTTTAAAGTTTTATTCACATGATGATTCAATAGTTTAATGTGCACATTTTTAATTTCTTTATTGTTCTTTAGAGACAGATTCAGGGTTATGCACAACAATTATGCATCATGGGGGTTGTTTTGTTGAGGATCCTGCATTTAGGTACACTGGAAAATTTATTGCTCATTATGATTGGTGTAGAATTGATGGAATGAACATGCTTGAGTTTGCTGATGTCGTATTTATATTAGGATATAGGTGTCCAGTCAAATTATATTGGAAAATGACAGAAATTATTCTAACTAGAGAATCAATCAGGCAGTTAAATACTGACCAAGATGTCCTGAGTTTGATAAACAATATGCCTAGGGACCACTACCTAAATGTGTACGTAGTGGAAGAATATATTGTATATGGACCTGACTTAGGGCATAATGACTCAAATGATGAATCTAAGTTAGGGCAGCATGACTTGAATGATGAATTTGAGATTGGTGAGGAACCTAATGTAGGACATACTGAGAATGTGTTTGTGGAGTCTGATAATGATTCTGATTCTGATTATGTGTAGGTTGAGTTTGCTGATTATGATTCTAGTTCAAACAATTCTGAATATGTGTTTGTGGATTTTGATAATGATGTTGGTGAGGAAGAAACATGTACTGAGAATGTGGCAAATGAAGTTGAAAGAGAGTATTGTGGCATAGGGTTATCTGATTTAGAAATTGGATCTAAAGTGGTGAGTGATAGTGATAGTCAAAAATCTGACTCACTAAACAGTGTGCATGAGTCAGACTCTGATGATCATAGGTTTCCTGAATTCAACAGTACTGTTGATATGATTAACCCTAGGTTTGAAATTGGTTTAGTTTTTACTGATAAAAAGATTTTGAAAGAAACCATTTGTCAATATGGAAGGATAAATAAGTATAATGTGAAAATCAAGAAAAATGAAAAAAAAAAGATTAGTGGCAGCATGCAAACCAGGATGTTCATGGACAATAAGGGCTTCACCAATGAACCCAAGTGACCCAGTAGACACATCATGGCAGATTAAAACTTATACTCCTCAACATAGATGTGCTAGAGACCTTAAGAATAAGCATGTGACAGCTAAATGGATTGCAAAAGAGTATTTTTATAAGTTTTTGGAAGATTACAATTATCCACCCACATATTTAATGAAAGATGTTTACAAGGACCACATTGCTCGTGTGTCACTCACTAAATGTCTGAGGGCCAGAGATTATGCTCTTGAGCAGATAATGGGAAGTCAGAAGTAACAATATTTGAAGATATATGACTATCTTGCTGAGCTAAGGCATACCAATCGAGGGACCACTACCATATGCTACTTAAATGAGTGTCTCTTTCAGAGAATGTATGTTTGCATGCAAGCATACAAAGATGGATTCAAGGCTGGATGCAGACCAATTATTTGTCTTGATGAATGCCATTTAAAAGGATATTATGGTGGGCATATTTTGGATGCAGTTGGGATAGATGTTGATGACTGCATCTATCCTATTGCATATGCATGTGTGGAAAGTGAGTGTGGTGACTCTTGGGCATGGTTCTTGTACATTTTGAAGGATGATGTGAATATTACCAACTCTTATCACATCTCTTTCATGTCTGACAGACAAAAGGTACATAATATAATATTTTCAATTTTTATTTCTTATTTGCATGTTTTTATGACTAACAAACAAATTTGGTTGGTGTTTACAGGGGCTTGTGGATGTTATTGCAGAATTTTTTCCACATTCTCAACACAGGACATGTGTTAGACATTTGTATACAAACTTCAAGTCTGAAGATTGCAACAAGGGAAAACATCTGAAGGATCTTTTCTGAAAAGCTGCAAGATCAACTACTGTTAAAGAGTTCAAAGACACATTGGAAGAAATTAAATCTGTCATCGAAGTCTTATGATTGGTTGGTCAAGATCAATCCTGACCAATGGTGTAAGGCTTTTTTCACAAGTAACACCAAAACCGACATGTTGTTGAATAACCTATGTGAATGTTTTAACAAGGTATGTATTATTTCTTAAATAATGTTTGAACTAATAATTGATATATACTAACATTTTATTTTTTTATTTATTAAGTTTATACTCGAAGCAAGGGACAAGCCTATCCTTACCATGATGGAAACCATAAGGACTATGATCATGCAAAGGATCGCAAAGAAACAATCACAAGCTGAAAAATATGTTGGGCTTCTCTGTCCCAAAATTCAGGAGAAGTTGGAGCTTACAATTGAACTATCCAATAGGTAATCAAAACTGATTTCAATTAATCTTTAGTTTACTTACCTAAAATCTGTATGTCATTTGCTTACTTCAAAAATAATGTAGGTGCTGGCCTAGAAATGCTGGTGGTGAACAATATCAAGTTGAATGTAGATATGGCAACCAACATGTTGTCAACATGCAAGCATTGACTTATACATGTAGAAAATGGGAGTTAACTGGTATCTCATGCAACCATGCCGTGTCAGTGATGTTGTTAATTGAAGTTAGGCCAGAATCTCATGTTGAAGAATGTTACACCAAGACAACACAAGGAAGAATTTATTCGAACTTCATCAACCCAATTAGAGGACCAAATTAGTAGACTCCTCAAAATGATTGTCAACCTATATTGCCCCCACCATTGAGAAGACCACCTAAAAGACCTCGTAAATCAAGAAAAAAAGAAGCTGATGAAACTGTTATTGCTTCCACAAATCTGAGTCGAAAATATGTGAAATTGAAGTGTACTAAGTGTGGCAAACCTGGTCATAACATCAGAACTTGCAAGGGTGAAATGGATGGGAATAAAAGAAATGCTCGAAGGGTAATGTATTTTTGCTTACTTCTTAGTTATGTATTTATTTTGTTTTCTTCATAACATTAAAACTTGTTTCCTATGTTTTATAGGTTCCCACAACAAGGAAACAACCTCCATATGTTCAACCTCAAACTGGTCAACCTCCATCTGTTTAACCTCAAACTGGTCAACCTCCAACTAGTCAACCTCCAACTCAGCAATCTCAAACAGCAACCCAGCAACCCAGAATGCTAAGGCATAAGCTACCTATAAAGAGGAAGGAACTTACAATCCAGCAAGATTCAAGAAAAAAACATACAAGGCAGTCAAATGCATTCATTGTTAGATGGATGTCAACGAACACTCAAGACAGTGTTGGTACAGCCTCAGACACAACCAGAAGCAATGTTACAAACACTAGGGTGGACAAGTGTTAGTTTAATGGCCAAGTATTAGTTTAATGCCAAGTAACTCTTTTGAAAAATTCCAAGTATTAGTTTAATGGCCAATTAACTCTTTTGAATAGGCACAAATCTTTTTGTTGGGCATATCTCATTTTGTAGAAACATTAATGCTTTAATACTTTGTTGGCCACATCTCATTTTGTAAAAACGTTAATGTTTTACTATTTTGTACAAGCATTATATGGAAATGAAAATCTTCATTACTTTAACAGAAATTTTTATAGCCAAATGCACTGGAAATTATGTTTCATAGGTCAAATGCATTATATGCTGAAAATTATGTTTCATAGCCAAATGTAAATACAAAAAATTCACAATGAAGTTAAACCCTTAAATTTCCATTACTTTAACATAAATTTTCTCACAAACCCATACAAATTACAAAAAGTTTTCCCACAAGATTTCCCACGAGATTTTCATTACTTCAACAATTACAAAAAAATTCCCCACAAGATTTTTAACTTCTAGAACCTTTAATCCCCACAAACCCATACAAATTCCCCAAAACCCCCAAAATGAAAATCTATAACCCTAATCAAACCTACATAAAAAACCATAATATCAGTACACACATAGCCAAACAAGCAATCCAAAACATTCGTTCTTTTTTTCTTCCCTCTTCGACTTTTCTAATTTTCTTCAACAATCCAACAATAACAATTCTTTCTCGATTTCCAATTTCTGAATCACACCACAGAAAAAATTTACAATTACGACCAACACCATACTTGGAGCAGCCGAAAAATCTCCTACCCGGGTTAGCATTACTCCATGATGTTCTGAGATCAGCTTCCACTCCACAATCACATTTCGAAATCTCTCTTCTTGAGTCCATCTTTCAGATTGGCTTCCTTCTTTCCTAGATAAAGTTTAGAAGAAGAAGAAGAAAAATGAGACTGAGTTTTGTGGGATTTGGTCCTCTAGTTAGGGCTTTTTAAAGGAGATTTTTTTAAACTAATATTTTTAATGACATGGAAATTTAGTATAATAAAAAAATAATTTTATTTGAACCTAGTCAGCGTATTAACGTCCACGTAATCCGACCGTCAATTTTTTAACGGAATGAGACCATTTTGTATGTGAATTTTAGTTAAGGGACCAATTTATAACATTTGATAGTCGGGGACTATTTATGTAGTTTACCCTTAAATTTATTTAACTTAGTTTTTTTTTGTTCTTGTATGCTCTGAATGTTGTGCCAACTGATAAGATTAAACTCAGAGAGTGAACTTGAACCATAGGCTTAGATTTCTTGGAGATGGAAATTGAAAGCTTATTGCCAAGTTGAATGAAATTGGATTACTTAATGCTTGATTTTCGTGAGCATGATGTTTTCTTTTGTGACAAACTGATTTTAAACCTATGCTTGAAACAATATCTAATGGACTGTCTTAAATAGGGACTTTTTAGTTTATGCTAGTCTTGGACTTAATAACACGAGATTTTTGTCATTATTAGAGAAGAAAGTAAAAAAAGAAAAAAAAAGAGAAAAAAAAGAATGTATATATAAGTATTATTAGTACTATCTATTATTTCTATCTATAATTATTGTTACTAGTATTATTTATCATCTATTATCTATTATCATATTATTATTATTATTATTATTATTATTATTATTTATGATGAAGCAAAACAAATAAATAAATAAGGCCCAAGTTTGTTAAGTCCACATACATAAAAGGAAAAACCAAGAGTATATTTTACACGGCCCGTTTTGAGCCCAAAGATCCCTAAAGTCTAAACCGGCTACACAATAACCCTAATTTTCTCTCTATCTTTGCGCAGCCAAATTTGGTGCGTTGGATCAAAGGTGATCGTGCGGCCCAGATCCCATCGAGCAGAAACCCTAGGTGTCCGCTTCTCCAGTCTCGCGCCGCACAAGCTCGTAGCCGTCAGATCGAGACACGATCTGACGGTCCCAAATTAATGCAGAGAGCCTTCCAGAAGCCGACGCGCCCACGCGAGCCCTTTAGCATTCTTCAAGCGCGCGTGCAACAACTTAGCACCTGTCTCCAAAACTGCTTCCCCTACGCGCTCTCGAGCCCTCTGCCCCTTTGCCAGTGTACGTTTGATTCAGCTTTACCGATCCTTTAATCTCCAGCGACAACGACCACGCATGCAAAAGGAGCAAAAATCAGACCATATCCATACAAGCCAGAGCTCTCAGAATACTAAATACAAGCAAGTAGTAAAAGCAACCAATAGAGTTATTTTCAATGTATTTACAATTCTAGAGAAATGTTGTAATATCTGGATATATAGACCGAAACAAATTGTAAAAGGGAAGGGGGATTCGATTTTAGAAAGAAAGAAAAAAGTCCAAAAATACGTTGTAACCAGTTCAAAAATCAATACGAGAAAAAAGTTCAGAGAGGTATCTAGATCTTATTTTTTTTACTTTCGTTTTTTTAGGCAATTTTAGATTAAAAACCCTTTTTTAATTATTATTTGGGAAAATGGCTCCCAAAAAATAATATTTGGCAAAATGACCCCCAAACTTGTCATGTCGGTAGACCTCGCGTTGTGTAGGACGCGAGGTAGGATATCGCGTTCTACACAACGCGATTTCAGTCTACGTGGCCTTGTTGTTTGTGTTAACGGTTTTGCAAGACCTCGCGTTCTGTAGAACGCGAGGTCCACGAGAATTTGAAACGGCAGCTGAATATATTGCACAGACCTCGCGTTATGCAGGACGCGAGTTCTGTGTAATTCTGGGCTGAAGAACAAGGGAAAACAAGTGTGGGTAGGCCTGTTCGAGCCCAATTTCGAGCGTGTAAATCGTATATTTTTAGCGATCATCGAGTTTGGGGTCGTAGTACTGGAAATTGTCTATCGTATGATACCAACATGGTTAATTTCCGTCCATTCTACAATGGTTTAAAATGGCTTCGAAAACCCTATGCTATCATCCTTTTTTGAATGAAGTTGCATTTGAACAAATGTCGATAGGCTTGTTCGAGCAGAATTTCATACGTAGAAATTTTAAATTTTTAGGTAACATCGAGTTTGGGGTTGTAGTACTGAAAATTCTCTATCGTATGACATTGACACGGTCAATTTTCGTCCATTGTACACTAACTTAAAGTTGCTTCGAAAACACTATCATAACATATTTGTTTGAATGATTGAAAATATAAGATGACGTACTGTATAAATCGAAGTAGACTGACTTTATTGATTCGATTGTCATGGGCGAACTCGCATATACAAATTAAAAATAATTAATTAAGACGAGGGGCTGAGCGATTAGGACACTTAGGAGCTGTGTGTCCAGGATTTCGACATACAGTACAATGTTTCTTTTGTCCGGTTTTCTCTCGATGTTCGACCATATCCTCGGCACAGTATATTCTTGTAGAACGTGGATGTCCTTTGCTTCGTATTAGTGTTGGATCTGGGCGTATGATCGGTTCAGTGTCCACAGCATTCGGATCAACCTCATTTCTGATTGGAGGAAACTCTTTTTCGTAAACCTTAAACACCGTTTCGAGTAAGTATACCGAATCAACCATATGCATGTATTGTATCCGTTGGTTAGTGCAAGCAGCAATGGCGTGTGCGCACGGGTATTTGAAAGTTTGGAAAATTCTGCACTCGCAGGTTCTATCCCTCAGGTTTACCACGTAAGCGTTGTGATTGCCTTCCAATTGCCTGGAAAATTCTACAACACGAAACAAGTGTCCTTCTCGCGAGAAGAGAGTTGCTTGCATCTGTCTTGATTGGCCCAATTGAGTATGCAGTTTTGTGCGGAAATCTGGATGGACTTTGTGTCCACCTGCCATGTACTCAGTTGCTTGCCTTCCCAAGGTTGCAAAAAGGGTAGCCAAACGATAATAGGTCGCTTTGACAATGGAAGTGATAGGCAACTGTCGCACTCCCTTCAGTGATGAGTTCACTGCCTCAGTCAAGTTCGTTGTAATGTGACCATAACGTTTACCCTTGTCATACGATCGAAGCCATTTTTCCTTTGGGATTTTTTCAAGGTATTCTGCGCCTTTTTTGTTTCTCGCTCTCAGTTCCTCGAGCAGGTCAGCCACCGCTTGTTTGTAGTGCAAGTTGCCTACGGGATGACAGTTGAATAGTTATGGGCGAAAAACACATGCAAAAAGGTCGTAAATCAAAAGGAGTAAGAAATAATATAGTAAATGAAAATGACATAAAGGACGTACCCATATCGAGCACCATTTGATGTTCATCATGGTTCTTGTATTGCAGCAGGTAGTTTGCGGCTATGTGTCGCAAGCAAAAATGGTGGTGAATGTATGGAGGCTTCCAATAGTTACCCAAATTTTCTATCGCCCACAACAGTGTTGTGCCTCTGTCAGAAATAACACACACCCCTTCATCCCTTCTTCATATTACAGGATCAAGGACATATTTTCGTAGGTTCTAAAGGAAGAACTTCCAAGACTCCAAATCCTCCTTCGGGACGATTGCGAATGCAACAAGAACGCATTTGCGATTATCGTCCTGTGCTATAGCTAGAAGTAGGGTATGTGTATATCTTCCGTACAACCATGTGCCGTCGATTTGGACCATCGGTTTGCAGTGCTTGAATGTGTTGATGCACTGGGGGAAAGTCCAAAAAAACCTGTGGAATTGAGAAACACCTCGGACGACACGATCATTTTCGTATGCCAGAACCGTATCAAGTTTGACAACCATTCTGGGGATGTGTTTCTGCAGGAGATTAAGCCACGGGCGCAACTCTTTGTAAGATTCCTCCCATCGGCCATACATTTCCTCTTTGGCCCGCTTCCTTGCATACCATGCTTTGGAATAACCTGGACGGTAGCCGGTGACAGCTAGAGCTGTAGCCTGACATGTGGGGACCGACACAGTGGGATTTGTTTTCACCAGTGTCTAAAAGATGTCCGCGAGGTACTTTGCATCCAGGTTCTTGTGATCCTGGTTGAGGCTAGCAACGGTGCATATATGGGGCCCCTCAAGTTTTGTTATTTTCCAACGGTCGCCTGCCCTCTTCAACTGTGATATACAGATTTTCCATTTACAGCCTTGATTTTTTTGGACGCAATAAGCCTTGTAGTATTTGGATTGGGTTTTATCCACTGCCGTCTCAACATTATGACGAAGGTTGTACTGCTTAACTGCCGCCACCGCAATTTCCTTGTTCAAGAACGCCATACCAATTCTCAGTTCACCATCAGAACGGTTGACTCGGCCATCTATTGTGTCGTCATGCAGAAAATCAGGGACGTCCATTGCATCCATATCAACCGTTGTGAAGTGGGATGGTGGCTGGAACATAGAAATTGGTGTTGCGTCTAAAGAAAAGTTGGTGGCAGTCGGTTCTTCGTCCAAATCTGGTGGTGGAACGGTAGTGTCTTCCGGTAGAACTGTTAAGTCTTCTGGTTCGGGATAGAATGGCCCCAGCTCGTCTCCGTCGGGCTCGGGTTCTCTAATCGGTTCTTCGTCAGAAGCATCCTCCGGGAGCTGGAATAGTAGAGCTTCGTCAATCACTACCCTTGGAGGCGAGGATGGGGGTCGATGAGTGGGAGACCTCTCACGAGATCGCTCACGAACCGCATTCCCAAGATCAAAATCAAGATCACCATAAGAAGAATGTATTCCCATAGATGGTTGAACGTACTCCGTGCTAGGGACATACGTTGAGTGTCGTCCATATGAGGAATCATGGTCATGCATAGCGTAAGAAGATGACTCTCCCTCACCTCCAAAAGAAGAATGTCTCCCCATAGATGGTTGACCGTAGTCGGTGCCAGGGACATACATTGAGTGCCGGCCATATGATGCTTCATGGTCGTGCGCAACGTAAGGAGCCGACCTTCCCCCCCCCCCAAAAAAACTATAAGGATTGTATGGATTGTATGGATTGTACGATGCATTTGATGGTGCATCGAATTCATCGTTTAAGGGTTGGTTCAGGTCGAACCCGATACTAGCTACGCACGACTGCCTTGGAGGAGCAGATGACGATGCACCAAACTCGTTGTCTTGGCACAGTAGGTTAAAATCACGTTGTAGACCTGCGGTCGGGCTATCAATGTTGGCATTCGGATCAAAATCGAAATTCGCCCGGCCCCAGCTTGGTATTTGGATAACTGGATTAGACTTGGAGAACGATGCATACAGCTCGAGGGGCGTTCTAATTGAATAGTCGAAGTGGGTTTCCATCATCAAGTCCACATAAGCATTTTCCGCAATTTGGCATATAGAGTACCTTAAAGGGTCTATAGATGTTGGCACCCGATACTTCACGTCAGACAAACGATGATTGTCGAAATGAGGGACTTTTGCCTCCAGTTCCTTGACCAACTTCTTGAACGATAATCTCCTCGGAAGCTTTAGCGTTACCGGATCTTTGCAGTGAAAAAGGACGCTGAGTTCGGTACCCTTGAATATCTGCCCATCGTAGTAAACTAACGTAGTAACGCCTCGTCTGGCCATTTGAATATTTTCTGAAATACTTCTGAATTTTTTATACTTGGAAAATTCTAGGAATTGTTTGGCAATTGAAATATATATTTTCGTTTTATGGTTCTGCTTCATATATAGGCAAAATTTTGCCACTTGAAATCCCAGAGAATCTGGTTGTGTAAGGCAAATAATGGTTCCGAGAGGTAACTTTGCTTGTCCATTTCCTAAAATCGATAAGCAGGTAAATAATGAACAAGTCAAGAATAATGGTGCCCGGGAGGCAGTCCCCTAACTTTGGACAAGGGATAGAGTTGATGGGGAGGCAGGTTTAAGTGACCTCGCGTTCTACACAACGCGATATTTAGTACCTCGCGTTCTATACAACGCGAGGTCTTATAAATATCACGTTATGTAGAACGCGAGGTCACTTTAATTGCTTTTTCTCAGATATTCCGTCAGAAGTTATAATAATTGTACTGTTTACTCTTTGTTTGTTTGTGTAATTGAGAACATGTTCGAATAATTGAGACAATTGTAGTCTGGTAATGTAATTGAATACTACTAGTGTTGCATAACGTGAGGTCTCTTTATATATTTTGAGACAGAGATTACGTCAGAATTAATAAAACTCGTACTAAGAACTCGATTTATGTTTGAATAACTTAGACAATTGTAGTTTAGCAATGTAATTGAATAGTAGTAGTTTTACATAACTTGAGGTCCGTTGAACATTAATAAAGGATGAAATAAGACGTCATATAACATAATTGGAAGATAATTTCAGAAGTTTATGGTTAATCTGAATCATCGTAGTCAGTGGACACGTCTGAACTTAGGTTTAGTTCTTCGATCAGCTGTTGTTTTCTTTGTCTACGCCTGTACATAAAAAGTTGCAGCTCCTCCGCAGCCGCATCAACATCCGATGAAGACGGTGCGTGTTCAGTGTTCAGAGCAGGTTGTACGGGTACAGACATACTACCTTCGTCGGCGTTGACGTCGTCAAACTTAACATTTAAATCGACGTCTCTAGCTCCGACGGAATTGAGCCGATCATACATGTTACGAACGTCTGTTTCGTTCGTAAGCTTCATAACGTAGTGCGTTTCGTTTGCTGACGGTGTTGGGATTCGACATTCCATGGAAGAAATTTGTTTGTCGGTGTGTTTACTAACCTCGATTGTTGTCAACTGTATTAAATCTTTCAGTGACATTTTGTCGGTGATTGTTGACTCAAAATAAGTATCGAGAAAATAAAATGTTGCCTGAAATTTTTCCATAAGGTGAGCAAAGATTGGGTGTTTAAAGAGAATTTGGAATGAGTAAATGATGGTGGAATTCGTGGGTATTTATAGGAAAGGAAAAACACCACATAAGTAAATTTAAGTCGAATCAAAACTTTATTTATAGTAAATCAAAAACGCAACACATGTAAATTTAACTCGAATGAAAACTTTAATTCGCATTTCATTTAACAAAACTTTCAACATGTATTCTTTAATAAGTAAATTGAGACAACTAGATAAACTATCTACAAAAGTCGAAACAATATATGCAAAAAGTCCGGTGGGCAAATGTGATCGGAGGTCCCGACTGAAAGAAGCAGAGTGCGATAATCAGATTTCTTCTAAAATGGTAGCAGCTTTGATCCACATTAGCAAATGTAATCGGCACCGGCCGCATCTGAAAAGTAGGGCTGCCACGGCAGTATGGTCGATCTGAATCCGCCCTCGCTTCCTAAAAGTCGTTTCGTTTCAAAACTGTAGTCGCGGATTCTCTCGACGGGGGCTACAGAAGCTGCCATTGAAGGCACTACTGCAGCCCACAACCTCCAAAATATTGCGATATGTCGGTAAATATTATTCAATGAACGTATCATGCGGGGGTATGTACCCCGCGGAACACAAATCTTTAATTGAACTCCAACTATCATAAAGGAACAAAATTTCGGACAAAAAAATTTCAACTGCAAAAAACGCAACATGACACGAACTCATATTCAACTGAGAAAAACTTAACTGGTTACAAAAATCCATCGTCGTGCATATATATATATATATACCAACATCTAAATGACCTCGCGTTCTGTGCATCGCGAGGTTTGAAGGACCTCCCGTCCTACAGAACGCGAGGTTGCCACGTCAGCAGATTCACCTCCCTCTATAAATAGCAAACTTGGGGAGGCAAAGAGCACCCACAAAATTTTTTTCTGTATTCACGTAAACATATTCATGTAAGCAGTTTTCGCTTGCAGCTACTAATGGCAACATAGCGCGTATTTGGGAAGTTTTGTTCAAACTAATTTCCAAAATATTGCGCTATGTCGTTATTTGTAGTTACTAATGAAAACATAGCGCGTATTTAGGATGTTTTTTTCGATTATTATTGTTGTTATTATTAGTATTAATATTATTATTATTATTATTATCATTCTAATAATTATTATTATTATAATTATTAGTATGATTATTACTTTTATTATTATTAATATTATTATTATTATTTTTATTATTATTATTATAATTATTAGTATGATATTATTAGTATGATTGATTATTATTGTTATTATTATTGTTGTTGTTATTATTATTAATATTATTATTCTAATTATTATTATTATTGTTGTTGTTGTTATTATTATTATTATTATTATTATTATTATTATTATTATTGTTATTATTAATATTATTATTATTATTATTATTATTATTATAATTAGTATGATTATTATTATTATTATTATTATTATTATTATTATTATTATTATTATTATTATTTCTATTATTATTATTATTATTAAATTTTTTATATTAAATGACTTTCCCGCCTGGGAAGTGTAACACCCGGGTTTAGGGGTTAGGTGAAAATAATGTTTTAATATTATCTCAGGTTCGGTCCTATGATTTAAATAATGGTCCGGGTTTAGCTTTCAAATTAATTAAATTAATGATAGACTAAGTTTTGGAATTAAAAACCCCAAATGACCATGGAAAATATGTTCTTGTGGATAATCCATTTCATTAAGGGCAAATGGGTCATTGGACTTTTAATTTAAAACAAAACAAATAAAAACCCACTTTTTATTACTTACCTTCTCCCTCTCTCCCAAAGTATCAGACAAACCTCCCCAAGCCATTGAAGCTACTATTCCATCCCCTCTCTTCTCCATTTCAACTCCGTTTTGAAAGGTAAGAGTATTTTTAACTTCCCCTCACCTTCCCTTTCATGAAAGTACCATTCATTTTCGTTTTCATGAAGTTTTGAGAAAATGGAAATTTTGAAAATCTTGATTAAAAATGGTGCCTTTGTGTAGCTAATCTTAATATTTCGATTTGTTAAGGTTAGATATGGGGTATAGGAGCCAAATGATACAATATATGTGAATCTCAAATGATTTGGAACAATTTTCGGATTTTGGCTTTAAAGGGGTTTTTGGGAGGTTTTGGGGGTGTTTTGGGGGTTGTCTTAGGTGGGTTTTGATAGGCTTTTGATAGTACTATAGTTAGGGGTTGAATTGGGATCATTGGAGGGTGTAATGGAAGTTGAAAACAGGGTTTTTGGTCAAGGTTTTGGGGCCATCCGAATTGGTGAAAAATGGATAATGTTCATGCTTGTAACATGGTATTTTGTGGTTGAGTTGCATTCCGGGTTAGCTTCGATGATAAGATTTTGATTGTGGGTGTTTTGTTTATGTTTGGGAATGATTAGAATCAAGTTTGGGCACCGGTGAAGCATCGGAAGAGAATCCGGGAAATTGAAGGTTGTGCTTGCTTGGTCTTTGAGCTCGGAAGCTTAGGTGAGTGGTTGTTTGCTTTTAAATGTTTTAAAGTAGTTGGTTCGAGTATATGGACTAGGTTGGGCTTGGTAGACCCGCCTAGAGTTAGGATTAGGGTGGTAGCCTAATCCTAAGCTTGATCTAGAGCCCTTGGTTGAACTCACTTTATGGTTGTGTATATCTTGCATAAATTGCGATATGAATGGCTATGTATATTGCTTTATACATGTGAGATGAGATTGGATTCATGATGCTTGAAACATGCATAATGATGGTTGTTGATGAGTATGTGCTAAGCACAAGGTTTATGAAATGAGTAATGTGATGTGAGTAAATATTGGCACTAGTAAACTTGGATACAAATGATCGATCATTAGGATGTTAGTGTGTACACATGAGTCTAAAGTCGCGCGTGGCCTTGGTGGCGTTGAGTCACCAAGGAGGAGTACGGGTTCGCCCGGAATTGTATTTAAATATAGTCGATGACGAGTGGAATCCCATCGACGGGGCGTGAGGATGAGTGGAATCCCCTCCGCGTGTCCGGTGATGAGTGGAATCCCACCGAGGTAATGTGGTTGTTGGATATGAGTCTCCAACATGTCTATCCGCGTATTCGGGTCTTAACTAGGTGCCAATGTTGATTGATATGTGTATCAATGTGTTGGAATATATGAGCTGTTTGGATGTTTAAATGTGATCACATGTATGGTAGTGTTGAGCTCATGTTTATGGCATATATGTGATATATTGCTCATGCATCTATATCTTGTGGACTCTTAGTTTATGTAAGTTGCCTTGGCTAGATCGTGCTCGGACCCTGCAATGTTGAGGTTTGTTTTTAGAGCTTACCCTCACTAAGCATCATTGCTTACGCTCTCTTTGTTCAACATTGCAGATCCTTAGTTCGTGGGTTGCTCGGGCAAGTGGAGGGCCTCCAAGTGTGTTTGTGACTTGAATTCATCAAGTATGGGTTTTAGTATTTAAACATGTAATGGTTGAGCAATGGGGCATGTATGATTTTGTTGGATTGTTGTTGGTTGATAGGAGCATGTGTAGACTCCTATATATATGTTGCTTTTGCATGGTTGTGTTGCCATGATGAATGTTAACTCATGCCTATTTGCTTGCTTGAATGCTAGCCTATGCCTTAAGAGTTTTACATGTATTTGAATGTTGTTTGGAATGAATGCATGATGTGGATTGTTGCCTTGTTATTAGACATGTTAAAGTTGTGTTAAAGCATGATAGTAATGTTGTTGTATCTTGGGTTTAAATGCTTGGCTGTCGTATGGTGTCTTGGGGATGTTTTGGGGCATCCTTGTGCCTCAAAACAGCCCAGAAAAGTCTGCAGACAGGGGTGTTTCGGAACGGGTCCCCGTGTTCCGAAACGGCCCCTGCGTAAATGGCCTGCCGTTTCGAAACGGATGAGGGTCGTTCCGGAACGTTTTCGCCACTGGAATTTTGAGAAATTGGCGAGATGAAGCCGTTCCGAAACGGGCCTTTGAAGTTCCGAAACGGTCAAATCTCGTTGACCACGAGATATTGACCGTCAAGGTCGTTCCGATACGGGTCTCCCCTGTTTCGGAACGGTCACCTTGTGGTTGACCCAGGCCCGTTGACTAGGTCAAGGCGTTTCGGAACACCCTATAGGTGTTTCGAAACGGCCTGCTGTAATGAGGAAAAATGGTCTGTTTACCCTTTTTGTTGGTCGGGGAATGTTTCGTTGCTTGTATCTTCCGCTGTTGTGCTCCACATAGGAATTAAATATGCATCTAGATAAGATAAAAATAAAAAGAAATTTTCTGGGTCGTTAACCGAGGGGAAACCTTAACGGGTTTCGCTTCGGTTTTCCCCGTGTGGCCCACTCGGACCGGTCTTCCGACCAGACCGGGACGAGGGGGTTACAGGAAGTCTTCCTTTAAAAAACCCTACGACCTCGCGTCCTGTAGAACGCGATTTCTTTAGAACCTCGCGTTCTATAGGACGCGAGGTCACTTCTGACCGTTCAGTTCACGCGTCTGTTCCGTGACGCGTCTTTTCAATGAACCTCGCGTTCTATAGGACGCGAGGTATATGAATATCGCGTTCTACAGAACGCGATGTTCATTAACATCGCATCCCAAAAGGCGCGAGGTCTTCTATAAATTGGAGGTTTTTTCTCAAAATCAATCACAAAACGCGAGTTCTATAACTTTTTTACAAAAAAATTATCGGCAACTTTTATATTTCGTTCGATATAATGGAGCCCTTACTATGCAACGAAGCGACTCACTACAGTCAATATTGGCGAAACACTCCAGAGGTATTATTTTTTTTCCCTTTTTATTTCTAAAATTTTTTATTTAATTATATTTTTTATTTTACTAACTATTTTATTTTATTTTATTGCATGGATACGAACGTAATTTACAATGTTACCTTAACCGTATCAACACCCCACCCGTTGATGCAGTTATTGAGTGGATTGAGCGCGCTGGTTTTGGGTACATAGCTCGGTATATAGGGGGTGAAGGTAAAACCGTCGTTGATCAGCGTGTTGATAGAACGGTGGAGACCCGAGACGCACACGTTTCATCTTCCATTTGGCGAGGCAACAATCACGTTGGAGGATGTTGCCTACATTCTGGGGTTGCCTACAAACGGCAGCGTAATTACGGGTGTAGCGTTGGCAGATTGGCCAACTCTATTTGCTGAACAAATGGGCGTGATGCCCCCTGAGGACGTGTGAGACGGAGGAAAAATCGATCTATCATATTTGGAGGCTCACTTTGGAACCCCTCCCCCCAATGCGGATGTAGTTGCAGTTCAGGTATTTTTTTTCTATTTAAAAATTAGGATGCCATTATTATATATTTAGTATGCTTTTATTAGATTTATGATGAAATTAAAAATATTTATTTGAACATTAGGATAGTTTATGAAATTTATAGGATGACTTCATTAAATATTTAGGATGCAATTACAAATCATTACTTGAAAATTAGGATGTTTTTATTAAATATTTATGATGACTTTATTAAATATTTAGGTTGCCTACATTAAATATTTAGGATGAAGTTACAAATATTTATTTGCAAATTAGGATTAAGTTACTCATTTATTTGGATGCCTTTATTAAATTTAGGATGAACTTACAATTTTTTTAATTAGGATGTCTTTATTAAATCTTTATTTTCACAGCGGTGTGCGCGTGCCCACATCTTGCGCATTATTGGCGGGATATTAATGCCAGACAAATCCCGCACAAAGGTGCACGTGATGTGGCTTCGTTATCTTACAGATTTAAATGAGTCTGGAAGAAAATCTTGGGGATCAGCTGTCTTGGCGTTTCTTATCAGAGACCTCTGCAGAAACGTTGACGCCTCAAGATCATCGATGGGAGGATGTTGTTTATTCCTACAGGCTTGGGTTTGGTCTCGGATGCCTACTTTGAGACCACAGCTTAGACAACCCACCGCTATGTTATTTCCGCTTCTACGAAGGTACTACGTAATCTACTATATTTTTTATTTTTAAATTATTTTAGGGTAAACTGCATAAATAGTCCCCCTACTATGCACTAATTATCTTTTGCATCCCTTGACTATCAGAAGTTACAAACTGGTCCCCTGACTTAAAAAAATAACAAATTGATCCAGTGCCGTTAAAAATTTAACTGCTGGTGACTTGGCAGTTAACAAAAATTGGCATAATAACACATTTAGTCCTCAACTTTTACACTTTGTTTAACTTTGCCCTAATTATAAAAAATGACCCTTAACATTTTAAAATTCTATCAATTTAATCCATTTTTTTCTCTCCACACAATCCTAAACAAGAACGGTGTTCTAAATCCCCAGGAATCTTGTACTTGGAAGTACACAGGTAGAAAATGGAAATGTCGGTACCAATGATAATCCTAACAGTCTTATAAGTTGCCAACAAATATAATGCCTCATTAAAGCAAAATTTTGATGCAAGAAACAGAAATCAGGTAAAGCAATGATAATCCATTTTTGTTTGACTTATCCCATCACAGGACCTGAGGCTTATGCACAAGCCACATTAAAAGAAATTGTACTGTCAAGCACTCACTATTGTGCATCCTATCTGACTTCTCCCCATTAAAATTTTACGAGTGAAAAGCATGTAGCAAAATCAGGACAA
Source organism: Hibiscus tridactylites (assembly GCA_958450335.1). Lineage (NCBI taxonomy): Eukaryota > Viridiplantae > Streptophyta > Magnoliopsida > Malvales > Malvaceae > Hibiscus > Hibiscus tridactylites. The sequence goes on along the minus strand of OY288274.1, from coordinate 75,023,735 downwards.
GCTGGTAGTTGCACAGGCCACAGAACTTTGCCCATATACTTAATGAAAAAATTTGCTGGTGCTCACCATTTATAGTCTTGCCAAGGTTCTCATATGATTTTTGTACGAGTTATGGCCTCCTACGATTATTTTCAGTTTATGAACATTCTTTGCCTTCTTCCATCAATTTACCCTCCTATATACCTTGTATCTTTTTTATGATTTAATGGGTAACTGTCAGTGAAACAAGCATGGTCTGATTGCATTGCATTGTAGTACAAGGTATAAAAATAAAACCACCAAGACCCTATTTACAACATGTACAACTTAAATGCTATTAGCAGCTTATTTAGTACATAATCATTACATCTTTTGAAATCATAAGGACAGTTCAGCATATGAGTTATAGGAATTGGGCATATGAATAGAATGGAGTTTCATATAATGAGGCTTTGAAAGGAATTATGTGTTCTTTGCATACTTAAGACCATGTTATCAGGACTATAGTTTACCTGTTGCTCAAAGGCTGATGTTGTTCTTTTCCTCTCCAAGTGTGATTTGAGCACAACTATAATTTTCAGTCCATTGAGGAGTTCCTTTTAGTTTTGTTGGACCATTTAAGGTTGTGCTTTATTTAATAGATTGTATTCTTCATTTTGAGTAAAAGGTTTTGACAACTAAGAAATCTTGTATATATTTGCAGCACCTACATGATCAGTTAGAATGGAAGATCAGAACTTCGCATGTAAGTCTACTATCCTCATATTGCCTATATTTTTTATTATTTGTAGCTCCCAGATTTTATTCTCACAACCTGCATCTATAGAAGAGAAACTTCATGTAAAAAATCGCAATCGCCAGAATGTTAAGGTCTGGGTCAGAGAAATCTAGAGTTTTGGATGATAAACCATTAATTTTATTTGTGGTCGTAGTCTTATAGGCATATATTATATGGGTAGGAGAATATTGTTTAGGTGTGTGCCTTATGTTAGACAACAAAAGTGCTTCGGACCATTTTAGGGGAGGCACATTTGATCAGGTACATGCTGGGTGCACCAAAGCACACTCCTCTACCATGGCTGAATTAAAGTGGATTTTGATTGAGGTTTTGTTTTAGGTGTTTGGAGAGGTTAGTTTGATGGGGTTTTATGGTCACATAAAATCATAAAAATGAAGTTGTTTCATATATGATTCTCTTATATGTGTCTGTGTTTGGTAGAATTAAATGGATTTTGGGTGAAAATGAATTGAAGAATTAAAGGAGATGAGAAATAGAAAAGAAGATGGACTAAATTGAAGGAATATTAAAATTATGTGGGTTAATTTTTGAAAAATATGATCAAATTAAAATAAGTGTAGAACTTGAGGGCTAATTATGTAATTATATCAATTTATATTAACTGTCACGTCATCAACCGTTAATTTTTTAACGGGGTTGGACCAATTTGTTACCTTTTTTATATTGAGGGACCAGTTTGTAACTTCTGATAGTCGAGGGACACAAAAGATAATTGATGCATAGTCGGGGGACCATTTATGTAGTTTACCCATTATTTTATTTAACGATGTTTTTCATTATTTATAGGTGGACCAGCACACTGACCCACACCGGCCTGCCGAACTCCCAGAAAGCATTCAGGCATGATTTCGATGCCTTGAAGGAGCACGAGGTAATTCAACGATTAATTTGAATTTTTTCATACTTTTTTCCAATAATATTTCATATAACCGTTACAAACGCTTTCATTCTTTTTAGTTCGTGTGGAGGCCCTACGATTCAGAGGAGATTCGGCAGATTACTCCACCAGATATTCTGCGAGACCGAGACCTCTGGATTTCCGTCGTGCCGCTGCTCAACTACGAAATTTGCGAGTGGCATTCTACGGATAGGATTCTCTGACAGTTCGAGTACTTCCAAAATGTTCCAGCCCCTCCGCAAAATATGGACCGCTTCTACAATCTTACGCGCCAGGGGAAGACAGAGGTTGACTGGTCCGAGCACCACGCTACCTGGATAGCGATTTGGGGTAACCGATTTGACTGACGCCCACTGTTTCTCCAACAAATTATGGAAGGGGGTAATTCGGTCGCTTTCAATTATGACCAGTGGTATAGGCTCAATGAGATGCCGCATATCCTTACTCAGGCCGAGCGCGATACAGGGCTTCCCCAGCAACCCCAAAACCGCCCACGCGGCACCCGTCGAGCGACCCAGAGCCAGAGGCAGTCGACGCAGCGCGGTTCGAGACCACGATATGACACTGTAGGGGCATCATCTTCTACCGCACCATTTCATGCTTATAGCGGTCCATCGAGTTTCCAGCAGACGATGCCTCCACCCCAGTTCGGCTCCTCTGATGCCTATCGTCCCCATACGCCCACGACTGACCTTCAGCTTATCGATTATCCATAGCTGCACTCTCAGTATGAGTTTCCCATTGTGGAGAATACGCCGATCGGTAGCTTGTTTTACTCCCCGCCTGGGCCCAGCACAGATCCGCATATCGCGCACGATGGTCAGGATGATGGGGACCAGGGACCACCTGACGATGGACGGAGGTATCCGGCTCGTGAGCGTCATCCACTCGACTGCGGAACGGGTGGACATAGGCATTTTTAGTCTTTTCTTTTACTGATTTGTACTTATGTTTTTAATATTTATATAAAACACATTTTATTTTTATAATGTCGTATTATAATTTTGTTTACATATTATAATTAAACTTTATAATGTTTATTTAATTTCAGTTTTTAATAAATTTTATGGGATTACTAAACCGAAAATCGACATTTGTTGAAATGCAACTTCATTCAAAATAAGATAATAGCATAGGGTTTTCGAAGCCATTTTAAACCATTGTAGAATGGACGGAAATTAACAATGTTGGTATCATACGATAGACAATTTCCAGTACTACGACCCCAAACTCGATGATCACTAAAATTATACGATTTACACGCCCGAAATTGGGCTCGAACAAGCCTACCCACACTTGTTTTCCCTTGTTCTTCAGCCCAAAATTGCACAGAACTCGCGTCCTGCAGAACGCGAGGTCTGTGCGATATATTCAGCCGCCTTTTCAAATTCCCGTGGACCTCGCGTTCTGCAGAACGCGAGGTCTTGTAAAACCGTTAACGCAAACAACAAGGCCACGTAGACAAAAATCGCGTTGTGCAGAACACGATATCCTACCTCGCGTCCTACACAACGCGAGGTCTACCGACGTGGCAAGTTTGGGGGTCATTTTGCCAAATATTATTTTTTGGGAGCCATTATCCCAAATAATAATTAAAAAAGGATTATTCACCTAAAATCGTCGTTTTTTTATTTCGAATATAAAAGAGGGAAAAAAAACTTTTATTTACCTTTGGTTCGATGCTCGCCGGCGACCGGAACTCCATATCGACAATCCCGACGGTGAACGGACGCGTCATGGAGCGGTGATAAACATATCTCGGCCGCGGCTCGATTTGACGGCGGACGGCGGCGAATCGAGGCTTGGAGACGCCGGAATCTTTCCGTTTCTTCGAAGCTTTCTGACCATCTCTGGTGAGATTCACTCGGATCAGGAGGAAGAGGAGGACTTGAGGATCACGTTGGCGGTCTTTGAATTTTTGGGGGGAAAACGTTTAAAAGTGGTAAAAGGAAATGGGATTAAAATCCCTAGCCCAAAGCTGATCTTTAGACTTCTTTTTTTCTTTTTTCTTTACGCATTAATTATAATACTATTTTTTTTGTTCTGTTAATTAATTCCCCCTATTATTCGGTGCCTTAATTGCCAACCAAAACTGACGTTTTTTCTTTTTATATGTATATGCTTTTTTTTCTTTACTTAAAAGTTGTTTCTCCTTTCATATTTACCACATTTATATTATGATATCACTTACCAATTATAATCTATAATATAGAGATAGTTAATAACCTTATCTATAATAATGAATGATATATTGATGTTTCTTTTTTTTAAGATTTTGCCGTGCATATATATACATTATATGGTACGTGGTTATGTGTGTAGTCATATATGTTATATAGTTTTTTACGTGGCCATACATATATATTATTTAGTTCTTTTACGTGCTATATATATTACGGCTTTATACAATTATATATATTAGGTAACTGTTGTTATGTGGTTATGTTTAGTTAAATTTTAAGGAATGAGACAACGTTATAATATTCTAATTATGTTTAGTTGTAATGTCCATGTAATTGTGGTTGCTGGTTGTATGTTCAACTTAGGGATCCGGGCTTCCCTTAACTCCGAGGTGAAATTGGTTGAATTTATTTAACTCCGTTTTTTTGTTCTTGTAGGCTTCAAATATTGTACCAACTAACAAGATTAAACTCAGAGAGTGAACTTGAACCATATGCATAGATTTCTTGGAGATGGGAATTGAAAGCTTATTGTCAAGGTGAGTGAAATTGGATTACCTAATGCTTGATTTTCGTATGTATGTGGGTTTGTGCTTTCAAGAGGAAGCTTACAAGACGGTTAATATATTTCAGGCTCTTTTGCTTACAAGACGGTATTAACTAACAAGAGCTCTTTCTTAATAATCATTTCAGCACCATGTTTAAGGTTAGTATCTCTAATAATTTTGTGTGAATTATAGCTGTCTATGAATTGCTATTTATGCTTTTGTAACTCTTGAACAACTCTAGTAAATTGATTGCACTATTTTAATTTTTTCTTGATTTGATGAACTCACGCAGTATGAGGGTGAACTCTATCTTTTAGCTACTGACCAAGGCTATTTAAATCAGCCCGATTTGGTGTGGGAAAAACTCAATGAGGTAACATTATAACCTTCAGAACATCTTAACCAAGAATCACTTCTTTGAGTTTTGGGTGTCATTTATAGTTGCAGTCAATCTTAGTAAAGTTTGATTATTTATTTGGTTGCCTTTTTAAAGTCTCAAAGTATTTTGCAGTCCTCAAGAAAGATACATAGTTGGTAGTGCAGTGGCTACTGCATCTTGGTTGTCTTTATTTGTCGTTTAATTGGGATAATTATATTCTATTTTTGCTTTAGCTTTGTGAAGAAATGAAAAGTATCAAATAGAAACAAACAATGTAACACCTCGATTTTCATGGTTAAATAAAAAAAAGGAATTGGGGTCAACAGGACTTGAACCCGTAACCCTCAAAGGAAAGTTGGGTTTGCCACTAAGCCAAAGAATTTTCTTGGTCTAGCTTTACACCAACTAAATTATAAGTGTGTCTGATAATTATATTATATCAGATAAAAAAAATCTGGCTTTTCCCATACCCTTCATTTCTTTTGTCTGATCGAGATCTGTGAGAACCTAGAAGGTTCTAAAACCCCCCTATCTGTTCACTACATGATCTCGCCCACCGCACCGTCGTGAGCGTCACCGCCGGCGGCAAACAAAGCACCGTCGCTTCTGGGTTGATCTCTGGCAGCCACTCGCGCGTCAGCGCCGCTGTCCGTCGCAAAGCTGAGTTCGAAAGTTTGGTCGAAACCCTAACTCAACTCTTCTGTTTTTCGGTGATTTTGTCGCCGTCCGCCTTCCGTTCGTCGCACCGGCCTCGCCATCGTACTCAACGCGTCACGGCGAGCAAAACTGTACCGGCCAATCGTCCGTCCGACTCTGGCAAGGCCCGATTGCGTGCTTCATCGGAGAAGCCAAGGGCGCATTTCATTTTCTGAGATTTCCGGCCGCCACCATCGTTCCTTCGTCGCGCAACTGTCAGATCTAAGCTCCTTGGGCGGTGGCGAGTAAAACCCTTCTGATCGATCGTCGTGTCGACGTTGGGAGAAGCCTCGTCGGAGCAGTGCGCCTTCGGCCGTCTTGTGTTCATTTTAGGTAAAATCCGGTGTAATTTCCGGTTAGTTTTGAGTGTCCATGGTTGGGTTTTGAAATTGGCCTAACGATCTACCTTTTTTCGGCAGAATCGACATTTTTAAGTCACCGGCGAAGATTATGGTGTACCGCCGGCGAGCTTGAATTTTGGGTAAGTGAACCGGGTCCAAATCGGTCTGAACCGACCCAACCCGATCTGAGCCCCGACCCGAACCGAGCCCCGACCCGTCTGTCCGACCCGTCCGTCCGACCCGTTAACCCGTTGATCGAGTCAAACCAGCCGAGTCAACTCGTCTGAGTCAGCCCGAGTCAACTCAGTTGACCCTTATCAGTTGACTGTTGACGTCAGCGTTGACCTGCTGACGTCAGCGTTGACTCTGACCCCGTTGACCGTTGACTTGATGACGTCAGCGTTGACTTTGACCAAAAGTCAAAATTTTCCGAAAAGCCATATCTTATGTTTTTCGACATCCTGAGTCCGTTTTTGAAGCCTGTTTCCCAAATTTTGACCCGAAAGCCTCCGAATCTGACCTTGAACTCGAGGGTGCTTATGTATTTAATTATTTGGTTAAGAGCTTTGTGAATAAAGTCTGATCTTGGGATTTGTGTAATTGAAGGTACTCGTAGTTCCTGGAATACGATTTGTTGAAGGATGTCAAATTCGGGTTCAAGGATGTTCTAATGTCGTACACGGATCGATCGTTGTAGCTCGGAGCCAAGGTAATACATTACTACCTTCTGCATGCTTGCAAAACTTGTTGGTATTCGGTTAATGCTTGCACGACCATGATTGAGCATGTAATTAATCCCGCTACATCAATCAATTAAGAAATAAAAATATTAATGGCCAAAGCAAATATTCGAATAAGAAGTTGATAAATCGAAAGGACTTCTGGGTTCAGTAAGCGATTAATAAAAAGGGTTAATCTCTAAGTCTTATTATTTTGGCTAATGAATTACGAAAATGCCTTTGATGTATGAAAATGACTAAAATACCCCTATTAGTGAGAGTGGTTTGAGAATCTACACTAGATCCGGTAAAACAACTAAACCTTCTGAAAATCTTGGAGTTTGCTTGGGAAATTATAGTAGCGAGGCTTCACCTTTGAGACTGCAAATTTGCTCAGATCCTTTTTGAGGTTGAATAATCTCTGATGACATTCACGAGAAAATAATTGTATGATGGATTAGTTAAAGTCGCTTAAATTGCTGAATTGATTGAAATGACTGAAATGTTTAGAAATTCTGATAAGGCTGAATTGATCGAAATATTCATAATGACCAAAAAGGAATAATTATTCCTCGGCACCGATTGCCCAATTAATCAAAATGATGGATTTACCCTCGAGAACTTTAACGAATGAATAGATGGAAGAACTGAGAAATTCGGAATAATTGGAACATTTTTTTGAACATCGTAACATTTGAAATATCCTCGAATACTGATAAGACTGGAATGGGTCACAATGACCCTTAGACATGGAATTAGAAATTTCAATAAAGGCAAACAAATGTAATGACTCTAAATGTGGTAAAATACAACCAGTGTCAGATGGTCGATTCAGATACCATGATGATAGTGGGAGAATACCGTGTGAAGGCACGTTGAATTTATTTGGAGAAAGTACATAGTTAATAGTGAGAGAAACATGTTCTCCTAAGGCACATTCGATGTTTTGGAATGAGTTCAGATATAATGCACATGCTTGAATACTTGGAAAATACCACTCGAAAATATGCTTAATTTCTGGTGACAAGTTCATTGGACGATTGGTGTAGGTGAACTATTGTTGTTATGCTCTGTGGTTAGTTCTGAGAAATGAATGGTTGAAGTATACCTATCCGGTGAGATATTAAACACTGTGTTAATATGTTCCGATTAGTTCGAAGGTGCTCGAAAACTTGATGAGTAACTTGAATTCCTAAATTTTATACATCCCCGTTTATACCTTGTGGGTTCAAATTACTAGTTTACCCCCCGAAGGTCAAAATGACCTTAATACCCTCATAGGCTATAACATTTAATTCTGCTCGCGATATATCTGAAATCCCAATGATTCTGATGCATCAACTCCTAATGTTGATTCAATACGTCTTATCGAATTCCCCTATTCGCAGGGACCTCGTTCTGAAATCAGCCCAAAATTGTCAAATGTCATCTTTCTGATATCTATCAAGTACCTCAAGAAATGAATTGGGTCATAAAGCGCGTACCATGTATTTATAAATACTTTCTGTTCTAAACCAAGACCATATGCTTAAAATTTAAAAGTATGATACTGTAATAGAAAAGAAAAGCAATTCTCTGATTTCTGACCTCTGATATGAAAAATATATTTGATATATGACATTGAATCCGAAATAATAATAATAATAATAATAATAATAATAATAATAATAATAATAATAATAATAATAATAATAATAATAATAATAATAATAATAAATTTTGACATATGTCTTCTGGTATAAAAAAATAGATTTGATATCTATTTTCTGTAATACTTTCTTCTGAATATAAACTGAAATCATTTGAGTATATTATCTGGGATATGAATGAAGATCTGTAGGCTCAGCGCTGGTAAGTCCTTCTGGACCTAAGCTCCTACGCCCAATGGGCTTAGGGTAAGTCTTTCTGGACCTAAGGCATTCCCTTAGGTAGGCTCCTACGCCTCAGGCCTAGGGTAAGACCTTCTGTATGCAGTTCAGGGGGAATTACATTCTTGAATTCAGTTGGAGGATAGTTAAGTAAATAAATAAAACTTTCTGCACTCTTCTGAAACATACCCTACTAAATTAATGTATCAAAGTTGAACTCTCAGTAAACTTACAATTTGTGCTTATTGAACCACTCTGAATTCCTTGATTCAACTTCTAAAATCTGAATCTCTTTTGAACCTTTGTCTTTAGACTCATCTCTTAAGATTCGAATGATCAAATAAAGAACAACTCTGTCACCTTCTGGTATGCCACTCCACTAAAATATCGAATCGTAATTTGAGCTTACAGTTACCCAATTCATCATCATAGTGTTAAGCTTGCCATATAACTGCTTGTGCTTTTAGCATCTCCTGGTAGTTTGTATTACTGAGCTTTTCGAAGCTCATGTTGTTTTTATCATAGCAGGTTAAAAGATCGACCATGTTGCAACTATCAGCGTCGGTATGAGAGTTTCTTCGGCTTGCTCGTGGAGTATGGTATTTGTGTAATCAGGGGGCATGTACGTCATGTTTTGGTTTATATTCAAGTTTGAAACTTGTGTTAATAATTTGTATCATAGTTCTACTTCATTGTCTGAATGTTTTCTGAAACTGTATTTTAATTCAAAATTTGACTTATAATTTTAAATGGTTTAGCAAATTGTTTATTTAAAATTTTAACGTGGGTCACTCCGGTGACCCTAATGTGACTTCCTAGGATCCGTATTAACGCATAGGCGGGTCTAAGGGACTACAAACAACACTGGCCAACCAATGTTTTTAGTATGGAAATTCTAGCTTTAGTTGTGGTCTGTGAGTTTTCATGTTTGTTGATTGTAATGACTAAAATGAGCCGAGGGCAGAATATTACTCCTGAAGTTACGTATTGTGCTTTGAGGAAACTAGATCTTTCTCCATGCCATGCTGTAAAAAGTTCAGTCACAACTCTACTTTAATGGCAAGAATATAGAAAGTTGCTTCTGAGATATAGATTTTTCTGTCTGATACATATCCATAATACTAGTGCCTTTTAAATGCTCTTCATTTGATGATGCATTTTCACCAATTCTTTTATTGTTTTTCTCCTACTCGACTTTCTAATTAGATTTGTTAAAAAAATTCCTAATAAGATAAAAATGTTTTGAAAGTGTTGCTAAAGATCTTAATTTTTTTTAATTTGAACCTTCCAACCGTTGTAAACTTATTTTGTTCTTGTTCTTTCAAGTCTGGCGTCCAAATCTTGACCCATGTTTTTAGGTCAATGGAGACACATTGTTTATCTTATTTTGTTTAAGGAATTCAAGGTGGATAGTCATACTAGTGGTCCCCAGTTACTTCATTCCCTCTTCCTTCCTAGATATCATGAAATAAGTGTTAATCTTATTGTTGTAGAAGAATATTAGGAAACTCTTCAGATGGAAGAGTTGTGCCTTATAGTAAATATATCTGAAACAGTATAATAATATTGGGTGTAGAAACTGAATATTTAGAGGCAGAATTTGAAGATAAACATAATCTGTTCTGTTTATTCGATTAATAAGTAAGAAATTACTTGTACATAGAGTTACATACATTACATACTCTTATAGCCTAGGACTTTGGGTTACTAGGAGTCCTACTTTAAATTAACTTCTAACTCTAGCCTTAGGGACATGACTTTAATATTAACTCTAATACAATTTAACTACAAAAATAATTCAACTGCGTCTAAACTTACACTCCCTTCAAGCTGGAGAATATACATTGTATAATTTCAGTTTGAATAAAAAATTATCGAAAAGAGTTTTTGGTAGAGCTTTGGTGAGTGCATCTGCCACTTGTTCTTCAATTGGTACATATTTTAATAAAATAACTCCACTTGTCAACTTTTTTGCAATGAAGTATGTCTATTTCGACTCCACTTGTTCTTCAAGTAATTTTACTAGCCATATACCTTCACACATCCCCAAGGCTAATGCCATGTATTTAGCTTCTTGTCACGCCCCATCAGTGTACACCAAGGCCAACCGGGACCAAATGAGGTGTTTTGGGTGTTATAAGGCAGAGCATGAACCAAGGAAGGTTCTAGAATGACTTAGAGAGGCCTACAATCCTCTCAAAACGTTTTCACATTAATCTAGGAGGTTCCAGGAGGTTCTCCAAAGGTCTAGACTCGTCCGGAAAGCCTTAGAAAATTCTAGAAGACTCTGGAAGGTTTTCGAAGGTTTTAGAACATTCTAGAAGAATCTAAACATCCTAGAAGCATCTACAACATTCTAGAAGGTTCTATGACAAGTCGTCGTTAACCGGTCAAAATAAATATAAATTAATCCTCTTTCAACAATAAATAAATAAAGAAATTGAACAAGTATAGGGAAAGAGGGTCGATCCGCAGGGAGATTAGCTGGAATTGTTGACTTGAATTTGTTGAATCTGAATTCCCAGGAATATCTGTAAAAGCAAAGGAATAAAAGAGGGGGTGTGATATGATTTTTGGTGAAGTAATAAAATAAAGAGAAAAGAATTAAAAGTAGTAAGAAAAACCAAGTGTGTAAATCAGCCTCGAACCAGCTCCTTCAATTCTTTCGATCATCGAAATAGATTTTTATTTCGGGGATCATGTCGGTTACAGTCTACGAGGCCCAACCCGTCGTAACTTGTTCTTCTCTCGAGTAACCAATCCTCCCAAGTCTATCTTCGAAAGACGGTTCTTAAATAAATCAACCACGACTATCGTCGTTAAAGTATTTAGAATAAAACAGGAAAAACCCAACTCAGAAATTGTCTAAAAGTAGAATCGCTTCTGATTTTATCTTTTCTTAGCGGACCGCCGCTAAGAGTGTTCATAGGAAGTCGAAAATTGCCACAGGCCGATCCTTCCTCCCAACTATGTTTTTAAGCGAATTCAGACCAAAGGGCCCTTTTTGATTTGAAAAACGTTTAAAAAACTTTAGTAAGGCCGATTGCCAAACTATCTAAGCAGAAAGATAAAAATGATTTCCCCAAAAGTATTTAAGTAAGTTCAATTCTCACGAATTGAAATGACTTGGCAGATTCTTGGCTTAAAGAATTTAGCTAAGCATGATATTGATTATCATACTTAACTTGTTTTTAGAAAAGCAATTGAATAACATAAAATAAGTGAAACGAGAAAATAAAGAAAAATGGACTTTGATTAAAGCTAAAAATGTTTACAAAGATAAAAAGACTCAAAAACTAGAAGATGAAAACTAAAATGAATGATCATCTAAGCCTTTACCAAGGGTGGTATTTATAGGCTTAGATTTACAAAGATAAAGTGATGAGATAATTCAAAATAATAAACAAAAGATAAAACAATTCAAATGTTTTGAAATTTAAATGCAGGAATATAATCGGATAAGCTGATAAGATCTCTCAGAACGTTCCAGAAGCTTCTAGAAGTCGCCACGTCATTGCCACGTCACTGCCACGTCAGACGCGTTGTGCCCGGTGTCGTGCCCATGATGCCAGTCATGACAGAATTATAATAAAAACTACAGAAATGCCCCATTTTCACTGCTATTTCCAGAATTGGATTCCTGCACAAAATATAACGAAAACAGCATGAATTAAGCAGCAAGAAGTCCAAACAACTAGAAAAATAGCAAATGAAATATGTCATATTTGAGAACTCATCAAATTCCCCCTCACTTGTCTCATACTTGTCCTCAAGTATGTCCGAAAAAGATATTAACTAAGAATGCATTCTTCAAGCCATCACAAGTATCAAGCATAATTATAAGAGTTCAAGTGCAAAAGAAATACCATGAAAGAGACATAAATCAAACCAAGTGGATATAAGCAAAGAACAGTTTTTCATTCTTTCAATCGTCTATCAAGTAATAATCAAATCCTAACCTAGTCTTAATCCTCACCAAGGTACACTCAAGAGCACTCAAAGTATTTAAAGGTAAATGTGAAGCAAAAGCACTCTAAGTCATGCATGAACAAAGGTTTCCATAGGCTTGTAACAAGTTCAATTCTCCACTACTTATTAGAATCGAGGTGCAAAAATCATTAGGTCTTTTATTCAAGGTGTAATGTGGGTTTAGAAAAGGGTAAAAAGATGGAAAGAAAATAAACAAAGGAAGATGATCAATGCAAGATATTTCAAACAATAAATAGTGAAGACAAAAGAGGAGCTTAAAGATGGGCAAGCAAACACACATTTTTTTCTTTTCTTCTTTTCGAAACTGTTTTTTTTTTCTTCTTTTTTTTTCTTCTTTTTTTTTCTTCGAAAGAATTGCTTCCTTTAATTCTGTTTTTTTTTTCATTTTTTCGGAAAAATTCTGCCCTTTATTCGAATTGCAGCCTTTTTTGTCTAGCAATACAATTTCTAGCATTTGATCAATCAAAAAGTTTGGTTGAGGGTTAAGCCAAAGAAAATGGGATATAAGGTTTCAAGAGGGTTCACTAAGCGAAAGGTAAGTTTTAATGAAAGAGAGAAATCATAATGCCTAAATCATCTTAAAGCACATCATTCTAGTGTAGTCTCAAATCGTATACAAGCCACAAGTTCTAGATTCTTAAATTCAAGATGACACTCTCAAGCAAGGAAAAACGAGCATAAAAAAAAGATGCATGCTCAAGGCTCAAATTCTCACAAAATTAGGCTAAGTTGATTAAGCTAGGTGAAAAATCCAATTATCACAATCAAGGCAAATTGAAAAGAGATGTCAAACTATCATTTTACTCATGCCATTTGATTATAAAAAATGTCAACATTCAAATATTCATATGCACTAAAACAATTATAACATGCTGGATATAATGCAATGGCAAGGAAAATATTTTCTCAAAGTTAAACCAAAATCAAACATATATCAGATAAGCATGGCAAGTGGTTTGCTACCCTCCCCCTCACTTAAATGAATTGCCCCAATTCATAAAAATTAAAGAAATAAAGAGAAAATAAGGGCAAAAGATACTCCCCGTGAATGTAGAGTGAGTCGATGGCAATGGTGCACTATGAGTGGCTCGGATCAGCGGCGGTAGAGGGCTTTGAACGGAACTGCCGGATGTGCGAAAGAGAGTGCAGCGAAGGGTGGTTCAGCATTTTTGTTGGACACCCGTCGAATAGTTGCTGGTCGTCGGCCGCCACGGTAGGGAGGAGGAATGGGGACTGGTCGAAATCACTGGGCATCTCCACGAAGGTCGCCGACGCAATGAATCTTTACCGAGAACGGTGTGTGGGTAGAGGCTCGACCCGGTCTTGGCGTTATATGCGAACCATTGGTGGTGGTGGGGTTTTGGTGGGGTTCGGTTTGTGGGTGAAGAAGTGGGTGCGGTTTTTGGTGGTGATGAAGTGAAGAAGATGAATAGGGGTGGCTTTGGGGAGATTCAGTGGAGGATTGGCGAGATGGAGGAGAAGAGCCGATTTGTGATGCGGGTGGGGAAAAGGGAAGGAGACGAAATGGGGGGATTTAGGGAAAAAATAAAAGAAATGGGTTTATTTTATTTGAATTGGCTACGGAAAATATTTGGGTGGTCAAAGGGTAAAGGCTAAAGGGTTTGGCTAAAATGCACCACAGACCATAGGTTTTGCTAACGTGCATCGTTTAATGAAACGGTGCACTTCACTGCTCTTCGAAAATTCCTCTATGTAGAGTGGAAATTAGTGCTGCTGGAGTTCCTGAAAGATATTGGAAAAGCTAAGAAATTAAAACAAAAATTAAAGCTAAAAACTAAAAATAAATAAAAGGGAAAATAAAAATAAAAATTAACGGAAATGAAAAGAATGGGTTGCCTCCCATTTAGCGCTTTGTTTAAAGTCGTTTAGCTCGACGACCTTTGCTAAATTTTTGGTTCTTCAAAAGAAAGGTCTTCAAATAAACGATATTGTCCATCGCTCGTCGTTTTAACGTCTTCCTTCATCTTTCTATTTGTGCGCAAAACAACAACTAAGTTTCTACCTCCTTCCCGATGCGACAAATTACTCCAAATAATGGTTTGCAGGGATTGCTTGTCACCAAAAATTACATAATCAAACCGTTCCAACCTTGGCTTTGATTCCTGCAAAATTGATGGAAAATGTTTAGTTCGAATTGGATTTAATCGAAAATCAGAAAAGGAAGAAAGATTTGAAATGATTTCGCCTTTGTTTTTATCGTCGAGATCTGCGAATTCCCTACAAAATTCATAACACAAATCAGTTTCAATCAAATCATCAACTAACGGATCTATAATATCAACGAAATTTAAACTTGCCCATCAAATTCCATAGTTAAGATGCCGCCGCGGACATCGATCTTTGTATGCGCAGTTGATAGGAAAGGTCGTCCAAGCAAGATTTCGAATCCGTTGTTGCTGCGATCATTTTCCATGTCAATTATATAAAAATCAGCAGGGAAAATAAGATTTTTTACCTGTACCAACACGTTTTCTAGTACTCCTTCGGGGTAGATAACTGAACGATCAGCTAGTTGAACCGTCACTCGCGTTTCCTTCAAAGGTTCAGTCGAAATTTTGTTGTAGACGCTTAACGAAATGACGTTGATAGATGCGCCTAAATCGCACATCGCCCTTTTAATCCCAACTTTCCCAATTTTACATGGAATCGCAAACATACCTTGGTCCTTGTACTTTGGCGGCAACGGCTTTTGAAAGATGGCCGAAATATTTTCACCAAGGTTAACTTTTTCATTTCCGGATAATCGCCTTCGGTTTGTGCATAAGTCCTTCAGAAACTTTGCGTATTTAGGGACCTTCCGAATAACATCCAAAAGTGGAATGTTGATTTCCACTTTTTTGAATACATCCAAAATTTCCTTCTCTTCCTCCTTTTTATCTCGTTTCGCCAATCTACCTGGAAAAGGAGGAACAGGTTCGTAAGTAGAAACAAAAATATTGGATTTAGAGTTACCTGCAATGGGTGTAGACTTTTCGTTCTGGTCCTTCGAAGAGCTGCCTTGCTCGTCGGATTTTTGCTCATCTTGCTTGGGCGGTTTAGGAAGACCCTGGAAGACTTTGGAAAGTTTGGGACTACTCCGGAAGTCTTTGGAACTTTCTAGAAGCTTTTGAATAGTTAAGAACATAACTAGATAATTGTAGAATATTCTAGGCATGTAACATATCTCCAACACTCTAGAATAATCTTTAGGGAGGGGAGGCTTATAAATAGGACCATCTACCCTCATTTGTGACGATTCTCACAAATCCCAAAATCCATCAAAACATTTCAAGTTACAAGCTTCCTTTTTAAGTTCTTTTTAGTCTTTGCGTTTGCATGAAGATAAGTCTTGTTAGTTTGTGTCGAGAGTGTTAATATCGCATAAATAGCTCGAGAGAATAAGTTCGTGACATTTTGCACTGCTTTTGGAGATCATGGTCTTCTTTTTGCTTTTTTAAGTCACTAAATTATCTCATACGTACAAGCAATATCCACTAGTTAACCTTCTATCCGCTAGTTTATTGGCCCAACTAGTATATATAACAGTTTTATCAATGTTCTTAAATATTAAACTATGTTCAGGTGTACCATTCAAGTATCGCTATATTCTCTTTGTTGTTTTTATATGTTCTTTTCCTGGGTCCGTCATGTGTTAACTGGGAAGACTATATTTGGTCTCGTTAGCGATAGGTAAATTAATTTGCCTACCAATCTTTAATATAAATTTTTATCTGCTTTAAGACTGTTATTATTCCTACTAAATTTTAAACTTGCTTTTTGCATCCAAATAACGTTGTTTCTCTAAATAAATTCAGAACTTACTTCCTTTGATTTATAACTAAACTTTAGCTTAACCTTATAACCTCAATGCGTAGAAAATATCTAAATATTCATGTCTTTGATTTCAAACTCAATGCTCAACAATATATTTAATCGACTATTTTTTTGTAAATGATAAGGATAACTCTTTAATTTGATATTATCTGTGCAAACAAGTTATTATCTCTTAATGATTTCTTGTAACCATTTTTTAAAATAACTCAATGCTCAACAGTGTTTTTGATTGACTATTTTATTTTTGTTTTTGTAGGCTCTAATTGTTGTACGAACGAGCGAGTTTTTGGACACTTTTAGACAAGAAATTAAACATTATGATCGAGATGTAAGAAGACAAAACAATAACATTTTCTTAAAAAAAATCAACATTGGTTATGTTGATTTACTCATAAGTTATCTTGTTTTAATCACTGATTTGTCTAGTTCTAATTCTAATTAAAGTCTACAAATTTATTCTTTGGGGGCAGCAAAGAGTTGTTGGATTGGTAGCAATATTAAATCATGTCCCACAAAAATGCTAAGCTTAAATGTTCATTGAAATATATTGAGAATTGATTGAACTTGATTAATCGAACTGTCCAAATCATTTGTAATTATTTGATTGCTAAGTAAGAAATCACTCGTACATAGAGTTACAACATTACATACACTTATAGTCTAGGACTTTGGGTTACTAGGAGTCCTTTAAATTAATTTTTAACTCTGGCCTTAGGGACATGACTTTAATAATAACTCTAATACAATTTAACTATAAAAATAACTCAACTACGTCCAAACTTACACTACCCCTCAAGCTGGAGAATATACATTGTATAATCTCAGTTTGAATAAAAAATTGTCAAAAAGAGTTTTTGACAGTGCTTTGGTGAGTACATATGCCACTTGTTCTTTAGCTGGTACATATTCTAATGAAACAACTCCATTTGTCAACTTTTTTGCAATGAAGTGTGTTTATTTCAACTCCACTTGTTCTTTAAGTAATTTTACTAGCTAGATACATTCACACATCCCCAAGACTAATGATTTGTATTCAACTTTTGCGCTGCTTCTGAAGATCACAGTCTACTTTTTGGCAGCTTATTTAGATGAGTCAACAGAATAGATGCAAAATATGTTAAACATATTTTTGGTAGGATAATAGAAGTGAGTGGATATATTGATAAAACATATTACTTCACTTCAACTTTTGGTGGTTTTAGAACGATTATGTCTTAAGAAGATTTGAACTTAGGTAGTTTAATTATTAATTTTAAATTTTGTATTAACTAATTTAATGAATTTTAAAAAGTAACTTTTTTTTTAATTTTAGGTTTTGTTGTCTTTTATTTTGATGCATCCATCGTCAAATGAATAGCATCCGTAGTTTTGTCCTGTAAAATTATATCGAGAATGTGCTAGCTTTTGAACATTTCTATCTAAGATAAAGTCTAGATGGCAAAGCTCTAAAAAAAATAACAATTCTTTTTTCGCTAAAATTTATATTGTATTTTATTTAATTAACTGGGTTTTAGATTTTTTAAAAACAATATATTTTAACTCCGTCAATATTAATAAAAATGAATAGCAAGTCTATCTTTAATATCTTTAATTTAGGAAAACTTTGAGAGAAAATTAAGAGTTTTCGGCAAAAATTTAAATAAGTTATTAATATTTTATTAAAATACTTAATTTTTTTATTATTTTTTTTAATTTTAAATACTATAGAGAATATTTAAGTAAAATAAGAATCGATTTTAAATACTGTTTTTTTAGCTGGGTACCTAAGAAATTAAACCTTATAGCAAATTATATGACGAATTATAAAATAAATTTATATAAAAATTGTCTCGCAGTTGT
The DNA here is from genome assembly GCA_958450335.1 of Hibiscus tridactylites. Taxonomy (NCBI): domain Eukaryota; kingdom Viridiplantae; phylum Streptophyta; class Magnoliopsida; order Malvales; family Malvaceae; genus Hibiscus; species Hibiscus tridactylites. The sequence goes on along the minus strand of OY288274.1, from coordinate 75,005,665 downwards.
CAAAGATAAATTAAGATAAAAGAAATGAGAAATAAAAAATGTTAGGGTTTGATTATATAGATCAATTTTACGATTTTTAAAAATTGTGATGTAAAGAAACGAGAGTGTTGCCATTGATATACAGACATTGTTATACAGACAAAAGTTACTACAATATTTTTCTACCCTAAATTGTTTTAATTTCTGTATAACATTGTCTGTATATTAATGTGTGTATATTAATGCCAACATTATCGTTTCTGTATATCAAAATTTTTGAAAATTGTAAAATTGATCTAGATAATTGAACTCATCATCTTTTTCATTTCACATTTATTCTGTTTCAATTTATCTCTGATAATCGCGACACGATTTTTATATAGATTGATTGTTCCTTTCGTCATATAATCTGTCATCAAATTTAGTTTCTTAGGTTAGGTACTCAGCTAAAAGAGCAGTCCTTTAAGTTGGTTCTTATTTTTCTTGAATATTCTCTACAACATTTAAAATTAAAGAAAATAATAAAAGATCTAGCATTTTAATAAAATATTAATATTACTTACTTAAATTTTTGTTAGAAACTTTCTAACTACTTTTTAAGTTTTCCTGAATTAAAGACGTTGAAAATAAACTTGTTATATATCCTAATCACTATTGATAGAGTTGAAATATCTTGTTTTTATAAAAAAAATAAAACCTATTAAATTTAATGAAATGCGCTATAAATTTTAGCGAGTAAATAATCGTTTTTTTAGAGTTTAACTATCTAGAATTAATCTTAGATAGAAATGTTTAAAATATAGTATATTTCCGATATAGTTTTGCATTACACAATCACCGGAAGCTATGCATTTGACGATAGATGCATCAAATGAAATGCAGAAATGCCTAAAATTAAATTTATTAAATTATTTTATACAAATTTTAAAATTAATAATTAATTTATTTAGAGTTCAAATCTTCCCAAGACAAATCAGTATAAGAATACCAGAGATTGAAGTGAAGTGGTATGCTTTATAAATGTATCCACCCACTTCTACTATTCGACCAAAAATATGTTTAACATATTCTATATTTGTTTCCTTAACTCATCTACATAAGTTGCTAATATGATTTTCTGTAAGAAAATGTTTTTATTTTTTCTTCTTATATCTCGATCACATTGTTTAATTTCTTCTTCAAAGGTGTCCAAAAAAGCTCATTCTCGCTTGTTGGTATAACAGTTAGAGCTTACAAGAACAAAAAAATTAGTCAATTAAAGTTAGACCTGACAAACTTGACCCGAGACTCTGAAACCCAAATCGAGAGCCGATTTTGACCCGAACATGATAATCCGAAGTTGACCCGAAACTCAAAATAAACTGAACCGAAACCGAAACCGAACTGAAATTTTTTGTTGAACCGAAATGGACCCGAACCAATTTGACCCGAACCGAATGCTACCCGAACCGAAAGGTGAACCGAATATCGACCTGATTTTAACCCGAAAATTAAGGTAATATAAATGAATAATTTATTTTTAATATTATCTATTTTTATAAATATAATAAATAAAAATGAAGTATGTTTTATTATCTTTTTGTACTATACCATGGAAGAGACCGTTGCTCTTGTCAAAGTTGTGGTATAATAACATTTTAAGTCATTTTACATTTAAATATTAATTAAATAAAACTTTTGTCCCTACTAATTTTTAAATTTAGAATTTTAATGTACTATTTTCCCTCCCAATATTTAATCTTAAGTCATAAATCCTAAACAATAAACCTTAAGCCATTGAAATTAATCTCATGAACCAATAACCTTAAACTAAACCATAAACCCTAAATCATTAACACTAACCCCTAAAAACCTAAATTGTATACCTTTAAGTCATAAAAATTAATCTAAAATCAATAACCCTAAAACATTAACACTAAGGCCTAAACCATAAACTGAAATTAGAGACAATTTTTACAATCTTACCATAAAATATAGCTAAAACTCGATTTAGAGACCATCTTGATAATTTGAAAGTAGAGAAATTTGAGAGCTTGGTGACCAATTTTATAATTTCACCATAAAATATAGCATAAAAGTGAAATTGTGGACTAAATTGACAATTTGAAAGTTGAGAAATTTGAGAATCCAATGACCAATTTCATAATTATACCATATAAATAAACAGGGGTCAATTTTGGCTAAAAATTAAATCTTAGAAATTAAAATGAACAAAAATATCATTATATTAAATTAATAGACTAAATTACAAAGATTAGTTAATTTTGACTAAAAGTAAATTTTTAGAGACTAAATATCAATACGGGGAGAGGATTTCTATATCTGAAGTCTAAACCGTGGGGATACTTGTGACTAAATTAAATTAAACTAATACTTAAAGTTAAATATTAGTACTAAAATGTAACATTTTAAATGCAACATGACCTAAAAAGTAATTAATCTCTAGCTTAAATAATTTGTGGCTTATTTCCCTCCAAAATTTTATCTTTCCTCTCTCTATTTTTACCAATTGTCATTTTCTTTTCTTTTCAATCTAGCTTAAAAATTGGTGGCTTATTTCCCTCCAAAATTTATCTTTTCCCTCTCTATTTTTACCAATTGTCTTTCTCTTTCTCTTTTTCTTAATTTAATTGAGTTTCAATTTATATTAATTTAATTGAAATTTCACATTTAGTTTTAGAATTATTTTAATTATGTTCGTGATTTATGCTTCTAGATTTTAGTTAGCTCAATTAGATCCTAAGTTTAATAAATTAATTCATTTCATACATTATTATTATTATTATTATTATTATTATTATTATTATTATTATTATTATTATTATTATTATTATTAAACTTTGATTTAATATAATTATACACAAAAATTTGATATGGATACATGAAGCTTTGATTTAAATGTTTAATCAAATTCAAATGCATAGATTAACTAGTTGAATCAGAATTAATCTCATACACCAATAACTCTAAACTAAACCATAAATACTAAACCTCAAACCCTAAATCCAACTCAAACCGAATTGACCCGAAAATTCAAATGTTGACCCGACCCGAAATCGACCCGAACGACCCGATTTTGACAGGAACCGAAAGCGACCGATCTGATATTAACCCGACCCGAAAACAACCGATTTGATTTTGACCCGATCCAATACCCGAACCGAATCTGACTCATCACATACCCAAATTAGACCTGAACCCAAACCGAACCGACCCGAACCGAATCTAGATAGACCCGAACCGAACGACCCGATTGCCACCTCTAATTAAAGGTACTGTTGAACAAGAAGTTATTTTAAAAATGGTTACAAACAATCATTGAGAGATCATACCTTATTTTCTAAGGTAACCTTATCAAATAAAAGGGTTATCCTTATTATTTATAAAACAGAAATAGTCGATTAAAGTCACTGTTGAGCAGGAGTTTGAAATCAAAGACCTAAAAATACTTCCTAGGCATGGAGGTTGTAAGGTTTAGTCATTAATCAAAGAAAGTATGTTCTGAATTTATTCAAAGAAACAAAGTTATTTGGACGCAAATCTGTAGATATACTCATGGAAGCAGGTTTAAAATTTAGTAGGAATGATAGTAGTCTTAAAGCATATAAAGGTTTATATCAAAGAGTGGTAGATAAATCAATTTATCTATCGCTAACGAGACCAGATATAGCCTTCTCAGCTAATATTGTAAGTTAATACGTGACGGACCCAAAACAGGAACATATGGAAGCAGCAAAGAGGTTATAGCGATACTTGAAATGTATACCTGGACATGGTTTAATATTCAATAAGAACCTTGATAAATTTGTTCGAGTATTTATAGATGCTAACTGAACCAGTAAACAAGTGGATAGAAGGTTAACTAATGGGGGACATGTTTAAGGAGTGGGGGACATGTTTTCGGCGTGACATTCGGTCCTTCGAGGTGGGTTTGGTTCGTGAGATGCAGGCGTGTGTGTTCAGTTTTTCGTTGAGAAGCGGGGTGGAGGATCGCCTTGTTTGGATTCATGAGACGACAGGAAAATTTTCGGTTGGTGCGTTACATAAGCTAATGTCATCATTTGGCATTTCGGACGTATCAGAGGTGAGTTGGCGAGGATGATATCGATCATATCTTTTGGCAATGTGAGATTGCCTGGAGAGTATGGAATTCTTTTTTCGCATGGTGGGGGGTGATGGTGGTGAGACCTTAGCGGGTCAGGGAGTTTATCAGTCAGTGTTACCACAACTTTTTCTATAGTGATATGTGACTATGGTGGATTATGGGATGCACGAGTGTTTTATGGTCGTTATGGCTAGCACAAAACGAGCTTATGTTTCAGGATAAGCGACATACGAGTCAGGGTTTTTTTTCCTAGCTCAATTACGATCATTTCATTGGACTCGGATACGGTTTGGGCCTTCTGACTTATGCGAGGTGGCGTGGTGGGAATGTCCGCTTACGTGTTTGGTTGAGTCGAGGGTGTCATCATCGGAGCGAAGGGGGTGGTGTGGTCACCTCCTTTGAGGGGCGTGTGGAAGTTTAATGTGGATGGGGCAGCCCTGGGTAAACCGGGATTGGCGGGATGTGGAGGAGTGTTACGGGACTGGGATAGTCGGATCGTGGGGCTCTTTTCAGGAGCGATTGGGATGGCGAACTCTAATGAGGCTGAATTACAGGCGATTGCCTTTGCTTTGCAGATGTTACAGGAGATGTCGTGGAACGGGGTACAATCGGTTGTAATTGAGTCGGATTCGACGGTGGCTGTGGTGTGGGTTCAGAGTTTGGAGCGTTGGCCTTGGAGATTGTGGCGTTGGTTTTATCAGATAGGTGAGGCTTTGCCCCCGGGTGTGTTTTTCGAATGTGTTTCGTGAAACTAATCACTTAGCGGATACTCTTGCTAAGGGTGTTGTTGTCAGGTCCTCATGGATATGGGAGCGTGCTTGTTGATCTTTGTCATGTTTTGGTTTCTATATCACAACCGACGGTACTCTTTTCCCCCAATTTAGGCTTAGGGGGTTTTTAATGAGGCCAATTGGTTGTGCTGCTTTGTATGATTTCTCTTTAATAAAATCATGCATTTGCCGATCAAAAAGAAAAAGGTTAACTAGTGGATATTGATTGTACGTGTGGGATAATTTTGTGACTTGGAAAAGCAAAAAACAGTGCAGAAGCTAAATATAGGGAATTAGCCTTGGGGATGTGTGAAGGTACACTTCATTGCAGAAAAGTTGACAAGTGAAATTATTTCATTGCAATGTGTACCAACTGAAGAACAAGTGGCTAAAAGATATAGTTCACCCTCATACTACCTGAGTTCATCAAATCACGAAACAATTAAAATAGTGCAATCAGCTTATTAGAGTTGTTCAAGAGTTACAAAAGCATAAATAGCAATTCATAGACAACTATAATTCACACAAAATTATTAGAGATCCTAACCTTAAACATGGTGCTGAAATGAGTAGGGGCTCAATTTCTTATATTTGTTATTAGGAACATACTCTTAAATTTTATTTTATTTTTCTCTCTCTAATATTTGTTATTAGAAACCTGATTTTTTCGGGACCTAATTTTTTTCTCCCTCCTTGGGCCACTAAAATCTCAGAAACGGCTATCTTCCTATAAAGAAAGAAATAAAAAAACTAATGTCTCTAGATCATAAACAAGATCATACAAAGAAATGGTAAAACTCTAACTCATGAATCGAAACGAAATAGATACAAACATTACCAAAGCCCGACGATAAAAGGTAAAAACCATCAACAAACAACATTAAAAATGCATATTACAATAAGCCATGTTAACAACACAATCATTACCACAACTCAATCGTGAACAAGAGTTGTGACTGTGAGCTCGTATCATAATTTAGTTCGAGGGTCCAAAACAAAAAAATTAGCAGGATAATTAAAAGAGTGTCATCTTGATCAATCATGATGTTGTCAAATCTAACCTTAATAAAAAAATGAAAAAAAATGGTCAAACGATCAATTAAAAAAATGTGTCAAAAGATAAGTGGGACGTATCAAAATGTAGAAAAAAAGTGTCACAAGAACTTTTTGTTATTAAATATAAAAACTAAAAAACAAAGGACGAAACAATAAAAAAAAGTATTACCGGCGGTCGTCAACTAACATGAAAATTAATATTGTCGTTGATCACATAAAGATGAAAAGACGGCTGCTAGTAAAAAGAACGCTAGTTACTCCACTCTAAATGTTAAATTAGTTCATATAAGTTGTATGTTTAAAGTTATTCCACTGTAAATATTAACTGCTGGTAAGAAAAGGTTAGTTATTCCATTTGATGTTTAAAGTTTAAACTTCTCAGTACTCTATGTATTCAACTTAAAATGTTAAATTAGTTCATATAAATTGTTCAGATTTTGGTCTATAAATTTACCTGATCCTCAAATCTTGTTTCATTGAGACCTTCCTCAGATGTAGGAACCAAAAAAATAGAGTCCATTTGCAAGAATATTCTTCATACATAATCGGTTATTCCACTGTAAGTGGAGTTGAAAGGGGTTGAGAGATGCAATCTAGAGCTAAACGAACGTTTGCCCACCTAATCTTGCAGTGATTGTTTGCAGCCATTTGGTTTTCTATGTGAATGGAAGACAAATGAAACCAGTGGTCATCAGCAACAAAGAAGATCGCCGTCAACTAAATGCTGAACAAGTATTGCCACCCTCGGGCTTCGAAGACGGTTTTCGGCCATGTTCGCCGGGGAACAACATCCGTGTCGGGCATTCTTTCAAAGAAGAATACGAAAATGATAACCAAGGAACACTGGGAAGCTCTAGCTGTGAGAAAGGCGGCATGGTGGCCGGAGATGGTGGCTGACGATGATGAACAACGATGTTAGGGATTTAACAAAAATACAGAGAAAAGGAATATAAATCTGATATATTAAAAATGAATTACTTAGTTGAGTTACATAAATGTTGGGTATTTATAGCCCAAACAAACAATGACCCAATAGACTAACAAAATTAACAAACTAATAACAGATTCTTAAGTGCTAATTAAATCTTCAACATTCACCCTATTTCTTCAATTCTTTTGATTTTTTTTTGAAGTTGATTTCCAAGTAAAAGAACACAATGAGCCGAAGTTGGAGTTGGTTCTTGAGTGCATAGTGAGCTGGTAGCTTGGTACCACGAACAACAAGCATTTTTTCTTGTTTTCTTCTTCTTACTTCTTTCTCATTTTCTTGTTTGATTGTGTATTCACAGCTTCTAAAAAAATGGATCAACGACCCTGCATCTTCATTTCCTTGAACATTTGATCAACTAATTTGTACATCTGCTATTTGACAGTGTACTCAAATTTTCTCTCTTTTCCTTTATCAGTATTGTTGCATTTCCCTCTCCTTGAACAACTGACCAGTTATGTACATATGCTCTCTTGGCATTGTACCGAAAGAGGTTTTTTTCGTCTTTCTTTTTTTTCACTACTTTTACTTGATTAGTATCCATGTATTTTTCGTTCCTTGAACATTTGATCTATCAATGTACATCTTGTTGCTTCAAGAGTGTACTTGGATAATTGTTCATAAAGAACAGTGTACTGGTATACAACCAAAATTTCACTAACCCGGCTAAACTATGCAGGTGGATATGAAACCCTTGAAGAGTTGCTAGAAGTTACCAAACACATCAAATCAAAACCAAAGCTCAAAACCATGCCAACTTTAAATTCGGATTCTAATACCTCAACTTCAGAAATCCAATCAAAAAAGATATGCAGCAACCAACTAAGAACCAAAATCAAATAACAAAAAGCATTATCCCAACAACCAACAGTGAACAACCACCAACTAGTTATGTGTGCACTATCCCAACAGCAAAGAACATATACTAAATGTGCATTATCGAAATGAGCAACTTCTAATTGACTTCTAAAATGAATCTCACCAAACTGAGATAAACAAAACAACTCAATTCTTTATCAACGGAGATCAGTGTTCAACAAATAAAAGCCAACCACAAGGCAGAGATTAAAACAAAGAATCATAACCAAGCTTTGGCATCAAAGCTTTATTCTGCTTCACTGTCCCAATATGAGCAAGACTGACGTATACTAGTGTTGATCTCAATGAAATGTAGAACCAGGTGAACCAATAATAATAAATCATATCCGAAGTAGTAGATCAATTTCCCCATAAAAAACAAAACCACATTATCAAAACAATAGTGGAGATGGGCAAGATCCAAAGGAAATCAACCAAGACTAAATTTATGTATCTCAGATTAACACATCACATTGATTCATCGCAAGAAACATGATCAAAGAACTAATCTGAGAATATGTTGAGCATTGTAGAGGTTTGTTCCAGATGACGCAAGCAAGAAACAAATTGAAAGAGCTCACCAGAAAATAGAACCACGAGGCAGTAGAATTATATCTGAGATGGAAGTTGATGATATCCGAGAATTGCACAAGCAACGGTTGATGATCAAGACTGTAGCTGCATCAACAGTGAACAGACCAAGACTGCAAAGAGGTGATTTAAGAGAAACGATGGCAGCAACAACAATATTCGATTAAGAACGTTGATTGAGTGAATTAGAATCAGTGATAAAAAAAATGAGATCGCAAAGAATCGCTGATGGCTGAAAAATCAAAGTGATGAAGAAACGACTTTAGGATCATTAGCTGCAGCGGAACAGAACCGATGTCAGGATCGTCAGTGGCGACGTTGAACGCGAGGTTACAAATCTAAATGGAAAGACAGATCCTCGATCTGAACGAAAAATAAAACTGATGAGCGATGGTGACTGAATTTGAAGCAATCAGCAGCGGGACGACGGAACAGCTTCAGGATCGACACGGCGAATGATACCATGTGAGAAAGGCGGCATGGTGGCCGAAGATGGTAGCTGACGATGATGAACAACGATGTTAGGGATTTAACAAAAATACAGAGGAAAGAAATATAAATCTGATATATTAAAAATGGATTACTTAGAGTTACATAAATGTTGGGTATTTATAGCCCAAACAAACAATGACCCAATAGACTAACAAAATCAACAAACTAATAACAGATTCTTAAGTGCTAATTAAATCTTCAACACTAGCTCCGTTGATGGCAAGCATTCATCGCAAGATTTCAAACGTACAAGTCCAGGGCACAGTCTAGGTGTTTTTTCGAACAAGAATGTTTCTGAGAAAAAAGTCTAGGTGTTTTTTTCTCCTCGGGTTAATAACTGTAATTACCACTTAAAGAAACTGTTGTACTAATAACTATTCACGTAGGAAGTGCATGAGTCCTACTCCTAGGTTTTTAAAACAGAGAATCAAGTTCAGCTGTAAGAAAAATAATTGCTCCTGCTGGTTTGGTGTTTGTAACTATCATTATGCATTTGTGTCTATCATTATGCCATGTACTGTACCATTTCCAATGTTTTCTTTAATCATCTTAATAAATTGTTTCGGATATTTTAATATATATTTTTCTACGTGACAAACCCATCAAATTTATATTATTGTCAAATTTTAATAATGCTGGTTTGATGTTTTTCTCGCTTTAGTTCTTAAAAATGGTTATTAGTCTATTGCTTAGATTTTATAATAGTTGTGTTTTGATATCTATTGTATGACATTATTGAAGCGTTTTTTCTTTTGCATTCAGTTGCGAAAAAAATCTTTTGTTATTTTCGGTGTTTTTTTATGTTCAAATATTAAAAAAATTAAATTCTAAGCATTAATCTTAAATTTTAAACCTTACACCCTAAAATGTACTTTACTCTAAATTTTTTTAAACTCTAACCTTAAACACTAAACATACTTTTTAGTAGGGACATAAATTGGGACACCAAAAAAGGTAGATGCTTTCTATTCATTATGGACAAAAAAAAATTACCCCTTTTCGGTGCCCCTTTCTATGTCACAACACTAAAAACTTAAATTATAAGTATTCTCCCTAAATTCTAAAGCATATACCCTAAAAATGCACCTTACCCCAAATTTCCTAGACTCTAACCTTAAACCCTAAACATAATTTGTAGTAGGGGCATAAATATGTGCACCAAAAAGGTAGAGGATTTCTATTCGTATGGACAAAAATTATCTTCCCTTTTCGGTGCCCCTTTATATGCCCCAACACTAAAAAATTAAATTCTAAGTCTTAACCGTAAATTCTAAACCCTACACCCTAAAATCACCTTACCTCAATTTTTTCTAAACTGTAACCTTAAACCTTAAACATAATTTTTAGTAGGAGGCATAAATAGAGGCACCAAAAAAGTAGAAGATTTTTATTTATTATGGACAAAAGTGCTTTGTCCATTTTCGGTGCTCAGCCATTTCTATACTCCAACACTAAAAATATAAATTTTAAGTCTTAACCTTAAATTATAAACCCTACACCCCAAAATACATCTTACCTCAAATTTCTTAAACTCTAACTTTAAACCATAAACATAAACATAATTTTTAGTATGGTCATACATAGAGCACCAGAGGATTTCTATTCCTTATGTTGTGTTTTTTTTACCAATTTATGCTAATTGAGAGCCTCCAATTACATTCAATTAATTGAAACTCATAAATTAGAACGGATGGCTAAACATAGGGCTGTAAACGAACCGAACGTTCAGCGAATCGTTCGTGAACCGTTCGGCGGGAAGTTCGTTTATGTTCGTTTATTTATTAAACGAACGAACATGAACAAGATTTTTTGTTCTTCTAATTAAATGAACGAACACGAACAAAAGGCTTGTTCGTTCATTTATGTTCGTGAATGTTCGGTAATCCGTTCGTTTATGCTCGTTCATTTATGTTCATTTATGTTCGTTCGTTTATGTTCATTTATGTTCGTTCGTTTATGTTCGTTCAATTATGTTCGTTTATGTTCATTTAAATTTATTCACATATGTCTAGGGGTGTTCATTATTCGGTTAAACCGAACTTACCGACCCAACCAGAACAAAATTGGTTAATCTATTAGATAAATTTAGGTTTCGACTAATGATTAAGAGTTTTTTCAAATTTTAATTATCGATTAATTCGGTTTAAAAATTGGTTAATTAACTGAATTAATCGAACTAACAAAAAATATTAAATATTTAACAAATTATATATGTTCATTCATGTTCGTTTATGTTCGTTTGTGTTCTTTAGTGTTCGTTTATGTTCGTTTACCATTTAAACGAACGAACATGAACGAACACGAACAAGCTACATTCCTTAATGAACGAACACGAACAAGAAATTATGTGTTCGTGTTCGTTCATTTGTTCGGTTAAAGTTAAACGAACGAACATGAACACACCCTCGTTCGTGTTCGTTCGGTTCGTTTACAGCCCTAGCTAAACATATCACATCTATGTAATTATATATAATTACTCTCAAATTCAATTACTATGTAATTTTTCAAACGCAATATAAACATATTATATAATATAAATATAAATTTACTAATTATTAAAGTAATTAAATTGTAAACCTCATCGTTATATAATAAGTATATAAATCTTTATATGATAATCTAGTAAATATATAAAATAATTATCATAAACACGTTTCTAATTCTTTTTTAATTTAAAATAACTTACTTTTTTGTTATAATATATTTTTAATAAATTTTAATTATTGTATAACGACAATATAATTTTAATTTACGTTTCATTATTGACTATGAGTATGACTTTAATATTTCACTATCCATTCACAGTTCACGGCAAGTCGGCAACCTACCCAACTCCAGCAATGAATATACTTTTACCTAGAGTTTAGGAAATTATTCCAAAACAATGCTCAGGAACGCGCTCCACGCGCCTCCCAAACCTACCTCTTCTTCATTTCTCTCGTCCCTCAGACGGTGTTTTGACTTGCCCGTCCCGGTCTTCGCGCTTGGCGCCGAGCGAGGGTGGATCTCACCCTACAAGGGCCGACGGTCGCCGGCGCAGCGGGAAGCGACTCTGACTGGTGGTTTGGACCAGTGGAATGGAGCGAGGATGGGCAGGGAACGCCTCGGTTTGTCGTCTCCAGGCGCGACTTGAGTCCCTCATCGTCGCCGCACTCTGCTTCTTGCCGGAACACCAGCGAGAGCAAAGGAGTTGTTGGCTGTTGGTTGTCCCGGTACAGTGAAATGTTCCTGCCGGAAACCTTTACCAGGTGGTCTCTACCATTTCCTCTTCGGCCTTGGCCAAGTAAAGATCCGTTCCTCCTTCAGTGCCGCCGTCCGACCTGCTCTCAAAGTTGGTTCTCACCGCGTCGGAGCCAGGCCATCAGCTTACCCGCGGTGCTGCTTCGGCTCCTTCTCTTCGGACGTTTTGTTTTCCCCTTCTGGTGGTGCCGGAGTAAAGATGTTAAAGGCTTCTGTTTTGCGGCAGCCGGCGCATCCTTGGAACCTTGCTTCACCTCCATTGACGGAAACTGCTCGAAAAATGGCTTCATCGCTGCCGGAGGGGAAGGGGTTATTTGGACTTTGTTGGTTGATGCAGTTTCCTTTTTTGGGCAAACCAATAAGAAGACCAGCTGCTCACGTTTTTCAGTTATTAGCTTCTACAGGCTGGATGAGAGGACGTTGGTTGCTCTCAAAATCATCCCTTTTTGGCTTTCAAAGGATATCTGGGGCCCACCTATCTTTCCATATTTGGAAACCAAATTTCAGCCAGGATCCTCATTTTGCCGTGTCTTTGCTTTGAGTTTAGGTTCTATCTATGCTTCAAATGCTGCTCAAGCTTGGGTTTATGACTCGGATAACCCCTGCGAGGGTTATCCGATCACACCATGATCGTCTTAGGCTGTGGCACCATGGATTGGGAGGTGCTTTGGTGCCTTAAGCTTGGCTCTCCTCCACCCTTTGTGGTCTTTTTTAAGTTTCGTTTAAGTCTTTCTTTTAGGTTTGCTGAGCTCGTTTTGTTATTTTGGTATGTGATCGCGGATGATGCTTCTTGGGAGCAACTGTTGTCCTGGTTTTCTGATTGGTGTTTGGATGAGAATCACCGTGCCGCTTGCCTTGATAAGGACCGTTACCGATGGAACGGAAGCCTACCTCTGGATAGAGCTCTCAGGTGAAAGAATGGTGGTGTTGTTCGTCTACGCTCCGTAGAAGACACGTTTTGGCATCAGAGTAAGTCTCTCGAGCACGTCTCGTTTTGCCGTTGGTTCCTCACTGCTGTTGGAGGAGACGGTCGTGGTTTTTGCTGCAGGTTGGATGAACCCTTTTTACAGGTGGATGATCCTGTTTTCTCACAGTCCACTCTCCATCGGATCTTTGCTGCCGCCGCCTTGATAAGGATCGATTTTTTATCGGAAGCCTGTCTCTGCTATGAGCTCTCAGGCGCAATGACGGCGAAGGCCCAATGGTTGAGGTCGGCGAGAATTCGTTTTGGTCATTGGTCGATATGTAATTGGGGTCTCTGTGTTGTTTCTTCTACCATTCCCCAGTGGAAGGAGAAGGGTGCTGCGCCACCTTTTGTGGGACGCTTTGTTGCTTTCGGTGATTCTCGCATGTTTTCACCTTTGTCTTTTTTTGGCTTCTGTGCCGATCGTGAACGGCGTTGTTCTTTTCTTCGTGCATGGCCTTGCATGGTTTTTTTGTGGGTCTGTTTGGCCACTCCTGTGGCGTTTGTTGTTTTTCGTTTGATGTTGGGTGCCTTCAGGCGCCTTTGTTGTCTGTTTTCGTGCATGACCCTTGCATGGTTGTGGGGCCCGTTTATGTTTTTATTTTAAGCTTGGAAGTATCTTTGGTAAAAAAAAAAACCTACCCAACTCCAAAATGGGGTCCACACTTCAATCTTCAGCCGTCCGATCTGAGCCCGTTGATCATCAAAAGCCTTATAAGTCGTATCAAAAACATTTCTAGGACAACTACTTTTTTGTTTCTACCTGCTGTCCATAGTCGAATCATGATCTGCCACGTAGAAGACAAAGTTGCAGAAATCAACGGTGGAGGATGCTCGGTTACTTTATCAAAACAATAGCCGTAGATTACGCTGACGGGTCGAAAGAATCCAGGGGATTCTGACAGCGCCGCCAAGTTGTCTGACACTTGCCGTTAGTTAATGATCCTCGTTAAAATTATTCGTTTTGTTTATTTCGTCGTTAATTATCATTAAGGTTCCTTAATCGGTTGCTTGCAAAAATTAAATTGCTTATAGATCATAGAATAAATTTTACGTAATTTTTTTTTTGTAAATTACATTTAAGATAAGAGCTCGATTTATAGTATATTTATTTTTATATATTTAAATGTTAAAGTAATACTAGAAAAAAATAATATTTCAATCAAATGTAAAAATGTGTTATAGAAAAGCCATGAATTCTTTTATTTGTTTCCTTAGACAATTGGGGAAATGTGCTTATAATTTGTGTTTAAATGTATTTTTCTAAAAAATATATATGCATCAATATTTAATTTCCTTTAATATTATTGAAAAAATATTAGACGTAATAAGATAAAAAGATGAGGTTGGACATAGGGACGGACACATAATTCTAATTCGATAGGGATAAAGTATAATTTTTTAAAAGTATGAATATAAATTACAATTATCCCATTAAAATTCTAAATTTATTTTATAAATTAAAAATAAAAATGTTTTTTGAGGGGGCAACCGCCCCTCCTATACTTAAGGTGGTTTCGTCCCTGGTTGGACTATATGTAACTAACATTACGAGTAATAATTTTTAAAATTACATTTTTACAGTGAAATGAGACAAACATGAAGAGTTGTAAAAAAAATTAATAATATATATTCATCATGTCTACTAATATCTTTAGGTTCCATCCAAATTCGGTTTGACATATAATTACAAGGCCGACTAAGAGGGAAGTAACGGGAGTTTCCGTTCAAGGTCTTTAAAATTTTTAGGGTAAACTATCTATTTGACCACCAAACTATTGTGAAAGTTTTAAAATGACCACTATAGAAAAAAACGCGCCATTTCACTACCCAAACTATTAAAATGGGATCAATTTGACCACCAGCCGTTAATGGGCTAACGGAAGGTGACGTGGCAGTTAAAAAATTAAAGGTATAATCACACATTTGGTCCTTATTATTTACACATTCTTAAAATTTAGTCCTAATTTTAAACTAATAAAATTAATGTATTTTAAATGTCTAAAATACCCTCATCTTCATCCCCACTTTTCCCCTTCTTCCCCGACCTCCCATTTCCCCCTCCTTCTTCACCGTTTCCTCCATCTCCAGCAACCTACCAAGTTCAATATGCTTCAATAATTGAATTGAGCAACTTATCCATATGTTTCACTTCCCGAAAAACAGTAACGACACTCGAAATCAAAGCTTCATGCGAAGGAGCGCTGAAGTTTTCACTCCCGACTAACTGATCTTTCCAACCAAGAGGGTCATTGTAACAATCTAAAATTTGAATTCTGAAATGTCACCAAAAAAATTAATTTTAAAGAAGAAAACAAAGCAAAACTCGAGCAGTTTTATAGCTTTAATTTATTAAAAAAAATAATTAAATTATGTTTCTTTATTTAGAAACAAAATAAAAATTATGTAGAGCAAAAATTTATTCACCTTTCATCTAATGAAGCGACACTAATTCTTTGCTTTTCAGCAACTCCAAATAAAACGATGAACTCCGAGAAAATGAAACGACGATAAAATCTCTGCAACAAATTAATAATCAAACAATTATCCTAATTTGAAGGTAGCAACGATTAATTAAATGGGTTTTAAGAGAAAAAAGGAAACGAAAGCGAGCCATGACGACGATTTTTCTGCCAAAATGGAGAAGAGCTGAGACTGGTGCCTAAGAGGCAGAGAATGAACAGTGATGATGTTGGGTTGTTTTTTGTTTTAGAATTCGATAGTGGAAATAGAAGTATTAGAGAGTTAGATGGTGTTGTGAATAAGGGTGAATGGGTTGTTTTGCAGTGATGATGATCGGAAGGGGAGGAAGACATTTATTTTAAATGTATTTTAATTGATTTATTTTATTAGTTTAAAATTGGACTAAATTGAAAGAATGTGTAAATAATAAGGACTAAATGTGTGATTATACCTTTAATTTTTTAACTGCCACGTCACCTTCCGTTAGCCCATTAACGGCTGGTGGTCAAATTGATCCCATTTTAATAGTTTGGGTAGTGAAATGGCGCGTTTTTTTCTATGGTGGTCATTTTAAAACTTTCACAATAGTTTGGTGGTCAACCAGATAGTTTACCCAAATTTTTAAAATGTAATTATCTCTCTTTCAAACGATAATCTTATAAATTAATGATTGTCTTTCAAAATGTAATCATATTTCTATGATATATTAAATTAATTGTTCAAAGTACTGTGATATGCTTTCGTTACATATAAATCTATTTTGAGTTTTTATTCAGAGATCTCGAAAATACTCGAGTCAACTTTACAATAAATATCTATAATTTCAATCTATTAAATGAGTACAAGTCATTAAAAAGATTTAAAATTCATTTATAGGGTAACTAAATACATATAATTAGTGATTTTGCTGATTCTTAGACATTAAGAAACTACCTTGTTATTAGGATGTTCAACGATGTTCAACGTTAATAATATTTAGCAGTGTTCGTCGCACGTTATAAAATTTTCAATTGGTATTGTGTTTTTTTTTTAATTTATTTTTCATAAAATTTCCCTACCAATAATACAAGTCTCTAAATTCTCAAATAGCCCTAAGTGGACTTCTAGACCCGACGAGGACAACGATGGACCAAAACACTGAGCTATGACCTTGAATACCGAGCCTCATGCGGTGCGGTTAGACTCGCACCCCATCGCGCCAACGCACTTTTCCCTTTTCGCGCTCGGTCAACAACTCCAGTGGCTCCTAGCTGGCGACCCGCCGTTCGGTGCAAGGAAAAAACGAACCAGGGGTAAAACAGATAATTCACACCACCAAAAAATTAATTCGGCAAATTAATGTGCATTTGAGGTTTGCCATGGTCCCTTATTCAATTATTATTTTATTTTATTTTTCAAAACCTAATGACTTAGAATTTCCCATTAAACTTTATTTCAACTGCGCTATTGTTAAATTCCAATTGCACCCATAAGTATATTCTCATAGTTTTTAATGTTGAAAAAGTTAATTTACGTACATTATCATTAAAGTTTACTCTTAAACCTATTTTGGTCACTAAAATTTTAAAACATTACGTTCAACTCTTTTTTATTATAAAAGTTTAGTCACTGAACGTTTTTGTTATTCAACTGTTAATTTTATTGACGATATTCATTTATCGGTGAATAAAAGAATATTTTTAAAATCTGAATGGTGGAACGTTTCATCGGCATAAGAAAAGTAATACACCGAGAAACAAATTCTATTTAACAACGGAAGAGAGAAATCGACAAGAGAATAACTGAAAGATTCTTTTTCGATTTATGGACTTTGGGGCACTTTTCGGAAGAAAAAAAAGGGTCGAATTCGGACTCAAGAGGCCGAGATGGAATGACTGGCAAATTTTGAGACTAAACGACCACCATCTACATTCAATATTTAATCTTAAGTGACCAAAATAAATTTGAGAGTAAAGTTTGGTGACAAAAAAGTTCAATGTTTATACTTCCATGTATAAATTAAATATTTAAACTTCAATGACCAAAATAAATTTGAGAGTGATAATTTACATAATTTACCAACTGTTAAAAAATAAATCATATTTAAAATATTTTTATAGTAAAAGTTTTGTGCTTTCGTTATTTTATAGTAATGTTTTTGGGGCTTGTATTCAAATAATGCCAATTTTTTTCTTTGCAGAATCTAATTAGAATCAGATGAACGACGACGTTTTACGGACTTGAACATTATGGACAACATCGTAATTTCTCAGGTTCTGTGCTGAGCTTTATATTTTTTGGCTGGCCTCAAAATTCAGGAAAACAAACTCCCTAAAAATTTCAGCCATTTTTTTTTCAGATGATTTTCTTCTTTGCTCAAAAATGGAGTCCAAAACCCTAAGGATCATCGAAGCTGGAAAACAGCTGCTCTTCATGTTGAACTCTCTTCGGTAACTCTCTCTTTTCTCTTTTTATCACTTTCTCGAACTTTCCTTCCCATTTTCTCGCGCTTTCTATCTTCCCAAGCACAGCCGATTATAGTTCTCTTATCAGTTATATTGCTTACTTCTCTTAGAACTTCGATTACTATATCTGTTTACTTTTCTGAAAGCTTTGTGAACTCCTGATTTGCTTATTTGTTTAAAAGACATAACTTACTGTTTATCTTTAGCTACTTTAAACTATATTAAAAAGCTTTTTGATGTATAAAATCTGTTAATTTCTTGTTAGGTTTTCGTTTTATTAACTTCTTTGAACTTGACTAAGCTGAACAGTATGAAATGAAAGTTGTTTTATGGTGTTTTCTATAAATATATAAATTAGACATGTAGCTATGCCAACGTATTTTGTTAGATTTCTTAATATGTTTTTTTATGTTTCTTATTTTTAGATACAACCAATGTTGAAGAAATAGTTTAAAATGAACTAAAGCGGCTCTAAGCATGCCTCTTTCTATTCTTCAGTTAGTTTAAAATGTTCTAAAATTGAGGTTGTTACTTGTTTTACAATCATTTTTTTGTTGAAAAGAGTAAAAGGGAGGAGCTAACTTATTTGATTTTAACTTAGTTGCTTAATTTTAGCTGCTAATAAACTGTTTTGTGTTTTTTTTTTCCTACTAATCATTTTAGCTGGTGGTTTGTTTTCAGGGAAATGTTTCAACCAGTTAAAGCATTCCGATTTTTCATGATTCTGTCATGTACCCTTTTTTGCTTAATTACATGTGAACCATGTACTGTGAATGGGATGCCAAAAACAGAAGAATCCGAGGGGTGTGAAAAATTTGGAGATGCTCAATATGTTGGTTTTCAAGAAACTATTATCGGTGATACACATCCAGGCTATGATACGGGAACTTCTATGACACGCCTAAGTGTTGAGAGTGTATGCACTGATTCTCATTCGTTCTGTTTTCCTTCGACACTGCCCGGGCTTTTGACCGAAAAAGCTACAATTGAAGTAGGTGGTTTAGAAGTTTCTAGGACTCATTCTGATAGTGCTTCATCTTATGTAGAACAAAGTAACCTTAGGAGTAAGGCAAGTAATAGAAGTTGGTTGTCTAACCACAGTATGTTTAAATTATTAAATGGCCGGACAGTTTCGTGTTCTTTATATTCAAGAGCCGGTATCCATGAGTTTTCGTCAATTCATACAGATGGCGCTGATCAAAATGATATTTCATGTAGAGGACCTTTACTAAGTCAGAAGAGTACAAGTATTAGCATGAAAAAGAATGAGGAGGTGACAAAATTAGGTTCTTTTGGTGGTTTACCTTCACCTAATGTAGAAATAAATCCTCCTATAATGGATTGGGGCCGGAAATTTTTATTTGTTCCTTCAGTGGTGTATTTGACAGTAGCAAATACATGCAACGACAGCATTTTACATATCCATGAACCATTCAGTACCAATATACAGTTCTATCCCTGCAATGTTAGTGAGATTTTGCTTGGGCCTGGTGAAGTAGCTTCTATATGTTTTGTTTTTTTACCTAGATGGGTGGGTTTGTCATCAGCTCACCTTATCTTGCAGACAAGCTCTGGTGGTTTCCTGGTTCAGGCTAAGGGGTTTGCTGTCGAGTCCCCTTATGAAATTCAGCCATTAGTAAGCCTGGATATTCCTTCTAGCGGGCAGTTGAGTAAGAACTTGTCTTTGTTCAATCCTTTTGATGAAACCCTCTATGTGGAAGAAATAACTTCATGGATGTCGGTTTCTCTCGGGAACTCTACCCGTCATACTGAAGCTGTTTGTAGTATAGAGAACTTCAAGGGCTATAATGGGGAAAGCTTACTTGGTGCTGAAGATTGGTTGGTCATGAACAGCGGTAAATATGGTTTTCCCCTTATGGTTATGAGGCCAAGCAGAAAGTGGGAGATTAAACCTCAAAGCAGTGAGACCATCATAGAGATTGAATTATCCTTTGAATCAAAAGGAAAAATTTATGGTGCTTTCTGCATGCAGTTGCAGAGGTCTTCACAAGACTCGTCTGATATAGTTATGGTTCCTCTTGAAGTTGATTTGGGTAGGAAAGCATCCTATGATGACCGTGCAAGTTCTCTTTCAGTTTCTCTTGAAGCTCTGGTGTCGTATGATGGCAGTGAAACTGTTTTCGTGACCATTTCTTTGAAAAATTCTGCTGCTCATGTGCTGAGTTTTATCAAGATTGATGAAGATGCAGATGCCAAGGTTTTCCGCATCAAATACATGGAAGGGTTGCTTCTCTACCCTGGTGCTGTTACACAGGTTGCTGTGATTGATTGCACCAAACTACCAGTTGAAATTCATGATTCTTCTTCTGAAGTATCCAATATGATCAGCAGTTGTAAATTGCTTTTAATGACAAACGAGTCTATTAGCCCTCAGATTGAAGTTTCTTGTGTGGATATAATCCATATTTGTGTCAAACATCAGAAAAATCTATCCATGGTATATGAACATCAACCTGATAAGGTTGAAACTGGCAACACAAGGACAGGATCCTCGAGTGATGGCGTGCAACTTGATTCTCAGGCCAAGGTTTGCTTATTTTAGTTACAATGACACAATTTGAACCATCAAAATTGTTTCTTCGTTGTTTATGTTTATTGTTCTGGTGATTGATGTTCTATTTCTCTTTTATTCACTTAAAACTCTTTCCTATCTTGCATATATTATAGAAACTTCATCTTCAGCTATTATGATATATATCAGGATTTCATCTTTATTTGGAATATAAATAAGATCATAATATTCTTACCTACCCGTTAAATGAAGATTGCTCCTTGGACTCTTTGGAATTGTTTATCGTCTATATATGTTTCTAATCATGCATGTAAACGTCTCTTACCCTATAACCATTTTCTCTCTCTATCTCTCTCCCTTTCTTGGTTCATGCATAAGCTCTTATTATTCAAATAGTAATTAATTATACAAGCTCTATGTTCAGGATATAACTAAGGTCATGTGACTATATGTAGGTGTTGCAGACAGCAGAAATGGATGAATTGGTACTTAGAAATTGGAAATCTCAAGGTACCATGGGTGGCATGTCAGTGCTTGGTGACCACGAGGTTCTGTTTCCAATGGTTCAAGTTGGAAGTCGATGCTCCAAGTGGATCACTGTGAAAAACCCTAGCACACAGCCAGTTGTAATGCAGCTCATTCTTAACTCGGGAGAAATCATTGATGAATGTAGGAGTGAAGATGTTTTAATGACGCCCTCTTCTGGTAGCTTGGCTCACAATTCATCTGCAATACCAATGAGACACGGGTTCTCCATAGGAGAGAGTGCAACGACAGAGGCTTATGTTCATCCTAATGGTAGAGCATCTTTTGGGCCGATATTGTTTCACCCTTCAAATCGATGTGGGTGGACAAGTTCTGCACTGATAAGGAACAACCTTTCTGGTGTTGAATGGTTATCTTTGAGGGGATATGGCGGGTCTGTTTCTCTAGTATTGCTTGAGGGTTCAGCGCCCGTCGAGAGTGTAAAATTTTCCCTTAGCTTGCCAACTTCTCTAAATATCTCTTCTCCACAAATGTTTTTTCACGTGGAAGAGACTACTTATGCATGTTCTCAGCCATTATCAAAAGAGCTTTATGCCAAGAATACCGGAGACTTGCCACTTGAGGTAAGAAGCATTGAGGTTTCTGGGACAGAGTGTGTAGCTGATGGTTTTACGGTGCATAGTTGTAAAGGTTTCTTTCTTGAACCTGGAGAGTCGACAAAGCTTTTGATATCATACCAGCCAGATTTTTCAGCAGCTTTGGTACATAGAGATCTTGAACTGGCTTCGACTACAGGGATTTTTGTCATACCCATGAAGGCAACTCTGCCAATGCATATGCTTAATCTTTGTAGGAAATCTGTGTTCTGGATGCGGCTAAAGAGACTCTGTCTCGCAATTCTTCTTTCTGCCTCTTTATTGGTTCTCATATTCTGTTTCAGTTTTCACCAAGCAATGATCGTGGGTTCCCAAGATTACTTCGACAAGAGTGAGAAAAACCAGATCAGTACAATCCAGGCTGGAGGAGAATCTTCTTTTGTCAATCTCGATCAGAGAACCGGTAAGTTCTCTATGTCAGCTGCAATGGACAGTTTGTTAAGTTCAGTGGAGGATACTAACTCTTTGAAGGAGCAATGTAATGGTAGGGGAAACGGAGAGCAGTTAACTAGTCAGAATGCAAAACTAACTTCTGAAAATGACAGGGATATTAACAGTTTCTTAGATCCTCGGAGGGAAATTTCATTGCCATCTTTGTCCACAAAACCTGTGGTAGCTGGAAATCCTGATCCAAAGGAAGCACCTCAAACTGGTGATCTTACTATTCGGATCGGGAAAGAAAAGGGAAGAAGGCGAAGGAAACGGAAAGGTGGATTTAAAGAATTGATTGAAGTTTCAAGCAGTCAAAGTGGAAACTCCACACCTTCATCCCCCCGCTCCCCGATAACATCTGTAACACCGAATCGCACTTGGCTGCTCCCTTCTGATGTGGAGCAATCTGTCGAATCCAGAAATCCTTTCACTCATTTGGCTGACCAAATCCATGAGAAGGGTAAAGTCCCTCAACCTATCTCCAAAGCAAATGTATTGGGACCTAAAGTTTCCATGGAGCATTGTAGCAGCAACTTGTATTCTTTGACACAAGAGCAGCCTAGAATACCGGGGAAAGTTGTTCCAAAACCAGTTCTCTCGCACTCTGCTACTTTCCCTTGTGCTAGTACGCCGAGCTCCTCTTCTCCTTTGGCTTCAACATATGTGATTCCTCCTTGTGCTCGAGCTCCGGGTTCCAAACTCTCCGTCCAAAAAAGCTTAAAAACAGAAAGGAAGGATAGAATTGGAGATGAATATACTTATGATATTTGGGGTGACCATTTTTCTGGACTCCATTTGAGGGGTAGTTCAAGGGATGTTGCTGCCATAAATCCCAGCATTACAGAAAATAACTCTGATAGTTTCTTTGTAAGGGGTCCACAGACCCTCGTGAACAAACCCCAACCAAGATCTGTAAGTTATTTCCATCAAGATGGGTAATGATAAATTTATTTAGATAAAATATTACATGTAAGTTCATTTCTATACATACATTCATTCATATGCATGCATGTTCTTGCATGTGCATACAGATGTTACATTGGCATAACATCCATTGAGTTTACTTTTAGAAGGAATGAATAAACAATGAAACTAAAGTTTAATTTCTGGAATTTTATTCTAACAAAGATTGTAACAGCACAAGTAATCAAAGATGCTATCAGTGCAGTCGTAACAGCAAGAACAACTGCAGAAAACAAAAACAGAGAGGATCAAACAAGTATATGATTGAGCAAAATTAAAAACAAAAAAGAGGGTATGTACCATTCATCAACAGCTTTGTCTTGTTCATCTTCTTCAACCTGGAAACTCTTGGTGGAAGTTTCTATGGATTGTGTTGCAGGTGGTTCCATTTTTTGTCTTGTCTGGGAATTCTGTGTTCTTTTAGAGCTTTATGTGGAAAGCAGAAACTGAAAGAGAAAGTGAGAAGAATGAAGATGAAATGTGCGTTTGGTTGTTCACGTGATTGCAATTATCTCAGAGTTGAAAAGGATCTGAATTGAAAGTGATTCATCACTAATTATCTTTTTTAATAAAATTTAAAATTAGAGGAAAAGGCATAAATCCCAGCCATCGAATGGATCCAACGGTGGAAAACCTGACACAAATATCCTCCTCTTAAATTAACAAATAATTACTTTGCTATTGCTGTTACCATCTTTCTATAGGTGGCTGGGGCTTGAATAGGAAAGGTGACAAAAAGGTTTTTGAATAGTAAAAATATTGGTGGAAACTCTCAACATGATGTCCACCACTATTCAAAATATTGTCTTTGTTATTATTATATAGGGTAATTATTTCGTAAGTTGACGGTGAAAATTAAAAATTTTATAAGTGTCTTATTTTTAGGATTTAGAAATTTAGGTTAGGGTGTTCAATTTAGGAGTTTAGCTGTGTGAGTTTAGAATTTATAGATAGTAGTTAAAATTTAAAATTAAGGGTTTAAGGTTTATGAGTTAAAACTTTTTTTTTGAAATTAAAGCCGGATGTTATATTATTAGAAGGCCACAAAAAGCCAACCCACAACTGGCCCAAAACGGGCGATACAAACGAGAGAAAAGGAACCGACATAGCATTAACTAAACATTGAGAAACTAAAAGAAGCAAGACAGTCCGGCAGACAGCCCCCGGTCCGATCAAATGAATCGTCGTTGAAGATGGAGGTGTCAAAGAAAACGGTGGGGAGCAGATGACAAGAGAACCCCAGTCACAAAGCCAAACAACGATGAGCTTCTACGGCGGATCAAAGAACCGACGATCCGTTTCCACTGCTGAAAGAACCGAAGCCGGCGCTTTTTCGATCCAATACTTGTCTTCCGAAGCAGATAATCCCACCTTTGCCATCATGTGAGCTGCTTTATTTCCAGATCTATGGGTAAAGCGGAACTCACACTGAGAAAAAGACCCAGCTAACTCTTTCCCGGTTCTGATGTAGGGGGAAATTTCCGACAGGTCGTGTCCGGTCGTCTGGAGCTTCGAGATCACAACCTTAGCATCACCCTCCAAAATGATGAAGTTAAAACCTAGATCCGCTGCAAATTGGAGGCCAGAGACCGCCGCTAAAGCTTCCGCTGCAAAAGATGTGGCAACATGATAATGAATACGGTAACATGCACCATTATATGCCCTTCTTCATTTCTAATTATGATTTCCGAGCAAGACTTATATTCACTCCCCTTGAATCCTGCATCGAAGTTCACTTTGACGGCCGGTGCACTTGGTGGGATCCAAACACTCTCGCAACCCACGGATGAGGAAGGGGAGAGTAAACCCACAGAATCCAGTTCACAGCAGTAACTACGAACGAAGGTAAAAACTTCAACTGTAGATTGAACTTTCCCTTCATGTAATAACTTATTCCTTGCAAATCATAGAGCCCAAATGGCTATCACGATTTCACGTCGTTTCAAAATTGAATTATGCTCGAAAATCCAGGCGAGCCACTCTCTAAAATCTGAATAGTTTTCGTCATTCGACCAATGAATATTGAGATAATTCCATACTTGCCTTGCGAAAGAACAATCACGAGAAATATGTAGCGTTGACTCCACTGAATTATTACACCTAAAGCATTTAGGATCATGGGCAATTCTTCTATAGCTCAGATTTTCTTTTGTTGGTACAAAATTGTGAATGAACTTCCAAATTAGAATCTTAATCTTAGCAGGGCAATTAATTTGTCATAATTGCCGAAACATAGGTTGACTTATTGTAGACTGTGACCTGAGTGACATTAAGAGCTTGTAGCCACTTCTTACCGAATATATCCCTAAACGTTCACCCGCCCACACCTGCATATCAGATGACTGAACTGATGGTAGAGGTACCTTCAGTATATTCCCTGCATCTATAGAATTAAAATTCTCATTGATAAGACCAATATTCCACTGATTAGTTTTCGGAATGATAAGATCTGAGACAAAAGAAATAGTGGGGATTTAGGGTGAGCTGATTAACTGTTTAGTCGAGCCTGGTATCCAAAAATCGTTCCACACCGACACATTAGAGCCCGACCCAATTCTCCACTTTAGGCCCTCCATTAGCAGACCCTTGGAGCTCCAAATACTCCTCCATATAAGAGATGGACGCGAGCCCAATCTAGAGTCCAAGAAAGAACAATCTCTAAAGTACTTGGCCTTTAGAAGCCTAGAAACAAGAGAAGACGGATTTGAAAAAACCCCCCAGGCCTGTTTTGCTAGAAGGGCTATATTGAATTTTGAAAGATCACGAAAGCCCAATCCTCCAGCATCCTTTAATTGACACATCATCGCCCACTCACACCAATGTATACCCCTCTTCCCCTGAGACCTCTGCCACCAGAAACGAGCCTCCACCGATTCCAACTCCTTACAGAAAGATTTCGGCAGAAGGAAGCAGGACATGGCGTACATTGGAAGAGCCTGAAGAACTGATTTGATAAAGACCTCCTTTCCTCCGACGGATAAGAAGCGGGTACTCCAGCTCTCGGAGCAGTTATTAAAACGGTCGCGTAAATTTGAAAATGCCGCCCTCTTATTTCGACCCACAATAGCTGGTAAACCAAGATACTTCTCAATATTATCTGTACTAGAAACCCCTAGAATTCTCTGCACATCACCCCGGTTATGAGAAATCACATTAGACAAGAAAAAAATACCCGATTTTTCGAAATTTACCAACTGCCCAGAGGCTGCAGAATAATAATTCAAAACCATCTTGATGCTAGCAGCTTCTCCCGCCGCTGCCTCACCAAAAATAAGGCAATCATCGGCGAATAAAAGATGAGTGACACAAGGGGCATTTCTTGCTATACGAACACCGGAAAGCTTGCCCTCCAAGGATGCAGTTCGAAGTAGAGACGAAAGGCCCTCGCTGCATAGGAGGAAAAGATACGGGCTCAATGGATCACCTTGGCGTAAACCTCTAGTTGCATAAAACCGTTCCCCACATATATTATTCAGAAGAACTGAATATGATGTTGTGGAAATACAATTAAGAATGCGATTAATCCATAATCTTGAAAAACCAAGCCGAGACATAATGGCGTCTAGGAATTGCCATTCCACTCTATCGTATGCCTTACTCATATCAAGCTTTAGAGCGAAGGACCCTCTCTTACCAGTACGCTTTGATTTTAGAGAGTGAAGAATTTCATAGGCTCCTATGACATTATCAGTTATCAATCTGCCCGGGATGAAAGCACTTTGGGCTTCATCAATACATATATTTAAAACATCCTGAAGTCTATTAGCTAAGACCTTGGCAATGATCTTGTAGAGAACATTGCAAAGACTTTTATGCCTGAAGTGGGTCATAGACGAAGGGTTTTTAATCTTAGGAATAAGAACGATCAAAGTATGGTTGATAGATGATAATACCTCATCGCCTCGTAGCACTGCAATACAAAATTGCGCAACATCCTTTCCAACAATGTGCCAGAAACGCTGGTAAAAGATCGCACCCAAACCGTCCTCGCCTGATGCCTTAAGAGGGCTCATTGACTTAACTGCCTTCAAAACCTCCTCCACCTAAAATTCCTTGTCAAGTGCACCGTTCATCTCGGGAGTTACGCATTGCGAGACACCCGCAAGAACCATATCAACGGAGGACGAACCGTGAGTGGAGAAAAGGTCTTGGAAATAATTCCGGGCCATATTAGCCAGCGAATCGTCATCCTCAACCACTCTACCATCCTCATCCACCAACTTTGAAACCCTCTTCTGTCTTCTCCTTTCGGACGCATACTTGTGAAAAAAGGAGGTGTTGCGATCTCCGTTACGGAGCCAGTTAGTGCGAGCCCTCTGCTCCCAATAGAGCTCCTCTTTGTCCAACTCGGCATTAAGGGCCAACTGAACATCTAAACTTTCATGCAGAATATCATTCGTGGGGTGAGCTTCAGATAATTCTTTAAGGCGTTGCATTAGACCCATCTTGACTCCCTTACGGCTTCGCTTTTTGTTCGAGAACCAAGCCTATAAACCCCGTTTTAGAACCTCCAACCTGGAAAGAAAATGCCCACTCAAAGCCTCCCAAAGACGCCTAACTTCCTCCTCACATGTATCTTCAAGTAACCAATTGGATTCAAAACGAAAAACCCACTGCCCGAACTGAGCTTGCACATTTGTCTCCAAAAGTAATGGACAATGGTCCGAAAACGAGTGAGTGAGATGAGATATTTTAAATTGAGGGAAGAGGTCTCTCCAAAGACTATTAGCAACACCCCTATCCAACCGTTCCCTAACGTTATTCTCAGAGAATCGACCCTTCTGCCATGTATACCACACCCCCAAGAAACCCAGATCCGAGAGAAGACAGTCATCCAACACAGATCGGAAATTGTTCATTTGGCGGTCACTTCGTAACCGACCGCCTTGTTTTTCATACACATATAAAATTTCATTGAAATCTCCGATAACTAGCCAAGGAGTCTCCGGGCAATCGTTTAGCTGTCGCAACAAATTCCATGCTTCCAAGCGATTCCCTACCTCAGGATCACCATAGAAACCCGTACAGTGCCATGAGAGACCATCCGAATCATCTTCAATGATAACATCAATGTGACGGGCCGAAAAATAATGTAAAGATATCTTGCAATTAGCTTTCCATCCAAGGGCTAAACCACCACTACTACCCACAAAGCTAACTTCAATACCAAAAGGGTAACCCAAACTTCGGCGTATATTCGCCATTTTATTAGCATAAAGTTTCGTTTCCATAAAGAAAATTACATCAATCTTTAAATCTCTCAGTACATGCCTGAGACGACGAACTGTCCGAGGTTTCCCCAAACCCAGGACATTCCAGCTAAGTAACTTCATTGGGCCCGGCGGACCTGGTCCACCAGGTCGGCCGATATAACATTTGAGGAGCCCACAGCACGGGCCATACCTTCACTATTGCTTCCTTGGGCAGCATTACCAGCTTCAACTAACACATCCTTGCGAGCCCGCTTATGTCCATCCAGCTGCTCAATTGGGCTCTCCTCAGCATCCAAGCCCATTTGAATGTCCATAACCGGTGGAGGGGCCAGCGCATATCCCCTTGAGTTACCATAAGAGGGCGATGGATAGACTTCATCCTTTCCGCCATTATCACCAGTGGAAATGGAAGTAGATCCCATAAAACTCTCTTTGAGGGGATTACGATAAGCGTCTTGAATTGTTTCCCCCAATAACCCAATTGATGAATCCAAATTAGCAGAAATCAAGGCCGATTCTTTGCGAAGCCAGACACTGCTCACCGTCGGCCTCCGTGGTGGTGCACAAAGCGAAATGTCCCAGTTAAACACAATATGCTGCGGATCTAGGCGCAACCTAGTCGGACAAAAATTTCACCGTGACCGAGCCTCCCACACAAAAAGCAGAATATCCGAATTCGTTCGTACTGAAAACGAACGTAAACTTGGTTCCCATTTTTCAGTGCAATCTTTTTCCTGCGTTTTAAAGGTAGCCTAGTGTCAAAAGAGGCTCTGAAGCGCATGATACGTGAATGACTTGAGGAAGATAACTTTGTGTCATACTCCAAGAACTGGCCGATAAAGTTCCCAAGAGATTTAGCTATCCCTTCCGACATAAATCCAAAAGGGAGATCGAGAACTTGAACCTACAATTTCAAGAGATGTAATGGAACGCTCATAGGATCTCCCCCTCCTGCAGTCGATGGAGGAGCAACAAGTGTGAATTAAAAAACCACGGGGAGCCATTGTCAATTCTGTCAACATCAACGGGATGAAACAACCTGAACAAGAAACGACCCTCCCCTAAATCAATGATCGAGACACCCCCTAGGGGCTTCCAGACATTAGCCAAGGTATTCCTCATTGACTCAAAGTGTATAACACTAGATGTCAAAAAAAGGCCGACAAAACAGTGAAGAAAAGAGATAGGAGGAGGCAACGCCTCAGCCTCAACCTGAAGAGCATCATCTTCCTTATCATCAATAACCAAGTTTGCCAAATGATTTGTAACATCTGCCATGATCACCGATTAGAGACTGGAAAGAAGAAGAAACGTGTCAGAAGACAGACATACAATGCAAGTGGTGGAACCGGCCGATTCTTTGATCGATTTCAACGGAAGGAAGAACGCACAATGCAGATCGAGGGAGGAGCATCTTCTGGAGAAAGAAAGCGAGCAAGAAACCAACATTTTATGAGTTAAAACTTAAATCTTAATCATATTACTCTAAAACTAAACCTAAAATTTAAACATAAACCCTAAGTTCTAACCACTATCCCTAAATTTTAAACATTAGACTTAAACCCCTAAATCCTACACCCTAAACTAAGCCTTTAAACCCTAAAACTAAGCGCTTATGGAACTTTTAGTTTCAACCGTCAGTATATTAAATATAAATCTTATTATAATATATATATATATGTATATATTAGTTGTAATTTTTATATAAAATAAATAGTACTTAAAATTTGATATGCATATTTACGTGAATAAAACATGAAATTCAACGTTAAATTATTACTCTATATGTCTCACTAAAATTGGTTTAGAGTTGGGAGTTTATGCGTATGAGTTAGAATTTAAGAGTTGTAGTTAAAATTTATGGTTTAGAAATTAGGGTTTATGTTTTAGGGTGATATGTTAGGGATTTAGGTTTTAACCTTTAAACGCTAAATTTTAAACATAAACTCTAAATTCTAACCACAACACCTAAAGTTCTAAATCACTACATCTAAACCACTAAACTTTAAACCCTAAATCATAAACCCTAAAATTAAGATACTTATAGAAACAAAAAGTTTACAAGTATATTACCCTTTATTTAAACCCATCCCACCTAAAAATTAGATAATATGCGCTCAAATCTATGTTTCTTAAATATTGTAATAGCAACCATGACAACCAAACTAAAATTAGTTGAATTGGAAGGGAAAAAACGAAATACTTGTTATTTAACTTCAAAGGCAAAAACTTCACTATTATACATAATTGGTTACTGCATTGGATTCAAATAATACATACTAAAATTAAGATGACCCAATCTTTAAGTAAATAATTCACAATACAACGTAGGATCCAGAGGATTCGGGTTAACCCAGATTAAGCTTTATATATATGGCTAACTTTAGCCTTCTAAAACTCAACTATTTTAGACTTATGGAGACTAAACATGAAGAAAAAAGACATAACTTACTGTCTATCTTTAGCTACTTTAAAGTATATTAAAAAGCTTTTTGATGTATAAAATCTTTCAAATTTTTGCCAGGTTTTCGTTTTCTTAACTTCTTTGAACTTGACTAAGTTTAACAGGATTAAATGGAAGTTCTTTTACGTTGTTTTTTATAAATATATAAATTAGACATGTAGCTATGCTATCGTATTTTGTTAGATTTGTTAAGGCGTTTTTTTATGTTTCTTATTTCTTTAGATACAACCAATGTTGAAGAAATAGTTTAAAATGAACGAAAGCGGCTCTAAGCATGCCTATTTCTATTCTTCAATTAGTTTAAAATGTTTTGAAATTGAGGTTGTTACTTGTTTTACAATCATTCTTTTGTTGAAAAGAGTAAAAGAGGGAAGCGAACTTATTTCATTTTAGCTTAGTTGCTTATTTTTAGCTGTTAATAAATTGTTTTGTGTTTTTTTCTTCAAAAAACAAAATTTTCATATGTGACAGATTTGAGTCATTTTTTCAAATATAAAATGGAGAGGGTCATATTTCTAGATAATAAATAAAAGGAAATTTTTAATTTAAAAATGTTGTGGCGGGGGTTGAGTAGGAAAGCTGATAAAAAGGTTTTGAAGAGTAAAAATATTGGTAGAAACTCTCAACATGATGTCTATTACTTGTTTAATGCTAGGGATGATAACGAGCTGAGCCCGAGTCTGGCCAAGCTCGTGTCACGGACTTATTCTCTTAAACTCATCCGTGCGGCGTTAGCAATCCTCGACTATGTTAATCAGCCTTCAAACTCCCACGCAATGCGATGGCTAGTGATGGACACAAGAGAATGCAAGAGAGTTTACAAGTAAAGTAGCTTGTATTAAGCTTAAAGAAAGAAGCTTACAAGTGAGTTTTACAAAGATGCTTACAAGTACACAATTCTTGAGTGAGTACAAAATGAAAGGGGTGGCCCTATTTATAGGCTCCCACCTCATCAATGGACGGTTGAGATCATTTTGATCCAACAGTCCATATGTTGCCTCCTAAAATATCTTTTAAGGGACTACACTTTTCTAGAGAATTCTACATAAGTCAATACATATCTCTATCTATCCAAAAGGTTCTAGAGAGCTCCAAGGTCTTCCGGAGTAGTCCCGAGCCTTTCCGAGCCTTCTGGATCTTCCTGGGTGGGTCTAGAGTTGGATAGAACACCTTGGACCTTTCTAGAACGTTTTGGCATGTCCCTAGATGCTTCATGGCCGTCCTAGGCCTTTATAGTGCCCTCTTTGGTGTTTGCTTGCCTCAAAAGTGCCCAAGGAGTGGTGAGAACCTCAATTTGGATTTACGGGAAAAATGGTGGG
Source organism: Hibiscus tridactylites (assembly GCA_958450335.1). Classification (NCBI taxonomy): domain Eukaryota; kingdom Viridiplantae; phylum Streptophyta; class Magnoliopsida; order Malvales; family Malvaceae; genus Hibiscus; species Hibiscus tridactylites. The sequence continues at coordinate 74,973,649 of OY288274.1, read as the reverse complement.
TTGTGACACTCGGCTTGGCTCAGAAACAGTGTAGTTGTAACACCCTTAATTTAATAAAAAAATATGAAGTGACGATAATGAAACAAAAAGGGGGATGGCAGCCATAAGGTTTTGAACCTGTAACCCTTGGCTATTTGGGATTGTGTCTTAACCAATTGAGCTGAGGAAGCTCTTAATTATAGGTTGTACCCACTTATTTTTAAGTGGTTCTTGAAATATAAAATAATAATAATCCTAAAAATATCTCAACCACCCCTCTTTATGGCACATTTATTGGGTCTATCTACCCCAAAAAGAAAAAAAATAACCTCGACCTTATCTCTAGACTATTCACCTTCTTCACAAACCCTCTTCGGCCGTCGCTCCGCCTTGCCCTACCGTCGCATCGTGTGTGCCACCGCCGGCACAAATCGAATCACCGTTCAACCCCGACCTCAATCTTGTCGTCCACTCGCGCAGACCAGCCACCATTCGTCGGAGAATCTCGATCAAAAGCCTCGATGGAAACTTTTCCTCTGTTATTCGAGCTTTCCGTCACGGTCTGGCGTTGTGGCTCGAATCTGAGGTCACCGTCATCCTTAAGAGGCCTAGCCGAGCAAAGCCCTGCTTGTTGAGCAACCGTTCACTGTCGTTTAGTGTCTCGTCGGAGTTACGCTGGATTGGTCATATTTCTTTTGGTTTCGGTAAGTTCGGTAAGCTATCCGACTTAATTCTGGGCTGATTAAGGATGTATATGAAAATTTTGAGGTGATTTTTGCATTTTGGGACGTTTTTTGGCCGTTTAGAGCCGCGCGTGGGTGTCACGCGCCGTCACCGGCGTCCTTCTGGTCGCCTGGATGGTGACCCATGAACTGAACCAGCTGGACCAGTTTTGGACCCGGTCTGGCCATTAGATCGAGTTACCCGAACCGGCCGAAAGGTAAGCCAAGCCCAAACCCGACCCGTACCCGATCTGAGTTAACCGACCCGATTGAAACTAAGTCAACCCGACCGAGTCGACCGATTCAATCTGACCGAGTCAACTCAGTTGACTTTGAACATTGACCATTGACTTTGACTGCTGACGTCAGCATGACGTCATCGTTGACTTTGACCAAACAATCAACTTTTCTCGAACAAACCTATTTTATGTTTTTCGACGTCCTGAGCCCGTTTTTGAAGCCCGTTTTGCGAAATTCTAACCCGAAAGCTGCTGAATTGGACCTTGAACCCAGGAATGCATGTGTTTAATTATTCAATTAAGAGTAAAGTGAATAAGGACTAAAATTAAAGTTTGTGCAATGAAGGTATTCACAGTTGCTTGTCTACGAGATATCGATGGACGTCAAATTCGGGTTCGAGAGTATCGAAATGTTGTTTCAAGGGTTGACTGATATAGCTGTTGAGTGTGTAAAAGTTCTATTATTTACCCCATATGTAACCCATATTGCTGCTGCAGTCAAGCATAATTCATTGCATTTAGGTTAGTTTACAGTTAGACATCACAAATATATTAAAAGACACAGTTTCTACTGAAATTAGTTGCTTTTGCAGGTTGCTGCTGTAGCAGATGGAGAGACAGGCGCTGGGCAGTGAAGCAGAAGAGCTGGAACTGGACGAGCAGTCAAGGAGGACGATGTTGCCATGGTTGCTGCCGTGACAGCAGAGGACGACAGCAATTTTGAGGAGAAGAAGAAAAGTGGACCTCGACAGAAAGAGAAAATTAAGCCCGTCTGTCGTGGAATATCACTATATTTTTCCAAGCCCTAGATCAGAAGGAATGCCAAGCCCAAAGTTCAAGGAGAGAAAATCCCAAGCAAGAAGGAGGACGAGTTAAAGCTATATTCTCTGAAGATTTAGTCTTTATTAGAGTTGTACTTTAATTTAAACTTGTATTCTTGCTATTTTAGAAAACTTGGACCCAAAGCCTATATAAAGGCATGTATTTCGACCTAGGAGAAAAAACATCACCTATCTCTAGCCTTCTTCCCAAAACCCTAGTCGTTTTCATCCTCTCATCATGTTCTAAATTCCCCTTAGAGCCACAGGTTGTTTTGTAAAGTAGTTGCAAGGGTTGCTTTTGTTTTAGGAATTTTCAGTTTAATAAAATAAACTTCAAGTTCTCTTATTCTGGTTATTAACATCTTGCAAGAGTATCGGGAGAGCATTGCGAGGTTATCTATTTACTTAATATCGGGAGAGTTAAGTATACGAAAGGAATAAATGCGAGTTCTCTAGTTTATAGTTGAACTATCTCGGACCTAGGGATAGGACGAGGTTAAGTGGCTAAAGAAGAATTCAACAACATCGGTGTTCATCCTTCGATTCACGCCGGGAGGTATCATCAAAGACGTGATCATCGACAGACTTGGACCTAGGGATAGGCCAAGGCACAGCAGGGATTCTTGCCAAACTTGAAGTACAGAGTTGTATGTTCGCTGCCGCGACAAGCAACAGACTGCCGCTGCGACAGGTGCTGCCGCGACGGGGACGACGACAAAGCTGAATTTCCTAGACTTAGCAATACCTACACTACTGAGCAATTCAATACCACCTCATTCTCTCTATCTTGATTTCTTTATTTTATTTTCCAGTACTCTTTATTATTCTTGTGACAACATCTTAAATCATTCTTTTTACTCTCGTGCAGTAATTCAAGGTGAAGCTATTAGCCAGTCCCTGTGGAGACGATATCTGATACTTCAGTATCACTTTACTACTTGCGTCGTGTACACTTGCACTACAATTGTGATAGACACTTTTACACGCAACAAGTTTTTGGCGCCGTTGCCGGGGACTGGCAACATAACTCTACCTTTCTTTTACTGCACTTTTCTTTTTATTTTTCTGTTTTAATTTGGTTTGTTCAACTTTTGCTTTTCACAAGGTTTCTTGTTTATGCGTAGATCGAGACGAGGAGAAGAACCTGAGTATCCATTAGATCCTGAAATCGAACGTTCGTTCAATCTTAAGAACTGACTTCGTCACGTACTAGTCAGGAACGAGTACCTTAAAGAACAATTAGAGACGATGAACAACCAAGGGAACCCTCAGGTTGATAATCCTGCCAGAGATGGAGAGATTATCCCTCATGTCGGCGACCCGCCTACCGCTGCCGCACGACGATCATGCCGAGACTACATGTTGAATGATCATGTAGAACTAGAGACCACGCTGCCGGATATAGATGTTGACAACTTCGAGCTAAAACCTGTTATGTTCAGCATGATCAACAACGCCGGTCAATTTAATGGTGCTGCTATAGAGGATGCGAGAGAGCATCTAAAAACGTTCTAGGAAATATGTGGTTCGTTTAGACTACCAGGAGTTAATCCAGAGATACTGAGGCTTCGGTTATTTCCCGATTCATTGAGGGACAGAGCAAAGACTTGGTGGAATAAACTTATGCCGGGTTCAATTAGAACTTGGGCAGATTTGTCTCGTGAATTCTTATCTCGTTTTAATCCTTCACATTTATCTGAGCAATTACGTAACGAAATTGCTACTTTTCAACAAGAAGATGACGAGCCGATGCACGAGGCCTGGGACAAATTTACCACCCTTCTGCGGAACTGCCCAATGTATGGATTCTCCATCTGGAACCAAGTAACCAAGTTTTATAATGCTGCCAATTTACAAACTCGTATTCGAATTGATTCAGCAGCAAACATATTACTACTGGAAAAAGACCCAGATGAGGCAATGCAAGTATTGAAAAATCTGGCTAAGAATGAGGAGCAGTTTCCGACAGCAAGAAGAGGGGGTAAACGAGTCTTAGCTGTTAAGGATTATGAGGCCGACAGCACAATGAAATCACAGGTGGCCTACCTCACTAAGGCAATGAAAAAGCTTTTGAACGATGATTCATAGCCGGTATTTGCTGTCGAAGAGGTATGTGAAATTTGTGAAGGAAATCACAGTTCGGATGAATGTCCTATACAGTTAGAAGAGGGAAAGTATGTTGGAAATTACAACAAGCAGAATTATAACTCCAACAATTACAATCCCAACTGGAGAAAGGATCCCAAATTTTCTTGGAGCAATCCTAATAATGCCCTGAATTCTCAAGCACACAATAATCAGAATCAGGGAGGACCTAGATTGCTGACTCGACAGCAACTGCAGCCGCAGCAGCAACAACAACAACCACCAACTGCCACAAACAGTATACTGGAACAGACTCTGGCTACATTTATGTCTCAAACAGGAACTTATATTGAGAACATGAATCAATTTGTCAAGAAAACGGAGACATTCATGGATAAAACAGAGATGCGGATGACAAATCATGAAGCTACTCTGAAATCGTTGGAGACGCAGATGGGTCAAGTTTCCCAGCATATCAACCCAAGGCAGACTGGCGGATTTCCTAGCAATACTGAAAATGCTAGGCAACCCACACATGAGCAGTGTAAAGCCATCACTACTAGGAGTGGGAAGAAACTACCAGGGCCTGAGAAGAAAGTTGAATCAGTCGAACCAGCCTTGGAATCACCTGCCAAGGAAGCTGCCACGACAGGTAACAAACAGCCTGCTGTCGATGAGCCCGTCACGATAGCAGAAGCGACAAAGGAGAAAAATGATGAACCCAAACCTCCTCAGATCCGTATGCAGTGGGAAGGACGTATTGCTGATTATCGTCCCCACCTCCTTTTCCTCAACGGTTACAGAAATTGAAACAAGAATCACAGCTTAAAAAGATTTATGATATTTTAAGCAGGTTCACATCAACATTCCGCTGTTAGATGTCGTTAGGGAGATGCCCGGTTATGCCAAATTCCTCAAGGATGCCATGTCGAAGAAATTTAGACTTGGGGAATTTGAAACGGATAAGATGACAGAAGGATGCATGAGTATTCTGCACAAGCATCCACCCCAGAAAAAGAAGGATCTGGGGAGCTTCATCATACCTTGTGTAATCAGAGATAAATATGTGGGTAAGGCACTTTGTGATCTTGGTGCTAGTATAAATTTAATGCCAAAATCTATTTTTCATAAACTAGGTATTGGAAAAGCTCGGCCCACAACAGTAATTCTACAGCTGGCAGACCGCTCTTACGTTCATCCGGAAGGAAAAATCGAAGATATTCTGGTAAGAGTGGATAAGTTTATTTTTCCTGCTGACTTTCTTGTTTTAGATTGTGAAGCAGATGAAAACGCACCAATCATCCCGGGGCGACCCTTCTTAGCCACGGGAAGATCAATGATTGATGTGGAAAAAGGAGAACTCACCATGAGAGTGAACAATCAAGAAATAAAGTTGAATGTTCTCCAAGCTATGAAGCATGCTGATGCAGAAGAAGAATGCAAGGTTATCACTGAAGTTACCCTTGACCAACCCTGCATCAGGTCGGGCTGTTACGACATCAAAATTGGTCACTGCCTCGGCAGCCACTTACAAGACTGTCACGATAGCACCGACGACAGCAACTTCTCAGAATCTGATACATCTGATATTGAAGATCAGGAGGAGGTAAACTGGATAGGCAATCGTCCAAGTAAGTTATTCGAGCCTTTAAATTATACCTCAGAAAACCATGCAATCCAAAAGCCATCAACTGTTGAGCCCCTGTTTTAGATCTTAAGCCCTTGTCAGGGCAGCTAAAATATGCTTTTCTTGGTTTAAATGATATGTTGCCTGTAATCATCTCTTCCAAGTTGATGCAGGAACAGGAACAACAGTTAATAGAGATGCTGTAGCAGCACAAAAAGGCTATTGGATGGAGGATAGTTGATATTCAAGGCATTAGTCCGGTATTATGTATGCATAAAATCCTTCTCAAGGATGATCATAAGCCGACTATAGATGCTCAAAGGCGGCTGAACCATGCGATGAAAGAGGTGGTGCGAAAAGAGATAATCAAATGGCTTGATGCTGGAATAATCTACTCCATCTCGGACAGCAAATGGGTGAGCCCGGTGCAATGTGTTCCCAAGAAAGGAGGAATAACCGTGGTGACCAACGAAAACAATGAGTTAATCCCAACCAGGACTGTGACCGGTTGGAGGGTTTGTATGGACTATCGGAAGCTTAACAAAGCTACCCGAAAGAACCACTTTCCTTTACCCTTTATTGATCAAATGCTTGATAGATTAGCAGGTAAACCTTACTATTGTTTTCTTGATGGTTATTCAGGTTACAATCAAATAGCTATCGCACCGGAAGATCAAGAAAAGACGACATTCACATGCCCCTACGAAACATACGCTTTTAGGAGAATGCCATTTGGACTATGCAATACACCAACCACCTTCCAAAGGTGCATGATGGTCATATTCTCCGATATGGTGGAGGACTTGCTAGAGATTTTTATGGATGACTTTTCAGTCTTTGGAGACGACTTTGAAAGCTGCCTAGGCAACCTACAAAAGGTACTCGAAAGATGTGAAAAAGCAAACTTAGTTTTGAACTAGGAAAAATGCCACTTCATGGTGGATGAAGGGATAGTCCTTGGCCATAAGATTAGCTGACGTGCCATAGAAGTCGACATAGCCAATATAGAAGTGATCGAAAAGCTGCCGCCGCCCACCACAGTCAAGGGAATCAGAAGTTTTTTAGGACATGCTAGTTTTTATCGGAGGTTCATTGCGAATTTTTCAAAAATCACCAAGCCCTTATACCATCTTCTGGAGTAGAACCGACTCTTCGACTTTAACGATGAATGTACTGAAGCATTCAAGGTTCTGAAGGAAAAGTTGGTAACAGCCTCAATAGTACAGCCACCAGACTGGACATAGCCATTTGAGATCATGTGTGATGCTAGTGACTATGCTGTCGAGGCAGCACTTGGGCAGCGAAGAGACAAACTTTTTCACGTCATATATTATGCCAGCAAAACACTGAACGACGCCGAAGTGAACTACACCACCACCGAGAAGGAGTTGTTAGTTGTGGTATTCTTCATTGACAAGTTTCGTTCTTATATACTTGGAACGAGGGTCATAGTGCACACAGACCACTCTGCATTGAAGTATCTGTTCGCAAAAAAAGGATGCAAAGCCTCGATTGATACGTTGGATCCTGCTATTGCAAGAATTCGACCTTGAAATCAAGGACAAAAAGGGGACAGAAAATCAAGTGGCAGATCACTTGTCAAGGTTGGAAAAGGGACAGAGTCTACCGATAGATGAGACAAATATATTGGAGACCTTCCCAGATGAGCAGCTCTTTGCTGCCACAGTCACTGCCGCGACAGCCATGGTGGCAGGTAAGTCTTCTGAACTCCCCTGATATGCTGATTTCGTTAATATTTTAGTTAGCGGAATAATTCCTCCTGACCTTAATTATCAAGCCAGAAAAAGGTTTTAAAATGATGTTAAGCATTATTATTGGGACGAACCTCTTCTTTTCAAAATCTGTGCAGATCAGGTTATAAGGAGATACGTACCACAGGATGAGCAGGAAGATATACTTCATCATTGCCATGCTTCACAGTATGGAGGACACTTAGGAGGCAACAAAACTGCTGCCAAGGTTCTGCAGTCAGGATTTTATTGGTCGTCACTGTATAAAGATGTTCAAATCTTCTACAAGAGCTGTGACAAGTGCCAACAGACAGGAAACATCTCAAGGAGACACGAGATGCCGCTGTAGAACATTCTTGAAGTCGAGATCTTCGACGTTTGGGGGATTGATTTTATGGGACCATTCCCATCTTCATGTGGGAATTTATACATCCTCCTGGCAGTAGATTATGTATCTAAGTGGGTTGAAGCTATCGCCACTCAAAAGAATGATGCCAAGACAGTTCAAAGGTTTTTACACAAAAACATTTTTTCCAGATTCGGCATCCCTAAGGAGATTATCAGTGATGAAGGGAGACATTTCGACAATAGGGTTATTGCTGCTGCCTTGAAGAATTATGGTGTCAAGCATCGGATCGCAACAGCATATCACCCACAGACCAATGGACAAGCTGAAATATCCAACAGGGAAGTCAAGAACATTCTTGAAAAGATGGTTAAGCCAACTAGGAAAGATTGGTCTTTACACCTGAATGATGCGTTATGGGCTTATAGGACAGCTTTCAAAACTCTATTGGGAATGTCTCCTTACCGATTGATTTATGGGAAAACATGCCATTTACCTGTCGAGATAGAGCACAGAGCATACTAGGCAATCAAGGCAGTTAATATGGACTTGGAAAAGGCAGGGCAGAAAAGGCTACTGGATTTGAACGAAATTGAAGAAATTCGGACAATGGCCTATGACAATGCAAGAATCTACAAGGATAAAACTAAGAAGTGGCATGATAAAAAGTTGCTGCCACGACAGTTCTGCCCAGGGCAGCTTGTATTGCTATTCAACTCTAGATTGAAACTCTTCCCAGGGAAGCTGAAATCTAGATGGTCTGGCCCGTTCCAAGTTGTGCAGGTTTTTCCCCATGGTGCCATCACAATCAGATCTTTAAAAGACGGGCACCAATCAAAGTCAACGGACAGCGCTTGAAGCATTATCAGGGGACTGAAGCCCCAAGAATACAGGAAGTGGTTACCTTAGGAGATGCCCCACCTGGCATCCCTAATTTAACCTAATTTTTATTTTTTTTAGTTATATTATTATTTATTATTTATATATTAGGAAATTAGATTTATTTTATTTTAAATAATGCTTTTATTTTAATTGTTTTTAGGAAATAAAGGAGTCAAGAAGAACAGGAGAAGTGAAATCAAACCACCATCCTTCCACCAGCCCAACAAGCCCAAATTTTGGAACATGTCGTTACAGCTGCCGCGACAGACGCAGAAAAGACAGGATGTCGACACGCTGTCACGACAAACATGAAAACGCGTAACAGACGCACAACAGACACGGAAACGCGTGACAGATGCGTCAGACACGCTACCGCGTAACAGTTGGCCCCGTTATTCGCGCCTGCCGTTACAGCTCCAACGGGCAGCAAATCCTTCTCTATATAAACCCCATTTCATTTTTCTCATTTTCACTCACTTCTACTCTTTTTACTTACTCCTCTAGAATTTTTGCTTTCGTTTTCATTTTCACAACCCTTGCAACAATGTCTTCCAGAAATACCCGTAGGAGTGCTGCCTCCGGTTCCACCCCGATAGCAACCACCCCACGCTCATTTCAGATCGGAGATATGTGGGAAGAAAGGGGATTCATTTACACTTCAAAGGAGGGAAATTTGGGCCTAAAGCCATTCATTGCCTGCAAAATCAGAGCTTTACAGTGGCAGATCTTTGCCGAACAACCTGAGGAGATGAACGTCTCTTTGGTGCGAGATTTCTACGCTGCCATCAACAACAGGACGGCGACAGTAGTGACCGTACGAGGAAGGGAAGTGCCATTCGAAGCTGAATATATCAACACCCTGTATGGATTCTACGTGGGCAGCAACGACGACGGCCACCAACAGTTTCTGAACACCCTTGACCATGCTGCCTATGATGCTGTCATGGCAAAGCTGACTGATGAAGGAACACAGTGGAACACTAACCGCAAGAACCCAAGGACGGTAAAGAGGACTCAACTCCTGCTGGAAGCCAAATTATGGAACGTTTTTATCAAAAAGCGCATAATACCGTCTTCGCACAATACCACTGTCGACCAACCCATGTTAGCCTTAATTCACTCCATTTTACATGAGAGGCCCATTAACGTGGGTAGCTATATCTGCGAAAGCATACTGGAATGCGCACACCGGCCGGCGGGACCACACTATCTGTCGTACCTCATCACAGCCCTCTGCCGCGGCCATGGGGTACCTGAAGCTGCCACGGATATTAGAGTCCAAGGGAAAGGATGTATGGACAAGAACATACTCAGCTTAATGGAGCTAACTGTTGCCACCCCTCTGTCATCATTTGATCCAGCTGCCACGACAGCAGACACGACAGAGCTGCCGGAGACTGAACCTGCTGCCACAGAACCCAGGCAGCAACCAGCAGCAGCAGCCCCGACCGACTCCTCCTCCCAGATCCTCGCTGCTATATAGAAGATGGAGGAACGACAGCTCGGTCTGATGAGCTTCATCAAGGATTTCACTGCATCTACGGTACACTTTATCCAAAACTCTTTAAATTTCCCTGATGTCGTATTTCCCACCTTCCCTGCACATTATTTTGCTGTACCAACCCCTGCCCACACCCCAACACCTGCTGCCAGACCACGGACACCATTTGCAGCATCAACACCTGCCCCGACAGCCGCTGGCAGCAACCGTGCTGAGACTTCTACCCGTGGAATGAAACGCAGAATGCCCTCAGAAGAGCTTGATGCCTTCATTGCCGGTTTCTCTTCTTCCTCCGTTTGGGCCGCAAGTGACACTGAACCCTCTATTAAGAGGAATCTCTCAAAGGAGTTTACACCGGTAAAGCGGCATAAAAGAATGGTAGATAAAAACAAGATGAAAAGCAGCAATAGTAGCAGTAGTGACAGCAGTAGTGGTGAGGACAGTAGCAGCAGCTCAGAGGTCCAGGTTGTGGAAAAACCCCCTCATATCTCCCCGACCAGAATTCAACCACCAAGGGAGGCTAAAACAAAGAACACATCTGCCTCCCCCATCCTCTAGCCAGTTCAGAAGGCTCATGCCCGCCGCCAGATCAGAGTCAGCAGCAGTAGTGACGACATCGCCTAAAATTTGAGTTTCTTAACTTATTTTGCTGCCTGCTTATATATTTTGTGATGTATTGTTTTATTTTTATTTTATCTTGTCATTTGCATTGAGGGCAATGCAACCCTCGAGTTTGGGGGTGGCATCCCTCCATTAATGGAGTCTATTTTAGTTTTAAAATTTCATCTTTTACTTAGTTTATTTTTGGTAAAAAAATGAAAATATGAAAATTTTGGCTTAAGTCTGTGAACTGAACTTACCTGCCGTGACAGCTCTGTCGTGGCAGTGCCTTTAGGATAGTTTTAGGAGCAGTTTAGAGCCTTTCTATAGTTCTGAAAACTTAAACACAATTTGTGACTGTTATACTGCTTAGAACTCTTTTAGTCAACTAGAATAGGAGGCTTAGCACTTGAATAGCCCCTAGAGGTGCCTAACACTAGCTCTAGGAAAGAAGTTTAGCAAAAGAGACTCAACAGCCCTAAAGGTGCCCGAAACCGGCTCTATGAAGTTAGCTAGAGGTGCCCAAAACTGGCTCTAGTGAAACTTTAGCTTAAAAAAATAAATGAAATCGAGTCAAAACAAAAAAAATCAAATGAGCATAAGAAATGCCTTCAAAAGATAAACTTTGGCATAAAAATTCAAGTTAGAAGCTGAAATATTCTAGTGAAACTAAGAGAGTCTTAACATATATCTGTTCACAAGCATGCACACACTGCACGAGGACTATAGTGAGACTCCGGACAAATCCTAAGTTATCCGACGGGGTGCTGCCGTCACAGAGAACGAATGGAGGGTAAGGAAAAGTTCTTTGTTTTAAGCCAAAACAAAATATTTTATTTTAGGTCTGAATTGCTTGATGGCAAGCAAAAACTTGAGTTTGGGGGTGTGTTGAGTGTGTAAAAGTTCTATTATTTACCCCTTATGTAACCCATATTTCTGCTGCAGTCAAGCATAATTCATTGTATTTAGGTTAGTTTACAGTTAGACATCACAAATATATTAAAAGGCACAATTTCTACTGAAATTGGTTGCTTTTGCAGGTTGCTGCTGTAGCAGATGGAGAGGCAGGCGTTGGGCAGTGAAGCAGAAGAGCTGGAACTGGACGAGCAGTCAAGGAGGACGATACTGCCATGGTTGCCGCCGTGACAGCAGAGGACGACAGCAGTTTTGAGGAGAAGAAGCAAAGTGGACCTCGACAGAAAGAGAAAATTAAGCACGTTTGTCGTGGAATATCATTATATTTTTCCAAGCCCTATATCAGAAGGAATGCCAAGACCAAAGTTCAAGGAGAGACGATTTAAAGCTATATTCTTTGAACATTTAGTCTTTATTAGAGTTGTACTTTAATTTAAACTTGTATTCTTGCTATTTTAGAAAACTTGGACCCAAAGCCTATATAAAGGCATGTATTTCGACCTAGGAGAAAAAACATCACCCATCTCTAGCCTTCTTCCCAAAACCCTAGCCGTTTTCATCCTCTCATCATGTTCTAAATTCCTATTAGGGCCACGAGTTGTTTTGTAAAGTAGTTGCAAGGGTTGCTTTTGTTTTAGGAATTTTCAGTTCAATAAAATAAACTTTAAGTTCTCTTATTCTGGTTATTAACATCTTGCAAGAGTATCGGGAGAGCATTGCGAGGTTATCTATTTACTTAATATTGGGAGAGTTAAGTATACGAAAGGAATAAGTGCGAGTTCTCTAGTTTATAGTTGAACTATCTCGGACCTAGGGATAGGACGAGGTTAAGTGGCTAAAGAAGAATTCAACAACATCGGTGTTCATCCTTCGATTCACGCCGGGAGGTATCTTCAAAGACGTGATCATCGAAAGACTTGGACCTAGGGATAGGCCAAGGCACAGCAGGGATTCTTGCCAAACTTGAAGTACAGAGTTGTATGTTCGCTGCCGCGACAAGCAACAGACTGCCGCTGCGACAGGTGCTGCCGCGACGGGGACGACGATAGAGCTGAATTTCCTAGACTTAGCAATACCTACACTACTGAGCAATTCAATACCAGCCCATTCTCTCTATCTTGATTTCTTTACTTTTATTTTCCAGTACTCTTTATTATTCTCGTGACAACATCTTAAATCATTCTTTTTACTCTCGTGCAGTAATTCAAGGTGAAGTTATTAGCCTAGTCCCTGTGGAGACGATATCTGATACTTCAGTATCACTTTACTACTTGCGTCGTGTACACTTGCACTACAATTGTGATAAACACTTTTACACGCAACAATAGCAAGGATTCAAGGTAATACTTTACTACCTGTTGTATGCTTTATTGAATATGTTGGTAATTGATTACTGCATGAACAATATGATTGGTCATTTGATTACCGTCGATTACTATAAGTTGTACAGTTACGGTGCTATGATAATAAACTGGTTAAGATCGAATGACTCGGATAAGGAACAAATGACCAATAAGGAATTCAAGTTTAGTGAACACTCAATAAAGCGACAAACTCGAAACCTTAATTTTAAATTATATTCTTGATAAAAGATTTAATGCTCGAAACGTTAGAATGAGAAATTACAAAAATGCCCTTGAGATATCTGAATGACTAAAATGACCATAAAATGAAAACAATCTAGAAACTTATCTTAGACCTTGTTAAACAACTGGTTTACCTAAAATCCTCAAATTACCTGGAGAGTTACGGTAACAAGACTTAAACCCTCGAGATTGTGAAGTGCTTGGATTTCCTTGAATTCTTATTAATCCTTGAAGATAGATTTATAGGAAATTATTCGTATGTTCAGAAATTATCAAAGTACTTTCAATTATCGAATTGAGTGATACAATTGAAATGACTAAAGGGTTGAAGGTACTATAAGATTGAATTGATCAGGATAGGGGTAATGACCGAAGTCACTAAAGTATTTCAGCATCGAAACTTCCCAATTAACCGAAATGACATTTATACCCTCAAGTTTTGAAACGAATGAATGGTCTAGAAGGACTGAAAAGACCAAAACGACTAAATCTCCATCGAGTACATAAATGATTGTAATTATATAATTAGTATAATTGACGGAAATGATGGATCTATCCCAAGCTCTAAAATGGCCGAAATACCCTCTTGACCGGAATGGGCAAAATTTGCCTTTGATGAAATTCCAAAATCAAATAAAGCTTAAATGACTGAAATGACCCTAAGTGTTATGAAACATGACTCATATATGTCCATCACTCATGATACTAATACGAGGTTGGAAGATTTCGCTTGGAAAATAAGTTTGAAAGCTCAGTGGCGAGCCTGTGGAGAAATATGATGACAACCGTTCAAACATTTTATACAGTAGATTTTGGAAATGATACACGTGGAGCGCACACGTTTGAATGTTTAGTAAGTATTGCAGAGTTGGGATATGTTAGATCGAGTGAGTTTTTGGAGGTTTGATAAACCGTTGGAAATCTTGAATATTGCAAATCGTCATTTTGTCATTATTGGGATAAATTACAAAATTACCTCTGATAGTAAAATGACCAAAATGCCCTCGTTAGCCAGAGTGATCGAAACAACCTTAATATAGTTGATATCTTGAATGATCATCATAAAGCATTTTTCTCCCAAATGCTTGGTTGGCGATGTTGGCTACAAAGTCCCCTCTAATCGGGACCTCATTACTGGAATCAGTTCAAAATGTCAAAAGCTCAGAGTTTTCATTCCCCGTGTAATATCAAGTATCTCAGAGAAATAAATGGTTCCTTTTAGTGTGTTCCAAGTGCATAAATAATTCTACCGTCCTAAACCCAAGGCGATCTTTTGATACGAAATATGACTTTTATCAAACCAAAATATACGTATGTATCTAAACTAGAAAAAGAAAGAGAAAAAGAAAATAAAATAAAATTTATATGCTCGCTAGTTATCGTTTCATCGAAAACTAAAGTTTACTATATGTTCACTGTTATTACTGATTAACAATGATTGCTACCGAATATTGTTATTATCGATCATTACCGTCTACTACTGATTACTATTATCACTACCTAGACCGTTACCGGGGAACTTGGGATAGTGTATGAAGTCATCGTAGGTTCAACCCTGATCAGGCTGGTAATTTCTTACCGTTTCAGGTTCCTATACTTCGGCTAGGGTAATTCCTTATCGTACCTAAGGTATCCCCTTAGGCTGGCAGCTACGCCCAATGGGCCTGGGTTAATGCCCGTTATAGTTGCAGTTCTGGGGAACTGCATACCGAAGTTTGGTTGGAGGGTAGTTAGGAAATCTAAAATGAACCTTATCGCTAACATTATATAACCGTAAAATAACGTTCACCACACCGTTACCTCGTATGTGTTAACTTTGCACTGTCGGAACACACACTCTAAGCCCCTGACTCAATTATCGAAATTCATATCTTGGCTAATTCTTCGGTCTATATGTTCCTAGTATGTTACATAGTGATTGAATAAAGAATAATCATATCATCTTCATGTATACCGCTTCCTTGAAATACCTGGTCGTATTTTTTTTTAGCCTATTTTTGTTGCCTGAAACATCATGATAGTGTCATACCTACATGTTCTTATAGCATCCATTGGTAGTTCTGTATTATTGAGCTTTCCGAAGCTCACGTTATTTTTACCATCGCAGGTTAAAAGAAATCTAACATGGCTCGATGATCGACATCAGTGTTTGGAGTTCTCTCAGTGTTACTTTTGGAGTACAATACCGACATAGTTAGTGGGCATGCATATCATTATTGTTTCATGATAATGTCTGTAAAACGTTTTTTAAAATCCTGTTATATGTTTAAATGATTTCATGAAAGTGTATGTTAAACAGAAGTTTGTTTTGCAGTTTAATAAGTGTTTTGAAAAAAAATGTTTTATGCGTATTTTTGTTGTGGGTCGCTTCTGTGACCCTAATGTGACTTCCTAAGATCCGTGGTAGCGCATAGGCGGGTCTGGGGGGTTACAAATTGGGCTCGGTTCGGGCTCGAGGCTCCCCGAGCTCAGAATTTTAGGCTCGAGCTCGGCTCAAAAACAATACTAATGAGCTCGACTCGGGCTCGAAGCTCGTCAGGCTCGGTTCGGGCTCATCAAGCTCGGCTCGTAATGTAAAATTTTGCTATAGTTTTTTATATAAAAGATTTGTTAAAAATCCCTTTCATAACCAACACTAAAACGAAATTCAATGATCGGAAAGGGGAAAAGTACCAAAAATTAGATTAATCCAAATAATCAATAAATATTCTTATAATATAAACAAATAATTAAAGAAAATAAAAAATCAAACAACAACCAACTAAAGAAAGAAAATACAAACACATAAGTTATTTTAGTGCATATGTAGATTATGAGCATGTTCACGAGCTTTTCGAACCTACCCTGGGTAGGCTCGACTTGACTTGTTAAAGTTTCGAGCCGAGACCGAGCTCGAGTCGAGCTCACTTGAGCTGAGCTTTGACGAGCCGAGCCCGAGTAGCTCGTGAGCCGGTCAGGCTCATTATCACCCCTATTTCATATCTTTCCTCTTTAAATGTTTTCCTCTTTTGTATTTTTTCAAACATTTATACGACGATTAAAAATATTATCTTTATTATTATTATATAGGGTAATTATTTCGTACATTGACGGTGAAAATTAAATTTTTTTATAAGTGCTATAATTTTAGGATTTAGAAATTTAGGTTAGGGTGTACGAATTAGGAGTTTGTGTATGAGTTTAGAATTTAAAGACAATGATTAAAATTTAGAGTTTATGGGTTAAAATCTAAATCTTCATCATATTACCCCAAAACTAAACCTAAAATTTAAACTTAAACCCTAAGTTCTAACCACTATCCCTAAATTTTAAACATTGCATTTAAACTCCTAAATCATGCGCCCTAAACCCTAAAACTAAAGGCTTATGGAAACTTTTAGTTTCCACCGCTATACACTGGTGGTCACCAAACTATCACCGTTTTCCTATTTTGGTCCCTCAACTAATTTTTTCGTCAAAATCGCCCCTCCTGTTAAATAGTTTTCTTGTTTTTTATTTTTACATTCTCTTTCCTCGTCGGCATATTATATATTATTTTTTATTATTTCAATCGACCAACTGGAGGTGACACGTGTCACGTCCAAATTCAAACAAATCAAAGGAGAGAAAAACGTCCTCATTTGTGCAAGTGGGAGGAATCGAACCAGAGACCACTTGCATAAGGGGTCCAATGCACCATTGAGCTAAGCTTAAAATTTGGTTAAATTTTAACCAAAAAATTTTTATGTTATACATTTTCAGCCTCAAAAATAACTAAAACTACATCTATGAAGATTTGAATCAAGAACACTTTGAACTAAAAGCTCTATGATTATCCACTGCATTAAGTTAACAATTTTTTAAGTTTCAACAAAATCTAATATTTAATTTAAGATTTGTTATCACCTAAACTTATTTCGTCCAATTCTTTTGGAATAAAAAATTAATTATTTAATATTGTTAAAATGTATTAGATCATTCTAAAAATTTTAAATTATTTGAAAATAAATATTTAGATTTAAAATTATTATTTTAATTTTTTAAAAAACTTTTTAGCTTGAAATGTAATTAAAATTGAAGATCAAACTAGAATTATTTTTACTTCGTTTTGAAATAAAAAATAATAATTATTTAATTATTTTATAAACTTAATATTAAAAATTATAAAAATTAAATTTATAATATTTATTTAGGATAAAATATAATTTTTTAAATAACATTTAATTCGTTGACACGTATATGAACAAATTATTTCATTTAAATAATTTTTAGAATGATCTAATACATATGTATACAATAAATAATTAGTTTTTTATTCACAAACAAATTGAAAAAATAATTTTAGATTGATTTTAGTAATAATTTGATCTAATTTGAGGTGACAATATATTTTAAATTAAATATTAAAATTTGAGGATATTTAGTTTAGTGGTTGAACCTTTTGCTTTGGGTGCAATGTGTTCACGGTTCAAATTATTATATAGGCAATTTTTTTTTATTTTTGAGGCTGAAAATCTATAACTTAAATATTTGTTTGGTTAAAATTTAACCAAATCTCAAGCTTAGCTCAATGATTGAGCTTTGGACCCCTCATGAAGGGTTCTTGGTTTGATTCCTCCCACTTGCACAAATGAGGAGGTTTTTTTTTTTCTTTGATTTGGTTGAAATTTGGAGGTGACACATGTCACCTCCTGGTTGGTTGATTGAAATAATAATAAAAATATTATATAATATGATGACGAGGAAAGAGAATGCTGATTTGGAAAATAAAAATATAAAAAAAAATTCATGTCAGCGATTGTTAATTTTTAACGGAGAAGGACCAAAAGAGGAAAACTATCTAACGGGAGGGACGATTTTGATGTAAAAATTAGTTGGGGAACCAAAATAAAAAAAAGTGATAGTTTAGTGACCACCAGTGTAGTTTACCCTATATATATATTAGTTGTAATTTTTATATAAGATAAATAGTACTTAAAATTTGATATGCATATTTATGTGAATAAAACATGAAATTCAATAGTTAAATTGTTACTCTTTGTCTCATTAAAATTAGTTTAGAGTTGGGGTTTATGCGTATAAGTTAGAATTTAAGGGTTGTAGTTAGAATTTATGTTGTAGGGGTTAGGGTTTAGGTTTTAGGGTAATGTGTTAGAGATTTAAGTTTTAAACTATAAACCCTAAATTTTAACCCTAAACTCTAAATTTTAACCACAACACCTAAAATTCTAAATCACTATATCTAAACCACTAAACTTTAAACCCTAAATCGTAAACCTTAAAATTAAGATACTTATAGAAACAAAAAGTTTACAACGTGGTACATGGTATATTACCCTTTATTTAAACCCATCTCACCTAAAAATTACTCCCTCTGTCCCACTAAAACTGTCACATGTTGACTTTTTTTGGGTCAAACTTTTTCAACTTTGACCTCTTATAATTTAAAATTTATTAATGATAAAAATATGAAAAAATATATTTTAAAAACATTGAATCAACTAGTTTTAAATATATTTTTTATAATTTTTAATTAATTAAAATATTTAAATAAATTATAGTCAAAGTTGAAAAAATTTGACCAGAAAAATGTCAACATGTGACAATGACAACCAAACTAAAATTAGTTGAATTGGAAGGGAAAAAAACTAAATACTTTGTTATTTAACTTCAAAGGCAAAAACTTCACTATTATACAGAATTGGTTACTGCATTGGATTCAAATAGTATAAACTAAAACTAAAATGATCCAATCTTTAAGTAAATAATTCGCAATACAACGCAGGATCCAGAGGATCCGGGTTAACCCAGATTAGGCTTTATATATATGCTAACTTTAACCTTCTAAAACTCAACTATTTTGGACTTAATGGAGACTAAACATGAAGAAAAAAGAGCTTTCTCCATTTTTGGAAGCTCCAAAAAAATATAACTCTACCAAAAACTAAAACCTACTTATTTATATCCTTTGTCTGGATTGCTTCCGGGATGGAAATGATCATTCGGTGACGGTTGATTGGGTAGCTCGGGAGCTTTTACTTCACCTCTCCATGTCCACGAGTTAAAACGGCATCCTTCGAGGTGTTGATCGCGATGCTCGAAGCTTTGCCTTATTCACAGAAAACCTCGAAAAAGTAATGTACACTGTTCTGTTTTCCTTTCTGCATTTGTCATCTGAAAATATGGATCTTCTTGGACTCCTGGTTGATAGTCCTGCTAAAAGGGTTGGGGTGATGTGCACTTTGACCCGAGCTTGGAGGAGACAAGCTGGGAAGGGTCTCGAGGGTGGAACGAGGAGAATTACGTGCGGCCACTCTTAACTCGGGACTCTGGTAATGAGATCGTTGTGTAGTCTCCCTGGAGAAAAGAAATAATGCATGAAGCTGGAGCTGACAGTCCAAGAAAATGGAATAAGTCGAAGGCAATGCAGATAATTAACTCTTACCTCTCGGGAGTCGCAGTTTTCGAACTTCGCAGGCTTTGCTGCACAGGCAATTGATCCGGTTTGAATTCAGATCGATCTCTAGGACTAAGGGGCATATCCTGCATGTATATATATTAAATAAGTTGGTAAATAAACGATTAGATGTCAGCGGCAACACGAGGGGAAGTATTCTTATTTACCGTGGGCTTTAGCCCGTTAGAAGATGAGGCACCCGACTGAGGTGAGCATTTTACAAATCGATGCTCTAGTAACATGCTTGCAGTCGGTCTCTCTGCGGGATTTCTTCTGAAGCAACAGCGTAGGAAATCCTTCCCCTCCGGTGATAATGTTTCGGGAACGGGAGGGGTATCCTTCATCACTTTAAACAGGGCCGCAGCCTACATTAACAAAGAGAAAAGTTGGCATGTTTTGGTTTTCTCCAATGTTCGGAAAGATCAATAAAGTGAATTAAGATGCATCAGGCGCTTACCCCTTCGTATTCACTCCATGGTGCTTTACCAGTGAACATTTCAATGATCGTACAACCCAAACTCCAAACATCAACAGCTAGAGCAAGATCGGAACTATTATCTTTCTGCATCACGGCTTGCATAAGCTGCAGTGAAACGAATGATATCAGTACGTGTAAACTACAGATGGAAATGCATTGATATGTTACAAGATAGTACCTCTGGAGCCATCCAGTATGGACTTCCCTTCAAAGATAGATCAGCTCTTTGTCCGCTAAGCTGTGCAACAAACGGATCCAAAATTATTCAAGCTGAATCATAAATCCGACAACTAACAACGGCTTTCAAGCAACATTTCTTGAGGAACAGTACGTAATGGAAGACAATACAACATGTATCCGTAGAGAAGGGGAAGCTATGAAACTCACATGTTTGGACATGCCAAAGTCGGCAAGCTTGACAACTCCGGATGCATCGACGAGCAAATTAGCCCCTTTAATATCTCTGAATAGAACAGGTTAAAAAGTATATTAAGCAGCCTATAGTTCACGCAAGACTGCTAAAATAGGTTCATTCCCTCCCCTGAAACCAGAAACCAGGATACAGTGTTTTGTACCTGTGGATTGTCATTGTACTGTGGAGATAAGCCAACCCGGAAAGAATATGACGAGTAAAATTGCGGACAACGGATTCTGTTATAGCACCACAGTGATCACGAACATATTTATTAATCGAACCAGGATGAACATACTCCAGATATATGTAGAACTTGTCTTCAACCTGCATGTGCATAATTCGAACACCTTAAGAGAAGTACGTAAGATAATAATTGGAGTAAGAAGAAGGGGTGAAATCTGAATTACGCGATTCACATGTTACTTACTATTTCACTACCATAATACTGAACTATGTTTTGATGCTTAAGCTGGCTAAGAACCTTAATCTCCTGCAATTGAAATAAAAATAGTAAGGAGGATGGTAAAAGAAAGAAACGACACTCGGTAATCATTTAATCCGTGCTCCTCGCTCTCTAGAGTGAAGAGAAACCTGCTCTAGTTGCTTTATACACTCTGCGGATTTCGGGTCATCGGGAAATATGTCAACTTCCTTCATTGCACATAAAGCTCCCGTTTCTCTGTCAGAAAGAAGTAGCCCTTTTAGCATTTAGATAGGAAGAGCGACATAAAGCAAAAGCATATAGAACTTGCATACCTGTTACTGGCGACATAAACACTTCCAAATGTACCACGCCCGATAAGCTTGCCTTTTTGCCATTGACAATTCATCGGCAACAGCTCTGGTTTAGTTGGAACTTGGGGAATGGGAGCTGGCGGTGAAGCCATGGCTGCTCCGGGAGGAAGAGGCAAGGGATGGACAATAGGGCCATTACTTTCAGGTCGGGATGACGAGAACTCACGTGAATAATCCTGATGTATTGGCGAAGGAGGTCCACTTTGGCTTCTATATGGTCGACGAGGACTTATATTTGGACTGTGGAGAGGAGGAGCATCGGTACTAAATACCGTGAAATCATAGAATGCTGGGGGAGGAAGTCCCGCCATGTCTAAAGTCGGCATCTCTGGTGCAGACCAGACTTGTTTTCCCGTAGGAGCAATGTAGTGCGGGAACATGTCACCGGTACTCATTCTGTGTGGACTAAACGGAGACGAGCTACGAAACGGACTCGCAGGGGCACTCGTAATAGGAACATTCACCCTAAACTCATCCTGAGAACTGTCCCCTCGATTCACTTCTCGATGCAACATCTTAGGGGTTGATCTTATGTCCCAATACTCCATCTTCCTCTGGTTACGAGAAGCGAACATACTGTAATTCGAGAAATCATGGAACTTTCGATTATAAAATAATCCATTATCAAGATTCAGCTAAAGCACCAAATGAAGAGATCAATTATCAAGAACAAACTCATGAATGGAAAAGCTTTAAAATTTCAGATTGAGCATTCAGATTATCAGTCGAATAACATTGCAATTATGAATAAATCATCCACTAGATCATAATTTGTTCCTAAAATTAGCATAAATGGATAATCCAATATCAATCTACGTAATAAAAATTACAAATCTTATTTCGAATTTCAAGTTAAATTTTAATTAAAACTAATAATTGAGAGGGGAAAAAATCACCTTGAATTGGAAGGAATTCCATCTGTTTTTACTCTATCTCTATCCTCTAAAGCTTTACCATTTCCAATCTCAGTCGGGGACGGCAACCTTTGTTCACCGTCTCCGTCAGGGACAGGAACTGGAACCGTAGCCGGAAGCGGCAACGGCAGCGCCAACGGCGACGATGGTGCCCTCGAAGTAGGAGTCAAAGACGACGACGGAGAATCGAAACTGGAGGAGAGCGGAGACGCCACCAGCTCCCGGTCGCTGAGACGCGTGAGCTTAGGTCCCGCAATGCGAAACCCCAAGTAATGGTGACGGGAACTGTGGCGTTGCTTGTGATTACGCTTATGATAGCTACTATTATCTTGAAAATGCTTCCCCGAAGAAGCTGCCGGCGCGGCGGTGATGGTGGAAGAGGAAGGCGGCGACGGCGACGACGAAGATGAAGAAGAAGGAAAGGAAATATTCTGAAGCCAACGCATGGCTTGAAATCATTCTAAAAACAAAAGAGACTTCAAAATCAAAATCGGAATGAAAATGAATCGGAAACGAAATATTCGAAGGAAAATCCAAAAAAGAACGGATTTAAAAAAAGGGAAAGAAAAAAAGAAGTTGGGATTTGAACACAGTTCTGGTTTGGAATTCTGGATGTCGGGAAATCAGTTTTCTTATTGTTCTGTCTGAAAAGCTCAAAAACAACACGCTTTACAACAGAAAAGCTTTATTGTTTTGCTTTTAAATAGGTCAAAAAAGTCAACCGCCTTCTCGCTTTCTTTCTACTCCTCCTTTTCTATTTTTAAGATTAAAATTATTATATTATTATGTCTCTTTTTAATGAATATTTTATTTTCTCAATTTCTTAATAAAACTCTTTTATTAAAATTGATTTTTAGTTATAAAACGATTACAGGTAATAATACTAAGTTAAAAGAATTAATATATAAGTATTTTGAATTATACAATATAAATTTGAAGTATATGGTATGATTTAATTCACTTTTCATAGTATAATAAAATAAAATAAATGTATATTTTTCGATTACTTTGGATGGCATAAATCTCCGTTATAAGAACAAGAAATAGTTAGATTAGTTGAGGGAATTTTGTTATTTCAACATGATTTTAGTGTAGAAGTACAGACGGGGTGATAACGGGTTTTACTATTATAATTGTTTGAACTCAAGTCATTTCAAATTATTTATTGTTAGTTGATTAATAATTTTCTATCATGAAAAGATTATTTTGACCCAAAATAAAACATTAAATGTTAAATTATTTTAAAAAATATGGACTAAAGTGACTATTTAATTAAACGTTAGCGGCAATTTTTGATATTATGAATTTTTTTTAAAATGAAGGTGATTTACTGGTTTATATAAATAATAAGAAAACAAAATAAAAACCAAGCATTCTGTATTTATATATGTTGGAAAAATTCGATAATTTTGGAGCTTTGAATAAGAAATTGATTCAAAAGTTGTTGAAGAAAATGTGGAACCAATTGTTGGTTCGTAAATGTGCAGACGTGCACGACTTGGGTAACGCAAATGTCTGAACCGGTCTGGTCCTTCATGGGCTTGCAGATATTTTGACCCAAATTTGAAATGAATTTTCCTCAAATAAAAGCATAAATTTGTCAAATTTTATCTTGAAATTAAAAGGATAAATATTGGAAGTTACCTTTTAATTCAGATAATAATTTTGAAAATTGCTTTATAGGAGAATCAATTGATTCTCAATATTAAATGCTCTATTAGGTCAAAATTTTCACTTATAATCTCATGATACTCCTATAAATAGGGAGTAAACCTTCTAGGTTTAAACACAACTAAAAATCACATAAAAATTTTATTGTTTTACTCTGTGAATTTTACAAGTAGTTTTCGGTGGTAGACGAAGACAAGGGTCGGTTCGTGATCTGTACAGTAGTGCAACTATGGCTGATCATTTGTTGTTGTATCTTGGGAGATAGACGACCAATGAGCTCGAGCACCATAGAAGTGGCCGAAAATCTATCTTAAGGAAACAGCGTTCGTGCATGCCTCAACACGTTTCTTTTGGTTTCAAATCGGTTTGATTTATATATTGTTGTATTGTTCTTAAATTTGTATTATTTGTTTAAATAATATTATTTTATCTTATTATTTATTTTTGGATTAATACTTATTTTCTAACCCTATATAAGCAAGTATTAAAAACTATATATTTTTTTGCATGCAAACAAAATTATATTGACATAATAAAATCAATAAAGAAATGAAAATTCTCTTTTCAGAATTTGAATTTGGACCCCTTTCCCCAACTTATTTGAAGAAGATTCATTTAATTTAATTTATTAATGATAATGTTGCCCTAATTTTCTTCTTTTATAGATGCACTTCAATCATTCGGGGGGAGAAAAGACTCATTCCAAAAGGTGCTTTTGTATGCTATTTTCAACCAAAATGTTGATTTATGATTTTGGATAAGATAAATAAAAATAAAAATAAAATATTTTACCCCACATGTTAACCATACATTAAAAATAGAAGAAGTAATCTAATTGTTTCAGTTCTGATTTTTTTTTTTATAAATTGTTTCACTTCTGAAATTATTTTGTTATCAATAACAAATTAACAATACAGTGAACATAAAAAATATCGCTAAAAGTATTTAAAAACGTTTTTTTATAGGAACAAGTAAAATTTGACTTGAAAAAATCGAATTATTTGACTCTCTCGAGGAAAAAAACCGACTCGTTTTGACTTGACTCGTAATTTCACAAACTCTACTCGAAAAAAATTTAAATAAAATTTGAGTTATGAAATAAAAATTCAAAAAACTCGAAAATTTTATTAATTAGTTGATCAGTTTTTATATTTGAGTCGAGTTTGTCAATTCTTTGTGATATATTATGTATACACATGTGAAAATATGAAGAAATATATATATATATATATATATATATATATATATATATATATATATATTATGCAAATAGAAAGTTGTTAAAATTAAAATCAATATGTCCACCACCCAGCCCTAAGTATATGCATATAGAAATATATATGTGCACAGCTACTTATATCATATAGAAATATATATGTACAATTAAATTTGTACATAAACTCGATTCGACTCGAATTTTATAAATTCGACTCGATTTGGAAAAAAATTTAAATAAAGTTTGAATTGTAAAGTATGACTTGCAAACTCGAATAACTCAAAAAATTTTGACTCGATTCGATCGAACACCTAGCCCTATTTCTCGATCTCCATTGTATATTTAGAGTTTAATATATACAGTCAGGGATAGACCGAGAGATTAAAGAAGACGGTCGTCCCTTAAAATTTTAAAATTTATATATGATTTAAAAAATTTCTTAAAATTCTTGATGTATTTGTTATTAAAATTTTATAGCTTCGTCCCAATATAAAATCTTATGTTCATTTTTTTTTTTGTAAAACGAAGGAACAACCTATAAGGTAAAATGAGTTCTATCCCCCACCCATATTTATTGTTTCTCTTTAATTTATATAATAAATTTAAAATTTTATGAATTAATTATGAATTATCTTTATTTAAAAAAAATTACAACTAGAAGTTTCACCTTTTATATTGAAAAACGAAGCTTCGTGATTCTTGTAAATCTAATTCAATAAAATTCCATCCAGTAAAACGAAAGAATTATAAATCTCCAAAATAATTGTTTGTCTCTAAATTAATATCTTTCCCAGAATATATACCCTATATAATGAGATTAAAAAAATCAAAATTTTAATTGTCTATAATTTCTCCAAACTATTGTACAATAAGTAATTTGTGCTTAAATATATTCAATTTTACATTTTCTATAAATACTAACGGACTATAATTCAATTGATATGATTTATGCTATATGAAAAACAAATAATACTACTAACGATGTTGGTCTAAATAGTAAACAACTTAATATTATTTAAGTAAATTTTGAATCCAATACTTTATATACGAAAAAAATAACCGTTTAGAGACTCACCCACCAACACCAAATATGCGCCTTGAAAAATCGGAATACTACTTGTATAATAACCATACAAAAAAGAAGGAAGAAATGGATGAACCGACTTGGTCCTACTGCTTATAATCTTTAATTTATTTTTTCTTTATTTCAAGGAAGGCCGAGTCACACTCCACTAGGCAAAGTACCGGGTTAAAAAAGATCAACGGTCAAACTTTCAAATGGCCCTTCGCTCGGCCCTTGTAGGACGCGTCGCCATTTCTGCTCCCTCTCAACTTTGACTATACCAAAACCAACGCTATATATTCTATTATTCGTATATTTACGATACACTAGTAAAAAATAATATTTGTGTCTAAATTTTAATAAAATTTACAACTTAAGTTATTCGAATTTGAGTTATTTAGATGGAATAGATTATTTTTTTACCGCTGAAATCAGGTTTTAAATTCGACCGTAAACAAATTTAAATGTATTTTTTTTTTTGGCATATTACATATTTACTTTTCTACGTTGGTTACCTGAGGAAGGACATAAGGGTGCAGCCAAAATAGAAGACATGTAAGCCGACGTCAAAAAAACCCTAATTATTGCATTGACTAACACGTTCAGGTTCAGGATTCTGGTGGTTCGATGTCACCATCAAAACCCCATTAAAAGACAAAAAAAATAACATATGATCTGGGACTTGGATTATATAATATTAGATACGAGGAAGATGGTTGGAACACAACATATATACTTTGGCCAAGACCAGAGTTGGAAGCAAGAAACAGTCATAGTTGTGTCCGGATTGAGCCAAAGAACTCAGAATAAACAAGAAGAGAAAAACGATTGCAGACCCGTTCCAATTCCAAAGCAAGAGAATATGAGATTAGCAGGTAGGAAGTATGAAGTGCCGACATGTTTGGGGCAGGAAAATTAACTGAAATTACCAGTCATGGGCTGCCGACATCTTTGGTACAAGACAAGTCTTTGGAATGTTGCCAACGTTAGAAACTACCGAAAATCTTCAACATTATTCAAAACATGTCTAAGATCATACTATGGGTTAGGGTCTAGGATTATGGTTTAAGGTTCCTTCTTTGTCCATCTTCTTTCGAGAAGATGTAAGAATCTCACATTATACAACTCTCTTATCTAGAGTATTATGACTCTTATGTTGGTAGTTTCCAATGTTATAATACCACATTACTAAATTCTATGTTGGTTAAAATTTTATGTTTAACTTTTTGTTGGAAAGGTTGATCGAGTCTAAAAGATTTATCCACTACAAACGTAAAGATCAAGAACAATACAAATACATGATATTACATGGATCTTAAAATTCAATGTATCCCAAATACTCTTCCAACGTCCCTACAATATGTGTTTCTGCAATATAGTCGCAATAGTTGCAGAGATCATAAAAAAGATTACATATTTCCAAAACAATTCTCTATCATAATTCTAAATGTTAAAACATAGTAGTATATATTTATAGGAACAAAAATTATCCGCCCTTTTCTATACCCAACACTAAAAATTTAAATTCTAAACCTTAGCCCTAAATTCTAAAGCATAAATTTTAAACCCTAAATCCTAAAATATCCACCCTACTATGAATTCTTTAAATCATAATCCTAAACCCTAATCTTAAACATATATTTTTTTGTGTGGGGCATAAATAGGGTACCAAGAAAGATATATATATATATATATATACTTTATATTTTGATACACAACCCTTCTATAAAATTTAAAATCTAAATCCCAAATTATGCACCCTAAAACCTAAACCTTAAATCTTAAACTCTAAATTCTAACTATTAACCTTAAATTCTACACCCTACCCCCTACACACTAAACACTAACCTAAAACCCTAAAATTGAAAAAAGTTTACACAAGCTTGTGTATCAAAGTATTTTCCTATGTATATATATGGATTATTATCTTATACATTGGCGGTGGAAACTAAAAGTTTCCATAAGTGTCTTAGTTTTAGGGTTTAGGGTCTTAATTTAGGGTGTTGAGTTCAGGGGTTTAGGTGTTGGGGTTTAAAATTTAGGGATAATGGTTAGAATTTAAAGTTTAGGATTATAATTCAAGGTTTATAAGTTAAACCCTAAACCCTAATCATATTACCTAAAAACAAACCCCAACCTCTAAACCCTAAATTGTAAACCCTAAACTATAAATTTCAACCAATATCCCTAAATTCTAACCCCCACACCTAAACTCTAAAACTTACACCTTAAACCCTAAAACTAAGGCACTTATATGTATGCACCATTGTAAGCTTTACTACAGTAAAATGCTTATTGCTTTTATTATATAAATTGATAATTTATAATCTATTGCGAAATTCACATGATTTGAAATGATGAATTAAAATTAAACGGTGTTTATGGAATAACTTAAAATGATATTTATTTGAAGATTGGTTATGGATTGTTAAATTCTTGATGAACTTTGAAAACTATTAAGCAATGGCAAGTAAATGTGTATATAATAAGACCAACTTGGTGCTTCTTTAATGACATGTTACATATTGGTACACATTAAAAGTTTCAATGTACATCAGTACATGTAAGAATAAAAACATATTTAACACCATACACAACTAAGAACAATGAGTTTTCGAGACGAAAAATGTTTTTCAAACCGGTTTTTGTTCGAATTATATTTTTTTTATAAAAAATTAAAGCTTGTATTTGGCATCTTATTCTCTTCATTGATCCGATCGTTTAAGAATAAAAATAAACTTGAGATTTGAGATGCAAAGAACATATGCAGATGCAAAGCTCAAGCAAATTGATTGGTCTATAAAAAAGAGGTCAGATTTTGATAAAAGAAATATAAATTATCTAGATTCGAACTCGATCTTTTATAGATGATTTCATGAATTAAGTTTCGGGTTAAGGATTTTTAATAGCACAAAAAAGTTGGAAAGGATGATAAGATTGAAATTAGTATGCAAAATGATAGATGAAGAGTCGGAGCAACATAGCAAAACACCTAAATCCCAGAATTTGATAATAGAAGTCTCAAAAATGTGTCAATTTTTCTTATTCTAGTCCATCAGTAGAGTTACACAAACTCAGTACTATCTTCAAGTCTCCCTATGGTGCTGCCTAAAACCGAACCCGAATTCGAATTCCTCTAGTTGTAGACTAAATTATTCTCAATAAGTCACTGTAAATTATCATCTGTGTTTGCAATGTTTCTGCAAAAATTAAAGGGAATAAGTTTTCTTACTAGCATTCAATTCATTCTCCAACTATGACCATCTGAGTCCTCATCTTCTTCACCATCCATAGTGTCGGCACCCGTGCTCGATGTACCTTTGCCACTCGCGATGAGGGGACCTTGTGGAGAATCAGACTGCAAATTCATGAGCTTAGTGCAGTGTTTTTGAGCCGAAGAACCGGGAAGTTTTCGGACATGGAGTCGGTATTTCTGCACATAAACCAGAATTCACAAACAAAATTAGTAATCCGAATTCGGAATTCCGAAAGGAGATGAGAGGATAACATGAGCCAAAAGACTAACCTGCAAATGGCTTTTCACTTCATCATTAGTGAGACCATCAACATGCATCAGTTCTTTAATCTGCTTAGGAGTTGCAGCTGCGAAACACAACATGATTTCAATACTTTTTGTCACAAAACAAAGACATGATTCCATGAAATTGGGAACTAATTAAAAGCTTGGTTCTTTCGATTAAAATCGATAATTTCAATCAATCTAATAAGCCTCTAATTCGAAAGGCCTAACCTTGACAACCTCCAAGCAGCTCAAGTGCCTCGACAAATCGCCTATGAAGGTCGGGCGACCAGCATCGCCTGTTTTTCCTCTGGTCCTGCTGCTGCTGCTGCGGTTTTGTCTGAAACTTAAACTGGGGTTTCTCAGCTGTCATGGAAGAACTAGAAGCAATTGCGCAGCCGCCGCCATTGATCTTCAAGATTGGACTAAGATTAACCAATTCAAAACTAGGGTTCATAAGAGGAAGTCCTGAAACATCCTTAAATGGAACAAAAGCCCCTCCCCTGTTTTCATTACTACGAACTCCAACCGGATTCTCAGACACAACTCCTCCTCCTCCTCCACTTATCTGTCAAATTCAACCCCAAAAATGATTAATACTAGTACTAAATACTACCCTTTTTTCCAACAAAAAAAATAATTAAAGTTTACCAGGTTCAGTTCTGGAAACATGTTTGGTTTCTTCTTCCTGCGATCAACGTTGTCGGAATCAGAGTTACCGAGTCGAAGTGAACTCAGCCAGTTATTCTTGTCACCGCCATCATTTTTCTTCAATGACAACCCTTCATCCATTCCTTTACACAGCATTTCTTCCACCTTCAATCTCTCCGTCACTAAAACCCCAACAAAAATCAAAATAAATCCAACAAAAAACCAAAATCAAAACAAACATATGAAAAGATAATACATGTATATGTATATATATATATACCTTCTTTCAAGAGAAGCATGCAAAGAGGAAGTTCACGTTTAAAACCATCGATTTTCTTCATCTCATCTTCCAATCTTGTGATAAAATCAGTAATCTTCGATGATCTTTGCAACCCATTTTTTATTTTGGAAACTTCTTGGAGAAAATCGGATATGGATTTTGGAACAAAGACAGAACTCAAACTCAGGTTCAAATCCATGTCTTTTCTCTTCTCTAGATTCGCTGACCTCTTCTTGGACGGGTCCTCGCGTATTTATTTAATTATTTGGTGTCTCAAATGGAGTAATTCCTCTTGTTTTAGATAAAGAATCTTGTTTACATGTCGTGCACACCACGCGCCCAAATCTAAAAAATAAGGTAAACTACCTATCTGCTACATCCAACTATTACTCTATATTTTTATGGTCATCTAATTTCTTTTTGACAAAACCGTGCATAACATTTCGTTTTGTTTCTATTTTTAATTCAATCCTTAATTTTTTTATTACATTTTGAACTATTATTTGAATTAAACTTGTTCATGGTCGAATCAAATCAATTTAGGATTGATTTTTTATTTTGTTTTTTAATTTATCTTTGAATCTAAAACATATCATATTACACATTTAAACGCGCTTGAAGCGCGTAATACATCTTTTAAATTGTTGTAACAACATTCCTAATTAAGTTTAGGAATAATTGACAAGAAATAAGAGTATATGGTATGACAGAGTGTATTGGAAATAAAATTAGCTTATTACCAACTATACGCGGCGGCGGAGCCACCTTTGTAAGTAGGGGTGTCAAGTGATACTCTAATTTTTGAAAACCTATATAAAATTTATATAAAATTGTTAAAAATAAAATTAATATTATTTTTTATAGTCTTAATGTAATTACAAGGTAACACATGTTCATATTTTTTAACCTTTTGATAAGACACAAACACATTACATATAATACAACTTGTACTCGAGTCTCCTAATTAAGCTCAAGAATAATTGACAAGAATAAGATTATACGGTATAATTGAGTATATTAGAATTGGAATAATTGACAATAATTTATTAATGGCTCTCGAGAGCTAAACTTTAATATTGGGGTAAAATATAATTTTTTAAAATTGGAATAATTTTTAATTATTCAATAAATTTTTAATTATATATAAAATAAAGGTAAAAAAATTATGTAAAGTTAGAGGGCACATTGCACAGTTCTTCCAATGCTCTAATAGATCCGTCTCTGATTCTTTAACTTTGTCCGAACAAATTAAATGACAAACACTTAATCAACCAAGCAAGGAAAGCTTAAAATTTTTAATGAGATTTATTAAAATATTAGGCTAATCCCACATTTATAATATCTTTTACACAATTTCTAAAAGTAATTCAATGATCGTACATACCGAATATTGCATGTGAATAATACCAAGGGTTGATTCATAAAATTTAATATGAAACTAGGGTCATATTGGAGTGGTTCAAATTATTTAATTTCAAGAAAAGTATGACCTTATTAAATATTTAAATTAAAAAATAAATTTTAATTTAACTAATATTTGAATTTTTTAAAACTTTTATAATACTTAGACCGAAAAAAAAGTTTGACCCAAGGTCTATTTAATTCCTCTGATAAAATCTCAGATATTGGTACCATTGGTATATTATTTATTTTAACAATGTAAATTTTTAACTATATTAATTGGTAAGAATCTAACAAACATCTTTATATTATATTTTGAAGATAAATTTATTTTTGTTAGATTCATATAGGATCAAGTTTAGATAGCCAAGCTCTAAAAAATAACGACTCTTTCCTCGCTAAAATTTATACCGCATTTCATTCAATTTACTGAGTTTCAATTTTTTTTTGAGAAACAAGACATTTCAACTCCATCAATATTAATGAAGATGGATAGCAAGTCTATTTTCAACGTCTTTAATTCAATAGAAATTGGAAAGAAGAACGAGAGTCTTCGGCAAAAATTTAATTAAATCATATTAATATTTTATTAAAATGTTAGATTTTTTTATTATTTTCTTTAATTTTAAACGATTAAGAAAATATTTAAGGAAAATAAAAATCGGCTTCAAGGACTACTCTTTTAGTTAAGTACCTAAGAAATAAAACATGATAGTAATTATATGACGAATCGAAAAATGAATTTATATAAAAATAGTCCCGCAGTCATCAGAGATAAATTGGAAGATAAGAAATCTAAAATGAAAAAATGGTGGTATTCGATTATCTAGATCAATTTTACGATTTTTTCTTTTTTCACACAAATGCTATGGCTAGAAAGAACTTAAAAAAAGAAAGCTTGTTTTAAGCTTAAAGAACTTACAAGACTTAGAATACTGTGATGGATTTTAGGATTTCATGGGATAGTTATAAATGAGGGAGGGTGGTTCTATTTATAGGCCTCCCACCCCCTTGACGGATTATTCTAGATAATCCTAGATATGTACAAGTCTTAGACTATTCTAGAGTACTCTATAAGATTCTACATATGTCCCTAACTATCCATAATGTTCTAGAGAGTTCCAGAGATTTCTAGAGTAGTTTCGATCCTTCTAGGGTCTTTCAGGATCTTCTATAACATTTTAAAATCTTCTAGAATGTTCTAGAGGATTCCAGCATGTTTCAGGTCCTTCTGAAATATTTTAGAACCTTCAAAAATCTTCTAGAATCTTTTAAGGCATTCTAGGTGTGTTTGAACTTTTGAAGAACCTCTCAGAACATTCTAGAACATGATAGCACTTTAAAGATGGATGTAGGCCATTCTAGGCCGATCCAGAAGCTTCCTTGGTGCAAGCTTGTTTTCGAACGCCCAAAGATGTTTATTTTGCTTCAGTTGTCTTGGAGAATGGTGGTAGGTCGTGACACAAAGCCCTCGGAGTTGAGCTGATATGCTTGAACCGATTCACCTGAACCGCTTAGTCAAATTCGGCTAATTTTTAAGCCAAAAATTGAGGAGTTACAGAGCGTGAAACCTGAATAATTAAATATTGGTAGCTTGAAAATCAATTATGTCCTTTTAATTTATCAAAATTGATTTTTTTTTTCTAAAATCCTAAAATGATGTTTTGCTAGATATGGGGGACCCAATTTGATGAAATTAAATGGTTTTAGATGACATTTTAAATTCGATGACTAAATTGTAAAGTTTGTAAAATATTTTGATGGCTAAAATTAGAAAGAGTCGAGGTTTAGAATCTTTAGGGAGCTATTATACCAAATTGTTTCAGCTTATTCCCTTATTTTGGTATTTTAAAGGTTTTAATAAAATGATTTTATTAAGTGAGTTTTAACAAAAAAAAGTTTTCAAATAGCTAAAATACTTTCTTAGGTAACTTCTTTTCTTTCAACTATTTCTCTCCACTCTCTTACCAGCAAAACTACTCTCTTATCATCAAAATACTAAGAGATTTAATCCCTTTTCATTCCCTTTTGATTCCCATGAATTTCAACGTCAACAAGTGGTGGTTTTCTTGAAAGATTTCAATCAAATCTTAGCCAAACAAGGGATTATTATTGTTTGAGGTGATTTATCTTTCCTCTCCTCTAATAAAAGGTTTTTTTAATGAAACTTCCAAGCTAATGACTTTTGTATATGATTTTTCTAAATTGATTTTAAGTTTTTATGATGGGATCTTATTTTGATTAAATTTAGATCATGGTTTAATTGATGAAATTGATTGAGATTTATTTTGGATTGATGATGCGGAGTTTTGAATTGATATTGAACATGTTTTTGATGATTAATAATGAGGTAAAATGGGTTTTGACATTATAATCCCGAAAGATAAATTGCTAGTCTTTTAGGTTGATATCTTTGAGATTATGACTTTGTTGTGTTGTTTAATGTTGGATGATGGTAAAAAAAATTATATCGGTCTGGCTTTTGCTTGGGAATTTAGTTTGTAAAATGTTGTGGTTGAGGTAGATAACTTGGACGCCATCAAACTCGTAAAAGTGGGTTGGGGTATGGTGCTGCATATTAAATAACTAAAGATAAATTAAGATTATATTTTTGTTATATAATAATTAAATTTTATTAGAAATGTATTGTAAGAAAAAAAAAGTTATTTTAAATTAAAAAGAATTAAAAACATATTTATTTTTTTAATAGAGAATTGAAAACATATTTAGATAATTATTTTATATATACTAGATTATCATATAAAAGTAAGATTTATATACTTATTATATAACAATGAGGTTTACAATTTAATTACTTTTCATCATTATTAAATTTATATTTATATTAGAGTAAAATACTTAAATCATCACTCAACTTTTCTCTATGATCTATTTGGTCATTGAACTTTCAAAACGTTCAATTTACTCATTAAACTTGACTTTCTAACCTTTTTTTGATCACTTCAAATTATTTTATTAATATTTTGATATAACATGGCATATTTTATTATTATTAAATATAAAAATAATTTAAAATAAAATTAATTATTGGTAAATTACAAAAATCATCACTGAACTTTACTTTCCCACCTATATTGGCCACTGAACTTCCAAAACAATCAATTTAATCACTGGACTTTATAGGTTGACCTATTTTGGTAACTACACCGTTAAATAACTAAAGGTAGTATGACATGGCACACAGAACCAAAACGACGTCATTTTATATCCCTATAAAAACCTTTTGTTTAATTTTCCCTATAAAAATCATTTATTTCTCCCAAATAAAACCCTAGTCGTTGTCGGTCTTCTCAACGTCGCCCCCGTCATTTTGATATCCTTCTTCGTTCGTTGTCACCAAAGATTTGATGAAATGAAAGAGTATACATTCTACCAACAACAACATCAGCAAGTTCGGGATGAAAACATGTCTATTACATATGCATCTGCATCCGACGAAGCAAGTGTTTTTTCAAGGAACATTATCGATGGCACTACCAACCAACCACCTCAATCTCAACCGGTAAAAAAAAAGAGAAACCAACCAAGCAATCCAGGTTTCTCTCCAAACTTCAAAAACTATTATCTTAAAAAGACATTGTTCAGTAAGGAGACAATGAAGATGAATATGCATTAAGTTGTTTAATGGGATGGTGAAGTTTTGGGGATGAGAGGGTGATGCGGTGGGGTTCGGATAGAATTTAGGATTTTTTTTATTTTAAATCCTACATGTTAACCAAATATTATTAAAAAAATTATGTCACAACCAAGTATTAATAAAATAAGGCACGTCATCGGGCTGTTAATGAGAAAATGGAGGAGTGACCAAATAGGTCAATGTATAAAGTTCAATGAGTAAATTGGTTATTTTAAAAGTTCAGTGACCAAAATAGGTCAGAGAGCAAATTTCAGTGATGATTTTTGTAATTTACCCAAATAATTTATTTTTTGTTTTAAATTATTTTTATATTTAATAATAATAAAATATGGCATGTCATATCAAAATATTAATAAAATAATTCGGAGTGATCAAAATAGGTCAAAAAGTAAAATTTAGTGAGTAAATTAAGCGTTTTAAAAATTCAGTGACCAAAATAGGTCAAAGCATTTGGTTATTTAAGGAAAGGTTTTGAGAAAAAGAATCTTGAGATGCGGTTTGTCTCAACCTAAAGATCAAGCACTTAAATATGTGTTTTTCTATAAATGGACATAAGCTGAAAGAATCTTAAAGAAGATTCAATATGGATAAAGCATGTCTATTGAGAATCCCAATAATTGTAAGGTTGTTGGATGTGAATAAAGATAATAATATCTTTTTATGGTCTTGAAGCACCATATATTAGTTGGTCAAGAAATATCTATGGATATACAAAGATCATTACCTTTAGATCTTCAAATATTCGTCGATGCCTCCTCAAATCTTGAAGAAATAATTATTATGCACGAGGCAAACTAAAATGTGTTTGGCCAAGATCATTGACCCAACATATCCAAAAGATATGTGATTTACTTTCACAAAGCTATCTTGTGTAGAGATAATGCAAGATGTATATCTCAATCGAAAGGTGGATACATCATGAAACATATTACTCCAAAGTTTCATCCCTCACGATCTTTAGAAAAATAGTATTCAAGATTGAATTATAAAGGTTTTTAATGAGACAACACGTTAAGCGTATCAAAGATGTGTGTACTCTTTTTCCTTCACTAAAGAATTTTTTCCCACTGGGTTTTTATCTTAGTAAGATTTTAACGAGGTACATTATCTTCATTGACATCCAAGGGGGAGTGTTATGAATATTTATCTATGTGGATGTCTATCATGATTAGAACTTTATCTAAGGAGTTTAATTTATTTGTTATTAGAAATATTATCTCTATTAATTAGAGTTTAATGTATTCTGTACTTCTTATGCCTATAAATAGATGAAGGCATTGTAAACAATTTTAATTTTTTATTATAATACGAATCTCCCTCTTACTCTCATCTCTTTGTTTATTTATATTTGTTCGTTGTTTTTCATTATTTTATTCACAACAAATTTTAAATAAACAGAAATTCAAACCAACACCACTAAAATTAACAATACACAACATTTTGGGAAAATGCATGGACTTTTTTTAAATAGATATGAAGAAGATGCTCTCTAGATTTGATGCAACATTACAACATTTCCTCACCATCAGTTTTGTCTTTTTATTATTTGCATTATCATGTTTCTCTCCCACTTTTTGTATTTTGTGATTTGAGTCACCATCCAATTTTTAAAATGAACACTAAACGCATTTTATAATTTTTATATTATAGTATTATAATTTTTTTTGTTTAGTCACCGGTTAATTTATTATAACTTAATCTTTGTGTTACTACATAAATTATTAATAGAGTTAATTGCAAACATCTTCAGATCATATTCATATTTTATTCCTTGAAAACACGAATAAAAATTCTTTGCCCATTTTCAGTTCTTCTTTATATGCTCTAACATTAAGAGAAATAAAATTATAAATCTTAATCTTAAATTTTAAATTCTAAAGTCTAAAAAATACATCATAGCCTCAATTCCCTAAACCATACTCTTAAATTGTAACTATAAACCGAATTTATAATATGAGCATAAATAGGGGACCAAAAAAAGACAAATAATTTCTTTCTGAAAACACTGTATGGAATATACTTTTATCATATGCTAATTTATTTATTATAAAATAATAATACGATCAACGAAGTTGTTTCAAGTGATAAACAACTTGGTATTGCTTAAACAAACTTAAAATTTAAGACTTTATGTATGCGAATTAGTTAAAATAAAACCCTAAAAAATTAGGAGACAACAAAAGAAAAATACGACTTGAAACTTGAAAGTCAGTAACTTTCCTTTGTTCTGAAGTCTTTGACTTTGTTTAGCATTGCTTTTAAACTAGCTTTTGATTCCAAAAGCTGGTTTCAGGCCAAAAGTTTTACTAAACAACTAACTTTTGAAGAAAAACTGTTTTTGAAAAGTAATTTTCAACATAACGCAAAAGCTAAAATTTTTAACTTTTGCGGTTGTAAAAATGATTTTGAGAGCGAAGTTATAATTTTAACCTTCATTTGCTATTGTGTTTATTTATAATTTATGACTCTTTACGAAGATATAATTATATAATTAATAATTATTTTTTAATTTTAAAATATTATATATTTATTCATGTCAAGTTTTTTATATAAAATATTTTAAATTTGTTATATTTTCATGAAACACGTATAATTGTTAAAAAATATATTTATTAATAAAAATATTTTTATATTTTTATAATAATTTAAGATGATATATTTCATATATAATAATATTAGAGAATTTAAATATTATTTATATATACATAAATACACATACTTTCTAACACTAAAATTTTACAATCAATTTTTTAAATTTCTTTTACAAAATTCTTTTCTAACAACAATTTTAAAAATCATATTTCAAAAGCAATGCTAAACTAGTTGTTACGAATTGACAATTCTCTTCTACCTGAGTTTACGAAGAAACCCTTTCAAGGTAATTATACCATGCGTGCCCAACATATTAAATTTGAATGCTCTGGACCAATCAAAAATCGAATAAACATTTGTCTAAGTTGAGCTTAAGCACTACAAAACTCAAATTTGGTTTCAATTCCTTTAAGCTTAAATGAAAAATCAACCCTTAAATTATATTTTTTTATTTAATTTTAGCCTTTAAACTATTTTTTATCAAAACAAATACTTAAAGTATTATTTTTGGTGACTTTATGTCCCTAAATTATTTTGTTGTCAAAATAAGTATTTAAATTATGTCATTTTTTGTTATTAGTCTCTAATCTATCCATTGGCCAAATAATTTTTGTGACATGTCAAAATCTTATTAGTCGAATTTTTTTACTTAAATAATTACTGAACTTAAAATGAACAAAAATAATAATTTAATTACTTATTTTTGACAAAAAAAATAGTTTAAGTGCTATATGCAAACAAAGGAAATAGTCTAAGGGTTGTTTTTTCAATTAAGTCTCTTTTTTAATATATTGATATTATTATATAGTAATATATATTTATATTTTTTCTTAATCATTTAATAAAGTACACATATTTTATACATACAAATGCTCGAAATAAGATTTAATATCACCATCATTATCGCTAGAACAACTTAACACTTATTACCCTATTGCACCGCATCAAAAAAATATACGATTATATAGCAACACTGATTGAACCAAAACCGTCAGATCATAATGACATGTAAAAGACAGCATAGCACCGAATAAAATCTCCAATCATTCCAAAATCACGTGACTCAGGGACACTTAAGTCATTCACAATTTCCAAATTCCAAGTCCTAATTAAAAAAAAGAATGTACCCAAAGAAAGGAGCCAATCTTATTGGCTATCCAAAAAAGCAACCACCGCAAAACGACGCCGCATTTCCCCTTCTCCTTCCTTGTTCCTATCAGATATTTTTTCCTTGGAGTTATCATTTCCTCTTCCCCAAAAAAAGTCATATCCTCTTCTTCACAGTTCGCAGAACACTCGATCAATCGCCGATAAACTAAACTACACGCTTTCCTTTGCTTATTCACTAATCTTCCGGTTCAACTCAGTGACTCGTCTTCGAAACCGAGTCCGGTGTTTCGTCTCCGGTGATGCTCCGTGAGTTTTTCTCTCGGAAGTGATAAGATTCAAGAAACTGTAAGAGATAGCAGAATGGATCGAGCAGGGCCGGGTATGGATATGCCGATCATGCACGACAGTGACCGTTACGATTTCGTTAAGGATATCGGATCGGGTAATTTCGGAGTCGCCCAGCTTATGAGGGATAAGGTTACCAAAGAGCTCGTCGCTGTCAAGTACATCGAGAGAGGCGATAAGGTAACTGCTCCTTTTCCTTTTGTTTATTTGCTTTCGGCCTATTTTTGGAAATAAATTTCTGTTTGGATAATTAGGCAGTTATACTTATCGAATTTCAACTACTTAACTAACTTCAAAAAATTATATTAAATGTTTTAAAATTAGGATTTATATTTGTTGTGTTGTACAGATAGATGAAAATGTTCAAAGAGAGATTATTAATCATAGATCATTGAGGCATCCTAATATTGTTAGATTTAAAGAGGTAAGGTTGATTACTTGATTTTTTTTTTAAATTGAAGTATTTTTGGTGTTTTAATTAAGTAATAATTATGGAAGATGTTGATTTTAGGTTATTTTAACACCTACTCATCTTGCCATTGTAATGGAATATGCATCTGGAGGTGAGCTTTTCGAGCGGATTTCTGCTGCTGGTCGATTCAATGAGGATGAGGTTTCATTTTCTTGTATTTTACTATTTTTCAGTAATTTTGAATCCCATTATTTCCCCCCTCTTTTGTTTATACATTCATTTTTTTGGATACAGGCTCGCTTCTTCTTCCAACAGCTTTTATCCGGTGTTAGTTTTTGTCATTCAATGGTAGTCTTAGTTTCTCCATTTCTTCATTTATGAATTCTATGTTATTCGGACTCGTGTGTAAGTATCGGATATGGGAAAGTTTCTAACTGAAGAAAACTTCACCACCTAAGATTATTAGAAAACTTTAAAAAAATTGAATGTAAGTCGAACACATATCCATGTCCGATACTTACACTAAAACCCGAGTAACATAGGTGTTACGATAAAATTGTTTTGCTCATCGGAATGGTTCTGTCTTGATGAAGCAAGTATGCCATCGTGATTTGAAGTTGGAGAACACTTTATTGGATGGAAGTCCAGCTCCCCGGCTTAAGATTTGTGATTTTGGGTATTCAAAGGTATAGTTTGCTCGAACCCTTGGTTGTTCTCAGGTTAATGGCCCTACATTCTATAATGTGAGACATTTAGTATTATGTTTTTTGGTGAGCTTTTAATTTTTCCATATTGGATTATGATCATTGTTCTTTGCTTTAAAAATCTTGCCTTTGTTTGTTTCCATCAAAGCCTTAGCTTCCATTTACATTTGTGCATGAAATATCCTGTGATTTTACCGGTTAGGTAAGATCATTATCATACTTATTTGATTAATTGTGTCTGTTTTTCTCAGTCTTCGGTTCTTCATTCACAACCGAAGTCCACTGTCGGAACCCCTGCATACATTGCTCCTGAGGTACTCCTAAGGCAAGAATACGATGGCAAGGTATATTTACGAGCTAAGTTCAAATCAGTTTACACTCCACATGCAATTCCTGGTTAAGATGTAAAGAGGTAGGTGTTATATGGGTTAGTCACTGTGTTCTAGTTAAGTGTTCGAGTGGACAGTTTCGGCAGTCCTTTAACTCGGAAGGCATGTGATCACAAATTATTGCTCTGCTTGTGTGTAATGTGAGGATTTGTTGGATGGATCTGGTTTAGTCTCGTGGCTCTTATCGGTTAAGTGTCTGTGGTTAGATTGGGTTGCTTAGTTGTTTCGTATTTGCAAATTTTGACACGGTCTTGAACAGCGGATAAGCTTATCCTTGTTCAAATGCACACAAAAGAACACTAGTGGGAGTTTGTGTTACTCTCTCTGGTGGTCTATTTTTAAGCAAGCCTGCGTTGTGTGTGTTGGATGTTGGAATATGAAAATTAGTACAAATGTGTTACTGATTTTGTCTTGTGATATCAGATTGCGGATGTATGGTCGTGCGGGGTTACCTTGTATGTAATGCTTGTTGGGCAATATCCTTTCGAGGATCCGGATGAGCCAAAGGACTTTCGTAAGACTATACAAGTATGTCGCAGGATCTTGTTATAGCATTACTCCAATGTTTCCGAAAAGGATCCATTGCTAATATCTTTTATTGGTTCATGCAGAGAATTCTAAGTGTCCAGTACTCCATTCCGGATTCTGTCCAAATATCCCCCGAATGTCGACATCTGATATCAAGGATTTTTGTTGCAGATCCGACAGCTGTGAGTATTTTCTGCAGAGAATTCTTAACTTATGGCAGCTATCATGATTCCTGATAATGGACTATTTTGTGTAACAGAGAATTACGATACCGGAAATCAGAAATCACGAGTGGTTCTTGAAGAATCTCCCTGCTGATCTGATGGATGAAAACACAATGGGTGACCACTTCGAGGAGCCTGATCAACCTATGCAGAGCATGGATACGATCATGCAGATAATTGCGGAGGCAACCATTCCAGCAGCTGGTGCCCCTGGCTTAAATCACATGTTAGACAGCCTCGACGATGAGGACATGGATGACCTTGATTCTGAATCTGAACTCGACATCGATAGCAGCGGGGAGATAATTTATGCAATGTAATTGGAAGGAGACGAGTTCCGTGATTTTTGGTCATTTCGGAGCATGAAGACCAATGCTAGAGTGTCTGGTAAGTATCAGAGGTTAAGACCAATGCTGGTTTCGAATTATCATGGTGGATCGAGTCGTCATGCTCATGGAAGCTCTAGACGAATCGGTCGAAGAAATCGATATTATAATACTACTTTACGAGGGAGGATCATTGGAAAAAATTAAATCCTTGATGATTATCTTCCCATCTTCAACATCCCCATCCCATGAACTCTTCATCTGTTGTTGGCATTGATCATATCTTTTTTTTGCAGTTTTTCTTTTTAAGTTGTTGCACTGTTTTGGCGTATCGTAGATGGATTCAATAAAGTTATATACTTAATTATCCCATATTCCCATTAACACATTTTATTATATAATCATCAAGTAAAACAAGTAATTCTAAAATTAGATAAAAGAAATTCTAATGTGATACCTATAATAATCACAATAATCTATGTTATATATACAACCACAATGAATACAACATAACTAAAAATATAACCGCATTCGTAATTTAAATCCGTAAATTGATGTATATTCGATCCGATCCAAATCAATCCTCAGTATCACATATATAATTTTTTAATCACAAACCTTAAGATTTCTTGAGTGAGAATGGTAGAGAGAGAAACAGGTAAGTCAGGTAAGAGTTTTTCGGTGAATCACAATGCCTCTCGGCGTAGAGAAGGGGTAACAGTCTTTGTCGACAATGTGAGTAAACGTATTTACCACCGTGTTCTGAGAGATGCCTTCCAAGCATATGGTTCCATAGCCGACATCTATGTTGCTTATGATAACGTGAAGAAAAGATTGAAGCCTACGACATTCGTTTTTGTCAGATTCAGGAACTTGCCGGATGCAATGAAGGCCATTGAAAAGGGAGACGGCAGAATACTAGACGGTCATCGTATCAGAATTGTCATAGCGAACCAGAGGAAAGTGAAGGACAACGCGGCTACAGCAAGACCACCTGTCAAACGTAGGTTTTTCGATCGAACCAAGGATAACAGAACTTATAAAGAAGCTCTTTTAGAGGAACGGGTGGATCTCGGAAAGCATTCATATGATAACTTGGTGAAGCGTAGTAATGGCAAAGATCTTTGTGACGTTTACAGGAAGGAGTCAGTTGTGGAAGTTGTATATGCATCACCAAGCAATCTGCGTGAAGTTGGGAACCAGGAATCAATCAGAATAGCTAAAGATTCCATGAACTGGCTGTATCTTTGCTTGGTTGGGAAAATAAAAAACATGTATAATCTGGACATTGTTCAAGAAGCATTCTCTTCCGACGGCATTGAGATCCAGATTAGTCCTTGGTATGACTTACTTGTTGTTCTGAGATTCAAGAATCCGGATAAGAGGAACAGAGTGTGGAAGATGAGGGCTGAGCTTTTAGAGATCTGGTTTGATGATCTTGAATTCTTGGAAGGCTTTGACAGTAAAAAGAAAATATTGACATGGGTTAAGCTTATCGATGTGCCATTATCAGTCTGGAGCGAAGATTTTTTCCGCGGCTTAGGCAATCGATGGGGCTCTGTGCAAAGGTTAGACGAAGATACTTCACAACTTAAACAGTTTGACGTTGCCAAAATCCTTATTCAAGTGCAGAAGCTATCCTCTATCCCTGAAAGGATTGCCATTTTAGTTAACGGAGATATTCACGAGATCAAAGTGGGGGTGGAAGAATTTGAAGAAGAGAGGGTGTTCATCGACGGTGAAGGTCCGGCGAGCTTTGCGGGCGTCGCTTTTAGGGACGCTTCGGTGCATGAGCCATGCATTAACTCTAGAAGCCGGCGCCCTTCTAGTTCCGAGGAATATTCGGCTGGTAATTCAGAACGTGGTTCACATGTCTCGGCTCTTGGTTCCCCCCTTTTGCTGAATCTGATAAAGCTGTCAGTTCAGCCCAATGCCCAAGCCCGAAATCCCTATCAGGTGGAAGTGCCGTTGGGCTTCATGAGGTCCAAATAATGTCAGCTGATACCATTATGGCGAATGTAGAGACTTTAGCAGATGCAAATGGCGGGCCTGCTGGATCTGTCGAAATGGAGCCCCAACTATCAAATTGCTCCAATCTCATGGATGTTTTGGTTGCCTATGTTAATGAGGTGCCACCCGCATCATCTTACCCAGCGTTAGACCCGAAGAAGCTCTCTATAATCCACTCTTCTTTGCCAAAGGATTTTGGGATGTTGGGCCATTTCCCAGTTTCAAGGTGGGCCTCCAGAAATAAAGCTATTAGGTCCAGCAAAATTAATAAAAAGAGGCTAAGTGTGAAAGGATCTGCTATTAAAAAGCCTAAGAAAAAAATCCCCCTTTTGTCTCCTTCCCCACCGATTGAACACTCTGGTTTTATCGTGGAAGATGAGTTGGAGGTTGAAGCTCTGGCTACTTTAAATACTGGTAAAGATTTGGGTCTAACTTTTGAAGCTTCGGATGGTTCTGTCCTCGCCAAATTATTGGAGGCCGAGCGACGAGATGAAGCGGGCTTTTGAGGTAAGAGTCTTTACCTAAAGCTCGTTTTTTTCTTTTAGCGATATGGTCATTTTTATGTCTTGTTCAATCGTTACCTGGAATGTGAGGGGTTTGGGGCGTCCAGAAAAAGTTAGGGCAGTGGCTAATTCTTTGAGGAAGTGTAAAGCTAGCATTGTACTCCTACAAGAAACTAAAATGGCAGCAGTTAAATTG
Organism: Hibiscus tridactylites; assembly: GCA_958450335.1. Lineage (NCBI taxonomy): Eukaryota > Viridiplantae > Streptophyta > Magnoliopsida > Malvales > Malvaceae > Hibiscus > Hibiscus tridactylites. The sequence goes on along the minus strand of OY288274.1, from coordinate 74,928,758 downwards.
GGTGTTTTAAAAAAATTAAAAAGATCAGCTAATTGGAATGTTGAAGTTGCATTAGCAAATAGAGCTGCTGGAGGATTGATTTCATGCTGGGATTCTAAGGTTTTCATGCTCCAAAGTCAGTTCATTAACAATAGATGGATTGGGTTGGTTGGTGTATTTGAAACTAACAAGTGTAATTGCGGCATATTGAATTTATATGCTCCGAATGAAGCTAGGGAAAGAAGTATTTTTTCAATGAAGTCTCTGAGTGTATTTCTGCCATGAATGTTCCGGTAATTATTGGCGGAGATTTTAATGTTGTGCTAAATGCTGAAGAAAGACACGGGGGTTCAGTTTCGTCTGAGGCTGCAGCAGTTTTCAGGGAGTTTATAAACAGGAATAATTTAATTAATTTACCGTTGTCGGGAGGAAAATTCACTTGGTTTCGCGGTGGTAATAGCGTTGAAGCTAGTAGGTTGGATCGGTTTCTAATATCACCGAAGATAATGCTGAGCTTTCCAAATCTAATTCAGTGCTCCCTCCCTAGGAGCCTTTCTGACCATCGGCCAGTTTTAATTAAGGAAGCTGCTAAGGGGATGGAAAACGACCCTTTAAAATTTTCAACTCGTGGCTATTAGATAAACAGTTGGGGGAGAAGATTACAGCTACTATTGGGTGTATGGCTGGCAAAGGCGTAGGGAATTCTTTGAGGACAGTCAAATTTGTAATTAAAAGCTGGGCCAAGGAAGAAAATAGAAGATCGAAGGAAGGTACAGAGGGCTTGAAAGCAAAACTAGAGGTTTTAGATAATAAATTGATCGATGATGGCTATAATCCGGAGCTAGTTTCTGAAATGCAGTCCCTAAGGATTAATTTGTGGAAGAATTATCGCAAGGAGGAGCGAGATTGGTTCCAAAAATCGAGAATCCGCTAGTTCAATGAAGGAGATAAAAACACAAAATTTTATCATATCACAGCGTCGATAAGAAATTGCAAAAACAGAATTGGAATTATTGAAAAAGATGGGGTTGAGTTAACTGAAGATGCTGCTATTTCTAAGACTTTTGAAGAGTATTTTCGGGAAGCTTTCAAGGCGGCAGATACAATTCCCATAAAAAGCTTTGACTGCGATTTCAACCAATTGAGTAGTGAATCGGCTAATGCTCTTGAAGAACCGTTCAGCTCAGAGGAAATTTGGGCAGCAATTCAGTCGTGTGATGGCAATCGAGCCCCGGGCCCAAATGACTTTAATTTAGAGTTCTTCAAAAAAATTTGGCCAGCCCTTAAGGAGTCCATATTGGTTTTTTTCAATGATTTTTTTAAAGGCAAAGTGAAGGACCAATTCTTTAACCACTTCTTTATATCCCTTATCCCTTATCTCTTGTTAATAGTATATACGAGATTTTGGCGAAAGTGTTGTCAAGAAGGTTGGCTAGATGCATGAACGAAGTGATAAGCGACAACCAGTTTGCTTTTATAGCGGGGAAACAGATCGCAGATTGCAACTTGATCGCGAACGAGGTGATTGATGATCTTAAGAAAAGGAAGAAGCAAGCGATACTGTTTAAGGCGGACTTCAAAAAGGCGTATGATACAGTGGACTGGTCTTTCCTGGATTTTGTCCTTGAGAAAATAGGGTTTGGCCACAAGTGGAGGAGATGGATGTTTCTGTGCATTTCTACGGCCAAAATATCGGTTTTAATCAATGGAAAACCGACAAATATGTTCCCAATCGGGAGAGGCTTAAGACAGGGGTGCCCTTTATCCCCTTTCTTGTTTAATATTTTTGGCGAAGCACTGAGTGTGTTGTTGAGTAAAGCTACTGCCGAGAACATTATCAAAGGAGTCGAAGTGGGCAGAAATGGTATGAAGATTTCGCATCTGCAGTTCGCAGATGACTTGATCATATTTGCAAAGGCTGAATTGGAGAATGTGAAGAGTATCAAGCGGGTTCTCAGATTATTTGAAATAGCTTCAGGCTTAAGTCTTAATATGAAGAAAACCACTCTGTATGGGATTAACGTTGATCATCAGTGTGTGCAGTGCTGGGCGGAGGTTTTACAGTGTCAGTCAGGAATATTTCCAACAACGTACTTAGGAATTCCGTTGGGTTCATCTTCTAATGCTGTGGCTATGTGGCAGCCTATTCTAGACAAATTTTCGTCCAGATTAGAAGGCTGGAGTGGGAAACTTCTGTCGATTGCTGGAAGGCTATGTTTGATAAAGTCGGCTTTGTGCAGTCTCCCCATCTACTATCTAGGTATGTTTCTGATGCCGAAATCTGTAGCGGACAAACTTAGCTCTTTAATTGCTAAATTCATTTGGGGGCCTAACTCAGATCGTCCGATACACTGGATTAAGTGGAATAACCTTGTTAAACCAAAAGAACACGGTGGTCTTAGATTTTTTGACTTAAGATTGAAGAATAGGGCCCTTCTCAATAAGTGGATTTGGAGATACAGTGTTGAGCCTGATAGCCTATGGAGGAAGATCATCGATGCTAAGTATGATTATGAGCAGTCTAATCTTGTTCCAAAACTTATTACTAATCGCTATACATCTCGTGTGTGGAGGAATATTTTGTTGCCTTTGCAGAACAGTAATGACTTGTTTATTAGCAATCTTCGCTTCGTTCTCGGAGATGAAAAAGCTATCCAATTCTGGGATGACTATTGGACTGAAGTTCCGAGCCTTCGACAATCCTTCCTGAGAATTTTCAGCATTGCAATAAGGAAAAAGGGGTGCATTGCAGATTTCGGTTCTCTAATTGCTGGTAAATGGGAATGGAGCATAGAACTGAGAAGAACGTTATTCGCTTGGGAAGTTAAACAGTGGACTAATTTTGTAGACACTATTGATCGAGCAGCAAAATATTATGTTGATAGAGATTGCTTGCGTTGGAGTGGGTCTACGCATGGGTTCTATAATCCTAAGGATTATTGTGCTTCAGTAACAAAAACAGGGAATGTGGACAATAATCCCGTATGGAAACTTATCTGGCAAAACTTGGCTCCCCCGAAAGTCGAAATCTTCTTATGGCGAGCAGTGCAGAACAGAATTCCTACATGTTTTGAACTGGGAAAGCGTGGTATTCCTGGTATTAGTAATTGTCTTTGTCCATTTTGTGTTGCTAATACTGAAACTTCTGATCATCTCTTGTGTCAGTATATGTTTACGTGGCAGGTATGGCAAAAATGGTGTCATGTTTGAAACATCCACTTGACTATGCCGAGTAGCTTGTTAGATCTCATGGTTTGGTGGAATGAGCAACCTATCAATAAGGCTGCGAAACCAATCTGGATGATGGCTTTTTTCGGGTTAGTATGGTCTATTTGGCTAAGTAGAAATGAGGTTATATTCAACAGAAAATCTTTCACTGTTGCTAGCTTATTTGATATTGCCATCACTAGAATTGGTATTTGGTGCAAAAGTAAGTGGTCGGATCAGTGTTTCTCTATTTTGGATTTTATCCGAAATCCTAATATGTGTTACATTGTATCAACTAAGCCAAGTAGAATTTCTGCGGATAGTTGGATTGCTCTGGATTGCGACTCTTTAAAATTTAATGTGGATGCTTCGGTAAAAGGTAGCTATGGCGATGGTGGAATTGGTGGAGTTTTGAGGAATCACTTGGGGATTCAAATGGTTAGATTTGTTAAGTTTATTGGAAGAACAAATCCAACCGAAGCTGAACTGTTAGCCATTTTAGAAGCATATTGCATTTATGAGCATCACTTTGCTGGTTAGAATAAGGCTGTGCTGGTGGAATCCGACTGTGAAATGGTATGCAAATGGATTAATCAGGATGTGAATGTTCCCATTAATTTTGCTGAGTTAACACAAAAATGCAGAAATTTTTTTCGGAAGCCAAAATGGACGCTGGTATATGCATACAGGGAGGCGAACGTCATCGCTCATCATCTTGCTCGTGAAGGAGCCATGGGAAAAGGTGACTTTATTTGTTTCAACTAATGTAAAATCTAAAGCTAATGCTGTAGGTAGATTTGGTTCCTTTTTTGTGTAATTTTTCGGTGAACAATTTACAGTAGCTATCTTGTGAGCAATTCACAGGTGCGATGTACTCGAACAATTTGTTTCTTTTTTCCCTATTTAGGATTAGAAGAAGTTTTTAACGAGGCCCGTCATTTTTAAAAAAAAAAAATCATCAGTATCATAATTCATAACATGGGTTGAGAATTCAAGGAAGCAACCGCCCATGACCCAGTGATCGGGCGGTGCGTCGGTGGCCACCTCTTTTGTGTTGCTCGGTTCCCAATGCAGAAACCTCTCTCCAGTCATAATAAATATCTCAGACAAGCGTGATTGGCCATGGCCATGATTTTGTTCTGTTTTTAGACCAAAGATTGCCCATGATTTTGTTGGTTCGTATTTAGTAGTATGAGTAAATTTTGAAACTAAGTTTTATTTAGTATTGCTAAGTGCTAACTGCTAAACTCGAACTTTCCCTCTGACAGTTTGATCCCATCCAAACTGCTACCGTCTTACAGGTAGTAATTGTAAAAGAAAACAAATATCATTATTTTGGGTAAACTACATAAATGGTCTCTGACTATAACCTAATACATTTTTGAGTCCCTTGACTATCAGAAGTTACAAATTAGTTCCTTAATTTAAAAAAGTAATAAATTGATTAACCTTTAAAAAAATAACGGCCGATGGCATGGCAGTTAACAAAAAGTGACATAATAACACGTTTATTCCTCAATTTTTACACTTTATTTAACTTAGTCCTAATTCTAAAAAAAACAACCCTTAACATTTTAAAATTCTATCAATTTAGTCTATTTTTCTTCTCCCCACACAATCTTAAACAAAATCGGTCTTCTATCTAAAATAAAAATCAAATTTTGATTACTTAGATGGCTTGAAATCCTAAAAAAACCCTTAACTCTTTAGTTTCAAATCTGATTTTTGTTTGTTAATACTCTAAATGTTTATATTTTTTAATACTTTAAATTCTTATATTATTCTTTAAATTTTGATGGGGTGTAAAGTCAAAAAATTTGAAAGTAAATAAAAAACCCAGAAAATCTTTGCTTTTACTTGTAAGTATTTTTAGGATTGCTTCGTTTTAATGTTTTCTTTGTTGGGTTATCATCTTTTTTTAGTTTTGTTTGTGCTTTTTTTTGTTTTATATTTGGTTGCTTTTACTTGTAATTGAATCATGGAAAATGAGTTTTCTTCGTACGGGTTTCTTTGTGTTTTTACAATTTAAGATTGTGTGGGAAGAATAAAAAGGGTTAAATTGATAGAATTTTAAAATATTAAAAGTTATTTTTTAGAATTAAGATCAAGTTAAAATAAAGTGTAAAATTTAAGAATTAAATGTATTATTATGACATTTTTTTGTTAACTGTCGCATCATGTCATTATCCACCGTTAAATTTTTAACGACATCAGATCACTTTTATTTTTTATTTTTTTTTAAGTCGAGGGACTAGTTTATAACTTTTGATAGTCAAAAGACTAAAAAAAAATTAGGTCATAGTTGGGGACCATTTTATATAGTTTACCCTATTATTTAAAAAAACATGATCGTATTAATCAAATAAATAATTTAGGGATCCAAAGCTGCAACAAAATATGAAATAGAAAGACCAGTTTGTTTTAGGTATGCATGTGAAGTTGATGAATGTAGCCAACCATTATTATCCAATGCCATTGTTTTTCTCTAGTTTTTTAATAAATTAGAGCAAGGTTAGGTTACAGAGATTCCAACATACTAATTAGTAATTAATTCAAAGCAAGTTTCTATTTTCGTTCATAATAAAATATAATCTGTTCTAATAAAAGGAAGTAAATGAGAAAAACAAGTGATCAACATCCCATCTATCATTTTCCATACCAACTAAAATATTTAGTTTTTAGGGTAATATTGAGAGGATTTAGGTTTTAACCTATAAACCCTAAATTATAACCCTAAACTTTAAATTAAAACAACTATCCCTAAATTCTAACCCCTACCCCTAAACTCCTAAACCATATACTCTAAACTAACTCCTTATACCCTAAAACTAAGACACTTGTAGAAACTGAAAGTTTCCCCCGCCTGTGTATAGAATATTTATCCTTGTATGTATTAAGATGTTCATTTTAGGATATTCGACCAAATAAATTTGCTTGCATGGTATGCGTGTTATAAAATGGTTAAAAAATACGATTAACATTCGATAAGAATAAAAAACGTGTACCTTTCCAACATTTTTTTTACTAAAACCACTCGTTTAGTTAAAATTTTCAATTAATTATTAGAACGGATAGGAATCTTGGAACACATATTTCCAACTTGAACGTTGTGTGAATCAATTATCATAACGCGGCAACGCTTTGCTCCCATTATTACTTTAAAAAGGCCACCGCCAATCCACTAGACCAAGATCTGGTGTTTTCCTATATTTTTCTTTGGATTCTGACTTGAAAGTAGTTAACTTTCCAGGGGAGTCTCTTAACCAGGTAGGTTTCTCTCTTTCAGCCAATAATGGCAATGTATTCTGATTAAAAAAAAAAAAACCATTTTTATCTTAGGGTCTTTTTCAATTTCAGGGTGAAAAGGAGGAAATGGGGAAATCAATGATTCTCCATTTGGTTTTTGGAGTTTTGGGTGTTTTGGGTGTGTCCTTAGTGAATGCTGAAGACCCTTACTTGTTTTTCACTTGGACTGTTACTTATGGTACTCGCTCTATCCTTGGAGTTCCCCAGCAGGTTGGTCTGAAATTTGAAAGTTTTGTTGTTTTTCTTGTTGAAAGCAATGTGCTTTTGATTCTGATTTCTGGGGTTTTCTAAATTTGTGATCTTTTGTTCTTGTATGAAGGTTATCCTTATCAATAATCAGTTCCCTGGACCAAGACTTGATGTTGTGACTAATAACAACATTATCTTGAATCTCATCAACAAGCTTGACCAGCCTTTCTTGTTGACATGGTAAGGCCATGGCCATGGCCATTGCTTCTTTCCTGAGTTCTTGAGTTTCAAGATTTGTCTGAAATCTGCCATTGTTTTTTTGTCACAACAGGAATGGGGTGAAGCAAAGGAAGAATTCATGGCAGGATGGAGTGTTGGGAACCAATTGCCCCATCCCTCCAAACTCAAACTATACCTACAAATTCCAGGCCAAGGACCAGATTGGATCCTACAATTATTTCCCATCAACATTGATGCATAGAGCCGCTGGAGGATTTGGGGGACTCAATATAATCCATAGAAGTGTCATCCCTATTCCTTATGCTAACCCTGCTGGAGATTTCACTTTACTTGTTGGTGACTGGTTCAAGACCAACCATAAGGTTTGTCTTCACAATTATGTTGTTTCTTCCAATTCTTGCTATGCCAGATTGCCAGTAGTAATTTGTCTACATCTATGTTACTCGAACTCGGGTGTGTTCTAACTTTTTCCCAAGATTTCCATGTGTTCCTAGGCACGTTTGAGTGGCGTCGAACACTGATACTTTCGAAAAATGAAGAGTTGGGGTAACAAGACCAGATCTGGGGATTTTGTTCATACTCTCCCTTGAAAGAGCTGATAGCCTGTTAAAGCATGTTTCTCGATTTGGCATGATTCTACGTTTTCATTTAGACAAATCTTTGTGCTGCATTATGTAGTTGAGATCATATTGGAAAATTGTATGAAAAGCTGGAAAAAAACTAATTAGTTAAGTGGCAATACCAACAAGTTTCTGTGTTTACATGAATGCAAACAAGAATAGAACTCCAATGCGGCATTTTTCTCAGAAACGGCTGTCGGTATCGATTTCTGCTATGTATAATTCACTCATCATATATTGCTTTCTGGTTTGCAGACATTGCAGCAATCTTTGGACGCAGGCAACCCTCTGCCCTTCCCTGACGAAGTCCTTATAAATGGCCAAACTCATTCAACCTTTAGTGGGGATCAAGGTCATCGTTAACTTCGAGTCATGTTGCCTTATCTTCATTTTATTATCGATCAAGTTCCGTCTCTTGATTCATAACATATTATTGATTGCATGAAATTCTGGTGTTTCAGGCAAAACTTACATGTTTAGGATCTCAAATGTTGGATTGTCCACCTCACTCAATTTTAGGATCCAGGGTCATAAAATGAAGCTTGTTGAGGTCGAAGGATCTCACGTAATCCAGAACTTATATGACTCTCTTGATATACATGTTGGCCAGTCGATAACCATCTTAGTGACCTTGGACCAGCCGGCAAAGGACTACTACATCGTTGCATCCACACGATTTACAGAAACTGTTCTCACTGCAACTGGAGTGTTGCACTACACAAACTCGAACGCCCCAGTTTCCGGACCGATTCCAGCTGCTCCTGTAAATCAATTTGATTGGTCAATGGAGCAGGCGAGAACATATAGGTATTACTAATCAACGGAGATCATTGTTCTTTCTTCAAATCAATTTAGACCAAAAAAGCGATATTATTTGATTCGTTTTACTTTGTTTTCTTGAAGGTGGAATTTGACATCAAATGCAGCCAGGCCTAATCCTCAGGGTTCATTCCATTACGGGCAGATAACACCAACCAAGACTTTTGTCTTGGCTAACTCGGCATCTTCGATAAACGGAAAGTTGCGATATGCAGTGAATGGCGTCTCCTATATAAATCCCGATACACCTTTGAAGCTTGCTGATCATTTTGGCATTCCTGGAGTTTTTAGCACGAATTCCATCAGTGCAGTTCCTTCAGGTCGTGCTGCAACTGTAGCTACCTCTGTTATGCCAACTTCTCTCCACGATTTCATTGAGGTCGTCTTTCAGAACAACGAAAACACCATGCAAGCTTGGCATCTCGATGGTTATGATTTTTGGGTCGTCGGGTGAGTTACAATGCTCGCTTTGGTTGCTGGATCATCTGCTTTGCTGTATAGGTTCTAATCGTTTATATTACGATATACACAGTTTTGGTTCGGGGCAGTGGTCGCCAGACAGTAGAAAGAGCTACAATCTAGTCGATGCTCTTACGAGACACACTACTCAGGTAACCCACATCAAGTATCACATACAGATCAATTCCCTTTTATCGATCATCGCTTATGTATAATCATTTCCGGCAGGTTTATCCGAATTCTTGGACCGCGATCCTGGTCTCCTTGGACAACCAAGGTATGTGGAATATGAGGTCTACATTGTGGGACAGGCAATATCTGGGACAACAATTTTACCTGAGAGTCTGGAATCCGGTTCGCAGCCTTGCTAACGAATACGACATTCCCTCTAACGTCCTACTCTGCGGCAAAGCCGTCGGCCGTCACCCGTAGTTTGATTAAACCGATATTTTTTCCGGTCATGAGAGTTTGACTGCGGAGAAATATAGGTGCTAAATTAAGAAGAGAGGACCAAGAGTGTTGTTTTTTCATGTCTTAGAAACATTAGATGAAATTATGCGATCCATTGGATTACTGTATTAGCTCTAAGAGCTTGAATTATATCATGATTAGACTTTTTTTTGAACAAATCATGATTAGACTTTTAATTACCTTTAATTAAAGTAAAGCAACAGGGACCTGATAATAAATTAGAACTAATACGGATTTACCTTTGCCATTTTAATATTGCCATTTTAATATTATCCAAATGATGAGTTTGTCACGTTCGACGAGCACGAATGATCATTACTACTAAAAATTTAAAGGACTTTCAGAATGACTATAAATTATTTTAATTTTAAAAGATAAATTAATTAAAAAATATTATTTTATTTTTAATTTTTTAAACAAAGATTAAAATACTTATCTACTTTTAAATTATAAAACTTTAAATTTTGTTCATTTAAAATTCAAGCCGCCTTCCGCTGCTGCGGTGGAAAAAAATCAAGTGGCAAATATCTTAAATGCGGTGAAAAAGAAATCAAGTGGCAAATATCTCAAATGCGGCATTACTAATGACGAGTACAAATGAGCCTCATTAATTCAATTTATAAAGATTAAAAATCTAAAAGACTCACCGTATAATTTTAAATTTTTTAAAAATTAAAAAATAAATTAATTAAAATATATTATTTTATTTTTATTTTTTTTAAACATAAATCAAAATACTTGTCTACCCCAAATTACAAAATCTTAATTTTTGTTCATTTGAAATTTAAGTCACCGTCGCCGCTGCAAATCCTAACCGACAATGATGATTAAAGCAAAAGAACCAGGCTTAATTAGCTTGTACCATTTCATATCCAACCGATTAGTGATTTAATATTTTTCTTGGTACTAAATTTAATTTCCGGCAATGACTAATCGCAATTAGTGATTTAAACATGCAAATCCATATTAAGTTGGCGACGACAACAACAACTTGAATTTAAATGAACAAAAATTAGGGTTTTGTAATTTAGGGGTAGATAAGTATTTTGATCTACGTTTAAAAGAAAATTTAAAAAATAATATATTTTAATTAGTTTATCTTTTGATTTTGGCTTAATACAACTTTCCCCCTAAAGTATATCCGATTTCCCAACTTGCCCCTTAAACTTCATTTTGCCCACTTTTTCCCCTTAATCAATTCGCCGTTACCCATATAACCCCAAAAAGTTAACACCAAAATTTATTTTGACCAATCATAACACGCCACGTCACTTTATTTATTTATTTTTATATTTTAAAATAAAATAAATATATTAAAATATTTTTTAATTTAATTATATCTCCCAAAATACCCAAATTACTCTCGTCTTCATCCTCCTTTCATCTTCTTCCCCAATCTGCAACTAGATCACTAGGCTGCGCCACTGACATCGGTTTAAGATTATCCAAGAAGCAATGCCGAGTTATCCAAATTTTTTGTTTACGTTCTGCTTATCACGGTCATCCAAAAAACCGTTCTCTTGATTTTTTGTAACTGGAAACATCTCCATGATGTGCTGATGTTGATGTTGATGTTGCTGCTGCTACAAAGGCATGCACACAACTCCATCGCCCATGGAAGTCTCCACAAGTTCTTTCGAATTATCCAAATTCTCTCAAGCTCTATATTCCCCTCCTTTTCCCAAGACTCATGCTTATCCAAAAGATCACTACCTGCATATATATTTACCTCATAACTCATCTTAATAATCCATTGTCGCTCTCTCAAATCAGGAACTCTTGCCGATGTTTACACTGCCAACAAAATCTTAAATGCATACGCGATATGCAAAGAGTTACATGTTGCTCCCAAGGTGTTCGCCGAAATTCCTCACAGAGACACTATTTCTTGGAACACGATGATCACTGAGTTTGTAAATTGTAAAAATTTAAGGACGGCGTACGAAATTCTAAAAGACATGAAAAGATACCTTTGGAAGTTTGCTTAAGGGTGTGGCTTTCTCTTCTAGACTTGAAGTTGGCCGACAGTTGCATTCTATGTTTATTAAGATGGTTTATGAGGAAAATGTATATCCAGGTTATGAAGAAGGGGAAATGAGGGTGTGAATATTAGATAAGATTTATTTTTAAGATATTGCATTATTATGATTATATTAATTTTTTTTTATTTTTTTATTTCTTATCTAATATTCAGAAAATAAGAAATAAAAAAGAGGTTACGTGGCAGCTTCTGATTGGTGGTTACGTTTTTTTAACGGCGTCAATTTTTTGGGGTATATGGGTAACGACGAATTGTTTAAGGGGAAAAAGTGAGCAAAATGAAGTTTAAGGGGCAAGTTGAAAAATCGGGTATACTTTAGGGGGAAAATATTGTATTAAGCCTTTGATTTTTAAACAATTTATATTTATACGTTGAGTACTTTATATTTTTAACCTTTTTAAATTTAATTAATAGTGCTCATCGGTGTTCGTCGTTAGTGGTGCTCATCGGTGTTCGTCGAGCGTGACAGAATTTTCTATAATAATAAATATGCTTAATACACTTTTCCCCCCTAAACTTTACTTGTTTTCCCAACTTGCCCCCTAAAGTTTATTTTAACCACTTTTGCCCCCTAACGTTTTCTTCGTTACCCATGTTGCTTCTTACTGTTAAAAAAATCTATCTTGACCAATCAGAAAGCACCACGTCATTTTTTTTATTTATTTTTAAATTTTAAAATAAAATAAAATAAAAAAAATAAAAAATAAAAAAATATATTAAATCATACCCTAAATTTACCCAAATACCCCGTCTTCTTCCTCAAACCCTATTTCCCATTTTATTCATCTCCAACCCCATTTCTCTGATCTTAACTCCAAACTAATACTGCATGCTACTTTCTTTGGTTGTGTTGATGAATATTCCTATTTGATTTTATAGATTTGCTAAATCTGGTGAGAAAGAGAATGGTGCTGGACGGGTGATTTGTAATTTGTCAGATCCAAGTGGGTTGAATCGGTAGATACTGGAGCCAAGCGAGAGATTTAACTAAGAGGTACAAAGATTTAGAATAAAATTGTTACTATGGGCAAAATAAACTTTAGGGAAATTTTGGGAAAATATGTAAAGTTTAGGCAGAAAATGTATTAAGCAGTTGGTAATTAATTAAAAACAATACAGCGGACTTAATGATCATATTTAATATTAAAAGATACAGCTGTCTTAATTATCATAATTAATATAAAAGAATATAGTGGACTTAATGTTATTATATTGATGAGAAAACTACATCCAAGGTCATTTAATTATCGGTTTAGTAACAAATATATTGCTTTTTTTTATAAAAAAAGTTATAGACAAATTACTTAATCAAAATATTGTTACAAACATGTTACATTTTTAGTCCTCGAAACTTATATAATCCATCAATTTAATTTTAATTTAAAACAATTCAATAAATTTAACTTTTAATGTTTAAAAATATCTTCATTTTAATATTTATATTCTTCTTCTAAATTGCTAGTTATTATCCAAGAAATGACTTTCATGGTATAATAAGAATTCAACAATAAATCGTTGCTTCTTTATGACAAAATGTAATTATCATACTACTAATTTGATCTGATGAGTTCACTTGCTTTGACAACTGATGTAATTTTTAAATATAAAAAATTAAATTTATTAAATTATTTTAAATTAAGATAAAAAATCAATAGAAAGTATGTTTTAGGGATTAAAAGTGTTATTATACGAAAGAAAATTGACCTGATCGTAAGCGGAGTAGCATGTTTGTAACTTCCTAAAAAAATATCACGTTTACAACAATACGTTAATAGAGTGGTTTGTTTGCAACTTTTAGAAGAAAAGTAACTTGTTTGTTATAAAACCTCTAATAAGTGACCTTGAATGAAGTTTACCCTATACTATTTCGAAAATTTTAATGGCTTAACTACAAAATAAGTGCCTCAACTATGCCTCTTTTTTGCAATAGGTGCCTAAAGTATTTTTTTGGCTGAAATATGTTCTTAAAGTTTCATTTTTTGCTAAAATAGGTGGTTAAAGTATTTTTTGGCTGAAATAGGTGCCTAAACTTTCATTTTTAGTTGAAATAGGTGCCCAAGTAGGTGCCAAAATTGACTTTAAAACAAGCCAAAAATAAAAGTTTAGGCACCTATTTAAACCAAAAAATAGTTTAGGTACCATTTCAGCCAAAACAAAAGTTTAGGCACCTATTTTAACCAAAAAATACTTTAAGCACCTATTACATAAAGCTGCTAATAGATAAAGCTGTTTCGCCTTGCAGCAATTGAATAAACTACGGGTCTGTTTGTTTCACTGAAAACTGTTTCCGGAAAATGAATTCTGGAAAATGAACTACAGTTGTTGGAAAACTAATTGCAGAAACCATTTTCCGGTGTTTGGATGATGTTGTACAATTCATTTTACACTGTTTGGTAGAGTTTCCTGAAAATTTCATGAACAATCCACAAACAAACATCGATAATGGTAAAAACAAGTTCCAATCAAAACATTGTTTAATGTTTAGGTTAGGGTTTAGGATATCATTTATGGTTTAGACTAGTATTTAGTGTTTATGGTAGCATTTAGGGATTAGTATTTAAGGTATAGATTTAGGGTTTAGATTAATGTTTATGGTTTATGTTAGTGTTTAAGGTTTAGGGTTTAGGTTGGTGGTTAGGGTTTATGGTTTATGATTTAAAGTTTTATGGTAACATTTAGGGTTTATGATTTAAGGTTTTATGGTAACATTTAGGGATTAGGGTTTAGTGATTAGGGTTTATGGTAGCATTTAGAGTCTATGGTTAGTGTTTAGGGCTTATCATTTATGGTTTAGTGTTTAGCTTTTTAGTGTTTATGGTTTAGGTTATCATTTAGAGTTTAAGGTTTATGTTAGTGCTTAGTGTTTAAGGTTTAGTATTTATGTTAGCATTTAGGGTTTAGGGGTTAATGTTTATTGTTTAGGGTTTATGTTAATTTTCAAGGTTTAACATTTAAAGTTTAGGGTTTATGTTAAGGTTTATTGTTTAGGTTTTATGGTTTATTGTTTATATTAGTATTTAGAGATTATGATTTATGTTGGTGTTTATTGTTTATGGTTTAGTGTTTATTGTTTATGATTTAATGTTTATGCTAGCATTTATGTTTTATGGGTTAGTGTTTAGGGTAAGGGTTTATGTTAGTGTTTGGGGTTTAATATATATGGTTTAACATTTAGGGTTTAAGTTTATGTTAGTGTTTATGTTAGCATTTAGTGTTTATGGTTTAACATTTAGGGTTTAAGGTTTTGTTTTAGGGTTTTGTGTTTATGATATATCATTTAGGGTTTTGTGTTTATGGATCAGTGTTTATGGTCTAGGGTTATGTTAGTGTTTATGGTTTAACATTTAGGGTTTATGGGTTTTAATGTTTAGGGTTTAATATTTATTGGTTAATGTTTGGGGTTTAGAGTTTAGGATTTAATGTTTATGGTTTAACATTTAAGGTTTATGGTTTTTAATGTTTATGGTTTAGGGTTTAGGGTTTAAAGTTTAAGGTTTAAGGTTTAGTTTTTATGTTAGTATTTAGGGTTTAGTTTTTATGTTAGTATTTAGGGTTTATGTTTTAAGGTTTACGGTTTATGTTAGTATTTGTAGAGAGAATGAGAGGAAGGAAAACGACTTACCGAAAATCAATGGGTAAGTCATTTTACACTAAGGGTCTGTTTGTTTCACTGAAAACTGTTTCCGGAAAATAAATTCTGGAAAATGAACTACAGTTGTTGGAAAACTAATTGTAGAAACCATTTTCCGGTGTTTGGATGATGTTGTACAATTCATTTTACACTGTTTGGTAGAGTTTCCTGAAAATTTCATGAACAATCCACAAACAAGCATCGATAATGGTAAAAACAAGTTCCAATCAAAACATGGTTTAATGTTTAGGTTAGTGTTTAGGGTTTAGGGTTTAGGGTTTAGGGTTTAACGTTTAGACCAGTATTTAGTGTTTATGGTAGCATTTAGGGATTAGTATTTAAGGTATATATTTAAGGTTTAGATTAGTGTTTAGGGTTTAGGTTAGTGTTTAAGGTTTAGGGTTTAGGTTGGTGGTTAGGGTTTAGGGTTTAGGATTTAATGTTTTATGATAACATTTAAGGTTTAAGGATTAGGGTTTATGGTAGCATTTAGAGTGTATGGTTAGTGTTTAGGGTTTATCATTTATGGTTCAGGGTTATGTTAGTGTTTATGATTTAGTGTTTAGCTTTTAGCGTTTAGGGTTTAGGTTATTATTTAGAGTTTAAGGTTTATGTTATTGCTTAGTGTTTAAGGTTTAATATTTATGTTAGCATTTATGGTTTAGGGGTTAATGTTTATTGTTTAGGGTTTATGTTAGTTTTTAAGGTTTAACCTTTAAAGTTTAGGGTTTATGTCAAGGTTTAGTGTTTAGGTTAATGTTTAGGTTTTAGGGTTTATTGTTTATATTAATATTTAGGGATTATGGTTTATGTTGGTGTTTATTGTTTATGGTTTAGTGTTTATGTTAGTGTTTATTGTTTATGGTTTAGTTGTTATGTTAGCATTTATGTTTTATGGGTTAGTGTTTAGGGTAAGGGTTTATGTTAGTCTTTGGGGTTTAATATACATGGGTTAACATTTAGGGTTTAAGGTCTATGTTAGTATTTATGTTAGCATTTAGTGTTTATGGTTTAAGATTTTGTTTTAGGGTTTTGTGTTTATGATATATCATTTAGGGTTTTGTGTTTATGGATCAATGTTTATGGTTTATGGTTATGTTAGTGTTTATGGTTTAACATTTAGGGTTTAGGGTTTTAATGTTTAAGGTTTAATATTCATTGGTTAATGTTTGGGGTTTAAGGTTTAGGGTTTATGATTTAATGTTTATGGTTCAAGGTTTAGGGTTAGGGTTTTTTAATGTTTAGGGTTTAATATTTATTTGTTAATGTTTTGAGTTTAGGGTTTAGGGTTTATGATTTAATGTTTATGGTTTAAGGTTTAAGGTTATGGTTTTTAATGTTTAGGGTTTAATATTTATTTGTTAATGTTTGGAGTTTAGGGTTTAGGATTTAATGTTCATGGTTTAAGGTTTAAGGTTAAGGTTTTTAATGTTTATGGTTTAGGGTTTATGGTTTAAAGTTTAGGGTTTAGAGTTTAGTTTTTATGTTAGTATTTAGGGTTTAGTTTTTATGTTAGTATTTAGGGTTTAGGTTTTAAGGTTTATGGTTTATGTTAGTATTTGTAGAGAGAATGGGAGGAAGGAAAACGACTTACCGAAAATCAATGGGTAAGTCATTTTACACTAAAACAAGGTCTGTTTTCCATTGACTGTAGTTGATTTTCTGTTGACTTTTTCATTTTCCATGAACCAAACAGTGGAAAGTTATGAAAACATTTTCAGGAAAACCAATTACAGGGAAACAAACAGACCCTAAAACAAGGTCTGTTTTCCATTGACTGTAATTGGTTTTCCGTTGACTTTTTCATTTTCCATGAACCAAACAGCGGAAAGTTATAAAAACGTTTTCAGGAAAACCAATTACAGGGAAACAAACAGACCCTACAAACTAATCAAACAAACAAGAATAACACGACGCACTTTGTTCTAATCCATGGTATATGTCATGGAGCTTGGTGTTGGTACAAGGTCGTCCCGTTGCTCAAATCAGCCGGTCACGCCGTTGGATCTCGGTGCCTGTGGCATCAACCCGAGGCAGATCACCGAGCTCGATTCTGTATCGGATTACGTGCAGCCATTGATGGAATTCATGGCTTCTTTGCCTCAAGAGGAGAAGGTGATACTAGTGGGTCATAGTTTTGGTGGGATTAGCATTTCTTTAGCCATGGAAAGCTTTCCTACCAAAGTACGCCCAACTACCATTCTCCTATTGCAACTGCAGTAGCTGAGGTACAAATTTTGATCATTATCTTGTATATATTTTTATGGTGTTCGTGTTCGTAAATTTCGTATCATGTTTTTAATTATTTTCTCGTTTTAATTTTAATTTCGATCGAATGTTAGAGGAATTTAGTGCCTGAAAAGGGTATCGGCGGAGCCGATCATGGATTTCGAGCACACCTTTGACGATGGGGTTGAAAATCCACCAACTCATGCCTTCTTTGGACCAAAATTCATGGAGGCAAAGGTTTATCATCTCTCACCAAAAGAGGTCAGTACTTTGTATGTTCAAAGTTTTCACTAACCTCAAACATTACGTGTTTCTTCTAAAAATTACAAACACGTCACTCAATTAACGTATCATTACAAACATATTTACAAACAAGTCATTTTTCTTTCGTATAATAGCATTTTTAATCCTAAAATGTATGCATTCTACTAATTTTTCTAATTTGCAACAATCCAATAAATTTAATCATCATTATTTAAAAACTCCATTAATTTAGTCTTTTATGTGATATTGTTTAAGCAAGTGAGTCCACCATATCAAAATAGTAGTTTAATAATTGCATTCTGGCATAAAACAACAATAAATTATTGTTAACTTGTTATTATATTAGAAAGTAACAAGGAAGTAATACAATATTTAGGGTAAACTACATAAATGACCACCATAGTATTGGAAAGTCGCGATTTGACCACCTTACTTTTTTCGAAGCAATTAAACCATCATACTATTAAATTGGGTGCAATTTGACTACCAGTCGTTAGAGGTTAACGGTAGGGTGACGTGACAGTTAAAAAATAAGGGTATAATTACACATTTGGTCCTTACTATTTACACATTCTTTCAATTTAGTCTTAATTTTAATTTAATAAAATAAATAAATTATTTAATTAGGTGGTGACACGTGTCAACACCAAATTGAAGGAATTTAATTATTTATATTTGACCTATTTAGAGGAGAAAAACAAAATCCCCAAACCTACACTAGGCAAGAGTCAAACCTGGGTGAAGCATGGATAAAGGCATCGACTTAACCATTGCACCAAACACATGTTTGTGCTATAAATCACCAATTATAGTATATATCTTATTGTTTCTTACATTGATTTTTTTAATTTCATATATAATCATCGAATTATTTTTTTAATTTAACTAGAAATCACAATTAAATTTTTATATATGTTAAGTTATATTTAAAAATAAAATTTTAAATTATAATAAAAATTTATTTAACGAATCCAAAATCTTAATTAAATTATATATACATATAATAATTTCACATATATAATCATCAAATTAATAATTTTAAATTATTATATATTTTTCTACATTTATTTTTTAGATAAATAGAAATATAACACTAATCACAAGATAAATTAATTTAAATCATGTTTGTGAGTTTATATTCGCTAAATGAATTTTCAATATAATATAAATCATAATTCGTGAGTTTGGATTCTCTAAATAAATTTTTATTATAATTATAATTTTATTTTTTAAATATAACTTAACATATATAAAAATTTAATTGAGATTTTTAATTAAATTAAAAAATAATTCGATGATTATATATGAAATTAAGAAAATAATGTAAGAAACAATAAGACATATACTACAATTGGTGATCTATAGCATAAACATGTGCTTGGTGTAGTGGTTAAGTCGTTGACTTTATCTATGCTTCACCTAGGTTCGATTCTTGCCCAACCTAAGTTTAGGTATTTTATTTTCCCCTCCAATCAGGTGGTGACACGTGTCACCACCTAATTAAATAATTAATTTATTTTATTAGTTTAAAATTAGGACTAAATTGAAAGAATGTGTAAATAGTAAGGACCAAATGTGTAATTATACCCTTAATTTTTTAACTGGCACGTCACGGTGGTCACATTGTATCCAATTTAATAGTATGGTGGTTTAACTGCTTCGAAAAAAAATAATGTGGTCAAATCGCGATTTTTCTAATAGTATGATGAACATTTATGTAGTTTACCCTAATATTTATGGGATAAGAACAAATAATTTTGGAGTAGAATAAAGATTAAAATGATAAAAATTTAAATATTAAGGGTTAATTTTATTAAATTGTTTCGAATTAGGATCAAATTAATAGATTGTATAAGTTTTGAGACTAAAAATGTAACTAAAGTAAAAAAAAACAATAATAGTTTAATGATGAATGGCGTTGTTTATTTTATTTTTTATACGGTCAAACACTACATGCGGAGGATATCAAGTCAAATTATATCCACACCATACAACTATGGCCAAAGAAAATAAAGCTTTCTTATCCAATAATCCCATGTAAGAACAAGAATAGTGAACTATGGCACACTTTGTTCTAATTCATGGTCTGTGCCTAGGAGCTTGGTGCTGGTACAAGGTTGTCTCGCTGCTACAATCAGCCGGTCACCGTGCCACTCCATTGGACCTCGGGGCCAGTGGAATCAACCCGAAGCAGATCACCGAGCTAGATTCCGTGTCGGATTATGCGCTGCCATTGACGGAATTCATGGCCTCTTTGCCTGACTACGAGAAGGTGATATTAGTGGGACATAGTTATGGTGGGGTTATCATTTCATTAGCCATGGAAAACTTCCCTACTAAAGTATCGGCTGCTGTTTATCTTTCAGCCTTGATGCCCAACCATCATTCTCCTATTGCAACTGCACTGGCCGAGGTACAAATATGACACTATCATGTGTGTTTTTTATCGAGTTTCGAATCGTGTTCGGATTTAAACTTTCGGTTGAATGGTATGTGGAAATTAGTTCTTCAAGAGGAATGAGGCGGAGCCGAAAATGGATTCACAGGTATGGTTTGATGATGGCCCCGAAAATCCACCAACTCGTACCTTGCTTGGACCAAAATACATAGCTGCAAAGGCTTATCATCTCTCACCAAAAGAGGTCAGTATTACTTAATTGATTCGATTCGATTCGATTTTCGGTTTATAAGTTGAAAATGCCAAGATCGTTTGTGAGTTCTGATGCTCTGATGTTTTTGTTGTTGGAATTTATAGGACATAGAATTGGCCACAATGTTGCTGAGACCAGCAAAGCTTTTCATGAAAGATTTGTCCAGTGAATCTCTGCTAACAAAAGAGAAATTCGGCTCGATCGATCGGGTTTATATCGTTTGCAAAGACGATTTGCCGATAAACGAAAGCTTGCAGAAATGGTACATCGAAAATAGCAAAGCAGTCGATGTGAAGTTCATAGATGGAGCTGATCATATGGCCATGTTTTCCAAGCCCCAGGAGGTTTGCAAATGTCTCCAAGAAGTTGCTGAGAAATATATCAAAAAGGAGATGTTCAACTCGGGTTCAATCTGACTAGATATTATATATTATGTACAGGATCAAATCCCAACATGTATGGTATTAATTGGTTACATTTTAAACAACTTTCTCGACTCGAACTTAAAAACTGATACACTAATTACAAAAAATATATATATTCAAGTATCATTTTATAACTCAAACTTTATATGAATTTTTTTAGATCGAGTTTATAAATCTCTAATTCGAGTCAAGTTTTTTCACGTTAAATCAAGTAGAAAACTTTGACATTTTCTAGTTGAGTCGAGTTTTACCCACCCTAAATTTGGATGGAAATCGTCTACTCCTAACTATGCCCCAATTGGTGCCTCTATTTTAAAATAGTCGGTTTAGGGTTTAGGGTTTGAGGTTTAAAGTTAAGGCTTAAGGTTAGGGTGTAGGGAATTAGGGGTATGGTGTATTTTTTAGGACTTAGAGTTTAAGATATGGAAATAGGGTTAGGGCTTAGAATTTAATTTTTAGGTATTTTTAGTAAGGAACATATATGAAGACATGGTTAGAGGCAGAAGATTTTTACTCCCTAAATTTATAATTAACTACACCATATATACCCAAAATCATTGATATAACATATGCGCATGTGTATAGTTAGGTGGGCTTGTGCTCACCTTCAGTTTTTTAAAGTTCACATATTTTATTTCAATTTTTTTTTAAAATTTTTATAAATTAATCTTTAAATTTTTTTAAAAAAAATTATGATTTGTGTCCATTCTAAAATTTTAAGATTTTTCGTTAACTCACCCTCAAAAATATTTTTGTATATGTCACTGAAATGTGTAATATAATTAACTTTTAATTCTATTATCATAATCCACCTACTACTAGACCTGGCAAACTTGACCCGAGACTCGAAATCTGAACCGAATTACTCGAATCAAGATCTGATTTTGACCGGAACATGATGATTCGAAGTTGACCCGAAACTTAAAAAAAACTGAACCGAACCGAAACTGACCCGAAATTTTTTGTTGAACCGAAATGGACCCAAACTGATTTGACCCGAACCGAAAGCTGAACCGAATGTCGACCCGTTTTAACCCAAAAATTAAGGTAAAATAAATTAATAATTTATTTTTAATATTATCTATTTTTAACAATATAATAAATAATAAAATGAAGTATGTTTTATTATCTTTTTATATTATACCATGGAAGAGATCATTGCTCTTGACAAAGTTGTGGTATAATAACATTTTATGTCATTTTGGCTAAAAATTAAAATGAACAAAAATATTATTATATTAAATTAATATACTAAATTACAAAGATTAGTTAATTTCGATTAAAAGTAAATTTTTAGAGACTAAATATCACTACGTGGAAGGGATTTCTATATCCGAAGTCTAAACTATGGGCATACTTGTGACTAAATTAAATTAAACTAAAACTTAAAGTTAAATATTAGTACTAAAATGTAACATTTTAAATGCAACATGACCTAAAAAGTAATTAATCCCTAGTTTAAAAATTTGGTGGCTTGTTTCCCTCCAAAATTTTGTATTTTCCCTCTCTATTTTTACTAATTGTCTTTTTTTTCAATCTAGCTTAAAAAATTGGTGGCTTATTCCCCTCCAAAATTTTGTATTTTCCCTCTCTATTTTTACCAATTGTTTTTTTCTCTTTTTTTTAATCTAGCTTAAAAAATTGGTGGCTTATTTCCCTCCAAAATTTTGTCTTTTTCCTCCCTATTTTACCAATTTTCTTTCTCTTTTTCTTAATTTAATTGAGATTAATTTAATTGAAATTTCACATTTAGTTTTAGAATTATTTTAATTATGTCCGTGATTTATGCTTCTAGATTTTAGTTAGCTCAATAAGAACCTAAGTTTAATAAATTAATTTATTTCAGACATTATTATTATTATTATTATTATTATTATTATCTTTGATTTAAATATTTAATCAAATTTAAATGCATAGATTAACAAGTTGAATTAGAATTAGTCTCATACACCAATAACTCTAAATTAAACCATAAATATTAAACCTCAAATCCTAAACCCAACTCAAACCGAATTGACTCTAAAATTCAAATGTTAACTAGACCCGAAATCGACCCGAACCGAAAGCGACCTGAACAACCCGATTTTGACCCAAACCGAAAGCAACCGATCCGATATTGACCCGACCCGAAAACAACTGATCCGATTTTGACCCGATCCAATACCCGAACCGAATCCGACTCATCACAAACTCGAATTAGACCGAACCCGAACCGAACTGACCTGAACTGAATCTAAACCGATTTTAGATAGACCCGAAATAACCCAAACCGAAACGACCAAAACCGAACCCGAACCGCTACCTACTACTACATTATTCCTTTATCATGGCTATGATTGCGAATCAAAGCAAACAACGTTTAATGAAAAATAATTTGTTTGTAAAAATTATTATCTCATATCCAAGAAAGAGAAATATTTTTCCTACAAGTGTCTTAATTTTAGGGTATAGGGTTTTAGTTTAGAGTTTAAGGGTTTTAGCATAAGAGTTTATTCAATTCATTGTTAAAACTTAGGGTTTGTGTTTAAAATTTAGAATTTAGAAGTAGAGTTTAGGTTTTAGGGCAATATAGTTAGGGATTTAGGTTTTGACCTATAAACTTTAAATTTGAATCCTAAACTCAGCCTCTAAATTCAAAACGGTTACATTTAATCCTAAACCTTAAATGAAGTCCATAAACCCTAAAACTAATGTACTTGTGTAAATAAAATTTTTATAACTGATTGTGCATGGAATAATTACCCTATAAAAAATAAGGTTTTAAAAGTAAAGAGCTTGTGAAGATTATCGAGATTTTTTTTAATAATTGGGTACTTATTTCATCAAAAATATTTCCAAAAAAAATTCGCTAGGGTTTTTTCAACTCCTGCCTATAAGACCAACCCTACAGTTAGATCGGTTGGTTGAATATGCATTGAATCTCTTACATAACAAACCAGTTAGATTCTTTCAACTTGAAAAACCAGACTCTGGGTTTTGTGTCTTTGATCCTTACACAAACCCCATCTTTTGTCTTCCACGGTCGGCTCCAATGGCTAGAGAGGCAACGCCCGGAGACATGCCGGGTTTTTTCAAGGTTCTGGTCGGCGACTTCTCTAAGCGACTGGTATATTATTACATATCTCCAAAATTTCAACCGGACTTGTCTGCCAATTGTAATTGTTCTTTTATATACAACAACATTGTTATGGAATCTGAAAAACAAAACTTGATTTCTTTGGTTTCTTCAGCCCTAAGTTATCTGGACTCCAGAGCGTATGTGTCTGATATGAATATGTTGTGATAAAATTTGAAGTTTGTTACATATATATGAAGCATGATGATTAGTTTGAATTAGTCCGGTTCGATTCGATTCGATTAATATTGAATGTTTCTTTTGATGTAGCGAATTCCACCTGCATTTGCCAAGTTCTTTCATCGAACACCATTGCCTCATGAGGTCAAGCTACAAAACTCTGAAGAACAATGTTGGCAAGTTAATGTGGTTAAAATCAACAACAAATTGTTCTTTAACAAGGGTTGGAAGTCTTTTGTAAAAGACAATCTTTTAGAGATTGGGGACTTTGTGTTCTTTAGTTATGTTCGAAGATCATTGTTCGTGATCACCGTCTTCGAGAGCAATGGATGTGTAAAACATGTCACAGGGAAGAAGAAACAAAGTGAAGCAACCGCGAAAAATGCACGCGGAAACGTATCGGATAAGAAAAGGCCTGTGGTGATTAAGATTGAAGACACTGATGATGAAGATAATGACATCTCGGTTGAAATTCTGGAAAATGTTACTAAGGTGGGAGAGAAGAGGAAAAGAACAGAATTCAAACAATCAGGTCCTGCCGTGTCCGATTCGCCAAAATCGAGAGGTTCGAATTCGAAACTTGTTTTTCCTTTGATTGTATACTTTGTATTATCATATGACATATATGTTTTTTTTTTCTGCAGAAGGTAGTGGAAATAAGAATGTCCAGGCACTGAAAGGCAAAGAAAAATCTTTAGTTATTGAAAGAGCTAAAAGTGCATTCAAATCTGACAACCCTTTTTTCATGGTCACAATTCAGCCATCCTACATTGGTGTTGGACACAATGTGGTAAGCATCCCGAATCCTATGTTGCTCGAACACATACTCGTAGCCGACATTTACATCCGAGTTGCAGTATTACAAACATTTGATTGTTTAATCTGTGCAGAACATACCATTGGATTTTGTTCTAACACACTTCAACCAGAAGTGCAAGAATGTTATCCTTGAGGTTCCACCAGGTGACAAAACATGGCATGTCAAGTACTATGTCAATGTCTCGGCAAAAAGACATGTACAGGCAAAACTTCATAGTGGGTGGCTAGATTTTGCAAATGAGAACCATTTGGCAGTGGGTGATGTTTGTGTTTTTGAGCTGATTAACACAGCTCAAAACATTCTAAGAGTCTGTATATTTAGGCTTAATACGTAGTAGATGAAGAATTCCCGAGTTCGAGTGTCGAATATCATACGTCCGGTACGTAGGTTAAAGGATTATAATGTTTGTTCTAATTGCACTAAGAACGGAACCTATAAGTTAGTCTTTATAGTATGTAGGTTAACTATGAACACTCCGGTATGTCATGATTGTCCATTTTTCTGATATAAACTTCATACAGTCATCAAGCTGAACAGGAATTGGGTTATGAACAAGCAATGTGGGTTTGTTTTTTTAGTTTAGTCTGTTTGTTTTCCGAGAAAATGATTGAAAGTGACAGGCCTTTGTATTGAGATTTATGAAGCCCCCAGTTTTGGTAAGAAACTGGTGAATTTGCCCATTGTTTTTCCTGTTTAGCAATTATCATTTCTGGTCGTATACTGCACCATCAAGGAAAGCTTCAAATAAATGACTTTAGATGGTATAAAATAATTGTTTTTTGATGGCTGCATTTCTTCGGGTGAATTTAAGAGTGCGGCAAGTTACAGTACGATTACGATATGGTAATAACCAAAATTATTATAAAATAAAACTTAAAATGTAGTGTAAAAAAATATAACATTTTAGGTTGGTGAGCAATATTTTAAGCTATGTTTGTAACTTTTTTAGTTGATACCCTATCATAACTATACCATAAACTCTGCCCATTTTTCCATAACGTTGTCGAAAGGTAATCTTCTCCAAGTATCGTCCAATAAACTTTGCCCTTTATTCAGCAGCACTGACTGAGTTTTATTTTGGGTCGATTTTCTTTCTCATCGTTCAATTTTCTTCTCACTTTTATTATGATCAATAAAATTTAAAAAAATAATAATTTGAATACTCAACTTTTAAATTACATCCATTTTAGTCATATACCGTTAAATAATTAACAGTATTATGACATAACAACTTACATACAGATGTCATTGTTTTGAATTCTTACAAAAAAACCCAAATCTAAACAAAAAGACATTGTTTGAGATCCTATAAAATCTATTTATTTCTTTTAACCTCATAATTATTTTTTCTTCTTCTTTTTCCTCCTCCTTTTCGGCTTGAACTAACATATATTTCGATTACTGCGTTGTCATTATTTCGAACATTGTTGTCGGAGGCCAATGAATTCTAAAATTTTTAATCAAATTCATCTCACTCTTTTAACGTGAATATGATATCTATTTAACCAAAAAAAAAAAAAAAACAGTCTAAATTTTATAAATCTACGATATGACAATTTCAAATGTGGAACTGCGACATCACTTTTAAGTTTTAACCAACAATACAGTCGTTCAACTCATTTTATCTACAAATTTTTTCGGTTTAGTTTTTCATATAAACTCAACAAAAAAACTCAAAAATTTTGGGATAAAAAATAACCATTTTTTTTGTTGAATGTTCGACGGAAATGGTGATCGATGCGATGAAGTCACCATATTATTAGAGAGATTAACGGTCGAGTGATTAAAACAAGAGAAGAACAAAACAATTAATGATAAAATTAAAATTTATACTTCAACTACGAAAATAAAATTAAGCAAAAAAATCAGTGATGGAGAAAAGTAATTTACGGTTTTACTTTTCAGAATTTAGTTGAAACAATAATGATAGTTTTGTAGGATTAAATTAGATAAAATTAGTTGAGATCCAATAACTAATTTAGTGGCTAAAAATAGTCACATTATTCATATAATTTTAAATTCTGTATGCAAATATAATATCTTTTTAATATAAAAAAATTAGATAAAATTCGCTCCTTCAATAAAAATTAAACGGGATTTTCAATTCATGCTTATCTTCAAAATTAATTATTCATATTCTATTTTTAAGTTCTAAGTCATATTATTATTATTATTATTATTTAGGTGGATGTGTAATTTGTATTGCAACTCAAAAAATTTATACAAAGTGTAAAAAATTAATCTAATCTATACATCAAGATTTCATGTCTGGCAAATGGTATTGCTAAGCCTTTCTGCATTGTTCACTGTTCTCCCCTGAAGTTTTAGTCACACAATCTACATGATATGTTACACCAACTCTAAAATAGTGCATCTACACCCTTGAAGTTGTTTTTGATTGCGCTCCTGCCAAATAACATAGATGTAGGCGCTCCAAACCAACTTAAATGACTATATGCTGAAATTAACTCTTCACTCCAACTGAATCAAGCATTTTTGTAAGATATTCTTTCAAACCTTTCGCGAAAAATCACACTGGAAGAAAATATAGTCTTTCGTCTCCATGTCACAGAGACACATGTTGCAAGTGTTATCAGTAACTATGTCGTACGCAAGAAGTGTGCCCTTTGCGGGCAATCTGTTCAAAGTTGCCATCCAAGCAATGACAGAGTTCCTGTGAATATGGCCAGGATGCCAAATCAGTTTTTGTCAAGGGACCTTGTCTCCTTCCTTCTGATATCTTACCAAATCAGAACTATGAACCTTGAATAACTCCAGTTATGTCTCTTAGCTGCAACAGACTCTTCCATGTCTAACTACTATGTTGTTTAATAGTCATATGCCAAAAAAAGCCATCCTTAATCACATATGCGAATATTCAAGCTACCCATATGAAACCATCATTAAGCAAAAAATTTCGTATTAGGTAGATGAGGCAGGCTTGATTTCATCTCTTCAAGTCTTTAATGCCAAGCTCCCTCAGATTTAGGACTACAAATGAAGGACCAACTCACTCTAGCTCATTTAGCTGGCTAATCCTCGCCCTTTCAAAAGAATTGAAAGCATATTTGGTCAATTCGCTTGAGAACTGCATTAGGCAGAGCAAGCTGCTTGCTCCAATAGTTTTGAATGTTATGGACAATGGATTGGATGAGTTACAGCCTACCAGCGTAGGAAAAATGCTTAGCTTTCCAGCTTTGTAGCTTCTTAGCGATCTTCTCTAACAAAGGTGCACAGTCCTTCACGCTTAACCTCTTGGTAATCAAAGGAATTTTAAGACTCCTTTTTGAATACCGATAGCTGCCTAAATTTTCTATATAGTGACATTATTCATGTGTAAATTTTCTGACTTGGATTATCGAAAAGGAAACTGAGATGAACAAGTTCACGGGTCTGAAAATTAAAAGATGGTGCCCAGTTTTGAGTCATCTGCTTTTCGCTGATGATTGTCTGTTGTTTTCAGAAGCAAACGAAAGAAATTGTGCAACTGCTCTCCGAATACTCCATGTAACACCCCCTTCCCGGCTTGGTAGAGAACCAGGTCGGAGAGCGTTACCGAAAACAAAACGAAAATCAGAGACATAAATCTTAAACCTTTTTAACCAATATTTTAGTGTCAAATATGTAAATTTTATTACTAACTAAAAAGTCATTATAGCTTTAAAACCTTATACAACACATAGGCAACATATACACTATAATAAGGCCACAAGACTAGTATAATTACTTTAACTACTTTGCCACCATACTAGGAGTTCATAAGGACAAAACACATCACTCGTTACTTGTAGTGACTTGTCGATCCTTTGACTGCTCCGATCTCGAACCGAACACTTTGTTAGCATGAAATGTTATGCAAATGAATGCATTAGACTTACATAGTCCAAGTGAGGTAGCCAATAACAATGAATGAATATGTTACGCAATGCAGCATACTTCAATGACATATTTAATGGCACATTTCACATAAGCAATCTATATACATATTATAAATGAAAGGCATGTTATCCAATCATAACAAAAACAATATCAGTAATCAATATTTTCTCTTGGACCAATACAACAGTATTTGAATACGTGAATTCCACCACATCACCAACAATAATGGTCGTGTCATTATCCCTTCGCCGCACTAATTGACCAATACACAACATATCCCTCCTCCGCACCAATGGCCGAATCTCAATACCCGTATCAATGAGCTCATGAATTCTATGGTATACCAATTGTATCCAATACTCTTGAATCCAAGGTTCAATACTCAATAGTTCAACAACGATATTTCAATAGCAATATTTACACATCAATATCAATAATAGTAATTCAATAGCGGTAGACATATATCAAAGTTTCACTAGCTATATTTAATGCTTGATATGCAATACTTAATCAAACTTACCAAGTAAAGCTTTCAATATGATTTTTATGCAATGACCTTCAATAAAATGGTTAACAAATCAATAAATAATGATTCGAGATGGCACCTAGCCAACTCTCGAGACTCCGACTACACTCACTTCGATATTCAGGTTCCTGTATAACATCACATTTTCCCTTGGTGGACGGTCGTTCTTTCTCGACTTCTTGAACCCGACATCGGCAGAGATTTGATATTAGTATATCGAAAATATCGGACAACTTATTTGAACACTGGACCGTAGATACTTCTCACCTAATTTTTCTCTTTATTTTCTTGAATCACCGTGCATTTCCCATGGGGTTATCTCCCTATTTATAGCAATAACCGGCCAACCCTTGGTTAACCCACACGTTCCACGTATGTGGGAGCCGCGACATGCTTTAGAGGTTAAAACCCTTAGGCACATCCACATAATGGACCAAATTTTGCCACAATTTGTGGCTTTATGCCGGGTGTCCCCCTATGTGGGAGTTCACGGCTAAATTCCTTCATTTTGAAGGAATTTGGTCGTGGATCCCACAACACTATTACCCTTTTTTAATAATAATAATAATAAACCATAAATTAACTCGAATAATCTAAATAAGATCGAATAAATTATGCAATCGATATAAAATACTCGGACATCGAAACCTAATTCCGACTAGACCGATTTTTGGGATGTGACAACTCTATCCCCCTTTAAAGAAAATCCGTCCTCAAATTTTCTCTGACAAGAATACGCTCATCTATACGAGCCTGACTGAATTTAGACATCTAAACATAAAGAGATCAGATTAATCTGCAAGTCACAATACACAACAGAATAACTCCTAGGTGGCAAAGTAATATAACATACAATACAAACATACTTAAGTTTAGTCCAGAACCGACAAAATTCTAGCTCTGATACCACAAATGTAACACCCCATTCCCGGCCTAGTAGAGAACCGGGTCGGAGAGCGTTACCGAAAACAAAACAAAAATCAGAGACATAAATCTTAAACCTTTTTTAACCAATATTTTAGTGCCAAATATGTAAATTTTATTACTAACTAAAAAGTCAATATAGCTTTAAAACTTTATACAAAACATAGGCAACATATACACTATAATAGGGCCACAAGACTAGTATAATTACTTTAACTACTTTGCCACCATACTAGGAGTTCCTAAGGACAAAACACATTACTCTTTACTTGTAGTGACTTGCTGATCCTTTGACTGCTCCGATCTCGGACCGAACACTTTGTTAGCCTGAAATGTTATGCAAATAAATGCATTAGACTTACATAGTCTAAGTGAGGTAGCCAATAGCAATTAATGAACATGTTATGCAATGCAACATACTTTAATGACATATTTAATGAGACATTTCACATAAGCAATCTATATACATATTATAAATGAAAGGCATGTTATCCAATCATAACAAAAACAATATCAGTAATCAATATTTTTTCTTGGACCGATTCAACAGTATTTGGATACGCGAATTCCACCACATCACCAACAAAAATGGTCGTGTCATAATCCCTCCGCCGCACCAATTGACCAATACATAACACATCCCACCTCCGCACCAATGGCCGAAGCCCAATACCTGTATCAATGAGCTCATGAATTCTATGGTATACCAATTGTATCCAATACTCTTGAATCCAAGGTTCAATACTCAATAGTTCAACAACGATATTTCAATAGCAATATTTACACATCAATATCAATAACAGTAATTCAATAACGGTAGGCATATATCAAAGTTTCACTAGCTATATTTAATGCTTGATATGCAATACTTAATCAAACTTACCAAGTAAAGCTTTCAATATGATTTTTATGCAATGACCTTCAATAAAATGGTTAACAAATCAATAAACAATGATTCGAGATGGCACCTAGCCAACTCTCGAGACTCCGACTACACTCACCTCGATATTAGAGTTCTTGTATAACATCACATTTTCCCTTGGTGGACGGTCGTTCTTTCTCGACTTCTTGAACCTGACATCGGCAGAGATTTGATATTAGTATATCGAAAATATCGGACCACCTATTTAAACACTAGACCGTAGATACTTCTCACCTAATTTTTCTCTTTATTTTCTTGAATCACCGTGCATTTCCCATGGGGTTATCTCCCTATTTATAGCAATAACCGGCCAACCCTTGGTTAACCCACACGTTCCACGTATGTCGGAACCGTAGCATGCTTTAAAGGTTAGAACCCTTAGGCACATCCACGTAATGGACCAAATTTTGCCACAATTTGTGGCTTTATACCGGGTGTCCCCTTATGTGGGAGTTCACGGCTAAATTCCTTCATTTTGAAGGAATTTGGTCGTGGATCCCACAACACTATTACCCTTTTTAATAATAATAATAATAATAATAATAATAATAATAATAATAATAATAATAAACCATAAATTAACTCGAATAATCTAAATAAGATCGAATAAATTATGCAATCGATATAAAATACTCGGTCATCGAAACCTAATTCTGACTATACCAGTTTTTGGGATGTGACACTCCATCTGTTCCAAACTCCTACAGGACAGTCGATCAATTTCCAGAAATCCTCCGCTTATTTCTCTCCAAATGTCAGCATTAATCTCAAAGTCCATATGTCTAATGTCCTGAGCTTCAAACCTATGGAGGAAGACGCTAGATACCTTGGTCTTTTGTCTTTCCGGGGAGAAGTAAGAAAGAAGCTTTGGGATTCATCAAGGAGCGAGTTCAGAACATACTAAAGGGCTGGAAAACCAAGTTCCTGAACTTGGTCGGTAAGGAAGTCCTCGTAAAGGATGTGGCACATGCCATTCCCACATATGTCATGCAATGTTTTCTTCTCCCTGTAACTTTCTGTGATGAGCTCAGCTCAATGGTGGCAAACTTCTGGTGGAATAATTGCACAGACAAGGATAGAAGTATCCATTGAATGAACTGGAAGGATCTTTGTTGACCAAATGACCAAGGAGGTATGGGTTTTCGGAACCTTAGAATCTTTAACAAAGCTCTCATTACAAAAGTTGCTTGGAAAGTGATAAAGAATACGGACTCTCTTCTAGCTCAGACTCTTCGAAGAATCTATTATCCTAACGGAAATATTTTCAATGCTCCCAAGTGCACTAATCCCTCTTGGCTTGGGCAAGAATTAGGGGAGGCGCTAAGATCATTAAAGAATGAGCCCTGTGGAGAGTTGGGAACGACAGGTTTATCTCGACTTGGAAAGATAACTGAGTCCCAAAACTACCTAAGTTATTGATTTCCACTCCAACGTCGCAGAACTCCTCATCCCCAACTGTTAGCTGTCTCATGAATCCAAATTATCGTTTGTGGAATGAATCAAAGATTAAATATCTGTTTGATCCAGATGAAGCCAAGGCAATTCTTTCTATCCCTATCGGATAACCTTAGGTTAAAGACTCTTTCATCTAGAATGGAACAAGGAATGGGGAGTATTCAGCCAAATCAGGATACAGGTTCATAGAGGCTTCCTCTGAAGTTCGTTGCAATCCTTCTTCTAGTGAGGACCCGAGTAAAAAAAAAGAGTTTTGGAAATCTATATGGAGTTTAGGGGTTCCGTCCAAAGTCTAGTCTTTCCTGTGGAAGTTATGCCATAATATTGTTCCAACAAAGGGTATTCTGGCATCTCAATTTCATGGTAATTTTCAGGATTCTGACTGTTGTCCTCGGTGTAAAATAAACAAGTTCCTCCAACTAGGGAACTTTGACGATGGTTGTGCTCTTATCGCTCACCTCCTATGGTCCCTATGAAAGTCACAAAATGCTTTGGTCTTTGAGAGTAAGAAGGACCTTCCCTGGGATGTTTGGATGCGGGCGGAACAAGCCTTCATAGAATACCAACATAATTCCTTTACCTGTCATCCAATGAAGCCTCATCTCTGTCCGGAACCGAGGCAATGGACACCCCCTCTCCGGGCTCAATCAAGATCAATTGTGATGCTGCTTTCGATTCTTGTAACCCCCTCGTCCCGGTCCGGACGCTTGACCGGTTCGAGTAGGCCACACAGGGAAAACCGAAGCGAAACCCGTTAAGGTTCCTCCTCGGTTAACGACCCAGAATATTTCTTTTTAATTTAATCGTTTCTAAAGGCTCATTCGTATCCTATGTGATCATAACAGCCGGAAGCCAAGCATTCATAAAACAATAACTCGAACAACCTATACAAAACAGTCTATTTTTATGTGATTAAACATGTCGTTTCGAAACACCCTCAATGTGTATCGAAACGCCTTGACCTGGTCAACAGTTCTAGCCTACTCGAGGAGGCCGTATCGAAACGGAGGTCAACCGTTCCGAAACACCCTCCCAGGTCAACTTCTCGTGGTCAACGAGATTTTGACCGTTTTGAAACTCCATAGACCCGTTTTGGAACACCTTCATCTCGCCAATTTCTCAAAATTCCAGTAGCGAAAGTGTACCGAAACGGCCCTCCCTCGTTTTGAAACACCCAGCCAAAAACAAAGGCACCGTATCGAAACAGGGTAGCCCGTTTCGAAACGCCCCCTGTCTGCAGACTGGTTTTAGCTGGTTTAAGGCACAAGGGTGCCCCTAAATCCCACCAAAACCTCCAACAACACACTAACAACAATCCTAAGGCAAACCAACATACAAGCATGCTTGAACATCATTATAACAAGGCTAAACACTAAGGCACAACACCACAAAGCCATACATCCATACATATCATTAAAGGTGTTAAGCTTCAACATAGCCAACACTTAGACAATCCTAGGTAGCAAAATACTAGCATGGTTTCAAGTATGGCATACATCCCAAAAGCCAATTAACAAGCACAAACGAGGAGTCTAACATGCTCCTAAACAACATCAACAACAACATAATTCAAAAGTATCATAACACGATTACATGTCACATTGCTTGACCATTACATCATAATTAAAATGTCCATACTTGGTAGCTAAACAAGCACCACGAAGCACACTTGGAGGCCCCCTTCTTGCTCCTAGCAACCCACGAACTAAGGATCTGCATTGTCGAACAAGGAGAGAGCGTAAGCAATACGCTTAGTGAGGGTAAGCTCTTTAAAAAAAAAACCTCGACAATGCAGGGTCCAAGCACGATCTTAGCCAAGGTAAATACATAATTACCAAGGATCCTCAAGAGCCAAAAGTTAAAGATGCATGAACAATATTCAATTATATGCCATGCTCAACAAGCTCCATTTCACAACATATGTAAACATATATAAGCATCCAAGTAGAAATCACATTCTACAATACATTGATACACATATCAATCAATATTGACACCTAGCTATGACCCGAATACTTGGATAAACACGTTGGAACTCACATCCAACAACCACTTTACCTCACGGTGGGATTACACTCATCACCGGTCTCGCGGAGGAGATTCCACTCATCCTCACGCCCCGTCGATGGGATTCCACTCATCATCGACTAATATAAACACAATTTCCGGGCGTACCCGTACTCCTCCTTGTTGACTCAACGCCACCAAGGTCACGCGCGAATTTAGACTCATGTGTGCACACTAACATCCTAATGATCGATCATTTGTACTCAAGCATACTAGTGCCAACATTTAACTCATTCCACATTATTCATTTCAATCAATTCCGTAGCCCTGAGCAATGTTCAGTGCCTGTGCCGCCTGATGCAGACAATCTTTTCTAAAGTGGTCCCTCGAACCACAGTTCCAACAAGCATGAAAGTTACCCCAACACTCACCAGTGCGTTGTTTCCCACAACAGGTGCACTCGGGCAAACGCCCTTCTCTTCTAAAGCCCTGATGGCCCCTACCATGATGGCCACTGCTACGTCTATGGTCAAACTGATGTTCGCCACCTCTATGCTTCTTGGCATCTCTACTGTCAAAGTGGTTATGCCTCTTACCAGAACTAGATCCACCAGATCGTTTGGCTGAACCCAAACTGTGCTCTAAGTCCTTGGCCCTCGCGACCAATACATCAAAGTCTGAGTAGTCAGAAGCTAACGTGTACCTCTTGACCTCTTCGCTCAACCCATAGCGGAAACGGTTACAGCGTTCCACTTCAGTAGGAACCAACTCTGGAGCGTACTGACTCAAGCGAACGAAACGGATCTCATAGTCAGTCACATAAGCATCTCCCTGAGTAAGGACCATAAACTCCCGCTTCTTCTCATCTAAATACCTCAGTCTGAAGTACTTCTTTCTGAAAGCAGACTCAAAGAAATCCCAATCAATCTCTGCCTCTGGAACTCCAGTAGTAATGGTGACCCACCAGGTGTAGGCATCACCCTGAAGCAAGGAAATCACACAGCCCAATCTACATGCGCCCACACAACCCATCTGAGCTAAGATACGAACCGTCTTCTCCAACCATAACTCCGACCTCTCCGGAGTAGATCCTCTGAACTCTTCGGCCCCCAAGCTACGGAGCCTCTCCAAAGGTAGACTAGCATCGTCACACCTAGGCTGAGCTGCAACCTGAGCTCCTGCAACTGCGGCCAGAAATGCTCCCGTTATAGCTTGCACTAGCGAAGTCATATCAATTTCGGCCGGACCTTGGCCACCTTGAGGTCCCTCTCCTTCAGCTCCATCCTCGCCCCCAACTCCAGGCGGAAGAGGTGGTGGTGGTGGAGCTCCAACTCTCGCGGCCATCGGCCCTTCTATATGAGCCTCCACACCAATCACCGGCTCAACAGGAGCCGCAACACGTGGTTCCTGACGAACCACCCTCGGCCTACCTCTTGGCCTAGACATCGCTCACAAACGATAACTACAACCACAACAAACAAAATATACAAGAGTGGGTTAGCAAGGCAAGGCTTCCAAGTGCTCAAGTACGTTTCCCTCACTTAAAATTCTTTTCCGATGTAATAGTAGCAATGAGACTCCTAACAACATGCTTTTAAACAAAACAATCAACATACTTGTCATACAATCAATCATACTTACAAAGCAAGCAAACACCGTGCTTAACAATACAAAACTTGAACTTACCTCACTTACCTGCCCAAGGTCTCGGTAACCTTAGGCTCTGATACCAACAAGTGTAACCCCTTCGTCCCGGTCCGGACGCTTGACCGGTCCGAGTAGGCCACACGGGGAAAACCAAAGCGAAACCCGTTAAGGTTCCTCCTTGGTTAACGACCCAGAAAATTTCTTTTTAATTTAATCTTTTCTAAAGGCTCATTCGTATCCTATGTGATCATAACAGCGGAAAGCCAAGCATTCATAAAACAATAACTCGAACAACCTATACAAAACAGTCCATTTTTATGTGATTAAACATGTCGTTTTGAAACACCCTCAAGGTGTATCGAAACGCCTTGACCTGGTCAACAGTTCTAGCCTACTCGAGGAGGCCGTATCGGAACGGAGGTCAACCATTCCGAAACACCCTCCCAGGTCAACTTCTCGTGGTCAACGAGATTTTGACCGTTTCGAAACTCCCTAGACCCGTTTTGGAACACCTTCATCTCGCCAATTTCTCA
This sequence comes from Hibiscus tridactylites, assembly GCA_958450335.1. Lineage (NCBI taxonomy): Eukaryota > Viridiplantae > Streptophyta > Magnoliopsida > Malvales > Malvaceae > Hibiscus > Hibiscus tridactylites. Next base: position 74,892,219 of record OY288274.1, on the reverse strand, counting down.
AAATTCCAGTAGCGAAAGTGTACCGAAACGGCCCTCCCTCGTTTCGAAACACCCAGCCAAAAACAAAGGGACCATATCGAAACAGGGTAGCCCGTTTCGAAACGCCCCCTGTCTGCAGACTAGTTTTAGCTGGTTTAAGGCACAATGGTGCCCCTAAATCCCACCAAAACCTCCAACAACACACTAACAACAATCCTAAGGCAAATCAACATACAAGCATGCTTGAACATCATTATAACAAGGCTAAACACTAAGGAACAACACCACAAAGCCATACATCCATACATATCATTAAAGGTGTTAAGCTTTAACATAGCCAACACTTAGACAATCCTAGGTAGCAAAATACTAGCATGGTTTCAAGCATGGCATACATCTCAAAAGCCAATTAACAAGCACAAACGAGAAGTCTAACATGCTCCTAAACAACATCAACAACAACATAATTCAAAAGTATCATAACACGATTACATGTCCCATTGCTTGACCATTACATCATAATTAAAATGTTCATACTTGGTAGCTAAACAAGCACCACGAAGCACACTTGGAGGCCCCTTTCTTGCTCCTAGCAACCCACGAACTAAGGATCTGCATTGTCGAACAAGGAGAGAGCGTAAGCAATAAGCTTAGTGAGGGTAAGCTCTTTAAAAACAAAACTCGACAATGCAGGGTCCAAGCATGATCTTATCCAAGGTAAATACATAATTACCAAGGATCCTCAAGAGCCAAAAGTTAAAGATGCATGAACAATATTCAATTATATGCCATGCTCAACAAGCTCCATTTCACAACATATGTAAACACATATAAGCATCCAAGTAGAAATCACATTCTACAACACATTGATACACATAACAATCAATATTGGCACCTAGCTATGACCCGAATACTTGGATAAACACGTTGGAACTCACATCCAACAACCACTTTACCTCACGGTGGGATTACACTCATCAGCGGTCTCGCGGAGGGGATTCCACTCATCCTCACGCCCCGTCGATGGGATTCCACTTATCATCGACTAATATAAACACAATTTCCGGGCGTACCCGTACTCCTCCTTGGTGACTCAACGCCACCAAGGCCACGCGCGAATTTAGACTCATGTGTGCACACTAACATCCTAATGATCGATCATTTGTACTCAAGCATACTAGTGCCAACATTTAACTTATTCCACATTATTCATTTCAATCAATTACGTGCTTAGCACGTACTCACCATGATCACAATCATGAACCATTTCCATGCATGCCATAAACATTACAAATCATGCCTCATCTCACATGTATAACACATTATACGTAAGCAATCATATCACAAATATTACGAGGCATATTCATCGAATACAAGTTCATCCAATGGCTCTAGATCAAGTTTAGGATTAGGTTACCACCCTAATCCTAACTCTAGGTGGGTCTACCAAGCCCGACCTAGTTCACATACTCGAACCAATTATTTAAAAACCACTTTAAACATTTAACCACTCACCTAAGCTTCCAAGCTCCAAGCCAAGCAAGCAATCGCCCTCAAGCTTCCGGATTTCCTCCTGATGCTTAACCGACCCAAGTTCTTGCTTCTAAACAACCTCAACACAATTCAAATAACCTCAAATCAGCAAAAACATCAAAATGCTAACCCGAAACACAATTCAAACTCAATTCACACAATTACAAGCCATGAACAAACCCCACATTTTGCAAACTCGGGCAGCCCCAAAACCTCATCCAACACCCATGTTTCCAACACCTATTACACCCACAAATGATCCCAAATCAACCCCTAACCATAGTACCACCATTGGACTATAAATTCCCACATAAAACAACCCCAAAACGCACCCAAAACCCTCCAAAAACCCCATTTATACCCAAATTCGGGAATTGCTCAAAATCAAGAAAAATTCATATATGTTGAATCATTTAGCTCCTAGACTTCATAACTAACAATATTAAATCAAAATATTAGGTTTAGCAACACAAAGGCATCATTTTTAATCAAATCTTTTGAAATCCCCATTTCCAAAACTTTGACGAAATTAAAAACAAATGGTACTTTTGAAGAGAGGGAGTTGAGGAGAAGTAAAAAACGGTGTTACCTTTCAAAAATGAGTTGAAATGGAGGAGCTTTGTGATGGAATAGTGTTTGGGTAGAGAGCTCTCTCTTTTCACGTTGAAGAAGAGAGTGAATAGTGGAAGATGGTGAGAAATGGGTGTTTTTAATTGTTTTGTTTAAATTTAAAGGCTAAAGACCACTTTGCCCTTAATGAATTGAACTATTCACAAAGAAGGAGATCCATGGCTATTTGGGTTCAAATTAAAATATGTTCAACACCATTTATTTTGAAATTAAAACCTGAACATTATTTTAACCATAAAACCGAACCCGAAATAATATTAAAATATTATTTTCACCTAACCCCTAAACTCGGGTGTTACAATTCTCACTCTGGGATAGTCTCAGGTGCGACTATTGCACAGGATTGCTCAGGACTGTTTATCCAAGGAATATCTGAATCTTTTATCGCCCCGTCCGCTGTCGTGGCGGAAGCGTTGGCCATCAGATTGGGTACTTCTCTGGCCCTTAGAAATGGTTTCGGTAACATCATAATCGAAGCTAACTGCAAAGTTGTGATAAAAAAGGCTTAACGAGGGTTTCATGTCTGATTGAACCACAACGGTCATGGAGGAGGATGTTAGATGTACATCTAAATCCTTCACTTCCTGTCTTTTTTCCTTTGTCCCACGCTCATGTAATTAGGCTGCCGACCGACTAGTCAAGTATGCTAAAAGCTTTCGGGGTCAAACGCTGTGGGAATCTGACTCCTCCCCGTCTTATATTTTGTCTTTGTAATTTTCTATGAAATGAAGTTATCCTTTTGACAAAAAAAAAAGAGAGTTAGGATTGGACTTGTCAATTGAATGAGCTAGATTTAATTCGGGTTGATTTATGAGCTTTAAATTTCAAGTTATTTTATGATTATTCATTTCAAATCTAAGATGAATAGAATCAAACTATATACTTTTTAGAATTTGAATCGAGTTAGATTATATTCAGATTCCAATTGAATAGATTGCTTTTTAAATGATGTTAAAAATATTTTGTTAAGCATCATGTGTAAACTAATGCTTATCAATTTTAGAACTTAGGAGTTTATATTTAGATTTTATAGATTTAAATTTTATAATTTAAATAGGTGATAGTTATGTATCAAAATATAACTTGAATATTAATAAGATTAATGAGATCTACTCATTGACCTAGTGACTAAGAATACTCATCTTGTCCTATCTTGTATAGGTTCGAATCTCGGCATGAGAAAGTAATACTTCACTATTTAATCAAAAAAATAATTTAAAATATTAAAATAATTAAATTAGTTTCGTTAATTTAGAGTTTAAAGTTTTCGGATTAGAAATTAATTTTTTTTATAAAGATTAGAAATTAAATATTATAAAAATTGTATAATTTTTTTTTACAAAACTGAATATCAAAATATAACACATGTTATTAACCAATACAATCATCATGAAAAATCCATAAAATTATATTAGATGAACTACGAAAAAAGTTTAATCCAAAACTTTTAGTCCAAACTAATTTCTTTGTCTTTTTATGATATTCTTTTTCATATCCGAGCGTTAAAAAATTAAATTCTAAACCTTAAACTTAAAGCCTTAACTTTAAACTTTAAAAAACATATTATACCCATAATTTTTTAAAACTTAATCCTAAATTTTAACCCTAAAATATAAACTTAAATTTTTAGGATCCAAACATAATAACAAGGCCAAAAATATATTATAGAATAGTAAGTAATTTCTTCTTTTAAGAAATATCTTTAAAAAGTGTATAACCTCAAAATTTATTATTTTTATTGTTCTTTTAGTTTTCAGGGTTTAAGTCTAATTAATTTAGATTGATTTACGTCGCACACTTAATTTTAATAAATGAGGCTTTTAACAAAAAAGTTTTACATGCACAATTCTCAAACTCGATACTTATTTAAACGGTACTAAACTGATTACCGCTCGAAAAAAAATAGTCTTTCACATAACTCGATACTTCCATGAATTCCAAACACATCGTTCCAATTTCCAACGTTCTGTTTTAAGTATCATACACGATTACAAACCGATACTTTTAACAAATCCTATGAAGCCACGTCCAGGAACATGACGTCACTCCTTCTTTAAGATTCTTGGCAGCTGCTACTCATTAGAAAAAATCCACAGTATTTCATAGAAAAGTGAGTCCACTCGGCAGTAGCCCCTGGTTTGGAGTGAATCAGTGGAACATTGAAAAACAAAACCAGAAAAATACCCAACTCCCCCCTGAATCTCACTTTAGTAATAATTAAACCCCCTTTCTTCTCCCTCTATAAATGGCTGCCCCCTTTGCTTCCTATATTTGATATCTCCATTTCTCGTCACTTTGTTTCTCAGTTGCTTCAAAAAAATGGATTTTTTGATACCCAAAGCTCAGCCGTATTTCCCAGTCACCGACGAGAATATGAATAATAAACCGGAAGAAGCGGCGGCGGCGGCGAAGAAAATGAATAATAACCCAGAAGAAGAACATGGTCAAACCAGCAGCGTTGTCACCAGCCAACTTCAGATAAGATCCTCAGCTCGGTCGTCGGCTGCAGCGCTGGAGAAAGAGGCTATTCTTAGGCGGATCCGGAATCACAAGTGCAAAAACAAAGTAAGGAGTGTTTTTCAGGCTTTGGTCGGCGGCGATGGACAAGCTCAAGAAAAGTGGATGGAACTGGGCGATGCTTTCACTTGCCCTTGAAAGAATAAACAAATCCCCAGAAATTCACGGGGTTTGTAAATTGCTTCAATGATGAAAGATTCAGCTTTGAATTGATCTCTCGTGTGCTTGGATTGATACAAATAATCAAACTTTAATGTTTGAAAAAATTGGGATTTTTTTTGCTGATCGAATTCGAGCCTTCAAATCTTGAATTGAGTTTCCGATAAAGTAAGAAAAGAAGAAGAAGAAGAAGAAGAAACTACTTGTTTAACTAAAATATTTAAATTTTTATTAAATATACGAGAAAATTCATGATTTCGGGGCCTCAGCCGCTCAAATTCCATTAACAATAGAAGTAGCCGCCACAGTACCCGCCTGAGCCAACGCGCCAAAACTAACGGCACTTTCAATCTCCTTTTCGGCAGTCTTGAACTCTCTCTCCACCGATAAGATCTCTTTCTCTGCCGTCGCCAGCTCTTTCTCTGCGGTCTCGAGTCTGTCTTTCACGATCTCTACCGCTTCTTCTTTCGCTTTCTTCATCTTCTTACTAAAATCGAACAATGGAATATCCTCCGCATTCGACTTCTTCTCTATAGTCGTTAATGCCGTCGTTGCAGTCAAAAAGAACAAAAGTTGCCTCCGGTTCGAGAGAGAAATCGCCGGAGCAGGTTTTGTAACCACTCAGACCCGCTTATGTGTTTAACCTAACTACATGCAGTCACAACCTATAATCAAAATTTCTGTGAAATATCTCAGTCAAAATATCAAAACTGACATAGTTTCTCCCTTCAGGAGATTTACGAACTATACCATAAAACCTGTTAGCGAATACATACCAATATTATTCTCAGAACGATTATAAAATTTATCAGTATTGCTTTCAAATCCATCCCAAAAGTAGTAAGTAATAGTTTAATATCATGTGGTTACAAAATAGGTGATATGAAAGCATAAAGTGATCAGTTATAACTAAAGCCAACATCCGACAAAATCAAAAGATAAGTCGTATCAATATATAGGCATAAGCTACCTAAATACAGAGAGTTTGAAAGATAAGAACATTACAACAGTTTAAAGTTAAATGTGCCGATCTTTCAGTTGCCTGATCTAAAAGGAGTAACCTATCACAAGTATCTGAAAGGGGAGAAGAGGATGGCATGAGCTAGGGAGCTCAGTGTGTTCCAATAAGTTCAGATCAAACAAGCATGAATACATTTCAATCATAACATGAGAACACATAGCAGTTCAATACAAATGCTCAAGTACATACATAAGGTTTACTAGTAACTACCCTCCAATCTTACACCAATATGTAGTCTCCCATAACTGCATCCATAGAGACTTACCCTAGGCCTGGTGGGCATAAGTGCCACCTAAGGGGCTGCCTTAGGTCTATAAGGATTTACTCGTGCTAAAGCATCGACACTTACTCAAGGGAAGACCTTGAGTCCATAAGGATTTACCAGCTGGATCAGGGCAGCACCTGTAGAAACTTCATAACATAACCTAACAGTATACCCCAGATAGTAATCGGTGTTCAGATTCCAGACATGAGTAACATAATACATGTGACATACATATTTTATTCAGAGTATTAGAAACGAAAGATTCATGCTTTTGACAGATAAATGAGCATACCATTGAGCAGAGCAGACATTTTCATCATTCATCATGCAAACAGATTGTGCCATCATAGGTCAAGCTAACAGATCATACTATCAAGTTCATCAGACAGCCAGACAATACCATCACAGATCAAGCAATCACATAACAAGTATACATATTGAGCAGACATACATCAAGTAGGCAGAGAATGTCATCATATATCCAGTTCATCATTTCATCTCATTTTCCAACAAAGTGATGCAATCTCAATAACAATTGAAATATTCATCAAACATAATATTATTCATGATTAAATCATTATACAATTCATTCAACAGAATATAGCACACATGGAACACACCTCAAAAGCTGGTCAGAGAGGGGTCTAACGGACACCTGCCTCGGTACGCTCGGATACAGGGTCGAATCTTAAATCATGAAAGAGTAACAGTCATAATGTGAAATAAGTCCTAAACTTTTTCTTATACACAAAGTTTAAATTCGTACTGATATCACTAAGCGTGAGGGTGAGCGGATCGAGAGGAGCTAGGCTGAGTTGGAGAGTGGTCACACGAGTCTCGGGTACCTTTACACAATTAATACAATATTTTAGTCACTTATTCGTTTTACTATTATCTGAATTCAATAATTAAGTACATATGCATGATTTGGGTTTAAGGTCAGATTCGGGGGTCTTAGAGTCAGAATTTCGCAAAACGGGCTTTAAAATTGGACTCAGGACGTCGAAAAACATAAAATATGACTTTTTCAGAAATTTTGACTTTTTGGTCAAAGTCAACGTTGACGTCAGCAGGTCAACGGTCAACAAAGTCAGAGTCAACGCTGACGTCAGCAGCCAACAGAAGGTCAACAGAGTTGACTCGGTGAGTTAACTCACTAAGTTAACTCAACGAGTTGACTTAGTCTCGGGTCGGGTTCGGGTCAGAGACGAGTCGGGTCAGAGCTAATGGGCCGGTTAGGTTTGGGCTCGGGTTGACTCAGTTTTGGGCCGAGCCGGTTCACTTACCCTCTTGGATCAACTTCGTCGGCCGGTCACCGGGATGGTCGCCAGAGATGCCCAAAAGCCGTGATTCTTTCAGAAAACATAGATCAATAAATCATGATCTCAACCCAAGCATTAACGACGCAAAACAAGCCGGAATTTTGTCAAATTTTACCTTAAAAGCTTGAAACTCGCCAGAAAAAGATGGTGCTCCGATGAAGAGTGAAACCACGGTCAAAACTAAGACTGAACCTTGGGTTTTGATCGGACCAACGAGGAGGTTTCAGATCTGACGACAGCGACATGATTGGACGCCAGAAACGCTTGAAAATGGCGAAAACTCTTGAGTCTTCGTCAGGCTTTTCGAGCCGTTTATCACGGCAAAAGGCCGACGGTGCTGCGCGTGGCTACCAAAATCGAGCTCAGGGAAGGACGGCGCACACGCCGGTGGCGGCGGTGTTGCGCACGAAACGACGGTGGAGGGAGAGCGACAGTGGCCGGACGGGGCGGGTAGGAGCATTGGGAGAGATGTTTTACGAAACTTGAAAGAAAGAAATGGGCATTTAATTTTGGGTAGGTGAAGCATCAGAGTCAGATTAAAGCTAACTCAAATTAACTCCCTGATTAACAAACAAATATTACCCTTGGTAATACTTGACAGAAGAGAGCACTTGGCTCAAATGGTTAACATAGGCGGCGAAATTGTGGAAGGCAATATTTCTGCGCCTTTACCTCACAGTCCGATCCTCGGAAATCAATACGTTAGAGGGGTGTGCATTTAGGATATTTGATTCGATCCTAAATATTTGGATAGATAATTTAACATCCGTATTCGATCCAAAAATTGAATATTTGAAAATTGAATATCCGAAATTTTCGAATCAGATATTCGGATATAGCAAGATTTGTATCCATAGAAAATTCATTTTTTTATATATAACAAATAAAAATATAAACAAGATTCATATATATAAAAACAATTGAATTTCCAGATATCAGATAATCGGATATTCGATCCGAATGTGAAATAACTATTCGTATTCGATCTGAAATTTTTAAATATTCGATTAAATTATCATAAAAATAAAAAACGAATCGAAAATTCAAAATTTTGGATCAGATCAACGGATCAGATCTGATTTTGCACACTCTAGTGACAGATGAAAATTCTCTGCCGCTTTTCGGTGCCTCTACTTATTTATGTCCCATCACTCAAAATTAAATTTAGGGTTTAAAGTTAAGGTTTAAAAATTTTAGGGTGCGATATATTTTTTAGAGTATAAGATGTAGGGTTTAGAATTTAGAATTTAAGGTTAAGATTGGGAATTTAATTTTTTAGTGTTGGGGTATATATAGGAACATCGAAAAGGAGCAGAAGATTTTTATCCTCGAGTGATACCCAATAATTTTTTTTAAATCTACTTTTTTTTCATCTCAATTACGGGAATACCCTTCACCGTTTTATTTTCTTGAACGCCGGGAATACCCTTCACCGTTTTATTTTCTTGAACGCCGTCTTTTAAGTTCATTTCAATCTCTATTTTGCATTGTGTAACATTATGGGTAAACTACATTATAGGTCACTAAATTATTAATAAAATTATGACGGATCATTCAATTATTAAAAGTTACAATTAAGATTATCCAACTAGAGTTTTAGTTAGATAAAGTTACAGTTCAATTATTAAAAGTGTATCAGTTTTATTTATTATGTCTATTTCTAATTTTTCAACTTGAAGATCTATAACCGTTGGTCTTCATCCCACAATCGATTATTGCAGAAATATACACATATTACACACATAAATACTCGAATATTAATTTTTAAAATAAACATCATTTTTTTTTCCACCTAATCGCTCATTGTAATTTAAATTTGTGAAATTGTAATTCATTGAGTTAGGAATCTTAGGATATTCCATTGAGTTGGGATGAGTCCCAAGTATTGAAGATTAGCAAGCAGCCTATGGGCTTATCATGATCATTATCCAATCAACAAACGCCACGTGCAAAGCTTGTCCCTTTCCTCCAACAAGGTTAAAGACTCAAACTTTCTCTTCCTCTTTTCTTTTTTCCTCATTTTTTTGAAGAATTCTCTTTTGTTTTAAGTTAGATCTGCGAGAAAGAAAAAAAGGGTGAGAAATGGGGAGAATGCAACAATATTTGGCAATGAAAACTGATCCTGCTGCTCAAGAATTGATCAGTTCTGATATCAATGAACTCAAACTGGCTGCGATGAAATTGATCGACGATGCAGCTAAACTTGGAGGTCTGGGATTTGGAACTTCTTTTCTCAAATGGGTGGCCTCGTTTTCTGCTATGTAACTTCTCTTCTTTCTCCTTTATATAACATTGGGTTTTGCTTTTTGTCTCTCTATTTGTTGTGTTGTTAAATTTATCTTGATTTTATGGTGGTTTGGATTAGCTGGGTATGCATTACATGTGTTTGTTTGTATGCTCGTGTGGTTATCCTCCATGTGTGGAATGAAATCAAGCAAGAAAGTTTTTTTTTTTGCCCCTTTTTTCTTCAATATGAAACTTATGAAGATTCAACCAGCAGATTCATTGTTGGAATGCCAAGATGTTGTTTGATGAAATTCACTTAATGAACCACAGCTTGTGTCTTAGGAACATGACTGTTCTTTATGCTACTTGGTGAAGATTATGAATTCTTTCTACCTTAACTTCTTTCTAATTTGTGTAAGAGTTTCTGTGATTTTTTACTCGGTCTCGATTGTGAGTGTCGATTCGAGTGTGTATATGACATTAGTATGTTTAAATTTGTGTAAGATTATGTTTTTTCTTTGAAATGACTATGCTTCATTCTAGCATAATTCTCCATTTTTGCTGTGGGAGTTGAACTTCATAAAACCACATATATGTGTATGTATATAAATCTAACAATGATGGTAAATTTGCAAAGAAATGCTTATTATGTATGCTCTGTGCAGTTATTTGTTAATCCTGGACCGAACAAACTGGAGAACAAACATGTTGACTTCACTTCTGGTACCTTACATCTTCTTTAGTCTTCCTTCAGGATTGTTCTACTTTCTCAGGTGACATCTTTACCATTTCTTTCCTCCGAATCGTCTTTTTTTCTCTTTTTATCGTGTTTTGCTTAAATATTCTTCCTTTACATTCAGGGGAGATGTTGGAAAATGGATTGCATTCATCGCTGTCGTTCTAAGACTGTTCTTCCCCAGACACTTTCCAGGTTTATGCTCAATCTAAATTACCTTTCGAACACAGAAAATTTTCTGTGTTTCTTGGTTCCCTTTCCTGATATGGTAAAAATTGGGTGAGTTGCAGATTGGCTGGAGATGCCGGGATCATTGATACTTTTACTGGTGGTGGCTCCAAATTTATTTGCAGTAACCTTGAAGGACAACTTGGTTGGTGTTTTCATATGCCTCCTGATCGGATGTTACCTACTACAAGAACACATTCGAGCATCGGGCGGATTCCGGAATCCCTTCACTCAGAGTAACGGAATATCAAACACCATCGGCATTATCCTTCTGTTAGTTTACCCCGTCTGGTCGCTTGTGCTTCACTTTGTCTAGCCGGTAGCCCAACAGACTCGGTGCTGAATTATTACCGACTGCAAAAACTTGAATAAGAACTTCTGCTGTTTTTAATGTATTTCATATGGTGAAGCCTTTGTGGAGAGTCCGGACTGGGATTCGTATGTGACGTTGGTATATAGTGATTTGATGAACGAACCAATAAACCAGCGATGATTTCATTTTTATGTCGTAACTTGTAACGCAGATTCGAATCTCGAAAGACACTTGAAAGTGACACAAAACATTGCGAGACCCGTGCATTTTCAAAAAGGACAATTCCAAATCATACTCTAAAGCTTACATTTGACACTCGTGTCTAATACACTAATAAATAAGCTAAGCTTCCATAGGAGATTTTTAAGCGCAACGGTTCGTCTCATCGGTTTGATTCCGGTGAAGGATCGTACAGAACTGAGAGTTTATGGCCAAAGATCTTGCAAGATAAGCTGCTTCCAGGAGTTTCAGGCTACGTAGGAAAGCCAATCATGTATGAAGCTCAGAAGCTGATGTGATTATGAGGGCAACTATGAACCTTAATGAACATAGCAGAATCGAGGACCGGCGTATCGGGCCACCATTGAAGGAAACTGTTAGCCATAAAGAAAACAAAGGATGACATTACAAAAGGAACTGAAGATTTTGCAGCAAGTAAATCATGCAAATCTGGTGAAGTTAATGGGTGTCTCAGCTCAAGTCATTGTTCCGGTCGTAGCTCGATAAAGTGCTGCAGAAAATCCATAGGTTTAGTTTATGTGATAAACAATGTATAATCCTATTTTGGAATATAAAGTTTCAGCTCGGTTTTCAGTTTTGAAGATGTATTGGACTGTCTTGTTTACGTGAATATAAAGTTTCAGGTGTTTGTACTTTGTATCAATTAAAGCAAGAAACAGAGGGAGCAAGGGATTGGGGAGAGAAGGCTATGAAACAAGCAAACACTCAATAATTAAAGCTCCCAGTAGATGTTTGAGACCATGAAATGTTGCTCGACGAATCCCATGCCGACGTAGTAGTCAGAATTCTCAGCAACGACTGCACAATTTCTTCCATAGAAGGCCGAGATGTCGATTTTTTCTTCAAGCAACTATTTATCAAATGGATAACAACTATGGCAAGTTCGAAGGATAATTCTCCAGCATAGAGGATTCAATCAAGTGCTTCAAATCCTCTCCATTATCAAGCACATTGCTCAAGATGTCCGATGACTTCGTATATTCGGCTCCATAGACGCTGCAGCTTCTTTCCCGATTATCACTTTGAGGAAGAGAGCCCCAAATGCATAAACATCGAGCTTTGTGGAGACCAGATCATTTTCCAAATACCGCGGAGCCATATAACCCTTTGTTCCAGCAATGTACCTTGTCAGGGCGAATTCGTCATCTCTTCCTTCGGCCGACCGTGCGAGAGCAAAGTTCATAATCTTATCCCTGAAATCACCATCGATAAGAATGTTACTGGTTTTTAAGTCCTTGTGGACATGAGGGGGATTGGTGAAGCTATGGAGGTAGTTAAGCCTGTTGCTACATCTAATGCAAATATGCAATCTGAATTCGATGTGCCAGCTTAAGAATTTCCCGCTGTCATCTTGGTTAAAGATCCAGTCGCTCAATGCACCATTGGCGGCATACTCGCAAACCAGATACCAGTTCCCCTCGTTGCAAACACCAAAAAGGCGAATAAGATTTGAATGGTTGACCTTGTTTAACAGTTGTATCTCCTTTAAGACATCTCCGTGAACATTCTTGATGGCTGAAAAATCACCGTTGATCAACACCACGGTAAACCGATCCTTTAATATGATTGCTGGGGCTAAAGTTATCTGTTGCAACCTGCAATTCTCTGAATTTGTAGATTTTGAGATTGATTGATTGATTGAGCTATACTTGACATACTATCCGAGAAGTACAGAGATCCATCTTCCAAGCTTTTCTCCAATGGTTTTTCAAGAGCCTCGGAGCTTTCCGAGCTAATGATCGGATCAGATTTCTTCTTCCATCATCCTTGGGAGCTTTTGACTCAGCCATCATCCTTGTTGAAAAGTTCTTTCTCATTGAGAAGCTATAAGAGAAAGTAAAAACAGAAAACAATCTTCTCCCTGTAATGCTTTTCGATTCCTTTTAAGCGGCAAGATACAATATTGTAAAGAAGAATAAGCAAGCTATACTAAACCAATAACTAAGACAATAACAACTACATTGCCAATTCTCTAATCCTCCGGCTCCACGGATTTCAGTTAAGGTAATTAAAATTGCGATTACGAGACACAGGATGCCAGGTACATTGTCACCTCGTAACCTATCGGCCAGCCAATAGGGTGTAATGATGAACAGGATGAAATGCGGAACTGTTACATACAACAATCAGAAAATCATTATCAGGAACAAGATGTAACATGTTAGTATTCACAGTCAGTTGATTTAATCTTCTTTTGAACCTGGAAAGGTTTCAGGAAAAACCAGATTCGAAGCAACAGCAAGAAATGCAACCCAGCAACCAAATTGCCCTCTGCATCATTATTTGAGAAATTGTAGTGAAATGTATCACTATAAAACATTAAAACCGATACTAATCAACCGAGACAAGATCAATGTTGAATACCGCCGAGTACCTTACGAGTTTGAAGAGTACGGTTGGCAAACTAGCGAAGAGATATAATACTAGGAGGTTAGTCAGCATGTGCGATCTCCGTCCTGTTCGGTTCATGAGTAATAAAAATCTGTGGAGAAAGCGAAAAACATAAAAAAATGCTTGAATAAGGAAACGGATTAAACACAAGACTGAGTTTTTTTGTTCATCCACAATCCTGGAATGCCTCATTGATGGAACTAAAAGCCTGATGGAAAACAGAAACCACAGACAATATTTTCAATGAAGATGCCATTCAAATATGTTCTTTACAATGTATATGATTTTCAGCTCCTAATCGAGACCTTTTCCGAAGAGAAAACAATACGGATTTTATCACACACTACTTTCTTATCCAAGCATGTTCGAGGCATGCATGAAAATAATTAAATGATGAAGGCAACAGATCTAACAACTATTTTCTGGAAGTATTTAGAAGTTGTTTAGTTCTTCTGCAGTAAATACAGTATGTTTTCATGTTTGTTTATGTTATAATTCTCCAGCTATAGTTCATTTAAGCATTTCTCGAGTTCTCCCATATATTCGGACATGCATATAGAAATACCCATTTGGAACATATATCCGAATTCAACACCACTCGAAAGCAAGCAATATAGCCATTTCCTATCCTACCATTTCAGCATTCCAAAAGCCTTCAAAACTCAACCTTTTTTCTTATCTTTGTTAGAATTTTAAACCTTAAACACATCAAAAGGCAGCTCATTTACAGAAATCCTATACAAAAAGAGCAACCCAAAATGCATAATAATCTAAGATTGAAGAAAAATAACTCATTACATCAATCATAAAACCAAATTCAACTTCTTTGCACCATTCAAATAGGAGAGAGAGAGAAAAGAGCAAGAACTGGTTAACTTACAAAGCAAAAATGGTGCCACCCCATTGAAAAGCGGCTCGAGCCTGTGTAGATCCTAAATCACAATCTGCAAAACTGGAGTTCAATTTCATCTCCATATCAGCCAATCCTAAAGTAACCATTTCCCACTCTTTTTCTTCCTTCTTTTTTTGCCCCCTTTAATTTATAAACAATTCCAAAAGAATCTTTGGATTTAAGCTTTGGAAATACTCTGTTGGATCTTGTCACCTGGTTGGTTGGGTCAGGATATCCAGAACCCAAAGTGTTTTTGTTTACATGCAGGAGTTCTTACAACATGTTCCACGTGGCAGATATCCAGCCCTTGGTTACTTCTGGTTCTTGTTCCTTGTACAGTGGAATCAAACTATTCGGATATAATCATTCATTTCCGTATCTTTGTAGCAAAAAGCCAAAAGGAAAATGAAAATTCAGTTTAAAGCTTCGTAGAAGAACAAAGCTGAAGCTCCAACTGATAAATAACGAAGAGAGAGGAGGAAGCTACAAACTCTAAAACAAAGGGGAAGGGACAAAGGGAATTGGTCAAATCTTATAGAATCTTACTTTTTACTGATTTCTGGAGTCAGTGTTTTTCGTTAATTCCGTAAGTATAATGACATGACGTATTCAAGGAACGATTCTAGTTAGAATGACTAAAAATTTGTATACACTTTCATCAATCTTGTGCTTGATTCTTAGGTACACATTATTCATCCAAAATGTAATTCTTCAAGCCATTCTTTTCCATGTAGGTTGTTGGTAATCCTCCATTGGAAACACTTCCTAAACATCATTGATCCAAAGCCTTCGCCAACCAAACCATCATTATACCATAACTTCCAGCTTTCCTTCAAACTGAGTCAGCAAATAAAATCCGGGTTTTGAATAACGGGTGCATTTTCGGTTCCAATAGCTATGTAAAATCCCCGACTAAAATCTGGAAAGTTTATCAAGACACCACCTCCCTAGCAAATAGGAGGTCACATATCTTTTCCTCCATAGGAATGGATTCACGGAAATAAGCATCTTTCTGCAGGATTTTCTTCTCCTTCCTATAGGCTTCTGCATTCGAGACTCTACCAAGTTTCTCAAGACCGGCTACTAGAACACAGTATGTGCCTAAAGAAGGATGAATCCCTTTCCTTTGCATTGTTTTGTATATTTTAAGTCCTTTATCAGCAGTCCCGGCGGCAAAGTAGACGCCAACCAAAGCAGTATAGGTAGCAACACATTTCTGATCATCAGGCAGTGAGTCGAAGATCTTTGCAGCACATGTTGGCCTTCTAGCACATCCAAGCCGATAGATTAGGAGTGAAGCTAGATAAACCCCAAGAGAATGTCCAGCCCTAGTCATTTCCACAACGATCTCCACTATATCAGTAAACGTGTTTGATCTTATTAAACAGCCTATCAAAGCAAGATAGGTCGATCTCTCAAGTTCTATACCTGTTTTCACACTATATTTGAAGGCCAATAAAGCCCCATCCGGCCTACACCGATTACAATTTACATGTATGACAGCAGACATCATTTCAGAGTCCAACTGGATATTCTTATTCAACAACTCAGTCAGTAAACCATCAATGGCAAGAAGATTTTGCTTTTTCAAAAGAACCCACACTAGTTCTCTGTCTAAGCTTAAAGGGGCTTCGGAATCATTTCCTTCATACTCAACCACTCTTTCATTGTCAATACATTCAACAGAGATATGAGGATGAACTTGCCTGAGGAGGGCTTCGCTCTCGCCAGCAGCTCTAAGCGTTTCAAGAGCTATTAGAAATACGGGGTACCGAAGGACAATGTAATTTTCTTTCATGTACTGAAGGATTCGGATAATTGGCCATGTCTCCCCTGCTTTGCAACACTTCTCAACCAAAATATTGCATGCAGCTTTGTCGGGCTTAACTCCGGCTTCTTGCATTTTGTTAAAAATTTCCAGGGCTTCTTCATACTTGCCTGGATACACCGCAAAAAAAATAAACAACTTCCATGTAAGCATTATACTCCAGCAAAGACACTAGATGCAGCCAAAGCAATTAACATAAGCATTCATCGGATTCGGTCTTACAATGCCATGGAAGTGGTATACCTATGTATATGAACATCTTTTAACAAAAAAAATGCATATGAACATCCTGAGTTTATATTTGTGTATCCCATTTAGACATTTCAACAAACACAAAAACAGCAATACTCAAACTTACCAACCCCAAAAAGATACTCCATCAGCACTGTGTAAGTATAGCAATTAGGAGAAACCCCAGAATTCAGCATCTCCTTATAAACATCAGTACCTTCCTTGATTCTCTTATTATCAAACAAAACTTTCATATAAGCTGTATATGAAACAACAGTAGGAAAACACCCTTTCCCTCTCATTTCCTCCCATGTTTCCATAGCCCCATCAACATCTCCACTCTTTGAAAGCCAATGCAAAACCGAAGTATAAGTAACAACATCAATTTTCAAGCCCTTTTCTTGCATTTGCTGGAACAAATACTTCATCGACCAAACCCTCCCAGCTTCACCAAAAATGTCGAGCATTGTTGTGTAAGTGAACTGGTCATGCTTAAAGGTTCTAACTTTACCGACCCAGTTGAAAAAAAGCCAAGCTTTTTCCATTGGTGGGTGGGTTTTGAGGACTTGGTTGACTGTAAAAGAGTCCCATTTGATGGGTAATTGTTTCAGCTGGGTTTCAGCCGAGTCCCAAGTTGAGCACTTGAGGATTTTGTAAATGTTTGAGATTGTGTCTCTCATGTAAACTTTTGGCTCAACATCGAACGATTTTACTGGGTTTTTTGAGGTTTTGGTAAATTTATGTCTGGTGGGCGTTCTGGGTTTGTTTTGATGAAGGGAATGGAAATATTTGGTGGGAAAATTCCAATTTCTGAAAGTTGCAGTAATTCCATGGAGATAATTTATTCTCAACATGTATTGAGATCACAGATGAGAGCTTTTTTTCATGGGAAAGCTTCTGCTTTTTAATTCCAAGGGCTGAGGAGCTGAGAAGAGTTGACGAGCAATAAGAGAAGACTGCGGCTTCACTTAAATTTGTAAAGCGCCGGTGCCATCAGAAAATTTCAAAAAGTATACGACTATGTTTGGTAAATAGGGAGGTTTGTGTTAAAATTAGAGATTTGACTGGTTAAATAATTTAATTAATATTAATAGATATAAAATATTAATAATTAATAAATTAGTCAAATAAATATCGAATATAATCACATGTTATATTGCTAGTTTAAATAATCAAACAGCTATCAACTAATTTTACCAAATACTTTTATACATTCAGCTAATACAATCCGTTAGTGAAATCAGTTAATGCAATCAGCTATCAGCTAATATAATTCACTATCAGTTATCAGCTAATGTATTTCGCTATCAGCTATCCGCTAATCTGTTACATAATTCTCATGTTTTGGTCCCGACGTTAAATAGCTAACGATTTTGTTGACGTGCCATTTTTTAATCATTTCTCTTTCCTCCTACATTATTTTTATTTAACTTTATCTATACAATCATGTGGTGCCACGTGTCATTACCCTATTGGTTGAAAAAAAACTCCTAAAAACCTTCAAAAGCTACATTTGGTACTGCTAGGATTTGAACTCAAAACCTCCAACACACAAGTCATGCCCATGAACTAGTTATGATAAGTTGATTACTTGATTCAAATATACTAACAATTATACATAAGCTATACATATTAACCCAAAAAAACCCTTAAAAACACAAATTGGGGCTACCAAGATTCAAACCTAGGCAACCAACATGCAAAGCCAACGGGCAAACCAACTGTGCTAGGCTAATTATTTAAATTAAATCTTTTAACATTTATATTAAACCTATAAATATTCGAAACAACACATGGTTAATGAATATAAAAGGTAGGGAGTAATTCGAACATAATACCTTATTAATAAAATTTTAAATATTTAATCACCAAGTTAACTAATAAATTGTGCTATTTTGAACTTAAATATATTTAACTAAATAATGTTTAAAATTTTAAAAAATCAAACTAGATTTTTTTAATTTGTTTGATAATAAAAAACTAATTAAATATTTATTTCATAAAAATAAAAAATTCTTAAAAATATTTAAGTTAAAAATAGCACAAATTATTAGTTTAGCTTGGTGGTTAAATATTCAAAATTTTATCAATAAGGTATTGTGTTCGAATTACTCTTCACCTTTTATATTCATTAACCATATGTTGTTTATAATTTGTATAGGTTAAATATAAATGTTAGAAGATTTAAATTAAATAATTACCTTAGAACAGTTGATTTTCACGTTGGCCTTGCATGTTGGTTGCCTGGGTTTGAATCATGGTGGCCCCAATTTGTGTTTTAAGGTTTTTTGGGTTAATATGTATAGCTTATATATAATTGTTAGTAGATTTTAATTAAGTAACCAGTCTAGCACAAGTGGTTCTTGTGCATGGCTTGTGTGTTGGAGGTCTTGGGTTTGAATCCCTATAGGCACTAAATATGGCTTTAAAAATTTTGTGGGGTTTTTTTTCAACCAATAGGATAATGACACGTGGCACCACATGATTGGGTGAATAAAGTTAAATAAAAATAATATAGGAGGAGAGAGAAATGATTAAAAAATATTTTTAAAATGTCACGTCAACAAAACCGTTAGCTATTTAATGTCGGGACTAAAACAAGAAAACTATGTAACAGAAGGGACAGTTTTGTCGAAAAAAATAATTTTGGGACCAAAATAGAAAAACTCTAATAGTTTGGGGACTACCGATGTAGTTTTCCCTTTAATTTTAAGGTATATTTAAATACTTTTAGTAGAATTTGATACTTTAAGATTTAATTTAATACTTAAACTTAATTTTATGGTACAAATTGATATTTAAAGTTATTTGTTTTGAGTATTAATTTAAAACAGAAAAATAAAGTTTAAGGATTGATTTGAACCAATAATTAAAATTCAAGTATTTAATCAGACAAAAAGAAGTTTAAATACTAAATTAAATCTTAATAACCCAATTTCCAGATATCTAATTTGACCAAAAAAGTTAAAGTGCAATCTTAAAGTCAAATTTAAGTACAAAATATATATTTACCCTTTAAATTTTATAGATAATCGTTGAACTATACATAAATTCTTAAGATTCCAACCACTTGACTTTAGGGGTGTGCATTCCATCAGTCGAGTTGAGTCGAGTCAAATAAAAAAATCAAGTTAATCGAATTAACAAGTTTTATTTAAACTTAAATTTTATTTGAAAAATTTCAAGTCGAGTTGCTCGAGTTTCTGTTCAAATTTAATTATAACATTTATAAATGTCATGTTGAACTACTGTCTATCATATCAGGTGGAATTAAGGCATTGGACTCGGACTTAAAAACCAATCAACTAATTAATAAAAAAATGGGTAAACTACTGCAGGGGTCACTTTCGTTTCCCGTTTGTACATATTTAGTCACCACTTTTGAAAAGTGCCAATAAGTGGTCATCTACGTTGTCGATGTGTAAAGACTTGGTCACTCCGACGTTATAGTCCGTTAATCCCCTAACGGATTGCTGATGTGGCGGAATTAATTAAATGGCAATATCCACGTGGATAATAACGTGGAACGTCGATTTGTATTTTGAAAGACGACGTTTGGGTTAATCACTATTAACCCTAATAGACGTTCTATCTGAAAAAACTTTGCTTATCATATAGGGTTCTCTCTGGGAAAGATCAAATCGGTTTGGGGAAATCAAATCCGTTCGATTTCTGATGTATTAGGGTTGTTATTTTAGGGGAAATCGAATTAGGAAAGGGTTGGATACTTCGTTTCTGACCGTGTTTACGTTGCTGAGATTGTTGAGAATCGTTTCTGAGAAGAAGCGAAGGGTAAGTTTGTGTTTTTATTTAATTTTTTATTGCTTATTGAGAAACGAAATGAAGATTTGAAGATGTTAATTCTTTTTTAAAATTATTTTTCCTGACAAGAATCGAAAGATTTGAATATTGTGGTATTTCTATTTTTAGGGTTTACATTTGTTGTTGATTGGTTGTTGTTTTTTTTTAAGATTTAAAGATTTGAATATTTTTAGGGTTTATGGTTGTTGTTGATAAGCTTGTGTTTTCGGTTCTGATATTTGTTTTCTTGTTTTCGTAGGTGTAACAGTAAAGATGATTAGAGGGAAGCTCCCCCGGGAGGGAGATTTGGCAGTGCAGTATGGTATGTATTGTTGACTTGAGTTTAGGGTTAGGAAAATGTCTGTTCGTATGCTTTTGGTTGCATGTTCTGAATATTGCTGCATGAAATTTGAAATGTTTGTTTTGTATTTTTATGCTTGTTGTTTGTCATATTCATTAAAATAGTGGTAATGTGGTCCAAGATTTAGATTTTGTCTGTTGAAATGGGTACAAACTAGAAATAGGCACAATAAAAAATAAAAAAAAATATGAATACAAACAAAAAACTGTAGTGTACAAACTTTAAAATAGAAAGCAGAAATAAGATCAATAATTTAATGCATTAAATAGGCAGAATAAAAAACAAAAAACTTTTAGAATACAGATAAAAAACTTTAGAGTACAGACATTAGAGTACATATTTTAGGGTGTAGGCCAGAAATAGGATCAATAATATAGTAATGTTACCTTATAACATAATAATGTTAAAAAACATTAAAATAGTAATGTTAAAAACAGTAATGTTACGTTACAAAACATTAAAATAGCAATGTTAGAAAACATTAAAATAGTAATGTTAAAAACAGTAATGTAACTTTAAAAAACATTAAAATAGTAATGTTACCTTAAAAAACAATAATGTTACCTTAAAAAACATTAAAATAGCAATGTTAAAAAATATTAAAATAGTAATGTTAACTTATAAAACAGTAATGTTACATTACAAAACATTAAAATAGCTATGTTAAAAACATTAAAATAGTAATGTTAAAACACATTAAAACAGTAATGTAAGAATAATATGAACCAAAGCTAATGAGGTTTATTTTTCTACTTTACAGCTCTTGATTCAGAAATGTTCACTTGTGTAATGCAGTACAACTCTGGTGTTGTTGCATATTTTGACAATGTTGATTGTGATAGTTTCTCAATGTTTGAAGTATGTGGCATGGTTGAAAGGTTACAGTTAATGGGTGCATACAGCTTGTACCGGAGAGTACCAGAGTCTGATTTATCTATGGCATCTATTTTTTCTTTGAAATCTGACTTAGATTGCATGACATTAGTGAATAGCTTACCTAAGAATAGATACATTCATGTATATCTTGAGGAAAAGTCAGATATTGTTGTGAATGAAGTAAAATTTGAGGATGAAGTAGCTGATGAAGTAGAGGATGATGTAGATGATGAAGTAGAAGTTGAGGATGATGTAGATGATGAAGTAGAAGTAGCTGATGAAGTAGAGGATGATGTAGATGATGAAGTCGAAGTAGCTGATGAAGTAGAGGATGATGTAGATGATGAAGTCGAAGTTGAGGATGATGTAGATAATGAAGTCGAAGTAAATGATGAAGTAACAGTAGAGGGAAATGTAGAAGAATTTGAAGTCGGTAATACTGAATATGGGTTTGATGAGACTGCAGCAGGAAAATTGTAACCCCCTCGTCCCGGTTTGGTCGACTGACCAGTCCGAGTAGGCTACACAGGGAAAATCGATGTGAAACCCGTTAAGGTCCCACATCGGTTAGCAACCCTAGAAAATTCCTTTTATTTATATCTTGTCTATATGCATTATTAAGTCCTACGTGAAACACGACAGCGGATACGAAACAACATAACGACGACCATCCGAAACAACACTTTAAAACAGCTCATTTATCCCTTTTTAAGCAGGTCGTATCGAAACGCCCTTTGGGTGTTTCGAAACGCCATGACTTGGTCAACTGGCCAAAGTCAACATGTTGAGTCCGTTTCGAAACAGGGGTGACCCGTATCGAAACGAGGTCAACGGTCAACTTCTCGTGGTCAACGATACGAAGACCGTTCCGAAACGCTAAGGCCTATTTCGATACATCAATTTATCGTCAAATTCTCAGATTTTCAGTGGCAAAATCGTATTGAAACGTTCCTTAGGCGTATCCAAACGCCTGGCCAAAAACAAAGGGGTCGTATCGGAACGGGGCCGACCGTTTCGAAACGCCCTCTGTCTGCAGATTGGTTTTAGCTGGTTTTAAGGCACAAGGATGCCCCAACACCCCACTAAAGCCTTTCACAACACACAAGCACAAACCTAAGGCAAGACCACCCTTCTACAAACATATTAAACACACTTCACGCATATAAGAACGAAACATTATAAGAACCAACATCAACAACATGTGAATCATACATAGCATTAAAGGTTCATGCTTCACAAGGCAAACACTTGTGCATTAAAGATAGGCATCCAACGACAAGGTCATACATTCACCACAAAAGAGCATACATAGCTTTTAAGGTTACATGCCTTAGCCAACAAAACATATAAGCATTCAAGACATGCAACAAAAACGAGGTTTGTAATCAAACAAGGCATCCAAAAGCCAAACCAACGTTAACATACAACAAAGCATTCACATCAACAACACCTATCCCATTGCTTGACTATTACAATCTACAATTTAAAGATCATACTTGAGCTAACCGTAAGCAACAATTGGAGGCCTTTCCTTGCCCTTGCCACCTACAAGCTATTGATCTGCATTGTCGAACAAAAAGGAGCGTAAACATAAAAGCTTAGTGAGGGTATGCTCGTAAAACAAACTTTCGACAATGCAGGGTCCAAGCACGAGCAAGAATCAAAATAGAATGCATGGTCTTACCTCTAATCCTCAAGAGCCAAAATAAAAGATGATGCATGAGCATATTATCAAAGTCATGCCATGCTCAACAAGTCCATAACCACAACATATAGAAACACATATAACCAACATATGAGCAACACAATCCACAATCCGTATTGTCACCTAGCTATGACTCGAATACGCGGATAACCGTTGGAACTCACATCCAACAACACAACCATTACTTGACGGTGGGATTACACTCATCACCGTTCATGCAGAGGGGCTTTAAAATTGGATGAATAGTGAAATATGATGAAAATGGGTGTTTTAAATTAAAAAGGGGCTTTAAAATTGGATGTGGGGTTATTTACAAGATTGCCATTAATGAATGACTATTTCCCCTTTTCTTTAAAAATCATCCAAATTGAATTTCATTTCAATTTAGTCCAACACAAAATGTTTGTTTTTGGAAACCCGAGGCCCAAAAAATTATTTTAATTATAAAACCGAACCCGAAATAATATTAAGATATTATTTTCACCCCGACCCCTAAACCCGGGTGTTACAACTCTCCCCCACTTAAGGAATTTCGTCCCCGAAATTCATCGGACAAGAAGAGCCACGAAACTGCCCTTCCACACTTCCCTCTTCTGCTCACCACAACGTACTCACCAACTCGGTATACCTACCACACATCATTAGCTACCTAACACTAAGATCTCAACTGATTCTTCGTTGCACGCAATTTCAAACTCAACTCAATCTCTTCAACAAACATAGCACAGAACAAATCACTCACATTCCCAAATCATAGATACACAAATCACATCACAAACCCCTTTCTAACTCTTGTGGTAACCGCCACAAATAAACAATTGAACTAGCCCGATTCACAATCTCATCCAACATTGTTTGAATACTTGACCCATAACTTTCTCTGACTGGTCATCTGACCTCAACATGCAACCAAACACTATGCATACGTCTTCAAAAATCTAGCAGAAATCTCGAATCTCTATTACCCACTTTCATTAAGAACCTCTCACGGATGTAACAAACTAGAAGAAAACTGATTCTCGGTCTTGACACGCTGGCAAACTATGCACTTACTCTCATACTGGACCACATCATTCATCAATTCAATCCAGCAGTACTCATCTTCAACCCACAACAAGTCTTCGCACTACCCATATGCAATACAAACGAACTGCCAAGTGCTTCGGCCAAAACAATACCTCTCAAAACACTATGTCAATCGGTAGAACTATTTTGTCTCTGAAATGAAAAACTCTATCATCTCTGAAACTATATTATGGAGGTCTTCTTTCTGCTATGTCTTGCACGTGAGGTGCCAAGAACCTGTCTTGCAACTGTTTCTCTTTAAGCATTCTGACTCAATGTAGGTTTAACATGAAACTCGGCCACAAAACTACTATCATTCGGTAAACTGAATCCGGCAAAATATAGCTCGCAACTTAACTACTAATCTAACAACAAATATAACTCGGAACATCAGTTACTACGTTGACACTCTTCGAATGATACTCAATCTTGAGATTACGGTCTTCAAGCAATTCTAACAACTCGTGTTGTTCAAGTTTCAACCCTTCCTAAGTCGTCTAATATTTCAAGTTCTGATGATAAGTATATACTGTGCATTTCTTACTATACATGCTCTGTCTCGAAGTCTTCGAAGCAAATACAACTGTAATTAACTCTAAGTCTAGTGTCGGATAACTCTTCTCTCGGTCTTTCAACTATCTCGATGAATAAGCCACAATCTTCTGTCTTGCATAAGCACGCAACCTAACTCTACATGTAACGCATCACTATAGTTCACAAATTCTTTCTCTGATATGGGCTGGATCAAGGTCGAAACTCTCCTCAAAGTTTCTTTCAGTTTCTCTAGGGCTCGCTATCTCGCATCTGACCATACAACTGAACATCCTTCTATAGCAATCTGTCAAAGGAGCAGCTATCTTCAAAAGATCATTTACAAACCTCCAATAGTAACAGTGCTAGACCTAGAAACTATAGATACCTGTCACAGTCTTCAATTTCTTCCAACTCACATCTTCTCCTGCCTACTTAGGATTTACTCTAATACACTCGGCAAATCTACATGTCCTAGGAGAACATCTTCCTTAACTCGGAGTTCACATTTGCTCAACTTGGCATACAACTGATTCTCTAATAGAATCTACAATACTAACTCCAAAGCTTGTCATGGTCTTCTTCGGAACGTGAATATACCCATGTATCATCTATGAGAACTACTACAAATTGATCAAGGAGCTCGGAAAATATTCTGCTCGACATCTTTATAAAAGTAACTAACACAGTAGTCAAATGAAACGGCATAACTCGGAACTCAAAGTGATCATATCTTGCCCATAAAGTTGTCTTCAGTACGTCAACTTCTCTCACTTTCAACTGGTAGTAATCGGATCTCAAATTAATCTTCGAAGGGACTGTAACCCCCTCGCCCCGGTCTGGTCGGATGACCGGTCCGAGTGGGCCACACAGGGAAAACCGAGTGAAACCCGTTAAGGTTCCCTTCGGTTAGCAACCCTATTTTTTTCTTATTTTAAATCTTGTGTAGATGAACATTATGTCCTAAGCGATTCACACAGCGAAAAACAATACCAAGGAAAACACATTCGTAACACGGCCATGCATAAACAGTCCCTTTTTAATCTTACAGGGCAGACCGTATCGGTACCCTAGCTAGGGGTATCGATACGCCCTGTCCAGGTCAACCCAAGAAGTCAACCACGAGAAGTCCGTATCGATACAGCCCTTGAGCGTATCGATACGCCCTTCTCGGTCAACCCTACTTGGTCAACAGGGTAGACCCGTACCGATACTCGGGATCCCCGTATCGGTACACTCTACTCTCACTCGACTCTTCAAATTACAGTGAGTTTGGAGGGTATCGATACCCTTAGGGTATCGGTACGCCAGACAAATTTTCTGGCTTTTGGGTGAGTCCGTATCGATACGCCCTGAGGGGTATCGATACGCCCTGCATTGCAATTCCTCCAATCCCAACTTAAACGACCCCAAAACGACTCTAAATGCATTTCTCGACTCACCTAAGCATATACCATCATGCAAGCACACATATTCAAGCCAAAGGAATCAACCATACATGAATTAAGGCATTCATACATAACATAAGAATGAGAGAGCAATTTAGGCCATAATATGCACGCTTAAGGGCTCAAATGGTCATAAAGCCACAAGTCAAACAAAATAGGTTTGCACTCAACATAAGCCAACCTAAAACATCCTAAAGCATGCCATCATACACACCAACATTCATCAAAGTATAACATGCTTACAATCCATAATCAATCCAAAACAACATCATTTGAAGGAGTCATACAATGCTCATACAAACACACCCTATTGCCACATTGCTTAACTACTACAAAATTAACCATACTTGAGCAACAACTTGGAAAGCCCTTCTTGCCTTGCCTCGAGCTAACACCACGCTAATGATCTGCATTGTTGAACATAGAGAGCGTAAGCTATAAGCTTAGTGAGGGTGCTCTAAAACTAAAAACATCAACAATGCAGGGTTCAAGCATGTTAATCCTAGTCTTACATACATCAAGCATAGGCATAAAATCAAGTAGACCTAGCTAGTCTTTCAAGTGGCATATATGGTCTCTCAATCCTATCAAGCTTAAACATCAATATTAATCATCATGCAACAACACCATATACCACAACCATATACCATCATCATATATCACAATACATGAACAAGTTTAATTGGCCACTTTAATTACCCCGATTGTGCGGATTTAAACCTCAACAACACTTTACCTCGGTGGGATTTCACTCATCACCGGACCTTGCATGTGCGGGATTCCACTCATCGCCACATGCCCTACGGATGGGATTCCACTCATCATCCCGTAGAAATAAATAAAAGCTTCCGGTGGAATGTTACATCACCGTACTCCTCCTTGATGACTTAACGCCATCAAGGCCACGTACGTTTTGACTCAATTTGTGTGCACACTATCCTAATGATCGACCATTTACAACCGGTAATTATTTTAGTGCCAATTATCATCATCAATCACATATCATCAACCACACTCATGCTCATCACATATATCCACATCATGATATATATATACATGCACCATATAATCACAAGTACAAGAGCATAGTCATTAAGCACATTGGCATTTAAGGAAAACAAGACTAAATTAACTACTTGGGTTATAAGGAAGTGGCCTACCAAGCACACTTTACACACACACTACTAGGGATGTAAAAAGCTGACCCGACCTGTAAACCCGACCGAAACCTGCTCGAGTCAGAACCTGATTTGACCCGAAGATTTGATGACCCGAACCCGATCTGTAACCGACTGTTGTTGACCCGAACCCGAATTTGATCTGTTACTGTAGTAACCGAACCCGATCTGCGTCCGACTAAAAATGACCCGAACCCGAATTGGACCTGTTACTGTGGACCTGAAACCCGACCTGCGTCCGACTAAAACGAACCCGAACCCGAAGTCGACCTGGCAGATAACCGAATTTACCCGACTGAATTGACCCGATATCCGATTTTACCCGACCTGAAATGAACCCGACCTGAAATGGACCCGACCTGAAACGGACCCGATCTGAAACGGACCCGACCTGAAACGGACCCGACCTGAAATGGACCCGACCTGTTTTGAACCCGACCTGTTTTAAACCCGACCTGTTAAGTGACCCGACCTGTTGTTGACCTGAACTGATAAAATACAAGAAGTTTGTTTGTAATAATATTAGCTCTCGGATCTTATAGCAAAGACATAGTTTATCTCACATAAAATACTTTATTTCAATACAAAGGAGAAATCAAGATTAAACATTTGGTGGAATTAAAATATTGAATTTCAAAATTACAAGGACTTAATAAGTATTCAAACTCAAAATTTAGGGACAATACATAGTTTATCTAATAATTATACTTATATAGACCTAAATTATTATTAGACCAAAAAATTGAGGACACATGTAAATTGTGACATGCTCATCCTTCTTTTAGTTCAACCATGTTTAATTAAATCTAAAGA
The DNA here is from genome assembly GCA_958450335.1 of Hibiscus tridactylites. Taxonomy (NCBI): domain Eukaryota; kingdom Viridiplantae; phylum Streptophyta; class Magnoliopsida; order Malvales; family Malvaceae; genus Hibiscus; species Hibiscus tridactylites. The sequence continues at coordinate 74,863,930 of OY288274.1, read as the reverse complement.
AACTATACCAAAAGTTAACACTAAAAAAATAAACTAAAACCTAAATAATCTAAACTCTAAACATCTAATTAAGGAAGGGCCTAAAGGGTAATTAACCCTTAAATAACAAATTCAATTAAAAAACCTATCAATTTGGCGCCTCCCCCATCAATTCCCCCACCCAATTTTTTTTATCGAAAATCCCCCCCCCCAATTTGGTTGCACAAACTTCACCCTTAATTACAAACTAAAGTATTTTTTATTTTTCCCCTAAATTAAAAATTAAAGTATTTTTAATTTTTAACTTTTCCTTTAATTAAATTTTTTAATAAAATAAAATTTTAATTTAATGATCATAATTAATAAAATAATTTAAATTTTAAATAATTTATTTTTAATTTATCCATCACAAGTTATTAATTTAATAAAATTTTTAAGTTATTAACGCCAAAAATAATTTATATTAAATGAGTTAGTACTAAGCATATTGAATTATTTAATAAAAGGGTAAACTACTGCAGGGGTCACTTACGTTTAGCGTCTGTACAGAGTTAGTCACCACTTTTGGAAAGTGCATATTAGTAGTCCTCTACGTTTTCGATGTGTAAATACTTGGTCACTCCGACGTTAACTCCGTTAGTCCCCTAACGGATTGCTGATGTGGCGAAAGTAAAATAAGGATAAATTACTGCAATAGCCATTAAAATTTATCTCATGTACATTTTTTCTCCTCAATTTAAAAAAGTAAACATTATAGTCACTAATAAAAATGTTTCTTTATAATTTCACCCTTAAATTTTTAAAAATTCATTTTTCAATCCTAAAACTTTACAATCAATTAACACAATAATATTATAAATGCTTAGATGAAAAATAGGTGCCCAAAGTATACCCTTTGAAACTTAGGTGCCCAAATTGCTCCTATTTAATAACTCAAACTTAAAAATTTAGTCCACTAACTACTAAAAAATTCGAGTTATTGGAATTTCTATTTTATAATTCAAACTTTATTTTGAATTTTTGAGTCGAGTTTATGAAATTATGAGTCGAGTATTTTCACATCAAACCTAAAAATTATAATATGTGAAAGTTTATTTTTAATCCAAATTGACCCCTTTTCAATCCAAATTGACCTATTTTCATTATTTTTTTAATTACTCCAATGTTTTATAATTTTAATTTGATATGACTTTAAATAATTAACTCAAAATCATTGACGATTGACGGAGGCCAACCTAAAGTCTATCAACTACTTATACAGTTGTACCGAACTCAAACTCAATACGAATTCCAATTCCGAAAATACCCTGACCTAAATTACCCGACCTGAAACTACCCGACCTGAAATTACCTGACCTGAAATGCACCCGAACTGAATGCAACCGACCTGAAATGAACCCGACCTGAAATGGACCCGACCTGAAATGGACCCGGCCTGAAACGGACCCGACCTGAAACGGACCCGACCTGAAATGGACCCGACCTGAAATGGACCCGACCTGAAGTGTATCCGAACCCGAATTAACCTGACAATTATCTGCTTCGGACCCGACCCGTTTTGACCCGACCTGAAATGGATCCGACCTGAAATAGACCCGACCTGAAATGGACCCGACTTGAAATGGACCTGACCTGAAATAAACCCGACCTGAAATGGACCCGCACCCGACCCGAGTCGAGTCAAAACAAAAAAATGACCTGAAATGACCTGTATCCGATTTTACCCGACCTGACAGTACCCGACCTGAAACCCGTCCGATTACCTGTTTTTACATCCCTACACACTACCCATGCTTGAACCAAACTTTAAAACAAGTTAAGACCACTCACTGCCCTTCCTTAGCAAGTCGAACCAATCATCCTACGAACCCGGATTCGGTCCCAAAGCCTCCTCAACGTTTCCTCTTGCTTCTATTCAAACAAAACACATACATTACTTCCCAATTCATTTCTAACTCAACCATCAACTTACTTTGCAAACACAACCCAATTTCCACAATTTCCCAAACCACCTAATATCTCAAAAACCCAGTTTTCGTACTCCAACAACTCTTGGCTGAAACACTCATTTCCAAACACCCAAATGACTTCTAAAACATCCCAAATCACCCTCCTAACATAGGTAGACCATCAGCCCTTCAATTTCAACATTAAACCCACCAAAAACCCAAGTTTTAATACCTTAAAATTTACCTCAAGAACATGCTACGAATTTTCACCCAAATTCAACCAATTTGATATATGTTACACATTTTCACATGATTAACTAAAGCCCTAACTCAATTTATTAAAACAAATTGGAAAACCCCTTAAAAATTCAAACTTTAATATAAACCCTAATTTCCAAAACCCCATGTTTTTGAAATCCAAGACCATAGATAGATAGAGGATAAGGAGGGGATCAAGAAAACATATTTACCTCTTAATTTGGTGTTGAAATCGAGTACTAAAATCAATGGAATAGTGACTTGATACTTGAGAGGTTTTGAAAATGGAGGTTTTCCCCTTTTAATGTTGGTAAAAGGGTTTTATGAAGAAGATGACAACTTTATGTATAAAGTGGTCTTACTTTTTGAAAGTCTTTGGTCTAATAACAACTTAGGTCCTTCCCCTTCTACAGAAGCTCAATTAGATCATTATTTGAAGTTGGATTGTTTTAATCACATTTTATTTGACTCGAACTATAACCCGGTTAACTCCTAGGCCCAAAACACGGGTGTTACAACTCTCTCACACTTAAGGAATTTCGTCCCCGAAATTACATGACTGAAAGAGATACGGAAACTGCTTTTCCATATCCTCCTTCCTCTCCCAAGTGGCCTCGTCCACACCTCTACGTTGCCACCGCACCTTTACTAACTCAATCGATCTACCCCTCAACACTTTACTGTCAGAAGCTAAGATCTCAACGGGTTCTTCTTCGTAAGTCAAATCCGGATTCAATTCGATTTCTTCTACGGGCATAACATGTGATGGATCGGACCTATACTTGCGAAGCATCAAAACATGAAACACATCGTGTATCTTCTCAAGCTCGGATGGCAAACGCAACTGATAAGCAACGAGACCAACCCTCTTCACAATCTCATACGGTCCTATGTACCTCGGACTCAACTTCCCTTTTCGACCAAATCTTATCACTTTCTTCCACGGAGACACCTTCAAGAATACCTTCTCACCCACTGAGAACTCAACTTCCTTCCTCTTCAGATAGGCATAGGACTTCTGCCTATCCGAAGCAGCCTTCAAACGGTCACAAATCAATTTTACCTTGTCGGTTGTCCCCTTGAGCAAATCCGGCATAGGTAACAGTTTTTGTCCTACCTCGGCCCAACATACTGGAGTCCTACACTTCCGGCCATACAAGGCCTCATACGGAGCCATCTGAATGCTCGACTGAAAACTGTTATTGTACGCAAACTCTACTAGAGGCAAATGCTTTTCCCAAGTACCCTGAAAGTCTATGATACAACAACGCAGCATATCTTCTAAGATCTGAATAACCCTCTCTGACTGACCATCTAACTGAGGATGATAAGAAATGCTGAAGTTCAAACGGGAACTCAAAGCTGTATGCAGACACTCCCAAAATCTAGAAGTAAATCGCGGATCTCTGGTTGATACAATGGACTTCGATACACCATGCAGCCTAACTATCTCACCGATGTACAAGTCGGCCAATCTATCTAAGGTGTAAGTAGTGTTGACTGCCAAGAAGTGAGCACACTTCGTAAATCGATCCACTATCACCCAAACTGAGTTCTTCTTCGTAGGAGTCAAAGGCAAACCCGAAACAAAATCCATGGTGATGTTCTCCCACTTCCATTCCGGAATTCTCAACGGCTGTAACAAACCTGAGGGAACCTGATGTTCCGCCTTCACTCTCTGACACACTAAGCACTTACTCATAAAGTCGGCTACATCTCTGTTCAAGCCAACCCAAAAGTACTCATTCTTCAAATCACGGTACATCTTCGTACTTCCAGGATGCATAGCAAACGGACTACTGTGGGCTTCAGTCAAGATCGTACGTCTCAAATCACTGTCCTCTGGCACAACTATTCTATCTTTGAAACACAAAACCCCATCGGTGCTGAAACTGTAGTCTGAAGGTCTACCTTCGGCTATATCTTGTACGTGAGGTGCCAAAGATCTATCTAAGAGCTATTTCTCTCTAACCATCTGACCTAGAGTAGGTCTAACCTGAAGCTCGGCTACCAAGCCACCATCTCCGGACAAACTCAATCTAGCAAACATAGCTCTCAAGTCCACGGCCACCTTCCTACTCAATGCGTCGGCAACTACATTGGCCTTACCCGGATGGTACTCAATAGTAAGATCGTAATCTTTTAGCAACTCTAGCCATCTACGTTGTCTGAGATTCAAATCTCGCTGAGTCATAATGTACTTCAAACTCTTATGATCGGTGTACACTGTGCATTTCTCCCCGTACAAATAATGCCTCCAAATCTTCAGAGCAAACACAACTGCAGCTAACTCTATGTCATGGGTCGGATAGTTGCGCTCATGGGTCTTCAACTGTCTTGAGGCATAAGCCACCACTCTCTTGTCTTGCATCAGAACACATCCTAACCCTACATAAGAAGCATCATTGTAGACTACATAGTCCTTCCCGGACTCATGCTGAATCAAAATCGGAGCTTGGGTCAAGGCTTCTTTCAATTTCTCAAAGGCTCTCTGTCTTGCATCTGTCCACTCAAACTGAACACTCTTCTGAAGTAATTGTGTCAATGGAGCGGCTAATTTAGAGAAACCCTCTACAAACCTCCTATAGTATCCGGCTAAGCCTAGGAAGCTACGTACTTCTGTCACAGACTTCGGTTGTTTCCAGTCAACAATGGCTTCAATCTTCTTCGGATAAACTCTAATCCTATCGGCTGACACTACATGTCCTAAGAAGACTACCTCTCGGATCCAAAATTCACACTTGCTGAGCTTCGCATACAACTGATGATCTAGCAAAGTCTTCAAAACAAGTCTCAAGTGTCGGTCATGGTCTTCTTCAGTTCGCGAATACACCAAAATGTCATCTATAAATACAACCACAAACTGATCTAGATACTGATGAAAAATCCTATTCATCATGTCCATGAAAGCTGCCGGTGCATTAGTCAACCCAAATGGCATGACTAAAAACTTATAGTGTCCATATCTGGTCCTAAAGGCTGTCTTCGGTACATCGACCTCTCTTACCTTTAGCTGGTAATAACCCGATCTCAAATCAATCTTCGAAAAGACAGATGCTCCTCTCAACTAATCAAACAAGTCATCGATTCTAGGCAACGAATATTTGTTCTTCATTGTCAACTGATTTAACTGCCTATAATCTATACACATTCTCATACTCCCGTCCTTCTTCTTCACAAACAAAACCGGTGCATACCAAGGTGAAGAACTAGGTCGAATAAAACCTCTATCTGTCAATTCTTGCAACTGAGTCTTCAACTCTTTCAATTCTTTCGGTGTCATTCGATACGGAGTAATCGAAGTAGGAGCTGAATTAGAATAAGTCTCAATACTGAACTCTACCTCTCTGTCCGGTGGTAACCCTGGCAATACTTCCGGAAACACACTAGGAAAATCACATACTGTCCGGATGTCCTGAGGTCTAACCTCACTCATGTTAGGGTTCATCACATACGCTAAGTATGCTTCACACCCCAACTCAACTAACCTCTTAGCCTCTAACATTGAAACCACATTGGACAAGAACTTCACATTCTCACCCACCACTATGATCTCATAATCATCTGTGAGCTTCAAAGAAATCCGCTTAGTTTCAAAGTCTATCCTAGCTCTATGCTCCGTGAGCCAATCCATACCCAGAATCACATCAAAACCATAGAAGGGAAGTTCCATCATATCCACTGGAAACACATGCCCCTGAACCATCAACGGACACCTTCAGTACATCTTCCTAACTACTACCGTGTCCCCAAAGGAACTAGTAACACTAACTCCTACCTCTAACATCTCACAAGGCAAATTCAAAGACCGTGCATGCTCACTCAATATGTAGGAATGTGTAGACCCAGAGTCAATCAAAGAAAGCAAACCCAAAGACTGTATCGAGAAGTTACCTGCGATCACATCGGTGTCATGCTGATCTCCCCGCTGAGCATAAACTCTGGCCTGACCTCCGCCATCTGGCTGAACTGCAACTACATGTGATATGTTCCTATGACCATCGTTCCTTGGTTGGAAGTTTCCTCTACCGCGCCCGCGGCCTCTCTGAAAGTCATTGGCTCTAGCATGAGCCTGAGCTGGTGCCTGCCCCACCTGATGTGGACAGTCACGCCTAATGTGGTCCCTAGCACCATAACTCCAACAAGAATGGTAACTTCCCCAACACTCACCGGTGTGGTTCCTCCCGCAAGTAGCACATGTGGGCAACTTCCCACCAGCTCTCTGACCCTGATGGCCCCTACCGTGGTTACCTCCACCACGCCTATGATCATATTGATGTCTGTTGTCCCGATGCCTCTTGGCATCACCTCTATCAAAGTTGCTGGACCTTTTACCCGAACTAGATCCACCTGACCGCCTGGTCAAACTCAAACTGTGCTCTAAGTCCTTGGCCCTCGCGACCAAGACATCAAAATCAGTGTAATCCGACGCTAGAGTATAGGTCTTGATCTCCTCACTCAGCCCATATCGGAAGCGGTTACAACGCTCCACCTTAGTAGGTACAAGCTCGGGTGCATACTGACTCAATCTAACAAATATGATCTCGTAATCGGTCACAGACATACTCCCCTGAAGCAATGCCATAACTCCCTCTTCCTCTCATCGAGGTATCGCGGACCCAAATACTTCTTCCGAAAAGCTGTCTCAAAGAACTCTCAAGTGATCTCGGTCTCATCCATCCCCGAAGTAACAGTGACCCACCAGATGTAGGCATCACCCTGAAGTAGAGACTCAACACATCCCAACTTGCGCTCACCAGTACATCCCATCTGAGCAAGAATACGGACGGTCTTCTCAAACCAGAACTCCGACCTCTTCGGAGTAGCACCTCTAAACTCTTCGGCCCCAAGGCCCCGAAGTCTCTCTAAAGGTAATCCGGTGCCCTCAACCTGATGATGAGCTGCCTGACCCCCGGCTACTGCAGCCTGAAATGCCCCGGCTATTGCATGAACCAACGGAGCTAAGTCAATCCCGGCCGGTCGTTGGCCACCTTGGCCATCCTGACCAACAGTTCATGCATTCAAAACATCATACGATCAAGCAGGCATCAAGGGTTCATGGCAAAACATGCATCGAACAACATAAGCATTTAACACCTTAAGATTACCTCACTTACCTGCCCGAGGTCTCGGTAACCTCAGGCTCTGATACCAACAAATGTAACCCCCTCGCCCCGGTCTGGCCGGATGACCGGTCCGAGTGGGCCACACAGGGAAAACCGAGTGAAACCCGTTAAGGTTCCCTTCGGTTAGCAACCCTATTTTTTTTTCTTATTTTAAATCTTGTCTAGATGAACATTATGTCCTAAGCGATTCACACAGCGGAAAACAATACCAAGGAAAACACATTCGTAACACGGCCATGCATAAACAGTCCCTTTTTAATCTTACAGGACAGACCGTATCGATACCCTAGCTAGGGGTATCGATACGCCCTGTCCAGGTCAACCCAAGAAGTCAACCACGAGAAGTCCGTATCGATACAGCCCTTGAGCGTATCGATACGCCCTTCTCGGTCAACCCTACTTGGTCAACAGGGTAGACCCGTACCGATACTCGAGATCCCCGTATCGGTACGCTCTACTCTCACTCGACTCTTCAAATTACAATGAGTTTGGAGGGTATCGATACCCTTAGGGTATCGGTACGCCAGGCAAATTTTCTGGCTTTTGGGCGAGTTCGTATCGATACGCCCTGAGGGGTATCGATACGCCCTGCATTGCAATTCCTCCAATCCCAACTTAAACGACCCCAAAACGACTCTAAATGCATTTCTCGACTCACCTAAGCATATACCATCATGCAAGCACACATATTCAAGCCAAAGGAATCAATCATACATGAATTAAGGCATTCATACATAACATAAGAATGAGAGAGCAATTTAGGCCATAATATGCATGCTTAAGGGCTCAAATGGTCATAAAGCCACAAGTCAAACAAAATAGGTTTGCACTCAACATAAGGCAACCTAAAACATCCTAAAGCATGCCATCATACACACCAACATTCATCAAAGTATAACATGCTTACAATCCATAATCAATCCAAAACAACATCATTTGAAGGAGTCATACAAGGCTCATACAAACACACCCTATTGCCACATTGCTTAACTACTACAAAATTAACCATACTTGAGCAACAACTTGGAAAGCCCTTCTTGCCTTGCCTCGAGCTAACACCACGCTAATGATCTGCATTGTTGAACATAGAGAGCGTAAGCTATAAGCTTAGTGAGGGTGCTCTAAAACTAAAAACATCAACAATGCAGGGTTCAAGCATGTTAATCCTAGTCTTACATACATCAAGCATAGGCATAAAATCAAGTAGACCTAGCTAGTCTTTCAAGTGGCATATATGGTCTCTCAATCCTATCAAGCTTAAACATCAATATTAATCATCATGCAACAACACCATATACCACAACCATATACCATCATCATATATCACAATACATGAACAAGTTTAATTGGCCACTTTAATTACCCCGATTGTGCGAATTTAAACCTCAACAACACTTTACCTCGGTGGGATTTCACTCATCACCGGACCTTGCATGTGCGGGATTCCACTCATCGCCACATGCCCTACGGATGGGATTCCACTCATCATCCCGTAGAAATAAATAAAAGCTTCCGGTGGAATGTTACATCACCGTACTCCTCCTTGATGACTTAACGCCATCAAGGCCACGTACGTTTTGACTCAATTTGTGTGCACACTATCCTAATGATCGACCATTTACAACCGGTAATTATTTTAGTGCCAATTATCATCATCAATCACATATCATCAACCACACTCATGCTCATCACATATATCCACATCATGATATATATATACATGCACCATATAATCACAAGTACAAGAGCATAGTCATTAAACACATTGGCATTTAAGGAAAACAAGACTAAATTAACTACTTGGGTTATAAGGAAGTGGCCTACCAAGCACACTTTACACACACACACTACTCATGCTCGAACCAAACTTTAAAACAAGTTAAGACCACTCACCGCCCTTCCTTAGCAAGTCGAACCAATCCTCCTACGAACCCGGATTCGGTCCCAAAGCCTCCTCAACGTTTCCTCTTGCTTCTAGTCAAACAAAACACATACATTACTTCCCAATTCAATGCTAACTCAACCATCAACTTACTTTGCAAACACAACCCAATTTCCACAATTTCCCAAACCACCTAATATCTCAAAAACCTAATTTTCGTACTCCAACAACTCTTGGCTGAAACACCCATTTCCAAACACCCAAATGACTTCCAAAACATCCCAAATCACCCTCCTAACATAGGTAGACCATCAGCCCTTCAATTTCAACATTAAACCCACCAAAAACCCAAGTTTTAATACCTTAAAATTTACCTCAAGAACATGCTACGAATTTTCACCCAAATTCAACCAATTTGATATATGTTACACATTTTCACATGATTAACTAAAGCCCTAACTCAATTTATTAAAACAAATTGGAAAACCCCTTAAAAATTCAAACTTTAATATAAACCCTAATTTCCAAAACCCCATGTTTTTGAAATCCAAGACCATAGATAGATAGAGGATAAGGAGGGGATCAAGAAAACATATTTACCTCTTAATTTGGTGTTGAAATCGAGTACTAAAATCAATGGAACAGTGACTTGATACTTGAGAGGTTTTGAAAATGGAGGTTTTCCCCTTTTAATGTTGGTAAAAGGGTTTTATGAAGAAGATGACAACTTTATGTATAAAGTGGTCTTACTTTTTGAGAGTCTTTGGTCTAATAACAACTTAGGTTTTTCCCCTTCTACAAAAGCTCAATTATATCATTATTTGAAGTTGGATTGTTTTAATCAAATTTTATTTGACTCGAACTATAACCTGGTTAACTCCTAGGCCCAAAACACGGGTGTTACAGGGACTGAAACACTCCCCAACTGATCAACAAATCACTGACGCTCGGAAATGGATACTAACTATTCACTGTCAATTGTTTCAACTTCCTGAAATCTAAACACATTCTCGTATTGTCTTCTCTCTTCTTCACAAATTGCACTGTCATGCTCTAAGATGATGTACTGGGCCTAATGAATCTAAGGTCTAACAAATCTCGAAGTTGATTCTTTAACACTCTCAATTATGTCGGGAATCATAAGATACAGAGCAATCAAACAGGAGCAAACTCGGAGACGGTCTCAATAACAAACTCTTCTTCCCTATCAAAAGTCAAACCGGGCAATTATTGCAACACTTCTAGGAAAACACAAACTATTCTAACATTCTGCGGTCTAATCTTCATCTAAAAATCAAATCCATCACATTTGCTGGGCAAGCCTGTCAACTAAACTCAATCAATCTTTGACCTCTAAAGCTGGAACAACATTCGATGAGAAGTTCACATCCACACCTACCACTACGGTCTCACAGAAATCTGCAACTTCAAGGCAACTCTCTCTTTATCTCAAAGTATACCCTAGCTATGTGTCCTACAAGCCAAACCAAGTCAAAAGGCACATCGAAACCGTAAAAGACAATTATTTCACATCTACTGGAATCACATAACCCTGAACCATCAACAAACATCTTCCGTACATCTTTTTGACCACCACTATCTCACCAAAAGGTCTAGTCACATGTGTCCCTACGTCAAAAATCTCGACGGAGATATCTAGCTTCCTTACATGCTCACACAAAAGGATGTATCCGCAGAAATTGCAACTTCACATGTATACATCTGACAGTCTTCGGTCCTCTTGCTTTCAGGCTGACTCTCCAACAAAATCTGACTCTTCTAAATTGTTCTTAGAGCATCTCGAAACTTCAAAATTTAGTTCCGATCACACACAAACAATCATGCTTGAACTTGTTCTAAAACATCGGTCATGGCGACTCAAAACATCCCACTACCAAACAATCTGGAGTCAAAGCTCAAGACTTCCTTCTCGGCTCAACTATATCGGAAGTGACTTCATCTCTCCTTCTTGCTGGAAGACAACTTAGGCGCACACTGGCCCTATCACACAAATTGATTTCCACTCACGGATACTGACCGACTGTCTTGTACTAAAACCATAGGCCGAACCCCCAACGATCACTAACTAACATTTCTGAATTTCAGATTACTCACACGAGGCCCTTACCTTGATCTTGCCTAGAGAACTAAGGTGCCCACACCTACCTCTAACACCTCATCGGGCACATTCAAACTTTGCGTGCTTGCTAACAACATACGGAAGTACATATTTAGAATCAATTAGAAGGGAACAAACTCAAAACTGTACCAAGGGCTTATCTATTATAACATCGATACCACTCTGAATTTCACTCAAAGGTCTTCGCTTCTTTTTACCAACTAATACCAGAAACGATCACATCATCCCTCACCAACAAGAATCAACCCACATACATCCTGACTCAAACAAACAAATTGTACCTCAAATCCGGTAAAACCATATTCCCCTAACTATAGCGACGAACTCCCTTAACATCATCCACATTCTCAGATACCATAACTCTCACTTACCAATTCACGGCCCACGCCTTGGCCTCAAACTTATTAAAAAGCAATAAATCAACAACAACAGATTAACATACAAACTGGGTTAGCAAAGGAAAGGGTCTAAGTGGCTCAAGTATGATTCTCTCACTTAAAATCACTTTTTCCGATGTAATAGAAGTAATGGGACTCTACTCATCATGCTTCAAGCGACATACGTTCACAATCAAACAATCATTCATTACAGCATACTCGAATAACAAGCAACATGCTTACATGACAAGCAAACATCGTGCAATTTCAACACAACAACTTAACTTACCTCACTTACCTGCCCAAGGTCTCGGAAACCTTAGGCTCTGATACCAACAAATGTAACCCCCTCGTCCCGGTCTGGTCGACTGACCGGTCCGAGTAGACTACACGGGGAAAACCGATGTGAAACCCGTTAAGGTCCCACCTCGGTTAGCAACCCTAGAAAATTCCTTTTATTTATATCTTGTCTATATGCATTATTAAGTCCTAGGTGAAACACGACAGCGGATACGCAAACAACATAACGACGACCATCCGAAACAACACTTTAAAACAGCCCATTTATCATTTTTAAGCAGGCCGTATCGGAACGCCATTTGGGTGTTTTGAAACGCCATGACTTGGTCAACTGCCCAAAGTCAACATGTTGAGTCCATTTCGAAACATGGGTGACCCGTATCGAAACGAAGTCAACGGTCAACTTCTCGTGGTCAACGATACGAAGACCGTTCCGAAACGCTAAGGTCCATTTCGATACATCAATTTATCGTCAAATTCTCAGATTTCCAGTGGCAAAATTGTATCGAAACGTTCCTTAGGCGTATCGAAACGCCTGACCAAAAACATAGGGGTCGTATCGGAACGGGGTCGACCGTTACGAAACGCCCTCTGTCTGTAGATTGGTTTTAGCTGGTTTTAAGGCACAAGGATGCCCCAACACCCCACTAAAGCCTTTCACAACACACAAGCACAAACCTAAGTTAAGACCACCCTTCTACAAACATGTTAAACACACTTCACGCATATAAGAACCAAACATTAAAAGAACCAACATCAACAACATGTGAATCATACTTAGCATTGAAGGTTCATGCTTCACAAGGCAAACACTTGAGCATTAAAGATAGGCATCCAACGACAAGGTCATACATTCACCACAAGGGAGCATACATAGCTTTTAAGGTTACATGCCTTAGCCAACAAAACATATAAGCATTCAAGACATGCAACAAAAACAAGGTTTGTAATCAAACAAGGCATCCAAAAGCCAAACCAACGTTAACATACAACAAAGGATTCCCATCAACAACACCTATCCCATTGCTTGACTATTACAATCTACAATTTAAAGATCATACTTGAGCTAACCGTAAGCAACACTTGGAGGCCTTTCCTTGCCCTTGCCACCCACAAGCTACTGATCTGCATTGTCAAACAAAAAGGAGCGTAAGCATAAAAGCTTAGTGATGGTATGCTCGTAAAACAAACCTTTGACAATGCAGGGTCCAAGCACGAGCAAGAATCAAAATAGAATGCACGGTCTTACCTTCAATCCTCAAGAGCCAAAATAAAAGATGATGCATGAGCATATTATCAAAGTCATGCCATGCTCAACAAGTCCATAACCACAACATATAGAAACACATATAACCAACATATGAGCAACACAATCCACAATCCGTATTGGCACCTAGCTATGACTCGAATACGCGGATAACCGTTGGAACTCACATCCAACAACACAACCATTACCTGACGGTGGGATTACACTCATCACTGTTCACGCGGAGGGGATTCCACTCATCCTCAAACCTCGTTTCACGCGGAGGGGATTCCACTCATCCTCACGCCCGTCGATGGGATTCCACTCATCACCGACTAATATATATAAGAAGATTTCTGGGCGAACCCGTACTCCATCTTGATGACTACCATCATCAAGACCACGCGCGCATTTGACTCACGTGTGCACACTAAACATCCTAATGATCGATCATTTTTACTCAAGCATACCAGTGCCAACATTTAACTCAATCCACATTATTCATTACAACCAATTCCGTGCTTAGCACGTACTCACCATGATCACAATCATGAACCATTCACATGCATATCATAATACATCACAAATTATGCCTCATCTCACATGTATAACACATTATACATAAGCAATCATATCACAAATATTACGAGGCATATACATCACATACAAGTTCAACCAATGGCTCTAGTTTGAGTTTAGGATTAGGCTACCACCCTAATCCTAACTCTAGGTGGGTCTACCAAGCGCGACCTAGTCCATATGCTCGAACCAACCATTTAAAACCACTTTAAAACATTAACCACTCACCGACAATTCCAAGCTCAACCACACTAGCCGATCAAGCTTCCAACGATTCCAGATTTGTTCCCGAGGCTTCATCAACACAAAATCTCGCTTCTAATCACCTCAACATAATCAAAACAACCTCAAATCAAATCACCAATTAATGTAGCAAACCCGGAACACCATTCAAGCAACAAACACAATAATTCAAGCCATGAACAACCCCCAAAAAACCAAACCCGAGCAGCCCTTATACTCAGCCCAAAACTTGTGATTTTAACACATTTAACACTTCTAAATGCTTCCAAAACAACCCCCAACTATTACCCTAACATCAACCCTCAATTTCCAACACAAACCACACCCAAAACTCAACTAAAAACTCTCTTAAAACCCCACCAAAACCCAAATTCGGGAATTCATTTAAAACACTCTAAAAATTATATATGTTGGACCATTTGGTTCACAAACATCATATCTAACCTTATTACATCCAAACCTTTAGTTAAAAACAATAAAGATATCATTTTTATTCAAATCTTCCAAATACCCAAATTTCAAAACCTTGATGAAAATGAAAATTACTTGTACTTTTGAAGAGATGAAGTTGAGGACAAGTTGAAAATGTGTTTACCTTTCAAAAACGAGCTAAAATGGAGGAGCTAGGTGATGGAATAGTGAAAGGAGGATGAGAGCTCTCTTTGTCGTTGGTTGAAGAAGATGAATAGTGAAAGATAATGAAAATGGGTGTTTTAAATTTAAAAAAGGGGCTTTAAAATTGGATGTGGGGTTATTTACAAGATTGCCATTAATGAATGGCTATTTCCCCTTTTCTTTAAAAATCATCCAAATTGAATTTCATTTCAATTTAGTCCAACACAAAATGTTTGTTTTTGGAAACCCGAGGCCCAAAAGATTATTTTAATTATAAAACCGAACCCGAAATAATATTAAGATATTATTTTCACCCGACCCCTAAACCCGGGTGTTACAAAAATATAAGAATTAGAGTTCAAAGACAAATGGATGGTTTTGGACATGATGAAGTTAGGGTTAATCCTAATTTTGATTCTGACACTAACAAATCTGATGAACTTCATTGATAAAGAATCTGATTCAGATGACCCTGGGTTTAGTGAGTTTAATGTTGAAATTGATATGGTAAACCCTAAATTTGTTAAGGGTTTAATCTTCTCTGATAGGAACATTTTGAAAGAAGCAATTAAGCACTATGGGAGGGTTAATAGGGTCCAAGTTAGGCTTCAAAAAATGATACCAGGAGAATTCAAGTTGTGTGTCAGGGTAGTTGTCCTTTCAAGTTGTGGGTTGCACTAAAGAATCCCAAAGACAAGTCAAATACCACTTGACAGATAAAGACATTAGTGGCATCCCATAAGTGTAACAAGCTCACCAAAAATAGAAACATTAGGGCACCTTGGATTGCAAAATATTACATAGGCAAATTCATGGTAGATATTAATTACCCTGTAAAATTCCTTCGAAATGATGTCTATCAGGAATTTGTTTTTTGGGTGTCACGTGTTACTTGTTCTAGGGCAAGAAATTTGGCAATTGAGATGATTGAAGGGAATTATAAAGGGCAGTATGGTAGGATTTATAAATACTTATTTGAGTTAAGGACTACAAACCCTGGAACTACTACAATTTGCCATCTAGATTGTAGATTATTCCAAAGGATGTATGTGTGTTTGAAAGCTTCAAGAAATGGTTTCGGGGCAGGATGTAGGAAGATTATATGTGTGGATGGGTGCTACTTAAAAGGTTATTTTCAGGGGTACTTGTTGGCTGTAGTAACCATAGATGCAAATGACTAGATTTACCCTTTAGCATATGCAACAGTTGAGAGTGAAAATTATTCTTCTTGGACTTGATTTTTGGACATACTCAAAACTGACTTGGCCATTAATGACTCCTGCAATGTCTGTTTTATGAATGATAAACAGAAGGTACACAACCCTAAACTGACTTTGACTTTTAGCTTCTAGCTTACAATAACCTTAGGGACTTACTTACTTACTCTAACCTGACTTGGACATTAGGGACTTGTGGAAGCTGTGGATAACCTGTTCCCTAATGCAAATGTAAGAAACTGTGTTCATCATATATATAACAATTTCAAGGAGCTTTACAAAGGGAAAGCTCTTAAAGATGATGTTTGGAAAGCTGCTCGAGCAACTTACAACTAAGAGTTTGAAGATGCAATGAAGCACTTGAAGGCACTTTCTGCCCTTGCTTATGCTTGGATACAGAAGTTCAATCTTGCACAATGGTTCATGTCACATTTTGATACCAGGACCAAGTGTGATATGCTCCTCAATAACTTGTGTGAATCTTTCAACAATGTCAACTTTTTTACTTTAATGTATTTATCCTTAAAGGGTTTATTTTATTTATTAATTTTCTAATATCATCTTTTAATTTACCTTATGTAGTCAATTTTGGAAGCTCGAGATAAGCCAATCTTGACAATGATGGAGGTTATTAGAACCAAAATCATGAAAACAATTGTTAGCAAAAAGGAGGAGGCAGAAAAGTGGCCAGGGCCACTGTGTTTAAAAATTCAGAAAAAATTGGACATCATTATCCAACAAGCACACATGTTTCATTTATTGACTGCATACTTACTTTTATGTTGACTGTTTAATGCAACTGTTTATTACTGACTGTGTTCAAAAATCCAGATATATACTTTTGTGTTGACTATTTTATGCAACTAATTTAGTGCAACTGTTTAGGGTACTGTTAAATGTAACTGTTTTATGAAAAAGTCAGATATATACTTTTGTGTTGAATATTTCATTTAGGGTACTATTTAATGTAACTGTTTTATGAAAATGATTATGTAACTGTTTTATAAAATTGAGTATGTAATTGTTTAGGTGCTGGGCCACACGTGCTGGTGGACAAAAGTATCAAGTGCATGCTGGTCTTGGGCACCAGCATGACGTGGATCTTCTGCAGCATACATGTTCCTACAGAAAGTGGGACCTCACTGGCATCCCTTGTATCCATGCTGTGTCAGTCATTCAAGAAAACAATGGATGCATTGAAAGCTATGTAAATGAGTGCTACAAGAAAAACACACAACTTGCCATTTACTCTAACATAGTTTCACCTGTGAAAGGTTATTTCTTCCACTAACTCATTCATTTCTTTTCTCATTTCAATTCTGTTTTGTTTACTTTCTTTCAGCAGGTCCTGAACAGTGGGCTCTGGTACCTGACATGGAACCAATATTGTCACCAACAATAAGGAGGCCACCAGGAAGGCCAAGTAAAAAAAGGAAAAAGGAAGCTGATGAAGTTATCAATCTGAAACTGAGCAAGAAGGGCCAACAAGGCAACTGTACCAAGTGTGGTAAGATTGGTCACAATAAGAGGACATGTAGAGGTGAGGTTGGTGCAAACAAGCCTATACGAAGACCCAATTCATCCAACCAGCAACAACCTGGAAGTCAACCCTCATCATCCCACCACCAGCAGTCCATAAGACATCCATTACCATCACACAACAATCAACAATCTCGAAGGCCAAAATTACCCACAAAAAGACCTTCGGCTCCACCAACAACTGTTAGATGGATACCTAATTTACCTTCAAGTCAGTAATCAACAGTTTTCAACCCTCCAAATCAAGAATCACAAGCTACAACTATGGACTGAAGCTGCAGAACTGAATATCACTCCTTTTGTGAATGACCTCTTTTGTGAATGACCTTATTTCATTTTGTGATGTCCATATCATAGGCATTTCTTTTGTAGCTGAATTGTTAGGAAGGCTTTCTTTTTGTAAAGTCCAGTAAAAATTACTTACTTCCTGAATTGTTCATATAGGTCATTCTTTTTTAAGCTGATTTTATATCTTTATCAGCTTACAAACATTACATGTTTACTCATTGACTCTTTAGTAATTGAAAACAAAGCATTGCCTTCTTATTTATTTTACATGTTTACTATGGCTTTTTTCAATATCAATTAAATTGAACAAAACAATAATGTAATGATAAATGCTTCATTTTCATTAAAGAACCATAAATAAGAAGACAACATAACCACCCTCGATCAACACTAACAACACTTCACCATTACATAACTTCAACAACCATTAAATAACATCAACAACCATTTCACCATTACAGTTCTCAAAAAGCAGAAAACCATTTCACAAACAAATTCACAAAACCACCATCCAAGCATTACATTACCCCATTCAAAGATGACATGGCCTCATCCAAGCATTACTTCATAAACCATACAATTATAAAACACATCATCAGTGCACAACACCACCATAGTCGTTCATGAAACCTCCCCCTCTCTATTTTCTTCACTTTCTTTAATAGCCCACAAATTATCATTTTTGCGCGAGGGTTGACAAGGACATCGTACCAAAGAAAAAACTCACAGCTCCTCCCACTGCCATAATTTTTACACCCAAAAAATTTCCTATTTGGGTTCTCTTTCGTCCAAGTCGTGACCAGATTAGCCGGTATTCCACAACGACAATTAGGTACTTGACATTCCACTTCCATCTTCTTCTTCTTCTTCTTCTTCTTCTTCTTCTTCTTCTTCTTCTTCTTCTTCTTCTTCTTCTTCTTCTTCTTCTAATTTTACAGAGAAAATTTTAGGGTTGAAGAAAGTGGGGATTCTATAATGTTAATCCTTTAAGTAGCAACCTTCCAACGTTATTATCCACGTGGGAATACACGTGGATATTGCCATTTAATTAATTCTGCCACATCAGCAATCCGTTAGGGGATTAACGGACTATAACGTCGGAGTGACCAAGTCTTTACACGTCGAAAACGTAGATGACCACTTATTGGCACTTTTTAAAAGTGGTGACTAAATCTGTACAAAACGGAAAACGAAAGTGTCCCCTGCAGTAGTTTACCCTAAAAAATTGAGTTATTCAAAATTCTATTTTATAACTCAAATTTTATCCGAAAATTTTTCAAGTAGAATTTGTGAGATTACGAGTCGAATCAAGATGAGACGAATTTTTTTTCCGCACGAATCAAGTAGAAAATTTTAATTTTTTTTCCGAGTTGAATCGAACTTTGCTCACACTGGCTTAGTTATTCTCCACTTTTCAAAGACCAAATGTACAAAAATAATAAACAATCAAGATTCAGAAACTTCTCATTGTTTTCTATTTCAACCGACATGGATCATGTTCTTGCTTCTATTTCTCCCCTGTGGTGAACTTTTATCATCATAATTCATATGCATACAAGCCAGACAATTCCAGTACCAGGTAATAAACATTCCACAAAACTCTCCAACAAAGTGATATGAAATCTGATTATAACATTGCAGCATTACAAGCTTTGTCACGAAAATTTCTCATCGAACCGCACCGGTGAGTATCGATCGAGATGCATTTGTTCGAGAATTCTAAATGAACATGAATGAATTCTAAATGATCCAACCCCACATCTGTTAGTCTCTCACTGTTTATATCCACAACTTGACCAGCCACCAACCCTTCAGCCCCAATGGATTTAGCTAATTCTCCAATTGCCTTCACAATCCTACCATGTGAAACACCAACTGTGGAAACAGCTACATGTTCAAAAGCAAAAGCTAAAAGAGCATCCCCGGCTAAGACATCGATGTCCTCACCGAAAACCTCGTGATTAGTCGGTTTTCGTCTACAAAGATCATTGTTGTCCATGCAACGAAGATCATCGTGGATTAGAGACATGGTGTGAATCATTTCAACAGCACAAGCTGCTGGCAAAGCCTTGGATTCCTGGCAGATCACAAGGTTGTGGAACCGAATCGACTTCGCACCGGTTAACACCAACCTATTGTGCGATCAAAATTGAACCAAGATTAGCTGCAGGAATCTGGAACTAGTATAAATGACAGGCTTTCATGGGGAACCCTGAAAGCCATTTGTACATAGGAGAGTTTATAGAGGAGCAAAAACGAAAGTGGACACTTCTTGATGGGGCACTTGACAGTTGACATCAAGACAAAATGAGGAATTGGGGTTCATTCTAAAGGAGCAATATTGGGAGCTAGCTGATTGGAGATAATAAGTAGAAAGTAGGACCCTTTTCATGTGGAAGCCATGGGAGCTGTCTGTGCATTATAATAACTAGCCAAAGAAAGATGGCCTTTTTCAAAGATTTGTCCTTCAAGGGGACTGTTTAGGATTAGGAGTTATTAAGTGGCTTAAGGCTTGGACCCCAGTACTTGTCTTGTTCAATCCCCTTTGATAGATGAGATTATACAATAACTCGTACACAAAAATAAAATTTACAACACGAGTTGATCCGTATTAACCAAAGTAAAATTCTGGTACGAAATAGTAATAAAGATAGTTTCTTGGTTAACAGAAAATTGATTTGGAATTTTTCATTAGATTCATCCTTTTTCCCCTTAAAATAATTAGAATAAAAAGGGTTCATTCATTCCAAAATAGCGTTGAGAAAAAGCAACTTTTTTTCATTTTCTTGCCTTGCCTTGCCACATCCATATACCCAAAGCAACTCGTTTCTCTTGTACAATCATTTCTTTTTCTTCTGGTTTCTTCAATCATCAAGTTTCTCTCAGGCTTTTCATCGAGCAGGTTCGTAACAATCTGATAAAAAAGCAAAAACTTCATCTTTTTTACTTTTCTATTATGCGATTTTTATTACTTAATCAATTCTGAATTTTGTTTATATATTTTTAATGATAAAGGGGAAAAACACTTATTTTTTAGATTGCAATTAGTATACTGAAATTCTATTGGATGATATTGGCTAAAAGAATGGTCTTTTTGGTTCTTTAAAGTGAATTAGATACCAAAGATAGGGCCTTTTGAGTTAGGGTTTATTACAAATGATTTGTTTTGATGGTTTATTTTAGATTTTGACTGCTATCAATGAAATTTTCAGTTAGGGTTTATGAAGAACAATTGTTTTTTGTTTTTGATGGTTTCTTTTAGATTTTGAATTGGTATTACTTTTGGTTATGTAGGAGCTATGATTCGGCTGTTTAAAGTAAAAGAAAAGCAGAAAGAGCTTGCAGAAAATGCAAATGGTGGATCGCCTATCAGAAAGCAAACTGCAGGGGAGTTGCGTTTACACAAAGGTTTGCATATATATATATATATATATGTGTGTGTGTGTGTGTGTGTATGTATGTATGTATGTATGTATATATGTATGTATGTACGTATATATGTATGTATATATGTATGTGTTGCAAGTTGAATTTATCTGATTGTAGTTTGCTCAAGCACTGAATTTTTACCAAGTTTAAGTAGATGTATATTTGATCTGGGATTGAATTAGCACTTAATAAGCTTGAGCATCATGTTATATTTGGCCTTCTACTTGCAGACATTTCCGAGCTGAACCTACCGAAATCTTGCTCCATATCATTTCCTAATGGTAAGGATGACCTGATGAACTTCGAGGTTTCAATTCAACCCGATGAAGGATATTATCTGTAAGGGACTTCTTTCATGCCTCTTATGTAATTGTTTTATGTTTGTTTCTCTTGCTAATAACACGAATGAGTGTTCGATTGACTTGTTGCTCTGCTTTTTCAGTGGCGGTACGTTTTTGTTCTCCTTCCAAGTTTCTCCCACCTATCCGCACGAGGCACCAAAAGTTAAATGCAAGACCAAGGTAGACCTGGTCATCTTATTTAGTCATGGCTTCCTTCCCCATATTCATGTTCTGGTCTGATTTGCTTTTTGGTTAGAACTCATTTTCTTTCATGTTGTTCTCCGATTCTCAGGTCTACCATCCAAATATTGACTTGGAAGGAAATGTGTGCCTTAACATCTTGCGTGAAGACTGGAAGCCCGTGCTCAATATAAACACCGTAATCTATGGATTATACCATCTTTTCACGGTACTTTCCTAGTGAATTTATGGCGATTTTTCTACGAATTCGTAGCTGCCTGGTACTCAAATCTTTCAATTTTTTGTGCAGGAACCAAATTACGAGGATCCCCTCAATCACGACGCAGCTGCAGTGTTGAGGGACAATCCAAAGATGTTTGAATCTAATGTGAGAAGGGCAATGTACGGCGGGTATGTGGGGCAAACCTATTTCCAACGGTGCATGTAAAATGCAAACGCACAATGTTATCGACGATTGAGTTTCTGTGAGTTGTATAATCTGTCTGGAACTGACCTTTTGTCATCCCCTTTGAATTTCTCTGTGTGAATCTCAGGGATTTATTTCCTACAAGACCATTCAGCTAAAATTCTAGTTATGTTTTACTCTAGCTTTCCTAATGCAATATATTAGCTTTGAATATGGCATTCTTTCTTAGTCCCTCACCGTCCGAAGACGATGAAGATGAAGTAATTGTGCTTGTTGAACTATGGATTGTTAATTTAGGTTTAAATTATTCTAGATTCATGTTATTTGTGGTTTGGGGTTGTTGGCTTTTATAATCAAGTCATATTTTAGTTGAGTTTGGCTCATGATGCTGTTGATTATTTGTTCTTGAACACAACATCTTAAATGAATGTTGATTAAGTATCCAAAAAAATGTATAAAGTATTAGATCCCTTAAGCAAAAGTCAGCGGTTCGAAATTTGGCGTTATTTTGGGCCATGTTGTGTTGATTTTTTTAAAAATGTCCAGGTTCAGTCCAATATGAGTCGGGCTTTTCGAGTCGGGTAGATACTTAAAAGAGATCTATAATAGAAGGACTAAATTGTATATTTTATTTTATTACATATGGATTCTCTAACCATTGCTTTTATTGGTTGTATGACTTTAGAACATACAGCCTACGGACCATGGATAGATTTTACTCATTTATCTATAGCGACAGCTTTACATACTATTAGTGACAATTGCAGATCGTTCAATAATTTCTTGTAACGAGACTCCTGTTGTAACGAGACTTATTTATCAACATTTTCCGTATAGTACTGTTACAATGAACTCGTCATATGTGTAAAAACACAGCGAGTTTAATTTTTTTTCTTTTTCAAATCTCCATTTAAAATTTAATTAAATAATTAAATTAATCTTAATCCGAACTCATCGCGCATGCATAATAAAAGAGTATAGGCCAAAAAATTACTATTTTGGAGATTGACCCATCTAGGGGTGATAACGAGCTGAGCTCGAGCCTGGCCAGGCTCGGCTCAGAAACAGTGTAATTGGGTTCGGCTTGGGCTTGAGGCTCGCCGAGCTCGGAATTTTAGGCTCAAGCTCGGCTCGGAAACAACACTATTGAGCTCGGCTCGGGCTTGAAGCTCGTCGGGCTCGGATCGCAATGAAAAATTTTGCTATAGTTTTTTTATATAAAAGATTCGTTAAAAATTCCTTTCATAACCAACATTGAAACGAAATTCAATGACCGAAAATGAAAAAAGTGTCAAAAATTAGATTAATCTAATAAAAAAATACAAAATCAAACAACAACCAACTAAAGAAAATGCTCAATTTATTTTAATTAATTTACTTTTAGTAGATTTTTTCTAATCTATTTTATTGTTTTTCTTTTGCTAAATATATTACTTTTAGTGCATATGTAGATTCTGAGTCTGTTCACGAGCTTTTCGAGCCAAGCTTACTGCCAGTTCGACTTGTTAAGATTTCGAACTAAGCCTGAATTCGAATCGAACTCACTCGAACCGAACTTTAACCGAGCTGAGTCCGAGTAACTCACGAACCTGTCACGTTGATTATCGCCCCTAGACTCATCTAAACAGACTGTTGATTAGAAACGTATAGATTTCTTATCAAGTTGACAACTGAAAAGATAATATTAAGCAAGGTGGCAATACCATGGTGAAGGGGCAACCGACAGTGCTGCCCCAAATTCTGAAACACACAACACAAGGTTGCCATTCACCATTGTCTTCGGCTCTAGGCCAGTCCAGACCAGGGAGCAATCTAGGCAGCCTTTTTATACCCGTATGTTTTGTATTTTCTTTTACCATTTAAGTTTAAAGAAATTTTTAATGAGGCACACATACGGATTAAAACATTTTATGATCCATTAATAAAATCATATTTTGTTGAACAAAAAAATTTATTATCGGTATATAACAGATTATTATTTGAATCCCTGCCTTGAACTATGTTACCACACCTTGCCCAACACGTATTAACCAAGCCAAAAACTAAAGGGAAACATCATGATGCTCACTTTGTCTATATTTCATAGACATTTGAATATGAATATAAAAAATACTCTGAATATATATATTTTTAATAGTAAGGTGATTATAAAATAATATTTGTTCATACATATTCTTAATTCTTAAGGCGTGTTTGGTTCGTGAAAAAATAATTACCAAGGGTAATAATCATTTTCAAAATTACATTTTCATGTTTGGTTTGAAAGAATTCCCACTAGGGGTAATATTCTTTTCCCAATAGTAATTCTTTTCCTCTCAAATGGTGCAAAAGGTGGGAATGTCATTCCCCTCATTTTCTTAGGTATTACACAATTTCTTCCTTTTTGGACAATATTGTCTTTAAAATAATAAATTTTGTTCATATAGATCTTTTATTTCATTTTTAATTGGGTGACTAATAATTTATAATGGAAATTTATTAAATATTTTTATTTAATAACAGTTTAATATATAAATGATGTTACATATATATTTAAATAATATTATAATATTTAATTTATTTTTATTAATATTGTATTTATGATGTTTTCGGAATTATAGAATGAGATTGTATGTTGCTTGGGAGGGAATGACTTAATAATTGATTTTATTAATTTTATTATTTGATTTATAAGTTATTTCTCGTCTTACAATTTTTTTGGTAGGTTAGTTTTTTTTTTTTATTATGGGTGAGAAGAACTCGAGTCGACTTGAAAAAATCAAAATTTTTGATTCGACTTGTTTTGACTCCGACTCAAAATTACATAAACTCGACTCGATTAAAAAACCAAATAAAATTTAAGTTGTAAAATGGAAATTCGAATAACTCAAAAATTTTAGTAATTAGTGGATTTATTTTCAAGTCCGAGTCAAGTTCCTCAATTTTTCCTGATATATATATATATATATATATATATATATATATATATATATATATATATATATAATATGAAGAAATATGATGAATTATATATGCATATCTTATACGATTAGAGAAAGTTGTTTTCTTTAATATGTTGGTGTGATATAAGGGTAGCATCTGTTCGACTTCCTTAGTTTTTTTTAATAAGGCACACACACCGTGCAGAACTGGTGCTCAAACCCGGGTCACCTAGATGAATTACATCATCCTTTACCACGGGGGCAACAAGGGGTGAGCGAGAAAGTTGGTTAAATTAGAATGAAATTGTACTATAACATGATAAATAATTATAATTAAATTAGTATAGGAACTTGAAAACTCGACTCGAATTTCATAAACTTGACTTGAATCGAAAAAATTTCAAATAAAGTTTGAGTTGTAAAATATGGCGCGTCAACTCGAAATATTTTAACTCGACTCAACTCGATCGAACACTTACCCCTAATTTTTATCACTATTTTACTAATTTTAGATTTATTTATTATTTGTTGTAATTCATTTGATAAATTGTCAAAATAACAAGACATTAAAAATGTAAACATATTAAGTGTTTAGAATTTGATAATTCACAAAAAGGGAATGATGGCATGTAAGTATAAACTATATGATTAAAAATATTTAATATATTAATTATATTATAAATATAAAGTTTTTGAAAATTTTAGACACCGTAATGTAAATAATTCTGTAAGTTTTTATATAAATAATTTTAGTTTAATAACTAAAATTTTAATTTGTTAACAAGAAAATTGTTGAGTTGTGAGGAGCTCGATTCGTTCAACCGATAAG
Organism: Hibiscus tridactylites; assembly: GCA_958450335.1. NCBI lineage: Eukaryota > Viridiplantae > Streptophyta > Magnoliopsida > Malvales > Malvaceae > Hibiscus > Hibiscus tridactylites. The sequence continues at coordinate 74,838,065 of OY288274.1, read as the reverse complement.
GCTCACCAAGTGGTGGAGAGGTGGATTTTTGGGTGGAAGGATTGTGGAAGTTAAAGAGATAATTGACACAATGATTTATAGTGGTTCAACCTTCTAACCAAGGTCTACATCCACTACCTTAGCTCCCCACTAAGGATTTCCAATCAATCCACTATTGATTCGTCCCCTTTTCTAGGCTTAAGAGGAAACCCTTATACACGATCAAGCTTTCTACCCAAAGCCTTGATCAAAATCCTCTTTTACAAAGAGAAACAATAAGCAAACTTAAATCTCTCTAATAGGTATTTGTTTGCACAATTTAGCACTCACCCAAAACCTAAAACACTTGAGCAAATTTGACAATTTTGGTTCACTAGTGTTTGTCTATACAATAAATGACAATTTAAGCTCTAAGACAATTCTTGATCATTTGTTGATTGACAATATGAGCATTAGCCTTTACTTGATGCTTGGAGGTCCCTTTTATACTCATTGATGAGTTTGTTGCCGTTACTAGCCGTTGGGATTGAATTGAAGCCGTTGAGGACTTTAATTCCCACTATAAATGCAATTTTACAGCTCACCGTTTCGAAACACTCGAACCCGTTTCGAAACACCCTTCAAGTAGAAAGAGTTGTTGCAGTCTGACAAGGCACCCGTTTCGGAACGCCCCATGGCCGTTTCGGAACACGTATCAAAACGTTTTTGTTGAGTTGTGAGGAGCTCAATTCGTTCAACCGATAAGGCTCACCATGTATCACCCGCGTTTTGGGGTTAGAAGTTAGTTGGGTTAGTTGGTTCGAGTCGGTAAAATTAATTTCAATCAAATTGATCTCGGCTTGAATCAATTGAGTTTTAAACAAAAGGGAAGGATCATTTTGGTAATTTAGCCAAAATAAATTGAAAAGCTAGACCACCCTTTTTAACTTAAAAAGGAACAAAAAAAATGTTATCATATTTCCCCATTTCTTCTTCTCCACCGTGAAGAGCACCAAACTCATCCCCAAACCCTAGTTACTACCCCCTTTGATTTCTTCCTCATCTTAAGGGCGTTTTTAAAGGTAATCACATATTTGAACTCTCATATTCATCCTCTACATTTACCTAGTTTTAGAATTGAAAACTATCATCTTTTTGAAATTTGGAGTTTAAAGAAAGTTTGAGTTTTTGATGGGTTTCACATTTGATTTTTGATTTATTAAGTTGGGTTTTGGTTTAATCTCATGAAAATACGCATAATATGTTAAAACGGAGGATTTTGGGTGAAAACTCGAAATGGGTTTTTGTGGCTATTTTTGAAGTGTCTAAAACTTGGATTTTGGTGAGTTTTAGAGTTAAATTGATGGGCTGATGTTATAGTAACATTGGGTAGGTGTCTTTGGATGTTATTTGATGATTTTTGAGTAGTTAAGGTGTTGGTTTGAATGGATTCCCGTAGCTACTACTGTAAGTGATTTTTGAGAGTGCAAAATGGGAGTTTTTAAGGTGTCTATGTGGGGAAATGAAGGGTTGATGGTTATACTATGTGTGGGTAGTGTTTTGAACATGTTTAAGAGTGCTTTGGATGACTACATTGCTGATTTTTTATGGGTCTTTGTGGAAGTACGAAAATGGGAAATTGGAGTATGAACTTGGCTTTAAATTTTGAGAATTATGGTGGATTTGTGTGTGGGTGTTAAACTTTGGGTTTGTGGTTGATTTTGGGGCTAATGTATCGTTTTTGAATGATTAGAAGCAAGAGAAGACAATGGAGAAGCTTCAGGCTCGAATCTGGAATTTGGATGCTTGGTAGGCTAGTCGGCTTGTGCTATGGAGTGGTCGGTGAGTGGTTAATGTTTTTAAATTGGTTTTTAAGTGGTTAGTTCAAGCATGTGGACTAGGTTGGCTTGGTAGACTCACCTAGAGTTAGGGTTAGGGTGGTAGCCTAATCCTAAACTTTAGTTAGAGACATTGGATGAACTCTTTAATTAATTTGTGTTATGATGATTATGTATAATGTGATATACATGTATGTTGAGGCATGGCTTAATGCATTGTTATATGCATGTTGACGACAAATGTAATGTGGAAATACGTATGAGTGAAATATGATGTGATAATTGTTTGGATGGTATACATGTAGTGTTGGCTTGTGAAATGAGGTGGTTGCATGATTTTGAGGATCATGGTGAGTACGTGCTAAGCACAGAAATTATATTGAAATTGATGTTGTGAAAGGTTGTGGATTTTAATTAATATTGGCACTAGTATGCTTGGGTACAATTATCAATCATTAGGATGAGTGTGCACACGAGAGTCAAAACGCGCGTGGCCTTGGTGGCGTTAAGGCACCAAGAAGGAGTACGGGTACGTCCGGAAATATTTATATTAGTCGATGATGAGTGGAATCCCATCGACGAGGCGTGAGGATGAGTGGAATCCCCTCTGCGAGAACCGGTGATGAGTGTAATCCCACCGCAGGTAATGGTTATGTTGGAAATGTGTTCCAACATGTTATCCGCGTATTCGAGTCATAGCTAGGTGCCAATATGAGGTTGTATGTATATATCAATATGAGTTTATATGTGCCTTGATGACTTGAGATGTGTTGCCTATATGATATGAAATATGATTTTCTGAAATGAATTGATATATGATGCGGTTAATACATCGAGTTATGTATCATGGTATGTAGAGCTTATGAGTTGTTGAGCATGGCATAATGTTAGATACATGTTCATGCATCATGATAATTTTGGCTCTTGCGGATCAGAGGTAAGATCATGCATTTAATCTTGGTTGTAACTCGTGCTTGGACCCTGTATTGTTGAAGGTTTGTTTTCTTAGCTTACCCTCACTAAGCTTTTATGCTTACGCTCCTTTTTGTTCGACAATGCAGATCAGTAGCTTGCGGGTGGCAAAGGCAAGGAAAGGTCTCCAAGTGATGCTTTTGGTTAGCTCAAGTATGAACTTTAAATTGTAGATTGTAATAGTCAAGCAATGTGATATGTGTTGTTGATGTGAATGTTTGTTGTATTTGATGTTAGTTTGGCCTTTGGATGCTTCGCTTGGATTGTAAACCTTGATTATGTTGCATGTCTCGAATGCTTATGTATATGTTGGTCTTGTGCCTTTTGTGGATGTGCTTATGAATGTTTGCCTAAGCATGCTATCTTTAATGCCTAGAATGATCTTGTGAATGGAGGTCTTATCTTGTAATCTTATGTGTTTTAAGTGTGTTTGCAATAGGGTGCATGCCTCTAGAGTGTATTTGTATGTTGTGTATGCTTCTTGGAGTCGTTTAGGGCCTTTAGAGTTGTTAAGAAATGCTTAAAGTTGGTATTCGAAGGTTGCAGACAGCCAGTGTTTCGAAACGAGCTGGGCCGTTTCGGAACGGGTTAGGCTTCAAGGACCCCGTATCGGAACGCGTTTCGATACGGTTTGGCCACTGTGAGCCCCTGTTCCGATACGGGTTCTGGAACACTTTGGCTACTGGAAATATGAGAAATTTCCGAGATGAAAGCGTTTCGAAACGGGTCTAAGGGTTTCGAAATGGTCAAAATCTTGTTGACTACGAGAAGTTGACCGTTGAGGGTGTTTCGGAACGGTTGACCTCCGTTCCGATACGACCTCCTCGTATGGGCTTGGGGCAGTTGACATGGTCAAGGGCGTTTGGATACGCCTCAATGGTGTTTCGAAACGGCCTGTCTAATGGATTAAAATTGGGTCGTTTAATTGTTGTTTTGGGTTCAGTTAATTGTCTTATTCTTTTTATTCCGCTGTTATGACCGCGCAGGACTTAAATGTGCCATTAGAGAAGATAAGTTAAAAGAAAAAAATTAGGGTTACTAACTGAGGGGGAACCTTAACGGGTTTCGCTTCGGTTTTCCCCGTGTGGCCTACTCGGACCGGTCATCCGGCCAGACCGGGACGAGGGGGTTACACACCAAGTGGTGGAGAGGTGGATTTTTGGGTGGAAGGGTTGTAGAAGCTAAAAGGATAATTGACACAATGATTTATAGTGGTTCAACCTTCTAACCAAGGTCTACATCCACTACCTTAGCTCCCCACTAAGGATTTCCAATCAATTCACTATTGATTCGTCCCCTTTTCTAGGCTTAGGAGGAAACCCTTATACACGATCAAGCTTTCTACCCAAAGCCTTGATCAAAACCCTCTTTTATAAAGAGAAACAATAAGCAAACTTAAATCCCTCTAATAGGTATTTGTTTGTACAATTTAGCACTCACTCAAAACCTAAAACACTTGAGCAAATTTGATAATTTTGGCTCACTAGTGTTTGTCTATACAATAAATGACAATTTAAGCTCTAAGACAATTCTTGATCATTTGTTGATTGACAATATGAGCATTAGCCTTTACTTGATGCTTGGAGGTCCCTTTTATACTCCTTGATGAGTTTGTAGCCGTTACTAGCCGTTGGGATTGAATTGGAGCCGTTGAGGACTTTAATTCCCACCATAAATGCAGTTCTGCAGCTCACCGTTTCGAAACGCTCGAACCCATTTCGAAACACCCTTTAAGTAGAAAGAGACGTTGCAGTCTGACAAGGCACCTGTTTCGGAACGCCCCCTGGCCGTTTCGGAACACGTATCAAAACGTTTTTGTTGAGTTGTGAGGAGCTCGATTCGTTCAACCGATAAGGCTCACCAAGTGGTGGAGAGGTGGATTTTTGGGTGGAAGGGTTGTGGAAGCTAAAAGGATAATTGACACAATGATTTATAGTGGTTCAATCTTCTAACCAAGGTCTACATCCACTACCTTAGCTCCCCACTAAGGATTTCCAATCAATCCACTATTGATTCGTCCCCTTTTCTAGGCTTAGGAGGAAACACGATCAAGCTTTCTACCCAAAGCCTTGATCAAAACCCTCTTTTACAAAGAGAAACAATAAGCAAATTTAAATCTCTCTAATAGGTATTTGTTTGCACAATTTAGCACTCACCCAAAACCTAAAACACTTGAGCAAATTTGACAATTTTGGCTCACTAGTGTTTGTCTATACAATAAATGACGATTTAAGCTCTAAGACAATTCTTGATCATTTGTTGATTGACAATATGAGCATTAGCCTTTACTTGATGCTTGGACGTCCATTTTATACTTCTTAATGAGTTTGTAGTCGTTACTAGCCGTTGGGATTGAATTGGAGTCGTTGATGACTTTAATTCCCACCATAAATGCAGTTCTGCAGCTCACCGTTTCGAAACGCTCGAACCCGTTTCGAAACACCCTTTAAGTAGAAAGAGTCGTTGCAGTCTAACAAGGCACCCGTTTCGGAACACCCCTGGCCATTTTGGAACGCGTATGGAAACGTTTTTGTTGAGTTGTGATGAGCTCGATTCGTTCAACCGATAAGGCTCACCAAGTGGTGGAGAGGTGGATTTTTGGGTGGAAGGGTTGTGGAAGCTAAAAGGATAATTGACACAATGATTTATAGTGGTTCAACTTTCTAACCAAGGTCTACATCCACTGCCCTAGCTCCCCACTAAGGAATTCCAATCAATGCACTATTGATTCGTCCCCTTTTCTAGGCTTAGAAGGAAACCCTTATACACGATCAAGCTTTCTACCCAAAGTCTTGATCAAAACCCTCTTTTACAAAGAGAAACAATAAGCAAACTTAAATCCCTCTAATAGGTATTTGTTTGCACAATTTAGCACTCACTCAAAACCTAAAACACTTGAGCAAATTTGACAATTTTGGCTCGCTAGTGTTTGTCTATACAATAAATGAAAATTTAAGCTCTAAGACAATTCTTGATCATTTGTTGATTGATAATATGAGCATTAGCCTTTACTTGATGCTTGGAGGTCCTTTTTATACTCCTTGATGAGTTTGTAGCCGTTACTAGCCGTTGTGATTGAATTGGAGCCGTTGAGGACTTTAATTCCCACCATAAATGCAGTTCTGCAGCTCACCATTTCGAAACGCTCGAACCAGTTTCGAAACACCCTTTAAGTAGAAAGAGTTGTTGCAGTCTGAAAAGGCACCCGTTTCGGAACGCCCCTGGCTGTTTCGGGACACGTATCGAAACGCCTAGACCCGTATCGAAACGCCCTACATTTAAATGTTAGTTGGAAAATAGTCGTTAGGGTTTATGACCGTTGTGGTCGAAGCCACGTAGGCGTATCGAAACGGAATAGCCCGTTTCGAAACGCTACTCAAAAATCTCATCTAGGGAAAGCCCGTTTCGATACTCGTATCGAAATGTTTTTGCTACTGAAATCCCCCGTATCGAAACACCTGGACAGTTTTGTGTAGTTTGGCTTTTGAAAACATTTAAAATCCTTTGAAAAACATCCCTAAACATAGTTTCAAGTTATTTGGACTTTGGAAATTGTTTTAAATACTTTTTAAATCAATCCAAAACATTTTTCAATTATTATATCAAAACATTAGTTCTACAAAAATATATTGTAAGGGTAGGTTGATAAAATTTACTTCCAATTAATGTTATATTCTCCCAATCAAATATTGCAAACTTACAAACCTGCCAAATAAATCAAACAAGGTAATGCAACATTCTCAGTATTGTGTGAGGTAATGTTGCATTCCAATAATCTTATTCGCAAAGTTAATCTTACATTCCATGAATCAAACACCCTCATAAAATAAACCTCATCCTTAGTGGCGGATCCACGTTAAAGGATGGGCGAGCCCGTGCCTACTCTGAACTTTTCAAAATTCACATATTTGACTTCAATTTTCTTAATTTTTATAAATTGATCCTTAATTTTTAAATTTTTTTTTTACAACTTATGCCTACCCTAAAATTTTGATATTTTTATTTTTTGTATCCACCCTCGTAACCACATAGGGTTGGCAGAGGCTAGGCCCCTGTTGCCCACCACTAATTTCACACACACACACACACATATATATATATATAAATAAATAAGTGAGCCTCTTCAAAAAAAAAGTTATATTATAATATATATTTATTTCTTTTATTTTTTTCGTAATTGCTTATGTATTTCGTTCCCCTTTTAAATTTCTTTATAATTTTTTAAAATCTTTTAAAATTCATTTCTTTTTGTCGTACACATAAAATTCTACTAAAATTCAACTTTTCCTTGCTTATCACGATCATAGAATTTTGTATTGCGTACATTTCGACATTTTTCTTCATCTTTTACTTTGATTTATCATTCTAAAATGTAACCGCAAACCCTCTCCGATTTAATTTTAAGACAAATTTGAAGATCTAAATTTTTTTAAAGGTATCTTTTCTCCTTTGAATCAACACTCAATTTCTAAATATGTAATTGTTGTTTCTTTGTGTATATTTTTTATTAAATATATTAAAAAATAAAATATTTGAAATTGAATCGATAGGATCAAAAACATTAATTATTTGATTGTTTGATAATTATTAACTGTTGATGGTTTGATAAGTTAATTGTTAATCTAATTTTTTTTATTTTTCGTGTGATACTAGGGTAAAACATGAAGATAAGAGCTTTGAATTTCTTTTATCAAAAAGTTGATAGTCATAATCTTGAATTGAATTGATGATTCGATTTCTAGACTTTTTAGTTGATGATTTCGCGAGTATGAAAGTACGTAAGGTGCAATTTAAATAGATTATCGTATATGTTTGATTGATAATATAGGATTGAAACTTGACTTGATAGTATAATTTTTTTTATATAAATTTTAATTATTCGTAATTTTATTTTAAATATTCTCGATCCCGTTAACTTTAAAATCTTAGATTCACCCCTGCTCATAAATATATTAAATCTGTAAAGATATTGAAATATCCGTATTAAATATATATCTATGTTGCACATTTTCATGTTGAATATGAGTAATGTACATGGCTACCATGTGGGGGTCATGCACGCTGCAGCTGGATGAAGGGAAAGAAAGACAGCTTGGGATTCGTAAAAGTTTGGGATAAAAAAATAATATATATATATATATATATATATATAGGAAAATACTTTGATGCACAAGCTTGTGTAAACTTTAGTTTACACAAGCCCTTTAATTTTAGGGTTTAGGGTTTAGGGTTTTAGGTTAGGGTTTAGGGGTTTAGTATGTAGGGTATATAATTTAAGGTTTATGGGTAGAATTTAGAATTTAGAGTTTAGGATTTAGGGCTTAGGTTTTAGGTTGCTAGGGTTTGTGATTTAGATTTTAAATTTTATAAAAGGAATGTGTAAAAAAAATTTACACAGCTTGTGCATCAAAATAAAACCCATATATATATATATATAGGGTTTTATTTTGATGCACAAGCTGTGTAAATTTTTTTTACACAATCCTTCTATAAAATTTAAAATCTAAATCACAAACCCTAGCAACCTAAACCCTAAGCCCTAAACCCTAAACTCTAAATTCTAACCATAAACCTTAAATTATATACCCTACATACTAAACCCCTAAACCCTAACCTAAAACCATAAACCCTAAACCCTAAATTTAAAGGGCTTGTGTAAACTAAAGTTTACACAGCTTGTGCATCAAAGTATTTTCCATATATATATATACTTTGATGCACAAGCTGTGTAAACTTTAGTTTACACAAGCCCTTTAATTTTAGGGTTTAGGGTTTATGGTTTTAGGTTAGGGTTTAGGGGTTTAGTATGTAGGGTATATAATTTAAGGTTTATGGTTAGAATTTAGAGTTTAGAGTTTAGGGCTTAAGGTTTAGGGTTTAGGTTGCTAGGGTTTTTGATTTAGATTTTAAATTTTATAAAAGGATTGTGTAAAAAAAATTTACACAGCTTGTGCATCAAAATAAAACCCATATATATATATATATCATGTACATTAGCGATTAAAATTGAAAGTTTTCACAAACGCTTTAGTTTTAAGGTTTAGAGTCTTAATTTCGGGTGTAAGGTTTATGAATTTAAGTATAGTGGTTTAGAATTTAGGGATGATGGTTAGAATTTAGGGTTTAGGTTTAGAGGTTGAGGTTTTATTTTTAGAGTAATATAGTTATGATTTAGGTTTTAACTTATAAACCCTAAATTATAACCATAACTCCTAAATTCTAACCAACATCCCTAAATTCTAAACCCTAAACCCATAAACCCTAAACACTAAGTCTTATTTGATATATTTGCCAGTGAAAACTAAAAGTTTCTACAAGCGCCTCAGTTCGCTTTAGTTTTAGGGTTTAAGAACTTAGTTCAGGGTGTATGGTTTAGTGGTTTAGAATTTAGGGATGATGGTTAAAATTTAGGGTTTAGGTTTAGAAGTTGAGGTTTTATTTTTAGAGTGATATAGTTATGATTTAGGTTTTAACCTATAAACCCTAAATCCTCACCATATTACCTAACCTTCAAACCCTAAACTCTTAAGTTCTAAATCTCTACATCTAAATTCATAAATCTTACACCCTAAATTAAGCTCCTAAAACTAAGACGATTATGGAAACTTTTAATTTCATCTTCGCTGTATGATAATATATATATATATAAACTAGACCAAACTTTGCCACAGAACCACTTGTTCTCCATACACGTCTCAATTTGTAGGATTTGATTAAGGAGTTAATGGAGTATTTCAGAATCTTTTTTGTCATTATTTAATAATTAGTAGTTTAAATATACCCTCCGAAAGATACAAACTTAGCTGTTTTTAAAGATTTGTTGCTTTTAAATATGACCTTACTTTATCTAATGGTTTTCTGTGTGGACTTTGAACAAAGTGAAAATGACGTGCTAAGTTTTTGCCTTCCAATAGGATAAAGGTAAACCCTACTTGCTCTTTTCCTCATGGATTTCATTTCAACTGTTTGACTCTATGTGGATTAGGTTTCATCTCTTGATTGCTTGATATTTTTCTCGAACAAAATTCGAGCTCAAAATGTTTAAATTATAAAAAAAATTCGGGTGTCCACTTTTGAAGAATTGTGTTAATCTTAAGGGACGATGTTCAATTCAACAATTACACCAATCAGGACGGATTTACTTCTAAGACAGTAATTCTTCCACAGCACAGTTAACACATGGATTTATTTATTTGTTTTACGATAATATTGTTTTATAACAAAAAAATCATATTATAAATAAATTAGAATCCAAAAAGCTCATAAGTCATAACCCTACACATTGGACAAACACATTGTACTATGTTCTACTATAAAATTACTCACAGTCCACTAAGAAAATGGCTCAAATTATGGCACAATTCAGGGGTTTGTTTGAAAATCTAGGTTAAAATAGGGTGGAAATTAAAAAAAAATCACAGACCCTGAATTTTTTTAATTTGGTCCATTTAAACGAGGCATGTGCAAGACCTTATAAAAAAAACAATGGATTATAGGATGGGAAGAGGGAAACATGGAGGTTTACTGTTTGCGTCACATACAACACAAACAAATTTGACTTAAGGAAAAACAAATTACAAATGGATAAGAATTCTACACTACTCCTGAGACGCACAGTTTTTCAAGAATTTAAATAACCATTGTGAATATATTTTTTAATATGATAAATATTCTATACACAGGCGGTAGAAACCGAAAGTTTCCACAAACGTTTTAGCTTTAGAGTATAGGGAGTTAGTATAGGGTTTAGGAGTTTAGGTGTAGGGGGTTAGAATTTAGGGATAATTGTTTCAATTTAAGTTGTAGGGTTATAATTTAGGGTTTATAGGTTAAAACTTAAATCCTCATCATATTACCCTAAAAACTCACTACAACAATATAGACTTTTAGTGACAAATTGGCAGTGACTAGCAGTAATTTTGTCACAAATATTAAACTTTTGTGACAGATTTTTGTGCGACACTATTAGCATAAGTAATTGTGATGTATTTTTATTTGGTCACTATTATAGTAGTAATTGTGACGATTATATTTTTCACAATTAAATTCTCACTATAAGTCTATAATTGTGACACAAATTTCATTGCCACTAAAACTTTGACACATGACAGTGACGATATATAAAGTGGTCACTATAATTTGATATTTGTTGTGACAATGCAATTATTTGTCACTTAAAGTTTTACTTTTGTTGTGATAAATTTTGTCATCAATAAAAAATAGACTTAATGACAAGTTATATATTGTCACAATAATAAATTTATTTTTATAATTATAGTAATAATAACAATTATAAAAAAACGAAGTTACCATAAAGGCATAAACTAGCTTATCAAAAGGTAAAATAATTCTATTAGTCTCTACACTATGTGTAAATTGTTGTTTTTTTCATTTTGTTTTGATCAATTTTAGTCCATATATTTTTTTAAATTTTAAAACTTCAATCCTAATTCAAACGGGTCAACGACAATATGATTAAATTCCAATGACTAAAAATGATTGAACAAAAGAATAAAAATCAAAAGTTTTACTTAACATATTTAAAGACTATCATTCATGTCAAGATCGAATTTTCAAAATTTAAAAAATACATATTTTTTTGAATGGAAAGTACATAAACTTAAAGTAAACAAATTAAAGTAAAAATGATAATATGTAATCTTGACATAATATGTGATAGCAAAATTTTACCTTGTGAAAAATTTTACCCTTGATACTTGTTTTAACTTTTCTTGTGGAGGTAAAATTTGCATTGTCAATATAGTAAATAATTATCACATAAAGGATAATTCTATCAATAATTTAGGTGTAAATCTCAATATTCATATGTTTATATTTTAAAACCATCTCAACTATTTTTATATATTTTCTTCAACAAACGTATTTCGTATATGAAACCATATAAAATTAATTAAATTATTGTTATAATTAATACATACTTTTAAAATAAATAAAATTAATTTCAATTACAATTTAACCTAAATAATATTTTACTTTCAAAATAGTATTAAATTTCTTGCCTAGCCTAGTGGATAGACATTGCACTCTCCCCCTAAAGGTTCCAGGTTCGATCCCTTACGAAACCATGCATTGTATTTATTTATTAAAAATGATATTATATAAATATGCCACATCATCTATAATTAACCCCTCGTCATGGGCTAGCAATCGAGCTAACCTTGGTGTAAGTGACCTTCTCCTAGGCTCATGTGAGCCCTAGGTGTACGGGCCATTGGGACCAAGTGGATGACCTTCTAGAGACTAGTTTGGGACACGGGCCATTGGGACCAAGTGGATGACCTTCTAGAGACTAGTTTGGGGGCAGATGCCCTTATATCGCGCTCGTCACATAAGTCAATGGTTGGTATCTAGCACATTCGCTACGCCCCCGCAGGAGAGATATTCAGTGTGCGTGTTGCCTGAATAAATATGGTTGCAACTAAAATAATATAATTATTTTATTATTATTGGAAGTGACAATGTATTTTAGACACTATTTCAATATGTATTTGTGATAAAATGTTTGTCACTAATAAGAATAACATTAGTGTCTAAATTTTAGTCACTGTTATTAAACTTTTGTGTCAAAAAATATGGTCATAAAAATATAATTTATTGTGACAAAATGCATAAAAATTGTCACTAATATAATAGTGACGACAAGTGACGACTAAGAAAATAGTCACTGTAAATTTCAGTGACTAAATTTAATACTTTTAGTGACTATTTTTGGTGTCACTAAAAATCTATTTTCTTGTAGTGACTAAACCCTAAATTATAACTCTAAAACTTAAATTGAAACAATTATCTCTAAATTCTAACCCCTACACCTAAACTCCTAAACCCTATACCCTAAAACTAAGGCACTTGTGGAAACTTTCAGTTTCCACCGCCAGTGTATAGGATATTAATCATTTTTAATATTCTTAATACGGTTTCGAGATAGTATTTATTTAATATTTTTTGGTTCTTAATAAATTTACGTATACTTATAAATAAAATTGTTCGAACATGATTTTTTAGATAGTTTAAGGAAGAGAATAAATAAACAGAGGGTAAATTATGTAAATCATTACTGAACTTTACTCTCAAACATATTTTGGTGACCGAAGTTTCAAAACATTCAATTTACTCACTGGAGTTTAGACATGGAACGTTTTTTGTTACTCTTTTATTATTTTTTTGGCAGGGTTATGAAGTGGACGCCGTCAACTGCCACCGTCGTCGGACGACATCGTCAACAGTCGTAGATGGTGATCGATCTATACTAAATTTCACCGGTCGTTTTCTCTTGGCCTCCTAAGTTCGAATCCGACCTGCATTTCGTCGGAAAGTACCTCAAAGTCCATGACTCGGAAAAAATTATCCTACACTACTCCTAAGTTCGGATCTTGGAAAATTATTTTTTTGACGGCGTTATGACATGGACGTCGTCAATCGTTCATTGTCATCAGTCGACACCACCGTCAGTGGACGTAGTTGGTGTTCGTTTTGTCCCAAACTTAACTAGTCGTTTCGCCTCGGCCCTCTAAGTCTGAGTCTGACCTCTATTTTGCCAGAAAGTACTTCAAAGTTCACTAATCAGACAAAAACTTTTCAGTTTCTTTCTTTTTGATTTCTCTCATCCACCATCGAATGAAATTCGATTCTCAATATATTGCTTCTACTGTGCCGTTGAAGCTTTCCACCATACAGATTTTGAAGAAATTTTTTCGTTCGCCGGTAAAAGGATGTCGTCAAAAAATTAACGAAAGAGTGACAAAAAATATTCAATGTCTAGATTTTAGTGAGTAAGTTGAACGTTTTAAAATTTTAAAGGTTAAAAAATTTGAAAATAAAGTTCAGTTATAATTTATATAATTTACCCATAAACAAAATGTGTACCTAGGTTTCATTAAAAATACCTGCAACAACCATATGAATGGAGATCAAGGGGGAGTGGAGGACCACTGTATATTCTCTTCAAGTGTGAAGCTTTAATGCTTGAATTATATAAAAGTCTAGGGATTATTATTGTAAAGTAAGATTTGGAAAAATCTATTTCAAAGTTGGAAGATGAGGAAACAAAGGTTGGAAATGTCGGGAGAAACATGACAACCATTAATGTAAACAGTTCCACTCCATTATTTAAATTTTAATTAATTATTCGTTTAATAACTCAAAAGCATACAAAGGAATCTTCCTGTGGCATGCGCAAAACAATAACAAAAAGTTAGGGCATTTTGATTTAGTGTTTAGATGTTTAATTTAAGGTTTAGAGATTAAGTCTGATATAATTATAAGTAGTATCTGTTTAAATTTTTAACACTATGTATATGGATAAAAAATTTATGCCCTTTTCGGTACCCTTACTTATGCTTCAACACTAAAAAACAGTACAAAATTAAATTCCAAGCTCTAACTCTAAATTTTAAATCCTAAACCTCACACCCTACCCCAAATTCCCTAAACCCTAACCTAAAATACTAAACCTAATTTTAAGCATGAGGGCATAAGTAGGGGCACCGAAAAGGGATGGAAATCCTCTGCCCCTTTTCAGTGCCTCTACTTATGCCCCACGCTCAAAATTAGGTTTAGAGTTTAGAGTTTTAGATTAGGGTTTAGGGAATTTAGGGTATAGTGTGTAAGATTTAGAATTTAGGGTTAGGGCTTGAAATTTAATTTTGTAGTGTTTTTTAGTGTTGAGCCATAAGTAGGGGCACTGAAAAGGGGCAAAAAATTTTTATCCACCGAAAAGGGTAGAAGATTTCATCCCCATGCATATATGATACTTGAACTCGGATCACCTGAATAAAATACATCATTTTTTACTATTAGGACCACTCCACGAGATAATGTAATTGTTATTATTATTATATATAAAACCATGTATAATCTCTCTTTCTCTCTCATTTAATTTCATTCTTATCCTTTTCCGACCACCATGGCTTTACTCAATCCTAGTTTAACCTTAACCTCGGTTAACAAACATATAATTAAGACAAAACACCAAGTTGATTGAAGATCTAGAAGCCCTTTTTTTCACTTAGCAAACAAGAAACATTTGTATATAGTAAGAAAGCTTTATCCGATCAACACCGACTTCACCAGCCATGGAAATGAAGTCCCCCAATCAGTGCTTTATCGACAGACAACCTTATCATTCACCGAACCAACATCGACAAATCTAATCTCAACTTTGTTCGAAAATGGACCCACAGGTGAAACCTGAAAAACATATAAACAATTACATTTTACTTTATTTCGAAGCTGCAGTTTTTGCACCAATGGTGGCACCTTTGACACCTACGTTCTTTCTTTCTGAATTTGCTTTAAGCATTTTTACTCGGATTCTTTAGGATAAGGTGTAACTAAAAGTTGTCACCCTTTCCGAAATTCTATCGAGATGTTAGATCGAACATACTTAAATTGTAATGTTTTTGATACAAGACTCGAGTTCGAATACTATAGGATGAAATTAACCGAGGTGGTCCCGAGAAGAGAGGTGCTTTTTAGGGGGTGGTGACACGAGCTCATGTGTTGAGTTGCACCCCATGTGCGTTCCTAAAGCAGTCTTTGTCTGTTAATGCTCCTTTTTCTTCTGGACTTTGAGCCATGTAAGATTTCCACCTCTCATCAACTGTCGTACTCAATAGACACTCAGAAAAATCCGTATATAAATATGTTTACATCATACACATATCTATTATATTCAACATTTATGTAATCAGGGATGGGTCGAGAGGATTAGAGGGGCAGTTTTCTCTAAAAATTTAAATTTTTTTATCAGCAAAACGAAGTATATATTATTAGGATAAATATACAATGCTAGTCGAACATGCGCCTCATCAAAAACCTCCCTAAACCTCATCAAAATTTAAAATTCGTATATAAATTAAAAAAATATAAAATATTTTAAAACATATTTTCTATTGAAAATTTATTTTTACCCCCTAAAATTTTATAGGTTCGCTTCCAACACAAAGTCCCATGTTTGTCATTGTATGTAGGGGCGAGCAAAACTTGACTCGAAAACTTGAAATTTTTTACTAGACTCGAGGCGTAAAAAATCGACTTAAATTTTTATAAACTCAACTGGAAAAATTTTCAAATAAATTTTGAGTTGTAAAATGGAAATCTGAATAACTCGAAATTTTTAGCAATTAGTGGATTAATTTTTAAGTTTGAGCCGAGTCCCTCAATTTTTCATGATATATATACGAAGAAATATATGTCACGCATGAAAAAAAATATGAATAAATATATATATGCATATATTATATGATTAGAGAAAACCGTTTAAATTTGAATCAAACTGTATTATGACATGATAAATAACTACAATTAAATTTGTATAAAAACTCAAAAACTTGACTCGAATTGAAAAAAATTCAAATAAGATTGAGTTGTAAAATATGACGCATCAACTCGAATAACTTGAATTTTTTTGACTCGACTCGATCGAACGCTCACCCCTACCTGTATGTAACTATTATAATTATTCTGTAAATAATTTATGGAATAATAAATATATCTGTATATCTTATATGATTAGAGAAAACTGTTTAAGTTGAAATCAAACTGTACTATAACATGATAAATAACTACAATTAAATTTGTATAAGAACTCAAAAATTTGACTCGAATTGAAAAACTTTCAAATAAAGATTGAGTTATAAAATATGACGCGTAAACTCGAATAACTCAAAATTTTTTACTCGACTTGTTCGAATGTATATGTATGTAACTATTATAACTATTCCGCAAATAATTTACGTGCATATAAGTTTCATTGACCCAATTAGACAACGACAGCAAGAATTTGTATATCCGATGATCGGGGTTGTAGACGAACTGTTACGCTCGGACAACATAGATTTATTTTTTTTTAATTTTCAATTTTTACTAAGTTTTCTAAATACTCCATACCTGTAATGTCAGCCTTACAAAATTTTATGATACAAATTATTAATATATTATAATGCATGTTAAATTAATAAAAAAATATCATAAAATCACGTGGAAATGCATAGTATATAAGTAATTAGTAATAAGTTGAAATTCAAGACGTCATCAATGACGCCATACGGAAACTCTAAAAATTTTCACCAGTAATAGATTAATAAAATGTGAGAATATTCCACACACAACTATACAAGCCGATAATTCAAATATTTTATTTAATATATATTTGTGCAAACATGATTCCAAGAAGTTTATTATCAAATATATGGTTTGAATCAACAGTCAGTTACGCTAGTGAGACGAGGCGTAAGATCACTTAAACAAGATTAAGAGTTCGAATTTTGATGTTTTGAATGTAGCATTTGAGTTGACAAAGTCGACCCATAATCAACATCTAAAATACCCAATTTAAATTATCAATTAATGAATTAAATACCGATAATTATAATAAAAAATTAAAATTTGACTTCATGTTACTCATCTCTCCCTTAATAACCAAAATTTTTCTCGATCCTCTTATCGAATTCTTGTCTACAATTTAAAATAGATCTGTTTATGAATCAGATTAAACCGTGATCTACATTAATAATTAACGGTAATTTTTTGTTATTTTGGTGACGTGACATGAGATTGTGTCATGTAACATACTACAAGAGTATCACATAATTAAAACAACTAAAAAACCACGAAGTCTAACGACTATCTGAACAAAAAATCTTAAGGACTGAATTAAAAAATTATCAAAATCAAGGACTAAAGGTGGTTTGTCAAATAACTATGGCTAGTACTTGCATATATAAAAAAGGAAGGGGATTGGACAATAAAGGAGACTTGCATATAAATATCCAGAGGCCATTAGTACTTTATTTTTTATTGACCTTCAATGTGGGGCAGGTTTTGGATCCCAAAACACTTTAACTTTTTTTTTTTCAAAAAAAAAAAAAACTCACCACCACAAATCCACAATCAGCCCTAAGCTTTTTCTCTTAATTAATTTTAATTAGAAAACCCTAATCCTATACCTATTTTCATCTTGGGGATCACAATCAGTATAAAGAATCTTATAGAATTTCAAAGAAGGGGGAGTGGGATTATAAAATTTCATAGTGTCATTAGTTTAATTATATTGTAATTAATATATATATTTTAAAATTTATAGGTTAATTTTACTTTCGAATGTGTTTAAATCTTATTATCTTTCGATTTAAGAGTGGATATAGACTTGTCTAATTTACACATAATATAAAAAAACAATACTATTGTTAATTAAGTACAAAATAAATTCTAACCTTATATTAAAATTTTAGAAATATTTATGTACACATATTTATGTACACGCTGAATCTTAATTTATTTGATCGTGCTTAAACGCATATGAACTAAATAACCGGCTAATAAATCTCCTTTTATCACAACATTTATCTATCCAGCCATAACCTTTTTTTTAAATATGATTTTCTATATATGGTCTAAACTAATTATATCTTATAACCCTTTATTATCACACTATATTTTGTTCACAATAATATCAAAATTTTCACTTTCTTCAAATTTTTTTAATACACTGATGTGATACAAACATAGTATATGTTCAACTTCTTTAGTCATTTTTAACAAGGCACACACGCCGTGCAGAACTGGTATTCGAACCAAGTTCACCTAAATGAATTACATCATCCTTTACCACTGAGACAACAAGGTATGAAAAATTATTTTTTTTCTTTTAAATTCGAATTGCAACAACAATTCTAAACTAAACCTAAGTCAGATAATTAATAAGATTTATTTTGATTAAATAATGTTACACCAATATTCTCAAGACAAATGTCGGAATTTAGACTTACATAAAGATAAAGCGGAAAAAAAATAATTAATAAGATTTTAAAAGATAAAAACAACATTTGTTTAAGTCCTACTCTAAGTCTATAAATAAATCATGTTGCTTCCTATCACATTCACTTTCTTCCTTAACATTCATCACCCATTACATAGAAATAAAATAAAAGCAAGACCAGATGAACAAGCTGGAAGATGAAATGGCTCTTATCTCCCCATTATACTCTGCTGCTTACTCCCAAATTGCACCTCAACAAGGTAATTTGATGATCCTTCACAATTTTAATTTATTCGTATCGAATATATACTTGTATCCGACACTCAAATCGACTTTTCTTTACGATGAACAGCGGAAGCAAAGCCTCGACGGCGGCGGAAGAGGAACAAAGGAGGGGAAAACAGCCTTGTAGGGGTTAAAAAAAGGAAGCTTACACAGGAACAAGTTGATGTTCTTGAACTTAATTTTGGTAATGAACATAAACTCGAGTCCGAAAAGAAAGACAGGCTTGCTTCCGAACTCGGACTCGATCCTCGTCAGGTTGCTGTTTGGTTCCAGAACCGAAGAGCTCGCTGGAAGAACAAGAAGCTCGAGGAAGAGTTTAGCAGGCTGCAGTCTGTCCACGACGGCGTTGTTCTCGAGAAATGCCGTCTTGAATCGGAGGTATATATATCAACCCCTTTTTTGTATTTTCGTTGCTGGTTTCTCGGGAACCAAACAGGAACCTCAATTTTAACAAACTTGAATTGCAGGTAATAAAGCTGAAAGAGAAGCTGTGTGAAGCACAGAAGGAAATCCAACGGCTGGGGGAGCGAGTAGAGGGGTTATCGACGAACAGCCCGAGCTCATCTCTTACAATGGAAGCCATGGATGCAGCATTCCTGTCTGAATTTGGAGGATATGAGGATGTTTTCTACATAGCAGAGAACAGTTACAATATTCATGGCATGGAGTGGATGAATCTGTACATGTAATTCAGTAGGAAGTTGATTTCTAGTATTTGTAGATAATTATGGTACCCAAATGCTAATTAATCCTTAATGTTCATGCTTTAATGTTGACCCGAATTACAAAAATATTAAAAATGTGTTATTAAGTAACTTATTAAGATAGTTAAAAAATTTGAATTAACCAAATCATATTACAAAGTGTGTATACAACGGCGGAACTCAAAATTATTTATTAGAAAATCTCTTTTAAATGACTAAATGTATGAAGCCTAACTATAAGAGACTGAAAAATAATTTTACTATTATCCAAATTTTAGAACTTTTGAGGAGGAGTGGCGCCCTAGGGATGGCAAATGGGCGGGGCGGGTGCGGATACCCTCTCTCCATCCTCATACTCACCTAAAATTTTTATATCCACCACCTATCCACCACCCACGGCGGGTATAATATTTAAATTCACACCCGCCCACGTGGGTATATTCTTAAATCGATCCCCCACACCCACCACCCAATTGGATACCCATTACCCATCTCGTACCCGCCTACCTGCCCGCCTGGCATCAACCATATCACATAAAACATGAAGGGATAATAGCACCAATGCCCCATGTACTTTGACGAAAAGTTCAATGTGGTGCCTGAACTTTGGATGCGTTTAATGTGTTCCCTGAAGTTTTCTTCCGTCATTTAAAATGCTCCTGGCCCTAAAATTGTTAACTTGTGATATGGTATAACTAACTTACGCCGGTGTAAGTTCTACCGAACTATAACTAACTATCTATGACTAATTTACACCGGTGTAAGTTAGTTATTATGTGAGAAATCTGAGGGTAAGACAGTGCAAAGAACTAAAGCAATGAACTTGAAATTTGAATAAAGAAAACAAATTATATATTGAATCAGATGTCTTCAAAGCCACATAATATGTCGGGTAGCATACGGGGAAGAAGGGTGCGGGGTGGGCGAGTGCGGGACGGGCGGGTGCAGGGCAGGTAAGGTCTTAAATCCGCCACCTACCCACTACCCGCGGCGGGTATGACTTTTTACATCCACACCCGCCCACTACCCACCAAATTCATACCCATCCCCACCCAACTGGGACGGGTGCGGTGCGGAGTCCGCAAAACTGTACCCGTCTGCCATCCCTATGGCGCCCACTTATCTCCTTTGAGTTCCGGCCTCAGATATTATCAATTGAGTACTCTTTAAAAATTTTAAAAATTCTTATTTATTTTTATTATTATTATTTTTAATTAGACCCTAATTTTTTTGTTTAAAAATTTAAATTAAACCCTTTAAAATTTATGAAGTTTTAACTTGGATGTCTTAATTTTATGAAAAATTTAAGTATACCTCTTTAAATTCCGTTACTAAGATTTGCCCCTCATAAGATTTAAACTTAGAAGGTGGTTTCAACCTTACTATTATATTGAGGCAAAATGACAAAAGATGTCTCCAACATTTGCATGTTTTGTCATTTGGCATCATATTCTTTTTTTTTTGAGTAAACAACCCCGAACGTTTTAGTTAGGTCCAAATATGCTCCTGTTGGATGGAAATTGTCGGTCAACTATTGGTCATCGGCTGATGCTGACTGAACTTGCCACGTCAGATTTTTTAAAAATATTTTGTTATACCCTTCTTTATAGTGACACGTGACCGAATCTGATGGTGATCTGTGGCGAATATAATACTGACACGTCAGCAGATCTTAACACGTGGCAAGTCCAGTCAATATAGCCGTTGATCGTCAGTTGACTGACAATTTTCATCCAACGAGAATATATTTAGATAAAATTAAAATATTGGGCGTTAAAAAAGAATAGAGGGCTAAATGACAAAACATGCAAATGTTGAGGGACATATTTTCTCATTTTACCTTATATCGACATAGAAGGTAGATTCTAGAATGAGCAAGAGGATAAGTAGACCCATAAAAATTGGAACATTAATTGTCCTATCCCCAAACTCCCAACCCACCCAGCAACAACAAAAGCATGCAGATAGAATGGACCGTTTATAGCAAGATTCTGACGATGACAAAGGATATGGTCATGCTTTTGTTTGCTGGTAAAAGGCAAATATATTACAACCAAAAGCACAATTGATAAGGTTGGATTTGGATGAATGATCCACCTTTGTCCATCTTAACAACTTCAGGTCCTAAATTTGAAAGTTTTTTTTTTAATTCTTAAAATTTTGAAAGTTTTTATGCTAAATTGAAAGATTATTTATCTATCTATTTGACCTTTTTTAATTCTTAAATTTCAGGTGACAATCTTGTAAGTTAATGGTTTTGTTGTTTTAATTGTATTTAAGCTGATTTCTTAATGAAACAATAAAAAATTGAAAATAATGTGTTAGATGAGTTTAATCATGTTTCTTTAATTTATTAATGAAATTTTAAATTAATAGTTCAACTAGATAAAATTTATTTTTATTTTATAAGAGCATATTTTTTAATTTCTGTTCAAAGCTTAAAAATATCCGAAACGACTCTACACTCAAAGTTGCCGGCCAGCCGCGGATCGAAATGGCCTCCATCAGCACGTGCATTAAACAACATGGGGGATGTAAAGTCATGAGTTTACTAGGGCTGAGTTCAAGTGATCATTGGGCTGATATGGTTGCTGGTATTTGATATTTCATTCTGTTTTGATACGTAATAATGTGACACGT
Source organism: Hibiscus tridactylites (assembly GCA_958450335.1). Classification (NCBI taxonomy): domain Eukaryota; kingdom Viridiplantae; phylum Streptophyta; class Magnoliopsida; order Malvales; family Malvaceae; genus Hibiscus; species Hibiscus tridactylites. The sequence goes on along the minus strand of OY288274.1, from coordinate 74,815,890 downwards.
AACAGATGATATTACTGAATATTAACAGTATGAATGAGATAATTTTTTTATAAAAACCGTTAATTTTATTAAAAATGAAGAGTTATCTAAAATTACATTGACAGTTTACACTTAAAAGTGTAAATTAAACATTTAATTTTGATATTTTTCTATAATCGTTAAAACAAAAAATTAATTACTTAAAATTCTATAAGTACCATACAATGAAAAAGTCAAAAACTAGTCACTTTAAATTATGACTGAAAAAGTTAAGTACCATACAATGAAAAAGTTAAAAACTAATCAATTCAAAAAAGATTATTATGGTCACTTACGTTTAGAATCGTTTCTATTTTGGTCCCTTGGCCGTTAGTCTTTGTTACTTAAAAAAATAAGTTTATAATTTAACCCCTAAACTTTTAAAATTTTATTTTTTTACCATTCCCCCCAAAATTATAAAACTAAAACTCTTATTTTTCACCACATTCGTTATCTAGTTCGTTACTTGAAGCTATTGTTTTTATTGACCATATTTGTACACATCAAGAATTCACTACTTATGTATACTCTTCAGCTTAACTGGGTTTTTTTGTCCTTTAGTTTTTGCATCTTCCAACATATCTTTAATCACCTATATGCACCCAACTTTAGAAATGAGAATGTACATGGGTTTTCTGTCACATGACTCCATTTCGAATTCTGTTTTTGTCCCAAATATGCCCCACCTCATGCTTAGTAAAATTTTCCTTCTTAGTTTCTTGAAAGTTAAAACATCATGTGTTGAGTTATAGCCATTGATTTAATTTTTTGGGGTTTTAGTTTTATAATTTTTGGGAAGATGGTGAAAAATAAAATTTTGAAAGTTTGAGGGTTAAATTAGAAACTAATTTTTTTAAGTAACGGAGACTAACGGCTAAGGGACCAAAATAAAAACGATTCTAAACGTAAGTGACCAGAATAATTTTTTTTTAATTTTGGTGACCAAAATAGAACACACCCTAAACGAAAGGGTCCACTGGTGAATATTATCCAAAAGATAATTATGTGGGACATTGTTATTGAATAACATTGCCATGTTCTTTTAAGACCATTGTTTTTTTTATAAACGGAAATAAAATAAAAACTTAATAAAACAAACAAAATCAAATACTAAAATAGAAAACGAGTATAACTCAGAAACTAAATATTGACTAATTGTGACACTTAGAAGAGAACAAAACCTGTAAGCCATGAAAACAAGACTAATTGTGACATAATATCTAAGTGAAAGTGGGACGGAATTGACCTTAAAAAAATATCTTCATACTATAAAGTTTCAATAATAGGCACAATACAAAACACAAGCTTCATAATAATTTCAAGTTTCAACAGTGTTTAACACATAATAATATATCATCAAGGTTTAGGGCATAAAAAAATATCCTTAAAATTTTAAACACGAATCTTTAACTAACATAAGACAAACATAAAATAAATAAAACTTTTATGAGTTAATACCCACAAGTCACTATATATATACAATCTCTCAAAATTTGTAAACATAACTATTAACTATCATTTTTAGTAGTTTGATTGATTGAAATTATTTAATCTTAATTGTTCAGTCAATTAACTTATAAAATATAACAATTACACCGATTAACAGTTATGGTTAATTATGCACACCTCTAACAATTACTGTTTTAGTTACTTTTTCTTTCTTTTTTTCTTAAAAAAAATTGAGGGAAAAATGTTGTCCTATGGGGTGGATATAGAATTATTTCGTGAACTAAAGATGTTGCTATAGTAATTTTAAAAACCGTTGTATTTTTCTGGCGTTTTTTAAAAGTTGTCAAAAAAATTTGACCATTTTAATCTATTTTGATCTCTTTTTTTATCGTCTGCACTTTATCGTTGTTATAATTTTATCTAAAATTGTCGACACTTTTCAACGTATTTTTATAAGGCACCTATACTTCTCGACGACTTCCCTATGCACTGTAATGTTTTTACTTCACCAAATAAAATTAAATCCACCTCAGATGATGAATTCTTTATCCTTACAACATTATATGGGTACTTTTCTTTTTTTTTTCCCCTTGTGAACAGTATAAAAATAAATATAACACAAGTAATCTAATACGTAAATTGTATATGAATCAAATTAATTTCTCTACTATTAAATGAATCAATTAACTCCTTTTATTGAAGAGGTTAATTTAAATTAGTCCATTTACAATTAAATGGATTAAATTAGTCATGCAATAGTAAAAAAAATCAAATAATAATCATAATTTCATTCTAATTCTAGTCAATGGGGGGACTTGGCATTCTTATCCAAATTAAAATAAGGAAATTATAAGATGGCAGAGGAAAGCAAAGAAAAGGAAAGTGCAAATCCATTGGATAATGACATTAGAATCCCCTAATTTTTCCCCAACAAAGGAAAATTAACTCAACAAATTAACAAAAACACAGTTTAATAATTTTAAAAAGGCATAATGCCAAAAAATAACCCTAATATTTTATAGAATAGTCATTTTAGCCTATATTTTTTTAAAGCAATTTAACCTTTAATGTTTTATTTTGGGTCAAAATGACCCATTTGCGGATAAAAACTGTTAGTCAACTAACGTTAAATGGCTTGAAATGATGTGAAAAACCTACATGGCAGTGCATGCCACGATAGCACTAGTGGTATTCAAATTCGGGTACCCGAAGTACTGGATACCCGGATCGTCGGGTAGTACTATCTTCGACTTGTGTCCTGACTCAGTTATTGCAGGTACCCGTTAGTCGGGTACTCAAAAATTACGGGTACCCGGAAAATCGGGTAATTGGGTACCCGAAAATTTTAAAAAATATTTTTAAATATAAAATATTTTATTGGTTTAATATAAATAAATATATATTTATTAAGTTTAGAATAAAAATATGTATTTATTAAATATAAAATTAAATAAAAAATTTAATATTTTTTATTAGTTTAATATATATATATATATATATATATATCGAATATCAAAAGTATTAATTTTAAATAAATTTGGGTACCCGAAAATTCATAATATTTTGACTCGGGCATGACTCGGGAAATGGCGGGCCGAGTACTCGACCCGAACAAAAAAAATTCAGGGTAAATACCCGATTATTTGTGTTCGGGTAGTCGGGAATTTTTAAACCCCCTAGATAGCACTGTCATATAGGAAAATATGCTGTCAAGTCATTTCAAGTTGGTTATCATCAGTTGACTAACGGTTTTTATTCACATATAGACTATTTTGACCCAAAATAAAACATTAAAGTTAAATTGCTTTAAAAGAAGAACAGATGCCAAAGTGACTATTCAGTCAAAAGTTAAAAGACATTTTTTTTGACATTATACCTCTTAAAAAATAAGTTTGGGTCGAATTGGACTCGGTCTAAAACTCTAACTTGATAAATTCCGATCTCTAAGATAAATCTGAAATGACTCAAAGTGAGAAAACAAGAACAATTCATTGTTATTACTTATTCATATGTATAAAAAGTGCTCCTCTAAATTCATTGTTATATATATAGAAATGCTTTGTTGTGGTAAGTAACATAAGAAACAAACCATACACACCAAGAAGCACAGAGCTCGGCTTCAATGGCAGATGCGGCTGGTGAAAACAATACAAGCTTCAATAAATATGCTCTTTTATGTGCCATTATTGCATCCATCATCTCCATCATTTTTGGCTATGGTAATCCCTTTTCCACTTTTCATATACATACATACATACATACATACATACATATATGCATGCATGCATGCATGTATGTATGTATGTATGCATTAATCAAGCTGAACGAATTCTTCATTGTTTTTCTATTAGATACCGGAGTTATGAGCGGAGCCATGATTTTCATAAAGGAGGATCTGAGAATTAGTGACGTCCAAGTTGAAATCGTGGCCGGAATTCTAAATATATTTGCTCTGATTGGTTCTTTAGCAGCAGGAAGAACATCTGATTATATCGGACGCCGCTACACAATCGTTTTAGCCTCGGCAATTTTCTTGATCGGTGCGGTTTTAATGGGATATGCCCCGAATTACGCTATCTTAATGACCGGACGATGCATTGCCGGAGTCGGGGTTGGCTTCGCCCTCATGATCGCTCCGGTTTACTCGGCGGAGATTTCGTCACCTTCGAATCGAGGTTTCTTGACGTCGTTGCCGGAGCTTTGCATTAGTTTCGGTATCTTACTCGGCTACACTTCGAATTACTTGTTCGGGAAATTGACTTTGAGACTCGGCTGGCGGATGATGCTCGGCGTTGCGGCCATCCCTTCGGTCGTATTAGCCTTCGGCATATTGAAAATGCCCGAATCGCCGCGATGGTTGGTCTTGGAAGGCCGATTAAAAGAGGCCAAGGAAATCTTATTACTCATATCGAACACCGACGAAGAAGCAGAATCTCGGTTCCACGACATAAAAGTCGCGGCAGGGATCGATCCGCTTTGCGTGTTAGAAGTCGTCAAACCAACTAACATCCACCACGGCCAAGGCGTATGGAAAGAACTTATCATAAGTCCAACACCGACCGTCCGCCGAATCCTAATCGCCGCCCTCGGAATCCATTTCTTCGAACACGCGACGGGTATCGAAGCAGTCGTCTTATACAGCCCAAGAATCTTCAAGAAAGCCGGGATCATCACCAAGAGCAAGCTCTTACTCGCCACGGTCGGTGTCGGCATAACAAAAACAACATTCATACTAATAGCCACATGTTTCCTAGACAAATTCGGGAGACGCCGGCTTCTACTAACCAGCACGGGAGGCGTGGCCGTTTCGCTAACCGGATTAGGCTTCGCCTTGACAATGGTGGAGGTGAACCCTAATGAGAAGCTAGTTTGGGCACTATGTTCAAGCATTGTGTTCACCTACACATATGTGGCCTTCTTTTCCATAGGGCTTGGTCCCATAACTTGGGTCTATAGTTCCGAAATATTTCCCCTTCGGTTAAGGGCACAAGGGGCCAGCATGGGTGTGGCAGTCAATAGGCTAATGAATGCCATAGTTTCAATGAGCTTTATTTCAATATACAAGGCCATTACCATTGGGGGTGCATTCTTTATGTTTGCAGGGGTGTCTGTAGTGGCATGGTGGTTTTTCTTCTTTCTTTTGCCTGAAACCAAGGGGAAGACATTGGAAGAGATTGAGACACTTTTCAGCAACAACACAACAAAGCATGAAAACCAAGGGTTAGAAATTCAGACAACTAGCAATCATAGTGTTTAGTAGGTGTTTTAATTAGTGATGTTTTAAGCAAAATCTGGTATTTTTAGTGTTGTGTTCCATGTAAAATGGATACTAGTTCATGTCCTACATTGGCGGATCCAGAAATTACTATTCCTTCTTTAGTTACGTCCCTAATTCGAGTGGCATCCAAAATTTTATTTGATAAAATACACTTAAGGTTGCTCAATTATGTGTTCAATTACAAATGAGTCATTTTTAAAAATTACAATTTTGTTACAAACATGTCACTATTTCGTTAAAAATGACTAGGTATAATAATGGTTTTAGTCCTAAAAACTTATATCAATTTAGTCACAATTTAAAATGATTCAGACATTGCTCCCTCTTGACACACCCTCCGACCTCTAACTAGAATCCATGTTATCGTCCATCAACTTGATGACCAACATATGAGATAGCTCGACAGACACTGTCACTTCACTACTGGACTACTAACAGACTAATGGAACATACTTATTACGACTTTAAAAAAACTACTGAAGATATCACAAATACAATGTATCAAAAGGGAGAATAATGACGCTATTCCACCAAAATCTCATACAAAAACCCAAGAGTGCAAAGAAAAGTAAATAGTCCATAAAGATTAGCATACTATCAAAATCTAGAAGCTGAATCTCTTGGTCTCTAATCAAACGAGACACATTACGGAGTGAAAAAGGAGTGGTGAGCAAGCCAAACTATTAGGCAGATTGCTTCGCTACCCATGATTGATTACATCGACAAACAACCATCAACCGAGTGGGTATCTATCTTTCTATGACCATCGACAGGATCATAATCGGAAACTAACACTGTGAAGGTCTCTGTACAAACATCAAACGACCATTAAAGTATGCTAAAATCATGCTAAAACGACAGATGAAATGATGTCACAAAAAAACGTGACATAAAGACAAAAGAAAAAAATACCTTTAAAACAGAGATTATTATTAAAAATATAAAGAAAAAAAACAATAAATCCTGTGGTTGACAACCAATATTTAAACTTATTTCGACCACCGGCTAAAGAGAAAAAAGTTGTGGTGCTAGAAATAGTAAAAAAGAAATAAATTTTTTTATTTGAAATTTTTAATAGTGAGTGAATAAGTCATGATGGCGAAACCACTATATATATTAGGCTGCTAATCAAATGATATGAGTTTAATTTTCCTTGATTCTGATGAGTGATATCTTTCGTCTTCAATCTCTGCCAATCAACATATATGCGACCTTTGGTACAACCAAATGGCCGTTCTCATGGAAACGACCTTGCAAGTGTAAAATTATCTAGTAATTCGTTACAAATATGACACCCAAATTGAATAATTTAAAATTTTGTGAGTTGAATCGAATTTTACTCATCTTTAATCATATAATACCCAAATTAACCCCCGTGACTCACGGGCAATATTTTATTTTGCCCAAGTGTGAAATATTTTGGAGAACGGGATTCAAACCTGGGTTTGGGGTGTGGTAAGCGCATTGCAAACCACCAGGCTAAAACGTTTATTTTGTTATAGTTTTTAACAATATATTATAGGCAGAAGGTCAAAAATAGCCCCCAACGTTTTATTTTTTTATTAATTTTAGCCTTGTCTTTTTTAGGTGTAAACAACCACCTAACGTTTCATTTTTCGTTCAAATTTTATCCTTGTTGGATGAAAACCGTCAGTCAACTAACGGTCAACGCCTGAGACTAATCTAGCATGTCTGCAGGGCATGAGAAGATGACGTGACACTGCCATGTGGCATTATTGTTGACATAGCGATTGGTTAAAAATATTTTCTTTAAAAATTAATTAATTTTTTAATTTTTAAAAATGTCTTGTCAGCAAAAATGTCACATGGTAGTGCCACATCTAGAGATGGGCACGGGTCGGGTTTTTGGCCCACCCGAACCCGACTTGAAACTAATTATCCTAAAACCGACTCGACCTGATCCAATTCTTTAAAAAATCCGACCCAACCCGATCCAATTCTTTAAAAAATCCGACCTGACCCGAAAATAAATATTCTAAACCCGACCCCGACCCGACCTATAGAAAAAAATAATTTTAGAGACCTAATTGTAAAAATAATTTTAAGAGGCATACTTATAAAAAATAATAATTTTAAGGAATAAAATATAAATAAAAAAATTAATTTTAAGGACCTAATTATAAAAAAAATTAAAGAGGGGGTATTATTACAAATATCCCTAAAAAATTTAGGGGAAAATTACACTATTAGTCCCGAGTCGGGTCGGGTCAGATTTTTTCACCCTAAAACCCGAACCCGACCTCACCCTACACAAAAACCCGATCCGAACCCAAACCCAATTTTTTTTTACAAAAATACATGACCCGATCGGGCCGGGTCGGGTCGGAACCCGTCGGGTCCGGGTGTCGTGCCCATCCCTAGCCACATCATCTTCTCATGCCCTGCAAACATGCCACGTCAGTCTCAGACGTTGACCGTTAGTTAATTAACGATTTTCATCAAATAAGAGTGAAATTTGAACGAAAAATAAAACGATAGGTGATTATTTGCACCAAAACAAATAGAGTTAAAATGACCAAACGGTGAAACGTTTGAGTCTATTTTTAACCTTTTACCTATATTATATGTTATATACTAAGTTTCTTTGCTAGCAATAAAAGTAAAAAGAGAGGTGATGAGGGGACTTGAACCTAGAACTAAAAGGGAAATATTAAACATATCAACCAATAGACTAAAGTAGATATTATGCAATAAGTGACAATTTATTGTTATATTAAATGTATGATATTAAATAATATTATTTATTAGATTTATGATATTAAATAATATTTTTTAAAGAATTTATGATATTTAATATCATTCATTTAATAAATAATATTATTTAATATCATACATTTAATAAATAATATTAAATACATTTAATTATAGTTTAATATAATAATAAATTGTCATTTATTCTATAATGTCTACTTTAGCCTATTGTTTTGTTATGTCCGTTGTCTTCCTCTTAGTCCTAGGTTTGAGTCCTCTCATCACCTCTTTTTTTATCTTTTATTGTCAGCAATAAAACCTAGTACATAACATATAATATATTGTTAAAGACTATAACCAAATAAAGACTTTGGCCTAGTGGTTTTCGAAAACCCAAGTTCAAATCTCCTCTTCAATTTATTTTCTTTTAACTTAGTAGTGACACGTGTCACCATCATGTTGGAGTAAAATTATTAAATTATTTTTAATTAATAATAAAAAGTCAAATTTATTATTTTTTAATTAGGACTAAATTGATTGAATGTTATGAAAGATTAAATGTGCTATTATACCATGTTTTATAACGACAATTAACAACCTTTAACGTCCGAGTTATCGTTTTTAAGAAAACATAAAGTTTAATTGTTATTTTATAACATTTGAAAGTTTGATGACCATTTTTTTTGCATAGTTTTAGTGACCGTTTGTGTACTTTGCTCAAATAATAATAATAATAATAAGTCTGACAAGTAGGCGTTGATACTTAAGCAATATTAGTGGTTCGAATTCTAACGTTATGAGTAGAAAAAAATAGGTTAGGGCAGTCTGCCCTATAATGGGCTTCTGCAAAATTCGGTTTGAATTAATTGCCCAATAAATCAGAAACCGATGGTTAAATCGAAAAATATATTTAAAAATAAAATAAAAATTATAACAATTAATAATAAAAAGAAAAGGTATACTGATAAATGAAGCCCAGTACAGCCCAAAATCATACAAATCTCAGTTTCTGAAAGGATGTGAAAGGGCAGGGTTTGGGGTCATTTGCCCTTGTCCCCGGACTCCCAGTCGTATACTATACTATACGAGAAATTTAGCAAGCAAAACAATTGTCTCGTCAGTTCGTCACGTTTACATCAACGGCCAATATCGCCCCACATAAGATAATGGTCAACTCCGGTGGTCCGTCGATAATCTTAACCGTCTTTTCGATTATCTCAATAGTTTCATTCACAATGTTCGATCTAAAATTTAAAATCAATGTAAATCTTTTGTCGTGTCTACCAGGATTATAACGGAATTGGGTGAGCGTTCGATCAAGTCGAGTAAAAAAATTTCGAGTTATTCGAGTTGACGAGTCACATTTTACAACTCAAACTTTATTTGAAATTTTTTCGATTCGAGTCGAGTCGAGTTTTCGAGTTCCTATAAAAATTTAATTGTAATTATTTATCATGTTATAGTACGTTTTGATTCCAAGTTAAACGGCTTTCTCTAATCTTCATATTTTTTATATGTGGTAATATTTTCTTCATATTTGTATGTATATATCATTAAAAATTGAGGGACTCGTCTTGAACTTAAAAATAAATCCATTAATTATTAAAAATTTCGAGTTATTCGAATTTTTATTTTACAACTCAAACTTTATTTGAAATTTTTACGAGTCGAGTTAAGACGAATCGAGTATTTTTATCTCGAATCGAATTATTTGATTTTTTCGAGTCAAGTCAAGTTTTACTCACCCCTTATATCTCGATACCAATGCACTTGATGCTAGATTGGTTCAATAATAGTCCTGTAATGTGACATGTTGGACAAATGTTTCTATGATGGAATTGTGTATACCATCGGTGCCCCATTCATTGTTCGAACCTCTCGCTTGCTTTCTTACATTATTATCCGGATTTAGGGGTAAGTGTTCAATCGAGTCGAGTAAAAAAAAATTATTCGAGTTGACGCGTTATATTTTACAACTTAAACTTAATTTGATTTTTTTATTCGGGTCGAGTTTATGAAATTCGAGTCGAGTCAAGTTTTCGAGTTCCTATACAAATTTAATTGTAATTATTTACCATGTTATAGTACAGTTTTATTCCAATTTAAACCACTTTCTCTAATCATATAAGATATGTATATATATTTCTTCATATTATTTTTCACATGTATAAGTAAGATTTGTATTGTTATTTAATAAAAAAATATCATCTAAACTTCTAAAATATATCTATAATATTATTTTAAAATAAAAAAAATTTTAGGACAAAGTATTGAAGGGAGTATAAATGAGTCAACGAATTGATGTGAAAAAAATACAAAAAAATTCAGTTGAATGAAAAAATTGAATAAAATATAAAGTTAAAGGACTAAATTATAAAAAAAGATATACTATTTGTTAAAAATATGAATTGAAGTTATATAGATATTATATAGTGTTAGTGAATCACGTGGTTTAATTTTGGTAAAAATAGACTTAAAACGAAAAAGAAATTGAAAAAATAGAAAATCATTCAAAGTTGAGGGGCTAAATTGAAAAAGTAGAAAATTTAATTTAAAAAATATGAATTGAAGCTAAATATGTATTCTACCGTGATTTAGGAACATGTGGTTCAAATTTGGTCAAAAATTGACTTAAAACGAAGATTGAAGAAATAAAAAAAATCATACAAAGTTAAGGGGCTAAATTGGAAAAATATGAAATTTATTTTTCAAAAATATGAATTGAAAATAAATAATTATTCTACATTAATTTAGAAGTATGTGGTTCAAATTTGTCAAAATGAACTTAAAATGAAAGAGGAATGGAAGAAAAATAAAATAATAAAATAAATGGTAAAACTGTAAATTTTGGTTTTTCGTTTTTTCGATTTCTTGAGTTGGGCAAATTTGATCTATTTTAATATCTAGTGGCCTCAGTAGAAAAAAAAGATATGTTCATCCTAAAAAACTCGGGTTTAAATTGCTTTATCTGTAAAGTGTTTTTGCTGTGTGTATAATAGAATAAATCGCTTTAACAGTGGTATGATGTAAAGTTAAAGCTCTCTTTCGGACCAGAAAAAACAAGGCAGAAAGTTCCAAAAACCCAGCAAAAAAATCCAAACCACAGGAAAGTTTGGAAGTGTTTTATGATACGAAGAAGCCAAAGTTGGATTGAACGTTGAAGCAAACTATGAAGCTTCATAAAGCTTTTGCCGGAAATCAATGCCTAAATCCCTTTTTCACTGTTATTATTGCTCCTTGTTTAATCTTTCGTACTAAAATGTCTGAAAAATAACTTCAACAAAATGCTGTTTCTAGGGAAGTTTCCTCTCTTCTGTCTTAGCTTCATCGTTCTTCCCCAAACCACTCTAGTTTGGTTCGATTCATACCGTGGACAACAACCGGCCCGATGATGATCATTAAATCTCGATTTAACCGGATTAATCGGTCCGTGTTCCACGAACAACGACTGTGATGAAAGGAAGTTTGTAGTTCAAGGAGTTTGGAAACAGCCATGAAGCTTCCATTAAACATTGTAAGAAAAGGATCTAGTTTGGATTAGCCAAGATTAACACAACATTGAACAATTGGACAACTTGAACATACACATGCAACATACGTATCCGTATGTACTATAGCATGGAACAGTGCCAATATATGTTATATTCGAATATAGATACGAGAGCATACGCGTGTCGAAAACGTATCCGTGGACCGTATGTATACTCACCCCTTGAGAGAATAGGAAAGGAGAGGGAGGGAGTGTTTTATAAATGTAGACACCAGGGAGGTACCAAAGGAGTGTAACTCAATATTTCTTCAAATTTTCTCCATTTTGTATGTATGCATGCTATTGTATTGAGAGCAAAGAGGGATTAGAAGAGAATTAAGAAAAAATAAACCAAGGAAAAGTTTTTCATTTTCGTCCCTCTCAGTAGCCAAAATGGTTCGATTTCAAGCGAACCGGAGAGGCTTGGCAATGGTAGCATGGGCAATCTTTCTAGTTCTTGTCATGACAACCAATGTGGGGATTGCAGAAAGAACATTGAAAGACAAAACAAATCATCAAGTTTTGAAAGAAAAAACAAAAGGCCTTCTAGCTAGAGTTGTCAGCTTCCTATGGCAAGGCGGCAAAGCGGCCTACGAACCCGTCTGGCCGGTAAGTTAGGCGCCGCTGAATCTTTTCGAACATCAAGAGTATGAAAAAAGTCTTTAATGAGTTTGTTTAGTTTTGACAATTGAATTGATTGAGCAGGAGATGGAGTTTGGTTGGAAAATAGTTGTGGGAACAATTGTTGGATTCCTTGGTGCAGCTTTGGGTAGCGTTGGAGGTGTTGGTGGTGGTGGATTCTTTGTTCCAATGCTCACACTAATCATTGGCTTTGACCCTAAATCTTCCACTGCCATTTCCAAGTGTGAGTTTCTTCTTTTCTTTTCAATATCGATCGGCGACCGCAACCTGTTTGTCACTTCGATGCAATGAAACTCGAACGAATGTTTTGTTTCGGAGATTGCAGGTATGATCATGGGTGCTGCAGGATCAACAGTATACTATAATCTGAGACTTAGGCATCCAACACTTGAAATGCCCCTCATAGATTATGACTTGGCATTGCTCTTCCAGCCTATGCTTATGCTTGGAATCAGCATTGGAGTTACCCTCAATATCCTGTTTGCAGATTGGATGGTTACACTTCTGCTTATCATCCTCTTCATCGGTAATAATATGTCGCTCCGACTCTTCATTTTTCGAGTAACATAGGTAATCATGAACTATGTCAATGCCATTGCCAGGTACTTCAACTAAAGCCTTGATCAAAGGTGTAGATACATGGAAGAAAGAAACCGTGATGAAAAAGGTAGCATTTTCTAATTGTTTACTCTTCAAGCTATTTCCATGAAATGGATTCTTAATGAGGGTTTCGAGATTGTATTTTCAGGAAGCAGCAAGGTTAGAGGCCGAGGAGTCCAAAGCCGGTGAGTGTGTTATCGATCCCCGAAGTAGCCTTTCATCCGTAATCCAAATATAACAAATGGCTTGTGCTAAAACTTTGAGAGTTGCAGATGGAGCTGTTCAAGATTACAAACTGTTACCTAGTGGCCCAAACACCATGCCATATGATGATGATGTGAGTTTAAGAACATTTTCAGTTGTTCCAAATCACAATTTTGTTACTCTTTGTTATAATAATCAGCTGTTGTCGTTGTCGATCACTCGATCCAGGTTCCTCTGGTGCAAAACATATACTGGAAAGAGTTATCGCTGCTCGTTTACGTGTGGATCGGTTTTCTTGTCGTTCAGATTATTAAGGAGTATCTTCAGACTTGCTCAGTCATGTATTGGATTGTGAACTCCTTGCAGGTACAAACTTGTTTATAGAACAGAGAATTGGAGTTTCTTATGGCTAAAATCTCTTCAAAATTGTTGCTTTTTTTTTCTCCCTATAGATACCTATTGCTGCCTCTGTAACAATCTTTGAAGCCATATGCTTATACAAAGGGAGAAGGGTGATTGCATCAAAAGGAAAAGAAGTGACAAATTGGAAGATATATCAGATTCTTCTTTACTGTTCTTGTGGCATAATTGCTGGTATGGTTGGTGGTCTGCTTGGACTGGGAGGTGGCTTCATCTTGGGTCCACTTTTCCTTGAACTTGGAATTCCCCCTCAGGTATGGTGATTGTTTACGTCATCGAATTCGCGAATGTTTACGTCGAAGACATTGTTCTCTGTGAACTGCAAGGTGCCTACTTGGTTCGAACAAGGAGCCTCTCCCATATGACCATATGGGAGAGATTTCTGTTCGAACCAAAAGTGACACACCTGCAGACATGTAGGGAATTGCATCTAAAAAGGATTCATGTTCATGTTCAAGTTTTGATGATGCAAGTGCAACTATGAAATTGTACAGGTAGCTAGTGCAACTTCGACATTTTCCATGGCGTTCTCGTCCTCGATGTCGGTCGTACAATATTATCTTCTCAATCGGTTCCCGATCCCATATGGTAAGCAACTAACGATGGCAATAAAAAAAATGTCTGCATAGGCTGCATTGGCCTTATAGTCACGGTGATAACTTTTTGATTACCCTGCAGCTGCTTATTTCGTTCTGGTAGCCACCATTGCGGCCTTCACTGGCCAGCATGTAGTCCGGAAAATCATCGCAGTCTTCGGACGAGCATCGATAATCATATTCGTACTAGCATTGACAATCTTCATCAGTGCAATCAGTTTGGGTAATACAATGCTTTCCTTTGCTTCAGTCATGAACTCATGCATATGAAGCTGAGTCGAACCAAACCAGGGCCGTCCCTGGGCATGGGCAATAGGGGCGCCCGCCCAGGGCCCAATTTTTTAAAAATATTTGTAATCAGGGTTTAATATTTTTTAATATTTATTATTTAAAATTTAATTTTTTAATAATTATTATTAGAGTTCTATTCTTAAATTTTAGTTTTTTTCGATATTTGTTATTAGGGGTATAATTTGGTGAATGTTGTGCAGGTGGAGTTGGCATTGCTGATATGGTTGAAAAACTGGAAGATGAAGAGTACATGGGATTTGAAAACCTCTGCAAAATCTCTTGAATTTGTTTTTGTTTATTATTTTCAACTTATTACAGATGGAGCATAGAGCATTTGAAATTGCATTGAAGTTTGAGGCATTCAAAGCCAACTATTTGTGGATTGTTTTTCAATTAAACATTTGGGTCACTTCTGAAAAGAAGCATGAACATTAATATCATATCCGAAAAAAAAAAAATTGAGATATATAAACGGCGGCACTATAAATTTTATTAGACATCTTTTATGAGAAGAGAGTAATAATTCCATGACAAATTGATCTAATGGTCGAATAAAAACCAAATGACCCAATAATATAACAAAAATTAATAATATAATATTTAATATTATTGTACGTTCTCAAACTGTAATTCTCATTTTAAATTAATCTCTAAAGTATTGAGTGTTCTATTTTTACCATCAAATTATGATCTTTATGGTAAATTGACCCTCGAAGTATGATCTAATTTTATCATGAAATTATCAATATATGCAATAACATCCCATCTTAATAAAAGTGTTATAAAAATTGTTAATTGTTGTGTAGACATTGATGCGTATTTTGTAATAATACGATGCAACATAAATGATAATTTGAGAATGAAATTGGAACGCTCAAAAGTTTGAAGATCAATTCAGAATGAGAGTAGTATAGTTTGAGGATGAAACTAGAATATTTAAAAGTTAGGGGTCAATTTAGAATACGAGTTATAGTTTGTGGATGAAATTGAAACATCCAAAATTTATAGACCACTCTAAAATGAGAGTCATAATTTAAGAACATGTAGTGCAATTATCTCATAATATAACCATTGAAAGTACTATTATCTCATAAGTTTAGCGTCAGAAATTATTTACTGAACTAGGGATATTGTTACGATACTTAGAGAAGTTGGTAGTGTTAAGTATAGATGAATCACAAATGAAGAAGATAAAATAATTTAGCAAAAAGGATTTAGGGATTCAGAGAACAACGGGATAATACCCTCTCAATTCATTTGATAACTCATTTGTTTTAGTTGATTTACAAAAGGGCCCAATACATGATTATATACCCAAGGATATAACAACCTGGCCCAACAACTTAACCAACATTATAACATATTGTACATCTGGTATAACAGCTGAAATTCTATACTGAATTCAATTATCTCTAATATTTCCCTCGTTTCCTTTCAATTTCTTTAAATCTGTGAAGTCACATACACATAGCTGGTGTCAAAATTCTTCAAACTTGGTAACAACAATGGGTTTAGTAAAAACATCAGCAACTTGATCAATGGCTAGCACATAGTTAACTTGAAGAAGTTTTTATAAGACTTTTTCACGAACAAAGAATAAATCTAATTCCGCATGCTTGGTCTTGTGATGCATAACTGGATTGGCAGCCATGGACACCACACTTGTGTTATCACTCCAGATGGTAGGGGTATCTTCAATGTCAACTCCCAAATCATGCAGAAGTGCTTGAAGCCAGATAATTTCAGATGATGCATCAGCTAGGCTGCGGAACTCAGCTTCAGCAGTAGAGCGCGAAACAAATCTCTATTTTCGAGAGTACCAGGACAAGAGATACATACCAAGATATGTGCAATAACCAGAAATTGAACGTCGATCATCGGGATCGCTACCCCAGTCAACATCAGAAAATGCTTGAAGACTCAGATTCTGTCTCGGCTGAGGTGAGAACCACAATCCATGATTCAGTGTGCCTTTCAAGTACCACAAGATTCTTTTTACAGCCACCCAATGACAGTCAATAGGGTGTTGCATGAACTGTGCCACCTTGTTGACAACAAAACTAATGTCTGGTCTAGTGTGACAGATATATTGGAGTGCCCTAACTATACTTCTGTACTCAAAAGATTGCTGTAGAGGTGTGCCATCATTTTTGCTTAGCTTGGGAGAGAAAGCAATATGTGTTGCAACAAGGCCAGCATCTCTCAGATCAGTTTTCACTAGCAAGTCCACAATATACTTCTTTTGAGACAGAAATAATCCACCTTGAGCATGATGAATTTCAATACTGTAGAACTAATGTTTTGATATAATAATTGAAAAATGTTTTGGACTAAGTTAAAAAGAATTCAAAACTATTTTCAAAGTCCAAATAACTTGAAACTATGTTTAGGGGATGTTTTAAAGGGTTTTACATGTTTTTCAAAGCCAAACTAAAGAAAACCTTCCAGGCGTTTCGAAACACCATTAGGTGTTTCGATACGAGGTCTTCCAGTAAGCAAAACCCAGATGTAGAGCTAGTGGTATCGAAACCACCTTGCTGGTATCGAAACCAGCCTGACTTTTTCAAATTCCAACGGCTAGTTCTGAACAAGGGCGTTTCGAAACGGGTTCGAGCGTTTTGATACGGATAGCTGTAGAGCTGCATTTATGGTGGGAAATTAAGTCTCCAACGGCTCCAATTCAACCCCAACGGCTAGTAACGACTACAAACTCATTAAGGGGTATAAAAGGGACCTCCAAGCATCAAGTAATGGTTAATGCTTCAATTGTCAATCAACAAATGATCAAATATAGTCTTTGTACTTAAATTGTCAATTCTTGTATAGACAAACACTAGTGAGCCAAAATTGTCAAATTTTCTCAAGTGTTTTAGGTTTTGGGTGAGTGCTTTTATTGTGCAAACAAACACCTATTAGAGGGATTTGTGTTTGCTTTTCTTATCTCTTGTAAATAGGGTTTGATCAAGGCTTTGGGTAGAAAGCTTGATCGATGTATAAGGGTTTCCTCCTAAGCCTAGAAAAGGGGACGAATCAATAGTGGATTGATTGGAAATCCTTAGTGGGAAGCTAAGGTAGTGGATGTAGACCTTGGTTAGAAGGTTGAACCACTCTAAAATCTTTGTGTCATCTTTGTTTTAGCTTCCACACCACATCCACCCAAAAATTCACCTCTCCACCACTTGGTGAGCAACACCGGTTGAACGAATCGAGCTCCTCTCAACTCAACAATTGGTATCAGAGCTTGACTCAATCGAAGAAGATTCACATCATATTGAGAAGATCCGACAAGCTCGATCATCATTTCACCAACCGGCTCAAATGGCGCAATCCATTGACAAACCGCCTTTCTTCGACGGAACCTACTATGCCTATTGGAAGACCAAGATGAAATTGTTTACAAAGTCAAGAGACTACAAACTATGGGACATAGTTGAAGATGGTCCGTTCGTGCCTCAACGAAGCAAAGCGGAGTGGAGTACCGACGATCGCAAGAAGATTGAGCTAAATTGCAAAGCCTTGCACATCCTCTTTTGTGCATTTGGCCCATCCATCTATGAGAAGATGTCTTCTTGTGAGAGTGCCAAGGAGGTATGAGACAAGCTTGAAGTCACATACGAAGGAACCGATGAAGTCAAGGAGACCAAGATTGGGCTCCTCACCTTAGAGTATGAGAACTTCAAGATGAATCCAGAAGAGAACATCGAGAAGATGTTTGATAGGTTCTCCACAATCACCAATGGTCTCAAAGGATATGGAGAAGCCATCCCGGAGAAAAAGCTTGTTCGAAAGATCATCTACTCACTTCCCGAGTCTTGGGACTCAAAGAGGACCGCCATCATCGAAGCAAAGAATTTGAAGACTTTGAAGCTTGATAAACTCATGGGGTCACTTCTTACTCATCAAATCATGAATAAGAACAAGGAAGATGAGAAGAAGAGGGAAGAAATTAGAGCTATGGGAGAGAAGAAGCTCAAGGGGCTTGGCATCAACACCAATGCCATGGCTCTCAAGTCCTCCATTTGCCATCACGTTGATTCAAGTGAAGAGGAGGATGAAGATGAAGAGATTGTTCATCTCTTCAAGAAGTGTGCCACGTTCATAAAGAAAGCTTTGAGAGAGCTTGAACGAGAAACCAAGAAAAAGGAGAGGGCAAGCACTTCAAGCCATAAGAAAAAGGCACATGTGGCTACTTGGAGTGATGAGGACTCCACCGACGATGAACAAGCCAACCTTTGCCTTATGGCCATCGAAGAAGATTCAAGGGTAACTTCTAATTCATATACTTCATGTTCTTACTCTTTTGATGAATTACAAGATGCCTATGATGATTTGGTTTTAGATTTTAAAAATCACATTTTAAAAAATAATAAATTGATTTCAAAGTTAAAAATTCAAAATGATTTGATTTCTAAAACCAAACTTGAACTTGAAGCAAAACTCGAAGAGTTTGAATTAAAATGTTTTGATTTACAAATTTTGCTTAAAAAAGTTCAGGAAGAAAAGGATTTGATTTCCAAAGAGCTTGAAAAGAAAAACAATTTTGAAAAATCAAATTTCTATGTAAGACAATCTATGTAACACCCCAATTTTGGGCTTAGAAGTTTTGGGTTTGGACCGGACCGGTCGGGTCGCGGTTCGAATATAAAAAGGTGATTTTTAGGAAAGCCTAGTTCGGGTTGCATTAAAAATATGGAAATTAAAATTCTCTTTTATTATATATGAGAGAGTGGTGAAATCAATTTTGCAAAATGAGGTTTGGAAGTGTGACATTTTGGGTTGGTGACCAAAATGTAATTTTCGGAAACTTGGTGACTGTTTTAAAAAGGATTGAAACTTTGAATCTTTAAGGAGCTATTTACCCAAAAGAGTTTCTCCAGATTTTTTCTGAATATTAATCAATTTAATTAATGGTTTTTAATTAAGTGCAAAAGGAGGGAAGAGATATTTTGGCATTTTAACTAACTTTCTCAAAATTTTCTATTTTCTTTCTCTCAACTTTTCTCTCAATCAAAACACATTTCTCCAGCAAATTTCCCTCTGATTTTGACATCCAAAGATTAGATTTCAATCCTCATTTGATCTCTAATCATTTCTTCAACAAAACCTTAGCATTTGCTTATTGGTTTTTCAAGAATCTTGGTTCCAAAAAGGGAGAAACTCAAGTTTAGAGGTATGAACGTCCTTCTCCTCTAAATTCTCAGTTCTTTACTGAAATTCCCAAGTTCTCAATCCTTGATTTGTGTTTTATAAAAGGTTTTACAATTGTGTTCTTGATCTTGGCTTTAAAATGCAAGATTTGCTTTAATTTTGATGAAATTCGTATGATCTGATTGGGCATTGTTTTGAGATGTCATTTTGATGTAAAATGGATGTTTAATTGATGAGAAGTTAAGGTTTTATCAATGCAATCCCGAATAGGTTAATTTTCCTAAGTTTTGCTTGAGTTTTTGGTTATTTTTGGGATGATCTTGATGATCTGCTATAACTGGAGGTATAAAGACGTGTTTAGATCTTTTTTGGATGTTAATTGAGGTTTAAGTATGTTTGGAATTGATGCATCTTGGCTGGGTAGTGTTGTGGAGTTGTTTGGATGTGTTTTCGGTTGTGTTTGGTAGCCGAAAATGGAGTGTGGATGAGAGCAGCGAGTTTAGGTGCTTTCATTGAAGATATTAATGCATGATGATGCATTAATCCTCTGCTTTGATGTGTTTAAAACATGGGAGACATCTTCGGATCTTTGTGGTGGTGATCCGGAAGCTTGATCGGTGTTTCGGCAAGTTGCGAAACGGAATCGGTGAGTGGATTTTGGTTTTCGGCTTTGAAACCAATATTTTGAAGGTTTGGGAGCTTATTTTAAGTCTAAACAACTTTGCTAAGTTCAAGAGTAAGTTTTCGGAAAAACTCTCTTGTTGATGAACCATGAGTTGGTTGAATGCAATGTGATTTGTTTGCATGTTTTAAATTCTGTTTTGAAAGCATGATTGAGCATGTTTATTTGCTGGTTTATTAAGCCATGAATTGAAGGATGCTCAAGGTAAGAGATCCTAGTTTTTGAACATTGTTAAATGTGGTTTTGTTGCAAATGGTGCATGATGTTTATGGCTTTGTTAAATGCTTTAAAACAATGGATTATTATTGTTAAATGATGAATATTGGCAAGTGATGTCTTGAGAATGGCTGAGAACACTATGGTGGTTAAAAGTCCATAGGTGGTTCTTGTGTTAAGAACAACATGGTGGTTAAAAGTCCATGGTTGGTTCTTGTGCTAAGGTCACAAAGGTGGTTAAAAGTCCTTGTGTGAGCCTTGTGTATTGTAAGGTCACAAAGGTGGTTAAAAGTCCTTGTGTGGACCTTGTGTATTTAAGAACACCATGGTGGTTAAAAGTCCATGGGTGATTCTTGTGTTAAGGTCACAAAGGTGGTTAAAAGTCCTTGTGTGGACCTTGTGTATTTTAAGAACACCATGGTGGTTAAAAGTCCATGGGTGATTCTTGTGCTAAGGACACAATGGTGGTTAAAAGTCCATGTGTGGTCCTTGTGAATTGTAAGATCACAATGGTAGTTAAAAGTCCATGTGTGGATCTTGAGTTGATTGTATCTTGAGATGGAAAATGATCATAATTATCACTTGTGGCCAATATCACATGTTAATAATTTGAAGCATGAAATGCTTGTTTTATATGCTTATGTGCATGGTTAATTGTTGTTTTGAACTAAGGGTTATAAAAGTGTTTTATAAATGCATTATTGAGTTGTTTTAAATGAGCATTCCTCACTAAGCTTTTTGCTTACGCTCTTTCTTTTCTTAAACCAATAATGCAGATCATTGAGTGCATAAGGGCAGCAAGGAGATCAAGAATCCAAGTGAAGAACTAAGCTCATGTATGGTGAATGTTTTCTTACCACTATTAGTTTTTGGGCATTTGGCAATGGGGAACCTATGTTTTTGTTTTGGGAGATGTTTTGGACTCCCTAGGTTGGTTTTATGTTGTTGTTGATGATGGAACACGTATTTGGCCTTTGTGAAGTTGGTTTGGTATTATGGTGCTTGAATGGTTTTCTACATAAGATGCATGCCTTTAGAATTGGGGTTTTGCTTAATTGATGCCATGTTTAAGAAAGGTTGATGCTATTATGTTCCTTGTGCATGTAATGACTTGCTGGTATAATTTGGTTGCCTTTAGAGCATGTTTGATGGGTCAATTGTATGATAAACCAGCAAAATTTCTGCAATTTGGGCAGGCCGTATCGGAACGGGTGCTACTGTTTCGGAACGGGGGCCTGAAATGGCCTAGGCGTTTCGAAACGGGAGGAACCATTCCGGAACGAAAATGCTACTGCCAAGCCCTGTATCGAAACGTGTTTCGGAATGGTCCTGCGTTTCGGAACGGGTCCTCTCTGTTTCGGAACACCCGACCGTTGGGCACCGAAATTGTTGGTTAAATGTTTTGAAATCTTTGCGTTTTGGTCCTGAATCTAGTTTATGCAATTGAATGAGTTCGAGATGTCCGTTTGAGTTGAAATTTGGCAGAGAAGCATGAAACATGACTAGTTTCATAATGGTAACACAAAAATGGGTTAAGTCCTTTTGATTTCCAGAATTTACTTTTTGGTCCCTAAATTCATGTTTTGTGCAATTAAGTCCCTGAATGTTTCCGAATGCGCTGATCTTTGAGTATGCTGATTGTATGATCATATCTAGGGTTAATGTGCATTTAGTCAAGATTAAAAAGAAAAAAAAGGGTCGTTAATCAAGGTTGACTTTCGAGTTGACTTTGGTTTTCCCCGCGTAAACTTCTTAATTCGGTTCAACCGTCTTGGCCGGGTTAAGGGGGTTACATTTGGTGGAATCAGAGCTGAGTTCTCGAGTAATTGGGAATTGTTATGTGGGTGATGAGTGTGTATATGCTTTGTATGCTTGTTGAATGAAAGCATGTTGTATGAATTGTAAATATGTTACAATTGTGAATTATGCTGTGGTGAAGCATGATAGAGGGACCCATTGCCAAATCAAAGCTAATGAAATGATATTGTTTTTAATTGGAAATGAGCTTGAGTACTTGGATTACTTACCTTGTTGAGCCTGACTTTGTTTTATTGCATTGTGATTGCATTGTTAGTGTATGACACCTCGTAGAGAATTGAGGGTTAATACGCGAGCTATGGCTCAGAATGAAAATGAAGAGAACGTTGAAAACGTTGTGGATTTA
Source organism: Hibiscus tridactylites (assembly GCA_958450335.1). Taxonomy (NCBI): domain Eukaryota; kingdom Viridiplantae; phylum Streptophyta; class Magnoliopsida; order Malvales; family Malvaceae; genus Hibiscus; species Hibiscus tridactylites. The sequence goes on along the minus strand of OY288274.1, from coordinate 74,793,441 downwards.
CCTCCTCCGCCTGGTGGTGGTGGTGCTGGGGGTGAAGGAGCTGCAGCTGGTGCTGGTGCTGGGGGCGCTGGACCTGAAGCTAGTCAGGGGCAAGCAGTACCTGACATGTCAATGTTGGTTCAAGCTATTGCTGGTGCTTTTCGAGCAGCGGTAGCTGGAGCTCAAGGAGCTGGGCATCAGAGAGATGCTGGTGTTAGACTACCTTTGGAACGTTTGCGCAGTCTGGGAGGGACTGAGTTCAGGGGTTTGTCTGCTGAAGGTTCGGAGTCTTGGTTGGAAAGTACCAAGAGAATCTTGGGTCAAATGAATTGCACTGATGTGCAGAAGCTGGGATGTGTGGTATCATTGTTGCAAGATGATGCGTACACGTGGTGGACAATCACTATCTCTGGGATGGCGGATGCCGATGTGACTTGGACGTTCTTTCAGAACGCGTTCAAGAGAAGGTATCTAGGGGTGAGGTACCTAGATGAAAAGAAAAGAGAATTCATGTCTCTGACCCAAGGGAGCATGTCTGTAGCTGAGTACGAGGTTCAGTTTGTCTGACTCAGTCAGTACGCACCTGAGCTTGTCCCGGATGAGCGGGAGAGGTGTGTAAGGTTCCGTTATGGTTTGGTGACGGAAGTAAAGACGTATATGCTGGCTGCTGAGTATAATGATTTTGATGTGCTGGTGGGTAGAGCAAAGAACATCGAGATGAACTTGGGTTTATCTTCTAGAAGTGTTGTTTCTGGTGCTGGTAAGCGAGCTACTGAGTATAGTTCCGGTGGTGGACGGAACAAGAGGGGACGTGATCAGAAGTATCAGTCTTCAGCTAAGCGAGGTGGTGGTGCGCCTGCTCAGGGAGGCAAGGCGAGAGCGGATCCGAGTGCATATTAAACATGTGGATCGCGTGGCCATATGAAGCGTGATTGTCCTCGAGCTGTGAGGGAGGTGCAGGCTCCTGTTGTGGCGGCTGGTAACTCGTGCTGGAACTGTGGATCTACGGATCACATGAGGAGAGAGTGTCCTCTGTTGGCTGGTGGTGGCCAAGGACGTGCTCCTGTTGTTGCTGCACCACAGAGAGGTCGTGGGCGCGGCCGTGGTAACTTCCAGCGTAGGGAGGATGGTGGACGTAATGTGGCCCATGTTGTAGCTGTTCAGCCTGAGGGTGGCGGCCAGGCTAGGGTGTATGCTCAGAGGGAGGGGAGGAATGACACGGATGTGATCGCAGGTACTTTTACTTTGCAATCCTTGTCATTACTTTCCTTGATTGATTCTGGCTCCACACACTCATACATATTGCGTGAGCATGCTGAATTGCTTGGTTTGCCTGTTGAGTCTTTGGATGTTGGTATGCGTGTCACTAGTTCTTTTGGTGAGACTGTTGTGACTCGGAAGCTTTATAGAAGATGTCCTTTGGTTGTTCAAGATCATGTCTTTCCTGTTGATCTTATGGAATTGCCTTTCTATGGTTTTGATGTAATCCTTGGTATGGATTGGCTTGTTGAGCATCGAGTTGTGGTAGATTGTGAGAATAAGCGAGTTTCGTTGAAGCTTGCGGATGATTACGAGGTTGTTGTGGTTGGTGAGAATGTGAAGTTTCTTGCCAATGTGGTGTCTACATTGGAGGCGAGCCGGATGTTGAGGCAAGGGTGTGAAGCTTATCTCGCTTTCGTTATGAATCCTAGTTCTAAGGAGTTGCATGTGCAAGATATCAGGACTGTGCGAGAGTTTCTTGGTGTGTTTCCTGAGGAGTTGCCTGGGTTACCTCCTAATCGCGAAGTGGAGTTTGGGATTGAGCTGTATGAGAACACAACTCCAGTGTCCATTACCCCTTATAGAATGGCACCTAAAGAGTTGAAGGAGCTGAAGACGCAATTGCAAGAGTTGCTTGATCGTGGGTTCATTCGGCCAAGTGTTTCACCTTGGGGTGCACCAGTTTTGTTTGTGAAGAAGAAAGATGGCACTATGAGAATGTGCATTGATTATCGTCAGCTTAACAAGTTGACTATCAAGAATCGGTATCCATTGCCGAGAATTGATGATCTTTTTGATCAATTTCGGGGAGCAACTGTGTTCTCTAAGATTGACTTAAGGTCAGGGTATTACCAGTTGAAGGTGAAGGATGTGGATGTGCCTAAGACAGCTTTCAGGACGAGGTATGGGCATTATGAGTTCCTTGTGATGCCGTTTGGTTTGACAAATGCTCCTGCAACTTTCGTGGACATGATGAACTGAGTATTCCATGAATACTTGGATAAATTTGTTGTAGTGTTCATTGATGATATCCTCGTGTACTCGCGTACAGAGGAGGAGCATGAAGAGCATTTGAGAATTGTGTTGCAAGCTTTGTTGGAGAATCAGCTTTATGCCAAGCTGAGCAAGTGTGAGTTCTGGCTTAGGGAAGTGGTGTTTCTTGGTCATGTGGTTTGTGCTGAGGGGATTCGTGTTGATCCTCAGAAGATTGAGGCGGTGATAAATGGGAAGGTTCCTAAGTCTGTTCATGAAGTCCGTAGTTTCCTTGGTTTGGCGGGATACTACCGGAGGTTTGTGGATGGGTTTTCAAAGATTGCTGCACCTTTGACGAAGTTGTTGCAAAAGGATGTTAAGTATGAGTGGACGGAAGCAAGACAACAGGCTTTTGAGAAGCTTAAGGCAGTTTTGACGCAAACTCCTATCTTGGTTCAACCTGAATCAGGGAAAGAGTTTGTGGTGTATAGTGATGCGTCCTATGTTGGTTTGGGATGTGTGTAAATGCAAGAGGGTAAGGTGGTGGCTTATGCATCACGACAGTTGAAGGTGCATGAGCGCAATTATCCTACGCATGACATCGAGTTGGCTGCGGTGGTTTTTGCTTTGAAGATCTGGAGACATTATCTGTATGGTGAGAAGTGTACTGTGTACACGGATCACAAGAGTTTGAAGTATCTGATGTCTCAGAAGGAGTTGAATCTCAGACAGCGACGTTGGTTGGAGTTGCTCAAGGATTATGATTTGACGATTGAGTATCACCCGGGTAAAGCTAATGTTGTAGCGGATGCCCTGAGTAGAAAGGTAGCTGTTGAGTTGAGGGCTATGTTTGCCAGTTTGAGTATTTCGCGTGATGGTGGTCTTGTGGCTGAGTTGCAAGTGAAACCATCTTTGGTTCAGTTGATCAAGGAAAAGTAGTTGTTAGATGATTCCTTGGTACCGCATGTTCAGGATATTGCGGAGGGTAGGCCTTCGGATTTCTGTTTTAATGATGATGGAGTGTTGTGTTTTGGGAGTCGGATAGTAGTGCCCAATGATGCTGGGTTGAGGCGTGCTATTCTGACTGAAGGTCATAGTAGTCCTTTTTCTATGCACCCTGGTAGTACTAAGATGTATCGTGATCTTCGTGATGAGTACTATTGGGTGGGTTTAAAGAAGGATGTTGTTGAGTTTGTAAGCAAGTGCATGGTGTGTCAGCGAGTTAAGGTTGAGCATCAGTTTCCTTCAGGGTTGTTGCAACCGTTGAGAATTCCTGAATGGAAGTGGGAAAGGGTTACCATGGATTTTGTATCTGGTTTTCCTTTGTCGCCATCGAAGAAGAATTCGGTGTGGGTGATTGTGGATCGCTTGACGAAGTGTGCGCTTTTCTTGCCTGTGCATACTACGTACTCTTTGGATAAGCTTGCGGAGCTGTACATTGCTGAGATTGTGCGGCTGCATGGTGTGCCAAAGTCGATTGTGTCAAATAGGGATCTGAGGTTTACATCGCGTTTCTGGCAGTGTTTGCATCAGGCTTTGGGTACACGGTTGAATTTTAGTACATCTTATCATCCTCAGTCGGATGGGCAGTCTGAGCGTGTTATCCAGGTTTTGGAGGATATGTTGAGGTGATGTGTGATTGAGTTTCAGGGCTCTTGGGAGAAACATTTGCCTTTGGTGGAGTTTGCCTATAATAATAGTTATCAGGCAAGTATTCAAATGGCACCTTATGAAGCTTTGTACGGGAGGAAGTGTAGGACTCCTCTGTGTTGGGCTGAAACGGGTCAGAAGTTGGTTTCGATGCCAGCGTTGTTGAAAGGAACCATCGAGAAGGTGAAGCTCATTTGTGAGCGTTTGAAGGCAGCTTCTGATCGGCAAAAGTCTTACGCGGATCTGAAGCGTAAGGAGATTGAGTATGCGGTGGGTGACCGTGTGTTTTTGAAGGTTTCGCCTTGGAAAAAGGTGATGAGGTTTGGCCGAAAGGGTAAGTTGAGCCCTAGGTACATTGGACCATACGAGGTGGTTGAGCGTGTTGGTCCTGTTGCGTACAAGTTGAGATTACCTCAAGAGTTGGAAAAGATTCATGACGTGTTTCATGTTTCTATGCTTCGGAAGTATAGATCGGATCCTTCACATGTGATGCCTGTGGAATTGAATCCGGATTTGACCTATGATGAGGAACCGGTGAAGATTCTGGATTCGGATAGTAAAGTTCTTCGAGGCAAGACCATTGAGTTGGTAAAGGTTTTGTGCAAACATCGTGGTGTGGAAGAAGCCACGTGGGAGCGGAAGGATGACATGTTGAAGCAGTTTCCGTACCTCTTTCCTTCAGGTAAATTTCGAGGACGAAATTTCTTAAGGGGGGAGAGTTGTAACACCCCAATTTTGGGCTTAGAAGTTTTGGGTTTGGACCGGACCGGTCGGGTCGCGGTTCGAATATAAAAAGGTGATTTTTAAGAAAGCCTAGTTCGGGTTGCATTAAAAATATGGAAAATGTCTTAAAATTCTCTTTTATTATATATAAGAGAGTGGTGAAATCAATTTTGAAAAATGAGGTTTGGAAGTGTGACATTTTGGGTTGGTGACCAAAATGTAATTTTCGGAAACTTGGTGACTGTTTTAAAAAGGATTGAAACTTTGAATCTTTAAGGAGCTATTTACCCAAAAGAGTTTCTCCAGATTTTTTCTGAATATTAATCAATTTAATTAATGGTTTTTAATTAAGTGCAAAAGGAGGGAAGAGATATTTTGGCATTTTAACTAACGTTCTCAAAATTTTCTATTTTCTTTCTCTCAACTTTTCTCTCAATCCAAACACATTTCTCCAGCAAATTTCCCTCTGATTTTGACATCCAAAGATTAGATTTCAATCCTCATTTGATCTCTAATCATTTCTTCAACAAAACCTTAGCATTTGCTTATTGGTTTTTCAAGAATCTTGGTTCCAAAAAGGGAGAAACTCAAGTTTAGAGGTATGAACGTCCTTCTCCTCTAAATTCTCAGTTCTTTACTGAAATTCCCAAGTTCTCAATCCTTGATTTGTGTTTTATAAAAGGTTTTACAATTGTGTTCTTGATCTTGGCTTTAAAATGCAAGATTTGCTTTAATTTTGATGAAATTCGTATGATCTGATTGGGCATTGTTTTGAGATGTCATTTTGATGTAAAATGGATGTTTAATTGATGAGAAATTAAGGTTTTATCAATGCAATCCCGAATAGGTTAATTTTCCTAAGTTTTGCTTGAGTTTTTGGTTGTTTTTGGGATGATCTTGATGATCTGCTATAACTGGAGGTATAAGGACGTGTTTAGATCTTTTTTGGATGTTAATTGAGGTTTAAGTATGTTTGGAATTGATGGATCTTGGCTGGGTAGTGTTGTGGAGTTGTTTGGATGTGTTTTCGGTTGTGTTTGGTAGTCGAAAATGGAGTGTGGATGAGAGCAACGAGTTTAGGTGCTTTCATTAAAGATATTAATGCATGATGATGCATTAATCCTCTGCTTTGATGTGTTTAAAACATGGGAGACATCTTCGGATCTTTGTGGTGGTGATCCGGAAGCTTGATCGGTGTTTCGGCAAGTTGCGAAACGGAATCGGTGAATGGATTTTGGTTTTCGGCTTTGAAACCAATATTTTGAAGGTTTGGGAGCTTAGTTTAAGTCTAAACAACTTTGCTAAGTTCAAGAGTAAGTTTTCGGAAAAACTCTCTTGTTGATGAACCATGAGTTGGTTGAATGCAATGTGATTTGTTTGCATGTTTTAAATTCTGTTTTGAAAGCATGATTGAGCATGTTTATTTGCTGGTTTATTAAGCCATGAATTGAAGGATGCTCAAGGTAAGAGATCCTAGTTTTTGAACATTGTTAAATGTGGTTTTGTTGCAAATGGTGCATGATGTTTATGGCTTTGTTAAATGCTTTAAAACAGTGGATTATTATTGTTAAATGATGAATATTGGCAAGTGATGTCTTGAGAATGGCTAAGAACACTATGATGGTTAAAAGTCCATAGGTGGTTCTTGTGTTAAGAACAACATGGTGGTTAAAAGTCCATGGTTGGTTCTTGTGCTAAGGTCACAAAGGTGGTTAAAAGTCCTTGTGTGAGCCTTGTGTATTGTAAGGTCACAAAGGTGGTTAAAAGTCCTTGTGTGGACCTTGTGTATTTAAGAACACCATGGTGGTTAAAAGTCCATGGGTGATTCTTGTGTTAAGGTCACAAAGGTGGTTAAAAGTCCTTGTGTGGACCTTGTGTATTTTAAGAACACCATGGTGGTAAAAGTCCATGGGTGATTCTTGTGCTAAGGACACAATGGTGGTTAAAAGTCCATGTGTGGTCCTTGTGAATTGTAAGATCACAATGGTGGTTAAAAGTCAATGTGTGGATCTTGAGTTGATTGTATCTTGAGATGGAAAATGATCATAATTATCACTTGTGGCCAATATCACATGTTAATAATTTGAAGCATGAAATGCTTGTTTTATATGCTTATGTGCATGGTTAATTGTTGTTTTGAACTAAGGGTTATAAAAGTGTTTTATAAATGCATTATTGAGTTGTTTTAAATGAGCATTCCTCACTAAGCTTTTTGCTTACGCTCTTTCTTTTCTTAAACCAATAATGCAGATCATTGAGTGCATAAGGGCAGCAAGGAGGTCAAGAATCCAAGTGAAGAACTAAGCTCATGTATGGTGAATGTTTTCTTACCACTATTAGCTTTTGGGCATTTGGCAATGGGGAACCTATGTTGTTGTTTTAGGAGATGTTTTGGACTCCCTAGGTTGGTTTTATGTTGTTGTTGATGATGGAACACGTATTTGGCCTTTGTGAAGTTGGTTTGGTATTATGGTGCTTGAATGGTTTTCTACATAAGATGCATGCCTTTAGAATTGGGGTTTTGCTTAATTGATGCCATGTTTGAGAAAGGTTGATGCTATTATGTTCCTTGTGCATGTAATGACTTGCTGGTATAATTTGGTTGCCTTTGGAGCATGTTTGATGGGTCAATTGTATGATAAACCAGCAAAATTTCTGCAATTTGGGCAGGCCGTATCGGAACGGGTGCTACTGTTTCGGAACGGGGGCCTGAAATGGCCTAGGCGTTTCGAAACGGGAGGAACCGTTCCGGAACGAAAATGCTACTGCCAAGCCCTGTATCGAAACGTGTTTCGGAACGGTCCCGCGTTTCGGAACGGGTCCTCCCTGTTTCGGAACACCCGACCGTTGGGCACCGAAATTGTTGGTTAAATGTTTTGAAATCTTTGCGTTTTGGTCCTGAATCTGGTTTATGCAATTGAATGAGTTCGAGATGACCGTTTGAGATGAAATTTGGCAGAGAAGCATGAAACATGACTAATTTCATAATGGTAACACAAAAATGGGTTAAGTCCTTTTGATTTCCAGAATTTACATTTTGGTCCCTAAATTCATGTTTTGTGCAATTAAGTCCCTGAATGTTTCCGAATGCGCTGATCTTTGAGTATGCTGATTGTATGATCATATCTAGGGTTAATGTGCATTTAGTCAAGATTAAAAAGAAAAAAATGGTCGTTAATCAAGGTTGACTTTCGAGTTGACTTTGGTTTTCCCCGCGTAAACTTCTTAATTCAGTTCAACCGTCTGGGCCGGGTTAAGGGGGTTACAATCTAGTGCCCCTAGATTTGTAAAAGGAAAATATTTTAGAAGTGTTTGGGTCCCAAAAGGACTAACCACTTCAATTAAAAAGGATGACATTGAAAAATAGATTCCTAAAGGGACTAAAATTTGTGCTACTAATGTTTATGGATCCAAAGCAATTTGGATACAAAAAATCACTTGATTGTCTTTTGCTAGGTGTGATGGAGATGTTCAACAAGTCAAACATTGAGGGGGAGCTCCATGCACACAAGACAGAACACTTGAAGAAGGAAGGCTTCACATCCTCCCTTGAGTTCAAGTGTGGTAAAATCTAGTTGCTTTTGATTTTATTTGATTTATTTTCTTTTATGTCAACTAGATGATCATATATGTTGGACTAACATTTTTAATGATGCTTTGAGTAAGGGGGCATTTTAAAACCAAATTCTTATTTTTGTCAAATTTTACCTCTATTGTTATCTTGAACTCAATGTTTTAAATTCTTTTTGATATAACAAAAAGAGGGAGAAATTGTTTGAAAAATTGAATTTTCAAATTTTCAAATGAATAAGGGGGAGCTTTATTTGATTTCAAATCTTTAATCTCTTATTCACATTTTTAAAGTTAAAGGGGGAGAATCCCAAACAATTTTTCAAGATAGTTTATTATATAAAAAGGGGGAGATTGTAGAACTAATGTTTTGATATAATAATTGAAAAATGTTTTGGACTAAGTTAAAAAGAATTCAAAACTATTTCCAAAGTCCAAATAACTTGAAACTATGTTTAGGGGATGTTTTAAAGAGTTTTACATGTTTTTCAAAGTCAAACTAAAGAAAACCTTCCATGCGTTTCGAAACACCCTTAGATGTTTCGATACAGGGTCTTCCAGTAAGCAAAACCCAGATGCAGGGCTAGTGGTATCGAAACCACCTTGCTGGTATCGAAACCAGCCTGACTTTTGCAAACTCCAACAGCTAGTTCTAAACAAGGGCGTTTCGAAACGGGTTCGAGCGTTTCGATACGGATAGCTGCAGAACTGTATTTATGGTGGGAAATTAAGTCTCCAACGGCTCCAATTCAACCCAACGGATAGTAACGGTTACAAACTCATTAAGGGGTATAAAAGGGACCTCCAAGCATCAAGTAATGGTTAATGCTTCAATTCTCAATCAACAAATGATCAAATATAGTCTTTGTACTTAAATTGTCAATTCTTGTATAGACAAACACTAGTGAGCCAAAATTGTCAAATTTGCTCAAGTGTTTTGGGTTTTGGGTGAGTGCTTTTATTGTGCAAACAAACACCTATTAGAGGGATTTGTGTTTGCTTTTCTTATCTCTTGTAAAGAGGGTTTGATCAAGGCTTTGGGTAGAAAGCTTGATCGGTGTATAAGGGTTTCCTCCTAAGCCTAGAAAAGGGAACGAATCAATAGTGGATTTGTAACACCCACATTTCCGTCCTAGAATTTATAGCCGTAGAATTTAATTATTTTATTTATTCTTAGAAGCAATTGAGCTTGCGAATTTGTGAATTATGCAATTTGGTCCCTAAAGTCCTCAATTGGGCAATTAGTGCACCAATTCGGATTAGAAAGGAAATTAGATTCGAATTAATTAGTCTAGCCGATTGGTAAACTAATGAAATTGAATTAGTGATATCAAGATCTAAAGTGTGGAATTAAAAGAATACGAAAAGAAATTAAATAACATTGCACTCCTTAAAAATCGGATGAAATTGATAAAATTCAATAAAGCTTGTAACAAGGCAATTTGGTGATTAAATTAAAAGGCTTATAAATAGAAAAATTGCATGTCAAGGATAAATTATCCTTGGGGCTGCCCTTAGTAAATTAAGAATAAAAGAGTTAGTAAAAAGGGCTTATAGGTAAATTAAAGAGCTATCAAATCATCCAAATGATGGAAGCTTGTCTTCCTTCCTCATTTTGCTCTACTTTGCCGTGAAGAAAATGAAAATATGGGGAGGAGAGAAGCTCAATAGTCAGCCATTTTGAGAGCTAAAATTAGTGAAATTTTCGGTTGCATGAAGGAGGATTAAGCTAGGAAATTGAAGAAGGTAGCTAATGTTGTCAAGAAATTAAAGAAAGTAAGTTTCCTACTCTTTGTAGTTTTCGGTTGAGTTAAAAACCATGCATGCAAACCTAAAATTTGTATGAACATGAAGATATATGAGTTTTGAATGAAATAACAAGATGAAATATGGAAATATGTGAAAACTTTTCAAGAACACATGAATAGTGTAAAAAGGGGGCTGTTTTGAAAGAAAATATAAAATTTTGAGCTTTTGGAAAGTTTGCTAAGGATTAAAATCTGAAAATTTTTACTAGGAGAAATTTGTCAGGGAATGAATATTTTGTTATAAAAGTTTATTGGTTGCTGGAAAAATGAATTAGAAAGATGATAATTTGATTAGAACTAAAAATGGTCATAAAATTGAAAGTTATGAAGATTGGGGACTGATTTGAAGAAATCGGTAAATTGCATGCCTAAATGTTGAAATTGGAAGTTTATATGGACCGTAAAATATCATCGAAAAGTAGAATAAGTCCTACCATGAAGGAATTTTAGATTCAAGTGTGTGATTAAATGTATTTTTAATCTAAAGTATAAGTTAAGAAAACTGTCCAGTGGTGTTCAATGTAAAAACAATAACTTAGAAAATTCACCAAAAATTGGATATAAGGTATTTGAAGCTGAAATTTATACTGTATAAACTTTGATATGTCTAGAATCATTTAGAGAAAACGAAACTAAATTTCAGTATATAAATTGAAAGATATGGATTTTTAAAGTTGGGCAGTGCATGCTGTCCAGATTTGCCGAAATGAGTATAATTAAGTAATAAACTGTATTAATTCGAATAAGATAAAATATGAGGTTAATGTGACTGAAAATTGGGTTTGATACCTTTCCAATGGTATATGATATGTTAATTTTTGATTAGTAATTAAAAAGTTATGATTAAAACGCTAACTAGTCCTCAAACTAGCTTAATGAAAAGTCAGAATTGAAATTAGGAGTTCATGCTTGAAATTGTGAAGTAATTATGATTGAATTGCTTCCTAATATAGTGTGTATTTGTTTAATATTGAGAGTTAAGATCGGAATAGCGAAGAAATTTCAGAGGAAGCTAGGATCGATCGTTCGAAAGGAAGAAGCAAAGGCATCTCAATTCGATGTCAAGCATAAGGACCGTGAGTGTAATTTCGTGAGTGTAATTTTGTCTTAGGGTTGGGACTAGTGTCCGAACCACTTTAATTTTCTGTAATTTATGTTTTATATGCATGAAATTGGACTAAATGATATTCGGTAATGTGTTTAGTAAGGGAAGGAGATATAAAGGAACTTGGATGCATGATTGAAACTTGTGATATATGTTTGATTGTGTGCGATATGTGGGCTGTTTTATATGATGCTAAATGCCATGAATTTTATGTCGATTTGGATTTTGATAATTGATTAGGTATGTGCAAATGTGGACTGCCCATGTGAATGATTGTATGATGAAAAAGCATGAAATGGATTCTTGATGATATTTGATAAAAATGAAAATGTGGACTGCCCTATAGTATGATTATGCTATGCTTGAAAATGCATATGATTATGTATGAATAATGTTGCTGCCATGCATGATATTATGATCGAATGAGCATGCAAAGTGAATTCTGAAAAATGTACATGAAATGAAATAATGGACTAATCACTTAACAAGATTACGCCATTGGTCGTTTAGACGTTCTAGATAAGAACGGCATGCCTAGAGTCTGAGCTCACCGTCCGATATTGCTTTGTGCAATCTTTGATAGTACTTTGTGTACTTTTGATAAGATGTGTGTTCTTGATTGCTGTTCGAGACACACGATGCTATGGGCATCCCCTTTGACATTGCTTTGTGCAATATTTGACGTTGCCGCGGGCAACAATATCCGATATGTGTGTTACCCTTCCGATGGCTCGAATTTCTGTTACGACTATTCTACCATGGGCAAAACGTTAAATAAAATGCTTGGGCTATGAAACCAAATTAAAGAAATGAAATGAATTACCATGTGATATGAAGTGCGTGAATTGAATGGAACTTGCTAAGTTAAATAAGCTTATGAAGTGGATAAAAGATTGTGTGACTTAAAATGATATGATATGATATGAAATGCTATGCTATGTGGACATTGATCCTTTCCGAATATGATATGAAATGAAATGCTATGATATGTGGACATTGGTCTTTTTCCGATTATGATATGAAGCATATGAATTGCTTACAAGTTCGATTATATGAAATTTGGGTAATAACCCTATTCGAATATATGTGATTAAGAAATGAGAATTCTGATTTTTGAATGATAATTTGAGATCATTCGAATGACATGCTATGGTGAATTTGTAAATTCGATTTGATAAGTTAAATATGCTATGTATGGATTAGCATGAGATCTTGATTTATTCAAGTGCTAAGCATGATATTGAGCATGCTGAAATTGGATTGAATTATGCTATTGATCGAATTATGTGCAAGCATGCGATAAATTATTGTGATATGCTATGTATTCGAGCATGTGCTATGAATGTTGATATGATATGTATGATGCTATGTGTATGAATTCTACATGAGCTTAGTTGGGTGCAATTGAATTGTTAATAAACCTAGCTAAGTAATCTCAATGCTTGAACACGCTAAAGCAAAGAATGAATTAGTTTTAGCATTACCTCGCTAAGTACTTTTCGTACTTACCGCTCCGTTGTTTTCTTCTTCCCAACCTTAGCAGGATAGCTCGGACCCTAAAGCTAGCTTTCGTTGGATCAAAGTTATCAAGTTCTCAAGTTCACAGTTCTGAAATATGTACGATCTAAGTCTTATATTTAGACTCCTAGATGGTGGCTTTGAAGTCTGTTTAAGGATTCGTTTTGTCATGTTTGGTCGTAACTTAAGTTTGAAATGATGTTTGAAATTATATGCTCCGTGATGCTTGGTTAGGAGGCTGGAATCATGTTTTGTATTTAAGTAGGTAGCCTAATTATTTTTGTGTATAAAAATGTAAGTCAAGCTAGTGGTTGTGTCGATCCTTTTTGTTGTCCATAGTCGATAGCTTGACTTGTTTAGGGGCATATAAGCTATGTTATTTTGTAAGTCCTAAGTAAAGGAAATCAAATGCCATGAAATGGAAATATATTATGTTATGCGTTGCATGAAATTGAATTGATTAATTATTGGTAATTTGGATTAATTCGAAATCACCTAGACCATTTAGATAAGTTTTCGAATGGCATGTAATCGATTAATTAAGTGTTTGACATTATGATCTAATTGTAATAGTAAAATGAATATAAAAATAAAAGTTTTAAATTGGCTCGTAAATTAGTAGCAAGATTAAAAGAAAGTATGTTTACGTCTTTGTATGATCATAATAAGTTAAGAAAGTTTTTGTTAGCCCATTTTCCACGTGCGCATTAATATGAAATACTGATTAAAATAATATCACGTTTTCCGAAATGCTTCCGCTTTTGTCTGATATGTTCCGTTTGTCCGCCTTTACTGTTCCGGCGACGCCCCTAACTTCCGGCTCGGGTTCGGGGTGTCACAGGATTGATTGAAAATCCTTAGTGGGAAGCTAAGGTAGTGGATGTAGACCTTGGTTAGAAGGTTGAACCACTCTAAAATCTTTGTGTCATCTTTGTTTTAGCTTCCACACCACATCCACCCAAAAATTCACATCTCCACCACTTGGTGAGCAACACCGGTTGAACGAATCGAGCTCCTCTCAACTCAACAAATACCTAAAAAGAACTTGAGTGTGCCAAGATCTTTAAAAGAGAACTTTGTGTGTAGTTGATGAATAATCTGAATAATGTGCTGAGAGGATGAACCAATGATTAGAATATCATCTACATATACTACAGTATATGTAATGATGTCCCCTGCCTTGAAAATGAATAGAGAAGCATCATCATTAGATGGTTGAAACTTCAATTCTTTAAGAAAGCTCTTAAGTTTTGTAAACCAGTTTCATGGAGCCTGTCGAAGGCCATAGAGTGCCTTCTTGAGTTTACAAACAAGAGGAAAACCATCAGCATCAAGAGTTTCGAATCCTTCAGGTTGCTCCATAAACACATCTTCAACCAAGTCTCCTTTCAGGAAGGCATTATTCACATCGACTTGCCTTATTGTCAATTTCTGAGTGACAACAATAGAGAGGATAATGTTGACAGTAAAGTACTTCACAACAGGACTGAAGGTGTCTGCAAAATCAGCACTTGCAACCTGTGAGTAACCGTTTGCTACTAAGCGGGCTTTAAATCTTTCAATTGATCCATCTGCATTCCTCTTGATTTTGAAAAGCCATTTGCAACCAATGGCTCTTCTATCTGCTGGGAGAGGAACAAGATCCCAAGTGTCATTAGCAATTAAAGCCTGAAATTCTAAGTCAACAGCAGCCTTCCATTCAGGAATTGCAAGAGCATCATGCACAGTTCGAGGTAAATCTTCAATCTGAAGATGATAGGTTTTGGGCTTAAAGATCCCAACCTTACTTCGAGTGACCATAGAGTGGTTGTTGACAGTAGTTGAAGGAGGCTCTGATGTGGTGTGTAGTTCACCCTCCTCTTGAGTAACAAGTTCAGTAAGAATTGCTTCTGCATCTCCAGGAATAGAGGGCTCAGGTTCTAAGGGAGAACCAGCATTAGGAGTAGAACACATCACTTTTTCATGACCAGTAGGAGAAGGAAATGAAGAGTGTACAGAAGCTGAGACTGATGAGGGGGCAGGAGTTCCATCAGAGGGATTATCAGATGAACTGGCAGAATGAGCAGAAGAAGTAGCAGGAACATCATGAACCACAATATTGGTTTGAGTTGATTAGAAAGGAACATTCAAAGGAGATGAGTGAAACTCTGATGATGTTGTAGTGGAAGAAGACATAGAAGAGACTGAAGCTGGAAAGTTACCTTCATCAAAGACAACATGTCTTGAAATGTACATACGACCACTGACCTGATCTAAACAATAGTAACCATGATGTTGAGGTGAGTATCCCAGAGAGAGGCAAGGTGTAGATAGAAAATCCAATTTATGGTGATTATAGGGTCTTAAATAAGGATAGCACAATGATCCAAAAACTCTTAAGAACTTATAATTTGGTATCCTTCCAAATAGAACTTGATAAGGAGATTGATTGTGAAGAACCCTAGTTGGCAACCTGTTTATCAGGTAGACAGAACTTAAAACAGCATATGACCAATATTTCAAGGGCAGAGAGGCCTGAGCAAGGAGAGTTAATGTAGTTTCCACTATGTGTCTGTGTTTTCTCTCAACAATTCCATTTTGTTGAGAGGTTCTTAGACAGGTTATTCTATGCTCAATACCTAATTGACCTAGTAAGGTATCTAAGAATTTGAATTCACCTCCTCCATCTGTTTGAACAACAATCAATTTAACTAAAAATTGAGTGTGCACCAGTTTAAAAAACAATTGAAAAGTAACTTGAGCATCAGATTTGTTCTTTAGCAGATAGATCCATGTGTTACGACTAAACAAATAACAAAGGAGATATAATACAAATATCCATTAGATGCAACATAAGCAGGCCCCCAAACATCAATTTCAACAAGTTGAAAAGGAGCAGTATAGACAGTGGAAAAAGTAGTAAACGGTAAGGCATGACTTTTGCCAAGTTGGCAAGCACTACAAAGAGAAATCTTAGAAGCTGAAACTTTCTTATTTAAAACTGAACTCGCAACTTCAGGTGCAGGGTGCCCCAATCTCATGTGCCAAAGAAGAAACTCAGAACTATCCTGTGCTGAAGCAGTGCAAGGAAAAGCAGAAACTGAACTGGAAGCATGAATATCAAAATGATACATGCCATCAACCTGCGTCCCCGTCAAGAGAATAGACCTTGTTTTCTCATCCTTCACATAGCAACAATTCGAGTGAAACTCAACAAACACGGAGTTGTCAGCTGTGAATTTGGAAACATATAAAATATTGCGAGTAATTTGAGGAACATGTAGTAATTGATCAAGAAGCAAAGGTCTAGCTAAATCAGTAAATGTATGCTGGCCTATGTGAGAAATAGATAGGGTCGAACCGTCACCTATGTGAACCTTACCAAGGCCTGTATAAGAATGCCCAGACTGAAGATGCATCGAATCAGAGGTAACGTAGTGTGTGGCACCAGAGTCAGGGAACCACCTAGAAGGCATGAGAGAAGAGGCATGAAGTGTGTTGATCTGAGCAGCTTCCAAGGGGGGCTAGGATTACGATTCTCAGCAACAAATGGTGTGTAAGCAGGCTCAACAAGCAAATCATGAGGGCAGCAACATGAGTGAGCTTGAGCTTGAGTCTGTGAATCTGATTTTCGAAGACGATTGCCACCAGAGTTGTTACCACCAGAGGTGTGCCCACCAGGAGTGTTGCCATAACGGTACCAACAACGGTCAGCTAAATGGCCAACTTTGCCACAAATCTGGCACTGCGGACGGGAATTGGAACGAAATTGCCCACCACGAGAACCACGATGCTGATCACTGAAAGTCGAACGGGAAGGCCATCGAGAAGGATCAGCAATGTCATCAACAGACTCATCATAAGACTTATAAGTGGTGTTGTGAATGCCGATGGGCAGATGCAGTGGATCGAGAGGGTGTGCTTCAGCATTGACCAGTAAGGAGACAACATCCTCAAAAGTATACGGCTCCTTGCTTGCAGTGATGACTGCCACAAACAGTTCGTATTCAAATGGCAGGCCGTTGAGAACAGTGGCAACTTGTTCTATCTCAGACACCGGATTACCGAAATTCGCAAGAAGATCACAGATCTCCTTAATCTGAGATGTAAAATCAACCATCGTGAGATCCCCCTTTTTCAAAGACTGTAATCGACAGTGAAGTCTCATGAGTCGAGTGGTAGAAAGCTTTGAATATCGGCGCAAAACGAAACTCCAAATAGCAGCAGACGACTATGACCCAACGAAATGAAAGAGAAAGCGTGGGTGAATGGTAGATAACAGCCATGACGCAAGGGAGCTATCTTGCTTTATGAACCTCAGATATGCTGGATTGACAGTGTGCTCACCACTGGAATCGGTTGTCATCTTCGCCGGAACTGGAGTGTCCTCATCGAGATAGTGTTCAAGGCCAAGACCTCGAATCATGAGCTTAACTTGCTGGCGCCAGAGCAGAAAGTTGTCATCATCAAGTTTAACACTAATCTGCTTATTGGCGAAGGGATAGGCAGAGGTGCCATCGTCGAGCAAGGAGGAATCAGATGAAGTCTCAGCTGAAGGAACATAAGAAGGCGACATTGAAAAAAGAAGAAAAGGAAAAATACTCAGGAATCGATCAGAAGAAAGGCATTCGATACCATGTTAAGTATAGATGAATCACAAATGAAGAAGATAAAATAATTTAGCAAAAAGGGATTTAGGGATTCAGAGAACAACGGGATAATACCCTCTCAATTCATTTGATAACTCGTTTGTTTTAGTTGATTTACAAAAGGGCCCATACTTGATTATATACCCAAAGATATAACAACATGGCCCAACAACTTAACCAACATTATAACAAATTGTACAGCTGGTATAACAACGGGAATTCTATACTGAATTCAGTTATCTCTAATAGGTAGCGTTGCACACTGACTTCAGGTATAAAAATATACTCGATTGCATGTCACTTCAACTACTCTATTGATTACTCATTGATTTAATAGTTTTATCTTTAGATGAACAAATAATTTACAGAACATACCACTTAAACAAATATCATTTCTAAACAACATTATTCAAACAATTTACTTATATTTCACTTTGTTTGCATTTATATGAAATTGCAAGCTTCCTTGGAGGACAAGTCTGTCCTACAGATTTTCACTTTGGGAAACATAGAAGAGGTAGCTAGGGCTAGTGCTTATACTATTTTGCAAAATGGAGTGGTGAGTTGACTGCTGGCTCTGGACATTGCTGAGTGCTGACCATTTCCCATTCGTGTACTACTTGGATGTTGACGTGGCTCAACAAAGTTCAAGCTTTTTTCGCCTCACTTTATCATTTAAAATGGTTGTTGAAACAATGTACTGTAATTAATACATCAAGGACCAGAAGAATACAGTGCCTGCAGAAGGATAAAAATACTCCACCCTTTCTTATGTCTTTATTTATGTCATAACATTAAAAAATACAGTATAAAATTAAATTTCAAGTTCTAACCTTAAATTCTAAATACTAAACTCTATACCCTAAAAAATATATCCTACTATAAATTTTCTAAACTCTAATTTAAACCTTAAACTCTAAACTTAATTTTAAACGTGAATACATAAATAACAACGTCGAAAAGGGAAGATGATTTTCATCCTCATGCAGAAATGCCAAATTTAACAACTTTCTTATTATACTTTTACATCATGTTGTAACATCAACAAAGATTTTTTACTAATTAGTCAATTTTTCACAATGTTTTCCAAAACCCAACAATAATGAAAGACTTACCCTAATAAAAATCCAGCTCAAAACAAATTCAAATATTTATACACATCAATTAAATAGAAAATCAGACCGTGGCCACCCTAAAATCATAAATTAGGAGTTGCAGAGTAAATATAAAACTGTTGCCTGCCTGCATGCACCAGGAGCATCTAAAGCAAAAACTAACTTCACGTCCTAAAATTTTATAAACTCGTCTCTTAATATAAAAGTATGCGTATGTAGTTGTTTCTAAAAGGACAAGTGCAGTGTTAGCCATGGATGACCATCCCGCACTTCAATTCCTGCACAACATAAAATATAAAGCTGATCCATAATAGTCTATCAAAGAAAAGAAAAGAAAAACAAGGTTTTAAGGAGGTAATAATTAGGAAATTTTAGGTGAATAATCCTTTTTTAATTATTATTTGGGAAAATGGCTCCCAAAAAATATTATTTGGCAAAATGACCCCCAAACTTGTCACGTCGGTGGACATCGCGTTGTGTAGGACGCGAGGTAGGATATCACGTTCTACACAACGCGATTTCCGTCTACGTGGCCTTGTTGTTTGTGTTAACGGTTTTAGAACGCGAGGTCCACGAGAATTTGAAAGGGCGGCTGAATATATCGCACAGACCTCGCGTTCTGCAGGACGTGAGTTTTGTGCAATTCTGGGCTGAAGAACAAGGGAAAACAAGTGTGGGTAGGCATGTTCGAGCCCAATTGCGGGCGTGTAAATTGTATATTTTTAGCGATCATCGAGTTTGGGGTCGTAGTACTGGAAATTGTCTATCGTATGATACCAACATGGTTAATTTCTGTCCATTCTACAATGGTTTAAAATTGATTCGAAAACCCTATGCTATTATCTTTTTTTGAATGAAGTTGCATTTGAACAAATGTCGATAGGCATGTTCGAGCAGAATTTCATACGTAGAAATTTTAAATTTTTAGGTAACATCGAGTTTCGGGTTGTAGTACTGGAAATTCTCTATCGTATGACACTGACACGGTCAATTTTCGTCAATTGTACACTGACTTAAAGTTGCTTCGAAAACACTATCATAACATATTTTTTTGAATGATTGAAAATATAAGATGGCGTACTGTATAAATCGAAGTAGACTGACTTTATTGATTCGATTGTCATGGGCGAACTCGCATATACAAATTAAAAATAATTAATTAAGACGAGGGGCTGAGCGATTAGGACACTTAGGAGCTGTCTGTCCAGGATTTTTACATATAGTACAATGCTTCTTTTGTCCGGTTTTTTCTCGATGTTCGACCATATCCTCGGCACAGTATATTCTTGTAGAATGTGGACGTCCTTTGGCTCGTAGTAGTGCTGGATCTGGGCGTATGATCGGTTCAGTGTCCACAACATTCGGATCAACCTCATTTCTGATTGGAGGAAACTCATTTTCGTAAACCTTAAACACCGTTTCGAGTAAGTATATCGGATCAACCAGATGCATGTATTGTATCCGTTGGTTAGTGCAAGCAGCAATGGCGTGCGTGCACGAGTATTTGAATGTTTGAAAAATTCCGCACTCGCAGGTTCTTTCCCTCAGATTTACCACGTACGCGTTGTGCTGAATTCCTTCCAACTGCCTGGAAAATTCTGTAACACGAAACATGTGTCCTTCTCGCGAGAAGAAAGTTGCAGTCATCTGTCTTGATTGGCCCAATTGAGTATGCAGTTTTGTGCGGAAATCCGGATGGACATTGTATCCACCTGCCATGTACTCAGTTGCTTGCCTTCCCAAGGTTGCAAAAAAGGTAGCCAAACGATAATAAGTCGCCTTGACAATGGAAGTGATAGGCAACTGCCGCACTCCCTTCAGTGATGAGTTCACTGCCTCAGCCAAGTTCGTTGTCATATGACCATAACGTTTACCCTCGTCATACGATCGAAGCCATTTTTCCTTTGGGATTTTTTCAAGGTATTTTGCGCCACGTTTGTTTCTCGCTTTCAATTCCTCGAGCAAGTCAGCCACCTCTTGTTTGTAGTGCGAGTTGCCTACGGGATGACAGTTGAATAGTTATGGGCGAAAAACACATGCAAAAAGGTCGTAAATGAAAGCGAGTAACAAATAATATAGTAAATGAAAATGACATAAAGGACGTACCCATATCGAGCACCATTTGAAGTTCATCACGGTTCTTGTATTGCAGCAGGTAGTTTGCGGCTATGTGTCGCAAGCAAAAACGGTGGTGAATGTATGGAGGCTTCCAATAGTTACCCAAATTTTCTATCGCACACAACAGCGTTGTGCCTCTGTCAGAAATAACACATACCCCTTCATCCCTTCTTCGTATTACATGATCAAGGACATATTTTCGTAGGTTCTGAAGGAAGAACTTCCAAGACTCCAAATCCTCCTTCGGGACGATTGCGAATGCAACAGGAACACATTTGCGATTGTCGTCCTGTGCTATAGCTAGAAGTAGGGTCTATGTATATCTTCCGTACAACCATGTGTCGTCGATTTGGACCATCGGTTTGCAGTGCTTGAATGCGTTGATGCACTGGGGAAAAGTCCAAAATAACCGGTGGAATTGAGAAACACCTCGGACGACACGATCATTTTCGTATGTCTGAACCGTATCAAGTTTGACAACCATTCTAGGGATGTGTTTCTGCAGGAGATTAAGCCACGGGCGCAACTCTTTGTAAGATTCCTCCCATCGGCCATACATTTCCTCTTTGGCCCGTTACCTTGCATACCATGCTTTGGAATATTGAGAACGGTAGCCTGTGACAGCTAGAGCTGCAGCCTGACATGTGGGGACCGACACAGTGGGATTTGTTTTCACTAGTGTCGAAAAGATGTCCGCGAGGTACTTTGTATCCAGGTTCTTGTGATCCTGGTTGAGGCTAGGAACGGTGCATGTATGGGCCCCTCAAGTTTTGTTATTGTCCAACGGTCGCCTGCCCTCTTCAACTATGATATACGGATTTTCCATTTACAACCTTGATTTTTTTGGACGCAATAAGCCTTGTAGTATCTGGATTGGGTTTTATCCACTGCCGTCTCAACATTATGACGAAGGTTGTACTGCTTAACTGCCGCCACCACAATTTCCTTTTTCAAGAACGTCATATCAATTCTCAGTTCACCATCAAAACGGTTGACTCGGCCATCTATTGTGTCGTCATGCAGAAAATTAGGGACGTCCATTACATTAATATCAACCGTTGTGAAGTGGGATGGTGGCTGGAACATAGAAATTGGTGTTGCGTCTATAGGAAAGTTGGTGGCAGTCGGTTGTTCGTCGAAATCTGGTGGTGGAACGGTAGTGTCTTCCGGTAGAACTGTCAAGTCTTCTGGTTCATCGTAAAATGGCCCCAGCTCGTCTCCGTCGGGCCCGGGTTCTCTAATCGGCTCTTCGTCAGAAGCATCCTCCGGGAGCTGAAATAGTAGAGCTTCGTCGATCACTACCCTTGGAGGCGAGGATGTGGGTCGATGAGCGGGAGACCTCTCACGAGATCGCTCATGAACTGCATTTCCATGACCAAAATCAAGATCACCATAAGAAGAATGTATTCCCATACATGGTTGAACGTACTCCGTGCTAGGGACATACGTTGAGTGTCGTCCATATGAGGAATCATGGTCGTGCATAGCGTAAGAAGACAGCGCTCCCTCACCTCCAAAAGAAGAATGTCTCCCCATATATGGTTGACCGTAGTCGGTGCCAGTGACATACATTGAGTGTCGGCCATATGATGTTTCATGGTCGTGCGTAACGTAAGGAGCCGACGTTCCCTCTCCCCCAAAACTATAAGGATTGTATGGATTGTATGGATTGTACGATGCATTTGTTGGTGCATCGAATCCATCGTTTGGGGGTTGGTTCAGGTCGAACCCGATACTAGCTACGCACGACTGCCTTGGAGGAGCAGATGACGATGCGCCAAACTCGTTGTCTTGGCACAGTAGGTTAAAATCACATCGTAGACTTGCGGTCGGGCTATCAACGTTGGCATTCGGATCGAAGTCGAAATTCTCCTGGCCCCAGCTTGGTATTTGGATAACTGGATTAGACTCGAAGAACGATGCATACAGCTCGAGGGGCCCCCCAATTGAATAGTCGAAGTGGGTTTCCATCATCATGTCCACATCAGCATTTTCCGCAATTTGGCATACAAAGTACCTTAAAGGGGCTATAGATGTTGGCACCTGATACTTCACGTCAGACAAACGGTGGTTATCGAAATGAGGGACTTTTGCCTCCAGTTCATTTACCAACTTCTTGAACGATAATCTCCTCGGAAGCTTTAGCGTTACCGGATCTTCGCAGTGAAAAACGATGCCGAGTTCGGTACCCTCGAATATCTGCCCATCGTAGTAAACTAGAGTAGTAACGCCTCGTCTGGCCATTTGAATATTTTCTGAAAGACTTCTGAATTTTTGATACTTGAAAAATTCTAGGAATTGTTTTGGCAATTGAAACATATATTTATGTTTTATGGTTCTACTTCATATATAGGAAAAATTATTGCTACTTGAAATCCCGGAGAATCTGGTTGTGTAAGGCAAATAATGGTTCCGAGAGGTAACTTTGCTTGTCCATTTCCTAAAACCGATAAACAGGCAAATAATGGACAAGTCAGGAATAATGGTGCCCGGGAGGCAGACCTCTAACTTTGGACAAGTAAGGGATAAAGTTACCGGGGAAGCAGGTTTAACGAACATCGCGTTCTACACAACGCGATAAGCAGTACCTCGTGTTCTACACAACGCGAGGTCTTATAAATATCGCGTTCTATAGAACGCGAGGTCGCTTTAATTGCTTTGTCGCAGATATTCCGTCAGAAGTTATAATAACCATATTGTGTACTCATTGCCTGTTTGTGTAATTGAGAACATGTTCGAATAATTAAGACAATTGTAGTATGGTAATGTAATTGAATACTACAAGTGCTGCATAACGTGAGGTTCCTTTATATATATTGAGACAGAGATTACGTCAGAATTAATAAAACTCGTACTATGAACTCGATTTATGTTTGAATAACTTAGACAATTGTAGTTTAGCAATGTAATTGAATACTAGTAGTTTTACATAACGCGAGGTCCGTTGAACATTAATAAAGGATGAAATAAGACGTCATATAACATAATTGGAAGATAATTTCAGAAGTTTATGGTTAATCTGAATCATCGTAGTCAGTGGACACGTCTGAACTTAGGTTTAGTTCTTCGATCAACTGTTGTTTTCTTTGTCTACGCCTATACATAAAAAGTTGCAGCTCGTCCGCAGCCGCATCAACATCCGGTGAAGACGGTGTGTGTTCAGTGTTCGGAGCAGGTTGTACGGGTGCAGACGTACTACCTTCGTCGGCGTTGACCTCATCAAACTTAACATTTAAATCGACGTCTCTAGCTCCGACGGAATTGAGCCGGTCATACATGTTACGAACGTCTGTTTCGTTCGTAAGCTTCATAACGTAGTGCGTTTCGTTTGCTTACGGTGTTGGGATTCGACATTCCAAGGAAGAAATTTGTTTGTCGGTGTGTTTACTAACCTCGATTGTTGTCAACTGTATTAAATCTTTCAGTGACATTTTGCAGGTGATTGTTGACTCAAAATAAGTATCGAGAAAATAAAATGTTGCCTGAAATTTTGCTATAAGGTGAGCAAAGATTGGGTGTTTAGAGAGAATTTGGAATGAGTAAATGATGGTGGAATTCGTGGGTATTTATAGTAAAGGAAAAACACCACATAAGTAAATTTAAGTCGAATCAAAACTTTATTTCGCATTTCATCTAACAAAAACTTTCAATTTTCAACAAGTATTCGTTAATAAGTAAATTGAGACAACCGAATACAATATTTACAAAACAGTATATGAAAAAAATCCAGGTGGAGAAATACAATCGGCATCGGCTTCTTTCAATCTGGTCGATCTGAATCCGCCCTTGCTTCTTTGACCCTGGACTTCAGAAAAGAGTTACCAAGAGTCTCCTAGATGGTTAGGGGAAGCGGAGAATTTCACAAAATATTCCTCAAGAGGCTTGTAACACCCGTGTTTTGAGGTTAGGAGTTAGTCGGGTTAGTGGTCCGAGTCGGTAAAGTTAAATTAAATCAATTTGACCTTGACTTGGGCTAATTGGGTTTCAAAATGATTAGGAGGGACAAATGCGGTGATTTAACCCAAATGTTTTAAAAGCTAGACAACTTTTAGAATTTTAAAAGAGAACAAAAAGGAAAAAGATATCATCTTCTCTACCCTCTCCCCTCTTCCAACGTGGGAAAACTTTCAAAACCCCCTAATACCCAAAATCATTATTTCATTAAATTCCTTCTTCATTCCAAGGCCATTTTCAGAGGTAATGACATTTTCTAACTCTCCTTTTCATCCTCTATTTCTACATGGTTATAGATTTTAAAACTACCCACTTTTGAAAAGTTAGGGTTTAATGAAAGTTAAGGTTTTTATGGAGTTTTTCATCTTGTCTTGAAATGTTAGGTTGGGTTTTGATTTAACGACCTTAAAATGCTTAAAATATGTTTAAATGGTTAGGTTTGGGTAAAAACCCAAAATGAGTTCTTGAGGTAAATTTTAAGGTGTCTAAAACTTGATTTTTGGTGAGTTTTAGGGTAAAATTGAAGGGCTGGTGGTTTAGGTATGTTAGGAAGGTGTTTTGGGATCATTTGGGTGTCATTTGGATGTTTGAAAATGAGATTTTCAGCTAGGGTTTGAAGGAGCACGAAAATGGGCATTTGGGGGATTAATTTGATTGGAAAATTTGTTGAAGTTGGTTTGAGCTTAAGAGTTGAGTGTTGACTGAGTTTTAGCATTGAATGGGAATAATGGATGTGTTTTTGATTGGCTAGAAGCAAGAGGAGACATTGAAGAGGCTTTGGGATCGAATCCGGGCTTGTAGGAGGCTTGCTTTGATTGCTAAGGAAGGGTGGTGAGTGACTTTAAATGTGTTTTAAAGTTTGGTTCGAGTGTGTGTAGTGTATGAGTTGAAATGTGCTTGGTAGGCCATTTCTAGGTAGATTTAAATTGTTAACATAGCTCTTGATTTTCATTAAATGCTATTTGTGTTTGTCTATTTATGCTCTTGTGAAATGTGGGTTGATTTGCACTTGTGTACCATGATATGTGTATGTGATGAGCATGAGATATGATTGATGGATATGTGATGTGGTAAATGAAAATTGGCATTAATTAACTTACCGGGTGCAAATGATCGATCATTAGGATTAGTGTGCACACAAATTGAGTCAAAACGTACGTGGCCTTGAAGGCGTTGAGTCATCAAGGAGGAGTACGATGATGTAGCATTCCACCGGAAATATATATATTCTATGGGATGATGAGTGGAATCCCATCCGTAGGGCATGTGGTGATGAGTGGAATCCCGCCCATGCAAGGTCCAGTGATGAGTGGAATCCCACCGTGGTAATGTGGTTGTTGAGATTAAATCCGCACATCCGGGTAATCTAATAGTGGCCAATTGAACTTGTTCTATTAATTGTAACGTGTGATATTGATATGTGATGTTTGAGCTTAGTATGATGTGAGACGCCATACATGACTCTTGAAAGACTAGCTAGGTCTACTTGTGGATTTACCTATGCATGTTAGATATGAGAATTAGGGAATACATGTTTGAACCCTGCATTGTTGATGTTTTCGGTTTTAGAGCATCCTCACTAAGCTTCTAGCTTACGCTCTCATTTTCAACAATGCAGATCATTAGCGTGGTGTTAGCTCGGAGCAAGGCAAGAAGGGCTTTCCAAGTTTTGTTGCTCAAGTACGGTTATTAATTATGTAGTAGCTTAGCAATGTGGCAAGGGTGTGTGTTTTGAATGAGCTATGTATGACTCACATATGGTTTTGGATGTCTATGGTTGACTTGGTTTGTAAACATGATATATCTTGTCAAATGCTTGTGTGATGTATGCCTTATGGAGGTTTAAGATTGCTTTGATGGCATGTGAACTTATTTGGGATGTATGATGCCTATTGGTTCTTTTTAATGTCTACAAGCATGACTTGTATGAAAGGCTACTAATGTGTAATTGCCATGTATGAATGATTTACCATATGCCTTGTGTGTGTTTGAGCATGCTTGATATAGGATATATGCCTCTAGACCATGCTTGCTTGTGTTGTGTGCCTTTAGAGGTCGTTTGGGACCTTTAGACTTGTGGAAAAACGCTTAAGTCTGGTTTTCAAAGGTTGCAGACAGCCCGCGTTTCGAAACGAGCTGGGCTGTTTCGGAACGGGTAGGCTTCAGGGACCCCGTATCGGAACGCGTTCCGATACGGTTTGGCCTCTGAGAGCCCCTATTCCGATACTGGTTTCGGAACGTTTTGGCCACTGAAAATCTGAGAAAATGACGAGATGAAAGCGTTTCAAAACGGGTCTAAGGGTTTCGAAATGGTCAAAATCTCGTTGACCACGAGAAGTTTACCGTTGAGGGCGTTTCGGAACGGTTGACCTCCGTTTCGATACGGCCCCTTGTATGGGCTCTGGGGCAGTTGACATGGTCAAGGCGTTTCGATACGCCTCAAGGGTGTTTCGAAACGGCCTACTTAAAGGATTGAAATTGGGTTGTTTAAATGATGTCTTGGATTCGAATGGTTACCTTTTGTATTTTATTTCCGCTGTTTGATCATATAGGATTCGAATGAGCCTTTAGAAAAAGATTAAGTTAAAGAAAAAAAATAGGGTTGCTAACCGAGGGGGAACCTTAACGGGTTTCGCTTCGGTTTTCCCCCGTGTGGCCCACTCGGACCGGTCATCTGGCCAGACCGGGACGAGGGGGTTACAAGGCTCTAGAAAAGTTTTACTGGAAACTCTCTAGGCACTTCTTGACGAACAACGACAGACAACCACACGCTCCCAAATATTGCGATATGTCGGTAAGTATTCTTCAATCAACGGATCATGTGGGGGTCTCAACCCAACTGAACACAAAATCATGATTGAACTGTATTAAATCATGAACGAAGAGCAAATACAAAAAAATTACAGCTTCAAAATTCCAGCATATGCAGGAAATCATGAAAAACTTGTACTGGTTACGAAAATCCATCCGCATGCAAATATATAGATCAAACTCGCGTGTTGATCCCAACAGAATCAAAGTGAACTCGTGTTCTGTACAACGCGAGGTTCATCAGACCTCGCGTTCTATGAAACGCGAGGTCCCTTTTCTCAGAGTTAATAATAGTCTTACTGTACACACGTGTTATGTTTGAATAATTGAAAACATGTTTGAATATTTCAAACATTTGGAGATGTCCGTAATTCATTTAACGCTAGCTCCCAACATAAGTGACATTGTCTATGTTATCGTTCATTCGAAATGATGGTGGAATTGTTCGATATTTATATTAAATGATGGGTATTTATAGTAACGAAAAAAACGCAATATAAGTAAATTTAACTCGAATGAAAACTTTAATTCGCATTTCATTTAACAAAACTTTCAACATGTATTCTTTAATAAGTAAATTGAGACAACTCGATAAAATATCTATAAAAGTCGAAACACTATATGCAAAATAGTCCGGTGGGCAAATGTGATTGGAGGTCTGCTTAGAAAATAAAGCAAAGGTATGGTCATTCTAATCACTTCTTGAACTCCGGACTTTTTGCAGATTGTGTGGGCAACCTGCGAATTTCGAGAAGAGTCCCCAAGAAGTGACTCAAAAGTTTTACTGGAAACTCTCAAAGCACTACTTGGCGGTAAATGGCAGCCGCCCACAAGCTCCCAAATATTGCGATATGTCGGTGGACAAATGTGATCGGAGGTCCCGAGTGAAAGAAGCAGAGCGCGATAATCAAATTTCTTCTGAAATGGTAGCAGCTTTGATCCACATTAGCAAATGTAATCGGCACCGGCCACATTTGCAAAATAGGGCTACTTATGCAACATGGTCGATCTGAATCCGCCCTCGCTTCTAAAAGTCGTTTCGTTTCAAAACTGTACCCGAGGATCCTCTCGACGGCGGCTACAGAAGCTTCCATTAAAGGGGACGCAGCCACCCACAACCTCCCAAATATTGCGATATGTCGGTAAATATTATTCAATGAACCCCGCGGAACACAAATCTTTAAGTGAACTCCAACTATCATTAAGGAACAATATTTCGGACAAAAAAATTTCAATTGCAAAAAACACAGCATGACACAAACTCATATTCAACTGAGAAAAACTTAACTGGTTACGAAAATCCATCGCCGTGCATATATATATACCAACATCTAAATGACCTCGCGTTCTGTGCAACGCGAGATTTAAAGGACCTCGCGTCCTACAGAACACGAGATTGCCACGTCAGCAGATCCGCCTCCCTCTATAAATAGCAAACTCTTGGGGAGGCAAGGAGCACCCACAGAAATTTTTTTCTGTATTCACGTAAGCAGTTTTCGCTTGCAGCTACTAATGGCAACATAGCGCGTATTTGGGAAGTTTTTTTCAAACTAATTTCCCAAATATTGCGCTATGTCGTTATTTGTAGTTACTAATGAAAACATAGCGCGTATTTAGGATGTTTTTCGATTATTATTATTATTATTATTATTATTATTATTATTATTATTATTATTATTATTATTATTATTATTATTATTATTATTATTATTATTATTATTATTATTATTATGATTATTAGTATTGTTGTTATTATAATAATTATTATTATAATTATTATTGTGATTATTATTGTTATTATTATAATTATTATTATTACTATGATTATTATTGTTGTTATTATAATAATAATTATTATTATTATTACTATGATTATTATTATTATTATTATTATTATTATTATTATTATTATTATTATTATTATTATTATTATAATAATAAATGACTTTCCCGCCTAGGAAGTCTTCTTTTAAAAAATCTCACGACCTCGCGTCCTGTAGAACGCGAGGTCTTTAGAAACTCGCGTCCTCTAGAACGCGAGGTCACTTCTGACCGTTCAGTTCACGCGTCTGTTCCGTGACGCGCCTTTTCAATGAACCTCGCGTTCTATAGGACGCGAGTTATATGGATATCGCGTTCTACAGAACGCGAGGTTCATTAACATCACATCCCAAAAGGCGTGAGGTCTTCTATAAATTGGAGGCTATGCCCCCGATATCAACCACAGAACGCGAGTTCTTTAGCTTTTTTACAACAAATTATCGGTAACTTTTATATTTCGTTCGATATAATAGAGCCCTTATTACGCAACGAGGCGACTCACTGCAATCAATATTGGTGAAACAATCCAGCGGCATTACTTTTCCCTATTAATTTTTTAAAAAAAATTTAATTAAATTTTTTATTTTACTAACTATTTTATTTTATTTTTTGAAGGGATACGAACCTAATTTACAATGTTACCTTAACCGTATCAACACCCCACCCGTTGATGATGTTATGGAGTGGATTCAGCGCGCCGGTTTTGGCTACATAGCACGATATATAGGGGGTGAAGGTAAAATCATCGTTGATCAGCGCGCTGATAGAACGGTGGAGGCCCGAGATGCACACATTTCATCTTCCATTTGGCGAGGCAACAATCACGCTGGAGGATGTTGCCTACATTCTGGGGTTGCCTACAAACGATAGCGTTATTACGGGTGTAGCGTTGACAGATTGGCAAACTCTATTTGCTGAACAAATTGGCGTGATGCCCCCTGAGGAAGTGTGGGACGGTGGAAAATCGACCTATCATATTTGGAGGCTCACTTTAGAACCCTTCCCCCCGATGCGGATGAAGTTACACTTCAGGTATTTTTTCTATTTAAAAATTAGGATGTCATTATTAAATATTTAGTATGCTTTTATTAGATTTATGATGAAATTAAAAATATTTATTTGAACATTACGATGGTTTATGAAATTTTTAGGATGGCTTCATTAAATATTTAGGATCCTTTTAATAAATTTAGGATGCAATTACAAATAATTACATGAAAAATAGGATGCCTTTATTAAATATTTATGATGACTTTATTAAATATTTAGGATGCCTACATTAAATATTTAGGATGAAGTTACAAATATTTATTTGCAAATTATGATGCCTTTACTAATTTTTTTGGATGCCTTTATTAAATTTAGGATGAACTTACAATTTTTTTAATTAAAATGTCTTTATTAAATCTTTATTTTCACAGCGGTGTGCGCGTGCCCACATCTTGCGCATTATTGGCGGGATATTAATGCCAGACAAATCCCACACAAAGGTGCATGTGATGTGGCTTCGTCATCTTACAGATTTAAATGAGTCTGGAAGAAAATCTTGGGGATCAGATGTCTTGGCGTTTCTTATCAGAGAGCTCTGCAGAAACGTTGACGCCTCAAGAGCATCGATGGGAGGATGTTGTTTACTCCTACAGGCTTGGGTTTGGTTTCGGATGCCTATTTTGAGACCACAGCTTAGACAGCCCACAGCTATGTTATTTTCGCTTCTACGAAGGTACTACGTAATCTACTATATTTTTTTATTTTTAAATTATTTTATTTAACGATTTTTTTCATTAATTATAGGTGGAGCAGCACACTAACCTACACCGGCCTGCCGATCTCCCACAAAAAATTCAGGCATGCTTTCGATGGCTTGACGAAAGACGAGGTAATTCGAAAATTAATTTGAGTTTTTTCATACTATTTTTCCAATAATATTTCATATAACCGTTACAAACATTTTCATTCTTTTTAGTTCATGTGGAGGCCCTACGATTCAGAGGAGATTCGGCAGATTACTCCACCGGGTATTCTGTGTGACCGAGACCTCTGTATTTCCGTCGTGCCGCTGCTCAACTACGAAATTTGCGTGTGGCATTCTACGGATAGGGTTCTTCGATAGTTCGGGTACTTCCAAAATGTTCCAGCCGTTCCGCAAAATATTGACCGCTTCCACAATCTTACGCGCCAGGGGAAGACGGAGGTTGACTGGTCCGAGTACCACGCTCCCTGGATAGCGATTTGGGGTAATCGATTTGCCCAACGCCCACTGCTTCTCCAACAAATTATAGAAGGGGTTGATTCGGTCGCTTTCAATTATGACTAGTGGTATAGGCTCAATGGGATGTCGCATATCCTTACTCAGGCTAAGCGCGCTGCAGGGCTTCCCCAGCAACCCCAAAACCGCCCACGCGGTACCTGTCGAGCGACCCAGAGCCAGAGGTAGAGCCAGAGGCAGTCGACGCAGCGCAGTCCGAGACCACGATATGACACTGCAGGGGCATCATCTTCTGGTGCAACATTTCATACTTATAGCGGTCCATCGAGTTTCCAGCAGACAATACCTCCACCCCAGTTCGGCTCCTCCGATGCCTATCGTCCCCATACGCCCACGACTGACCTTCAGCTTATCGATTATCCACAGCTGTAATCTTAGTATGACTTTCCCATTGTGGAGAGTACGCCGATGGGTAGCTTGTTTTACTCCCCGACTGGACCCAGCACAGATCTGCATATCGCACACGATGGTCAGGATGATGGGGATCAGGGACCACCTGATGATGGACGGAGGTATCCGGCTCGTGATCGTCATCCACCCGACTGCGGAACGGGTGGACATAGGCATTTTTAGTCTTTTTTTTACTGATTTGTACTTATGTTTTTAATATTTATATTCCACACATTTGATTTTTATAATGCCGTATTATAATTTTGTTTATCTATTATAATTAAACTTTAAAATGTTTATTTAATTTCAGTTTTGAATAAATTATATGGGATTACTAAATCGAAAATCGACATTTGTTCAAATGCAACTTCATTCAAAAAAGGATGATAACATAGGGTTTTCGAAGCCATTTTAAACCATTGTAGAATGGACGGAAATTAACCATGTTGGTATCATACGATAGACAATTTCCAGTACTACGACCCCAAACTCGATGATCGCTAAAAATATACAATTTACACGCCCGAATTTGGGCTCGAACATGCCTACCCGCACTTGTTTTCCCTTGTTCTTCAGCCCAGAATTGCACAGAACTTGCGTCCTGCAGAACGCGAGGTCTGTGCGATATATTCAGCCGCCCTTTCAAATTCTCGCGGACCTCGCGTCCTGCAGAACGCGAGGTACTGTAAAACCGTTAACACAAACAACAAGGCCACGTAGACTGAAATCGCGTTGTGCAGAACGCGATATTAGACTTCGCTTCCTACACAACGCGAGGTTCACCGACGTGGCAAATTTGGGGTCATTTTACCAAATAATATTTTTTTGGAGCCATTTTCCCAAATAATAATTAAAAAGTATTATTCTTCATAAATTGCCTAATAATTAGGAGCTGGACCGGTGTGCAGGTTCTGAGAGGAATTAAACGTGGCCTTGTCGGTTGTTCCTTTAAGAATACTAGCTAGGTCTCTTGAGTGGCACCAGTCCTTAATACTAATCACTGTTTTCTTCCAATTTTCAGTACAAAACAACCCACACCTGTTGCTTTGTTTCAGTAGGAAACAAAACCTCCCTCCCAAACCTCTTATATATTCTTCTTAATTATCAGTTTCTTAAGACACAAGTTTAGTGTTTTGCCCTCCTTAATCCATGCTAAAAAGCTTTCTCTCAGTTCAATCCATCAAAGGTAAGTTCTTTCTACAACTCTTAGTATACATAAATACATATATATATATATATATATATATATATATATATATATAATATTAGGGTTGAAAAGATTGCAGGAAATGTTTAAAAACTGTATATTAGTTTAACAAAGGGTGGCTGAAATCATCAAGATTTCAAGGTTTTTTACATTAGAAACCAGAGTTTTAATGGAACTGAGAGGCCAAGATGAGGAAATGGGGAAGCCAAGCTCTTTTAGTTATAATAATAAACTCAACAGAGATTCGGGAACCCTAGATTACCAAACTCAAGTAGACAATCCGGGCCAAGACCCGGATCCTGTTTCAGCTCCAGTTCCACAACCAGATGGTCCTTTGATCAGATATAGAGAATGTTTGAAGAACCACGCAGCCAGCATGGGCGGCCATGTCGTCGATGGCTGCGGAGAGTTCATGCCGAGCGGCGAAGCCGGCACCGGAGAAGCCTTGAAATGTGCAGCCTGTGAATGCCATAGGAATTTCCATAGAAAAGAAATCAACGGCGAACCACAGTATACAATTACAACCACAACAACGTGTTGTGCTTTTCCCTGCTACAAAAACAATACCGGAGAATCCAGAAAGAAGATGAAGCAGAAGTGCAGAAGTTTTGTGGTGAAGTGGGAGTGAAGAGACAGGTTTTCAAAGTTTGGATGCATAACAGTAAACAAGCTATGAAGAGAAAACAAATGTAAGAAAAAGTAGCAAACTCCTTGCAGAATAATTTTTTATTAGAAATATGCATAAACAAGTAGTTGTTGGTGTTCGAAGTCGTGACCTCTAGAAACAACAATCGCTCACTTAATCACAAGCTGATTTGTGCATAAAGACTATACTTCTTATTAACTAAAACATATGCGAAAAAATAATATCATGGAACTAATCTAGATCGAGAATTACAGAGACGCGTCTCAACTTAATTTATTTCATTCAAAATAAAATGATTCGAATTTTTGACATTGCTTAAGGGATATAGTGCCTAATCTTACTAGATCTACTGGTTATTGGTAATTTTATAGAATATATTATTTTTTCATATTTGAATTTTATAATTTTTAATAATTTTTTTTGATAATATACATGTATGTCTTACGGTCTATGTTCGGGGTGCGAGACTGTCTCTCCCAACAATGTGTCTCCAAGTTTTAATAGTTTACTTTTAATACAATAGGATAAAATAATTGACATCAGTATTAACAAAAGGACAAATAAGTAATTACAAAGTTTTTATTTTTTTCTGAACCCCTTAATAAGACATACACCTTGCAAATAAAACTGATTGAATCAATATCATTCTCTTAGTCACCGAAACCACTTATTAACTTAGACTAACTTAAATTAATAGTCAGCAAATCCTACTAAAAAAATTTAGAATCTCAACCATGACCCATTATTTCTTCCGAATAGGTGGCTTAATGTCACGGACTTATTTCTTCAAGCTCAAATCCGTGCGGCACTAGCACTCTCGGCACGATGCTAGTAAGCCTTAATGTCGCAACGTTATGGCAAAACGAAGGAGCAAGAGAGATTTACAAGGAAGAAACCTTGTATTGCACAACGGAAGCTTTACAAAGGATGCTTTACAAGTGTTTAGGTACACACTTCTTGGATGAGTTACAAATGAGAGGGGTGGCCCTATTTATAGGCACCCACCTCCTCAATGGACGGCTATGATTTATTTAATCCGACGGTTGAGAGTTTGCCTCCCAAAATATCTACTAAGCCTAGATATTTCTAGATAAGTTCATACTTATCTACATACATCCATAATATTCTAGATAACTCCTAAATGGTCTAAAAGCTCTAACATACTCTAAGTTACTCTAGAATATTCCGGAGTCGTCCGGAGTTGTCTCGAGCCTTCCGGACTTGTCTCGAGCCCTCTTGATCATTCTCGGGTCTTCTAGGTTCCTCCGGGTGAGCCTAGATTGATGTGGAACCTTCTGGAACCCCTTGGGTGGGTGTGGAAACGTTTGGAGCATCCCGGGTCGTTCTAGATCCTTCTTTGGGATCAACCTTGGCCTTAAAATCTCTAAGGCACCTCATTTCCTCCTTGTTGGCCCGAGTGCCCTTGGACGAAGCTTTGTGGGCGTGCGTTGCGCACCTGGGTGGCACACCTCGGTGATGCTCGGTGCACCCTGGCGGGTGTGCCCCTCGGTTGGCTGTGTCGCGACCTGGCGGGGCGTGACATCCTCCCCCACCTGATCTCACGACGCCCTCGTCGCGCCTCGGTAGAGCTGCTGAGGTAGTGCTAGTGTGCCTCCCTCGGCTCCTAGCTTCGCTCGTCTTCACCCTCGGCTTTGCAGCTCGATCCTGGGTAATCATGTCTGGTTGTGCCTTGCCATCAACCCTATTGATGTAGGCAACAAGTCGCTTTCGTATCGGACACGACCTCATCACATGAGGTCCTTCACATAGGTAGCACTTCACCCTTGTGCTAGCCTTTGGTGCGGACTTATCCTTTGCGTGGCCACGTTTCCCTCTCGTGGACTTGACTTTAGTGACGCCACCTTGCTTACCCCGTGCAAGCTTGATCGGTGACTTGGCCTTACCCTCGGCCTTCGGAGATAATGGGTCGCCCTTGTGCTTCACGTCGAGCCTTGACCCTGGCTTAAGTCCCTTGTCTCAATGCCTCTTATGAGTGGAACTTCCCTCGTTCCTCTCGGTGTTGTCAATCGATCGGAGTGATGAAATCAATTGCAAGGATCCCATTTGTGCACCCTCGTCGCCACTGTCGGTGTCACTACCTTCTCGGTGCTTGGCTAGGAGTGAGTTAAGGGCTTGGCGTTGCGGGCATTCACGTGTCCAATGGTCACCATCACAAATGAAGCAACTGCTCGGTGGTGACTTCCTCGCACCTTGGAACTCCTTTGACTTACCCTTGTCCTTGCTTTTCCAAGGGGACGAGTCTCGGTGTCTTGGTGAGTGGCTTTCCTGATGGCCCTCCTTGGGATAGCCCTTGTCTCCCCCACCTTTGGCATGACTGCCCTTCTCATCCCTCGGCTTAGGGGTGGTCTCCTTGTGGCTTGAGTAGTCGATAAGGCTCTCGGCCACGGCTATTGCATCGGCAAGGGTTTGGACTCCCCTTCGCCTTAACTCGGTCTTGGCCCAACTTTGGAGACCATCTAAGAAGTAGAAGAACGAGTCTTTCTCGGACAGATCGGGGATCTCAAGCACCAAACTAGTGAACTCCCTCACGTAATCTTGGATGCTCCCCGATTGCTTCAACCTTCGAAGGCGAGCTCTTGCCTCATCCTCGGCATTCTCCGAATAGAATTGTCTTTTGAGCTCCCTTTTGAAATCATTGAAGGTAGAGATGGTGCACGTACCTCTCTCGACATCGAGACGCCTTCTCCTCCACCAAAGTATGGCGGTGTCAGTGAGGTACAAGGTTGCGGTTTGGATCCTAGAGGCATCCTCCCTGATGCCAACGGCTTCTAGGTATTGCTCCAGGCCATACAAGAAGTTGTCTACTTCTTTGGCGTTGCGTGTCCCCGAAAATGTTTGAGGCTTGGGCACCTCGACCCTTCTTGCCTCCACGGTGGTGCTTGGACCGGCTGCCATAGCACGTTTGCACAAGGCAAGGTCGCCTTGCAATGCTTCTAGTTGATCGTACATGTTGGTAAGTTCATGTTGGAATGACTCACGTACCTTTGTGAGTTCGGCCACGAGTGCGTCGCATACTTCAGCCATTTCCGCGCGCAAGGACTCCTCTAGCTTGATCTTCATTGTCCTCACGGCTGTGTGGATCTCGGCATCCTCTACCTCAAGGCCTTCAATCCGCTCATGAAGGTCGTCCACTTGGGCACCCATGCTTGATACGCCTTCCTCCACGCGGGTCAAGCGGGACTCCAAGCTAGAGAGTAGGTCTTTGGACTTGCCACGAGGCCTTGTCTCGACAGGATCAGCCCTTACTTCTTGCACACCTTGGTCGTGCGTGACCTCGGTCTCGGACGGGCTAGCGGCTTGAGTTTTGCTGGTCTTGGCCATTCTCCCGAGCGATCGGAACTTGCTCTGATACCAACTGTCATGGACTTATTCTCTCAAACCTGATCTGTGCGGCACTAACACTCTCGGCACGATGTTAGTAAGCCTTAATGTTGCAACGCTATGGCAAAAAGAAGGAGCAAGAGTGAGTTTACAAGGAAACTACCTTGTATTAAAGCAACGGAAGCTTTACAAGAGCTTTACAAGTGTTTAGGTACACACTTCTTGGATGAGTTACAAATGAGAGGGGTGGCCCTATTTATAGGCACCCACCTCCTCAATGGACGGCTATGATTTATTTAATCCGACGGTTGAGAGTTTGCCTCCCAAAATATCTACTAAGCCTAGATATTTCTAGATAAGTTCATACTTATCTACATACATCCATAATATTCTAGATAACTCCTAAATGATCTAAAAGCTCTAACATATTCTAAGTTACTCTAGAATATTCTGGAGTCGTCCGAAGTTGTCCCGAGCCTTCCGGACTTGTCTCGAGCCCTCTTGATCATTCTTGGGTCTTCTAAGTTCCTCCGGGTGAGCCTAGATTGATGTGGAACCTTCTGGAACCCCTCGGGTGGGTGTGGAAACGTTTGGAGCATCCCGGGTCGTTTTAGATCCTTCTTTGGGATCAACCTTGGCCTTAAAATCTCTAAGGCACCTCATTTCCTCCTTGTTGGCCCGAGTGCCCTTGGACGAAGCTTTGTGGGCGTGCGTTGCGCACCTGGGTGGCACACCTCGGTGCTGCTCGGTGCACCCTGGCGGGTGTGCCCCTCGGTTGGCTGTGTCGCGACCTGGCGGGGCGTGACATTAAGCTCTTTCACAAGTTAAATAAATGTTCTAATTTCATGTATGTAAATAGGGGTAAGTGTTCGATCGAGTCGAGTCAAATTTTTTTGAGTAATTTGAATTGACGCATCATATTTTATAACTCATATTTTATTTGAAATTTATTCGATTCGTGTTTATAAAATTCAAGTCGAGTTTTCGAGTTCATATACAAATTTAATTCTAATTATTTATCATATTATAGTATACTTTGATTCTAATCTAAACAATTTTCTCCAATCATATACGATATGCATATATATATATATTTCATCATATATTTTTCATATGTGGCATATATTTTTTCATATTATATATATATAATGAGAAACTTGACTCGAACTTAAAAATAAATCTACTAATTACTAAAAATTTCGAGTTGTTCTCGTTACTCGAATTTTCATTTTACAACTTAAATTTTATTTAAAATTTTTTTGAGTAAAATCAAAATGAGTCAAGTTTTTTTCGCTTTGAATTAAGTCAAAAATTTCAGTTTTTCGAACTCTACTATACGCAAATCCCCCCATAACTGTGCCATTTGACTCATTAATCATGGTACATTTGGTTGCTTCAAACCCTACCATAATAGTCCTGTGTGTCGGTCCATAATTAAAGCCGGTGCAACCGGAAGTTGACGGGTTTCTTTTATATGATATTGACATGAGCAATAGCCAATAGGCATCATAACTCCCATTTCACATGGTTAACAACGTTTCCACCCATGTTTTAGTAGCTTTCAAGATTCCAGAAACCTTGTTTTGGAGCTTCAGATTGGGCCATGGTTTTGCATGGCAGTCCTCATTCTACTCTCTATGTTTCAAGTACAACCATTTGACCGATTGGCCCGTATCGAGACTATAGATTTATAGTTAATTGTATCGACGAC
The DNA here is from genome assembly GCA_958450335.1 of Hibiscus tridactylites. Classification (NCBI taxonomy): domain Eukaryota; kingdom Viridiplantae; phylum Streptophyta; class Magnoliopsida; order Malvales; family Malvaceae; genus Hibiscus; species Hibiscus tridactylites. The sequence continues at coordinate 74,754,844 of OY288274.1, read as the reverse complement.
ACGTACCGATATGTGATACAGTATGAGCAACAGTCTTGTATGTCTACCAAGGTTGTTCATATGCATGCTTAAAAAGATTATAAGACTAGATATAGGCCATTTAAGAAAAGCTTCCATTAGAACATAAATGCTAGTACTAAAATACAGGAAGCATTCCAAGGGAGAAAGATGTGTATCTTCTTACCAACATGCTATATATCATTCGCGGTCCGGTTTGGAATAAAGCTGCTCCGGTTAATAATAATCCGCGGTGATCATTCACAAGCCGGTTTGGTGTCAAAGCTGCTTAGGCAGATAGCAAAAGCTTGAAAAGCGGATAGAGGGTAACGGTAATCCATGGTGAATATGTCTTTGCCAATTTTCCCAAACTGTAAGATTACCCTCTCTTGCTCTTCGGGGGATACGTTATGTGATGGATCGACAGCTGCAACAAGCTGGAAATTCTTAACAGAGGCCACCGTCACTCGCCCCTTGAAGTTAAGGCACCAGCACTGTAACTGTTCATGCCATCTTGGAGCCTTGTTCTTTAGGGTTAGCGGCTCTACTGATCCCAGGGAGACAATTGGCGTGGCCGGGAGGAATGGGGAGCTGGTGTTTGTCACTGGTTCCTTTCCTTTCAAACTGGTTAAGGAAGAAAGTTGTTCCTCAAAGGATCGGCTGAATGCCAATGGTGTCGGTGCAGTGCCTCCTTCCTCAATAGCAGACACGGGAATCGAGTGCAAAATGCAATGCATTCTCCTCGGTCCCCGTGTTCGGAGAACATTGAGCTCATAGGCACAGGTACCTATGTTGTAGTTGGATGAAGATAGTTTTTGAGACACCTGCTTCAAATAGAATCTTCGACTCGATTGGGTAGTTGATGGGATTATCGAATCACATGGAGGTTGACTGTCATATATTGTGAACTTGGTACCGAAAAAATTAGACCTGCAAAGAAATTTCAATATGTCATCATAGACATTACTAACAGAAATAACCGGACAAAGATAAGAAATCTAATGGCGAGACTTGCCTTAGTTTACCAACATATGCATAGCTGGCCCTAGAAAAATCATCGGCAACCATAGATATAATGAAGTCCGTGCATGTAGCCCTTCTGGCCTTTCTTGCTGCTAACAGCAATTTATCACTCTCTCCCTCGGCTGTAAATCAAAGAAAGCGACAGAAGTGAATACTTCTCAAAATGCATGGAAGCTTCGTAAAAGTGGTACCCCCAATGAATAATATATATTATTTGGCTAGAACGTTGAGAATAATTTATGAGAACTAGAAAGCTAATTGACCCTGATTATGTCAAAGACAGCTTCAATCGAGCATAAAGTCTGGTACGGAAACAGGAAAAATCAAAATGTAATGTTATACCATGTTTCTATCAAAACAGATATTCACATCTTAAGTTTAAATTTCTGATGAATGATAGTAATTAAGGACATCAGAACAAGATGACTTACAAGGCATAAGACCGTAGAACAAAAGATACGTAGAAGTTGCTCTGTCCCTTCTAATATAGCATTGAATTGGGGACTCGCGAGGACCCGGCTGTTCACGAACACAAATGGAATATATCAGCAACCTTTTAAATGGAAGAATAAGATTATACATAGCCACTTATAAGCAGACACATATTGCGAGAAATTTAAACCAATCTTATAAGCATGTGTTCATTCATCAACTTAAATTATACATCAATTACGAGCCAGAGTTCGTTTCAAGATAGCCAGTAGTTCATAGCCAATGGATCAAAATGACAAGTAATCCAATAGAGAAAAAGTACAACCTGCTTCAACGAAATGGGGAATGTGAGCCTTCCACATTGCTCGGGAGTCTTCACAATCTCCTTCGTAATCTCCCTCCAAGACCTACAAACAGCAGCACAAGACACGACGACTGCTCGAGCAGGCCACGCTGTCTCACTCTCTTCGACCCTCTGGATGATATCCAAGAGCAATTCGGGAGGTAGGTTCGCCCAAGGGCTTTGGTCTACGGATTCGAATTTGCTTGGTGCTCGATCAGGAGCGACATGGGATCGAATCCGACTTCGCCAAAACTTACTTTCCCCTCCTCTCTTTGATATGTTCCCAATCCCCTCTTTCATTTCCTTGAATTCTCGCATAATACTCTTGAGTGACATCTTTTATAAGCATTACCAAATCCAATATCTCAATATTCAACTACAAATAAATAACATATCCATTAAAGAAAAACACAATATATATATATATATACAAACATATATATAAATTCCCCAATCTCAGGTTCTCAGTTCCACTACAAGCAGATTTTTATCAAATCAAACTCCATAAATAAACAAAAATTGAAACGTAACTCATATTTAAACACCCAAAACAAAAAAAGAAACAAAACCCAAAGATCAAAAGCAACAAAAGAATCTCTTTTTACCTGAATCGCCGACCCAGAAAAGCTAAAAGCTTGAGATTCTGAGAAGGAACAAAGAGGAGTAAACCAGGTCTAAGCCAAACGGTTCAAATCAGCCCAGAAATGAAGCAGCTCGGATGCATTCCCCACACTCTTAGGGACCCACGCAGTTCAATCACACCACGAACAAACAACAAAGATCAGATCAGAATAAAATAAATAATTAAAAACGTTTTCGGCAATTAAAAAAAGGTGCCAACTTTTTCTCTTTTCATTAGCGGGAATCCAAAGACGCCCACGTCATATGTAACGCCGGTGCGACCGCCACAACCAGCGTCAACACCGACGATTAATCCTCCCGGCCACCACCACAGCCGTCATCACCGGCTTTCTCCCTGGATCAGAAGCGAAAACTAACACACACTCTATCTCTCTAAGATCAAAGCTCTCTTTCACTTAAAGGAGATCCAAAGTTTCTTTTCTTTATATATATTACTATATTTTTTGGGTTTAGGAAATATTAATAAAATTAATGTTAAATTATACGTCTAAGATCACTTAATTATAAATTTAATAACTTATGTCACTTTTTAAAAAAAATAGAAAAAATACTAATTAAAAATTATTACAAATAAGTCACTCTGCTAGTATATATATAATATATGTAACTCAACTATAAATTTATCATAAATAGGTCACTCAATTAATATACTTTTGTAAAAATATCACTTTTCTTCTAATGTATTGGGATGAAATAAATTTTGGATTATTATCATGTATACTGGTAGGGAAATTTTTTTGTTTCCACAAGTGCTTTATTTATAGGGTTTAGAGTTTAGAGTTTAGGGATTTTAGTATATGGGTTTATAATTTAGGGTTTATGGTTAGAACTTTAGGCTTAGTGTTAGATTTTAGGGTTTAAGGTTAGAGTTTAGATTTTAAGGGAATTATAGTTAGAGATTTAGGTTTTAATCTATAAACTCTAAATTTTAACCTTGAACCCAAAATTCTATCAGCAACCTCTAAATTCAAAATTACTACACTTAAACCTATAAAATTTAAACCCTAAACGAAATCTCTAACCCTTAAAACTAAGGCGCTTGTATAAAAAAAATTTCACAAGCGCTTGTGTATAGAATAATTAACCATAAATTTTTAGTCCCAAAATTTATACAGTCTATCAAAGTAATTTATAACAATATATTAATTGAATGACATATTTATAATAATATGTTAATTGTGTGACATATTTGTAATTATTAAAAAAATATATATTTATTATAAAATTTATAATTAAGTGACTTTATGTGTAGTTTACCTTAAAATTAACAATAATAATCATTCCGTTGTTTATTTTTTTATTTAGGTTCCGTGAAAAGTAATCTTTTGATTAATTATTATTTTATGGAATTAATTATTATATTTCACCGTTTCACATTTTCATCACTCGGACTGAGTGAATGTGAAGACACGTGGCGAACAATCAAGTATTTACGGATATACGTCTTTTTCTACCCACATGATTAGTATTTTGATAACAGAATGTTATAAAAAGAAATTTCTAATTTCACATTAATAAACCTATTTTTTTTGGTGCAATTAATAATTATAATAAAAATATATGTAATGAGTTGATTTTTAGTATTTTTATTTATGCTACACGCTAAAAAATAAATTTAAAGTTTAAAATTAAGTTTCAAGAAATTAGAGTTAATAAATATTTTACGTCTCTTTTAATCTTTTGCTTCAAAGCTCTGACATTATAATTCAGATATTCGAAAAATTTGGATCACCTAAATAGCGATCCGTATTCGAAAAATTCGGATCACTTAAATAGCGATCCGTATCTGATTCGAAAAAATTGGATATAAAAAAATTCAGATATCCAAATTTTCGGATCGGATACTCGGATATCCGAATATCCGAAATTTATGAATTTATTTGATTATTTTTTAATTTAATAGTTCTATCCATAAAAATTTTAGGTTTTCGAATATAAAAATTAATAAATTATTGAAAATAACAATCTTTGTATCCATGGAAATTTCAATTTTTCATATATAACAAGTAAAAATATCGAATACAACAAGATTTATACCTATAAAAAATTGAATTTTTGAATATCGGATAATCGGATATCCGATCCGAATGTAAAATCACTATCCGTATCCGATCCGAAATTTTCGGATATCCCATCCGAATTATCCGAAAAATAAAAAAACGGATCGGATATCCGAAATTTCGGATCGAAATAACGGATAATCAGATCGGATCAATCGGATCGGATTTTTTTGAACACCCCTACTACCCACCATCCTACAATTTTTTTTTTGCTTGAGACTCGATTATATTCGAAGTTGAATCGTATTTATTTCGTAATCAAAGTATAAAAGGGTACTACTATATTCAAATAAACCAGACACAGACAGTAATGGATAATAAACAACAACAATCTCCAATTCTGATATGAATGTCAAATAACAGGATCAAAACACCAAAAAAGTTTGCTTCCTTCTCAAGAAACTAACATGGCAATTATGCAAACCAAAAGAATGATCAGAACAACACCCAAACCCCAGTAAACGCATGATGTTTTCTTCTTCATTTGATTTGCATAGTGAAGTTGATCGGTTCCTCCACCGATAAAATCACCGTCATTGGTTGTTACAAAGTAATCAATCCAAGACGATAATAAAAAAATAAAAAAAAAGAAATAACCTTAATCAAATAAGAATAGAAGAATTATAAAACCAGATTACAGTTGAGGCCTGCGAAGAGCAGTTTCCTTAAGACAAATTTCGACCACTCCGCGGTGCTTGAGTTTGGTTGGTCGTTCGTCTCCCAGGATACAACAACAAGAAGATCTTCGACAGAAGCACGAACTGAAGAGATCTCGAACTAGAGCCTTGTCTTAGCCTATCACCGGTTAAAAGAAAAACGAGAGTGAAAACGATTTTTTGAGTGATTTGAAACTGAAGAGAAGCATTCTTTATATAGGGGAGTGGATGAGGAAAAATATGGAAGGTAAATATTCCGAATTAAGGTCATTGACTTTGTATCCGAGCAAAATCGGAAATAATCAATTAATGCCTTATTTAAACGAATATATTTCTTATGAATTGATTTTAATACCTTTTAATAGTCGATTTAATGAAAGTCACAAAATTTTCTATTAAATTCGGAATATTCAAAAGATATGTTGTATATAAGGAAAACATTTAATTCGAAGTGGGTAAAATATCCGCAGGTTCTAAATGGAACCCGACCGGTCCGGACATTCGCGTCACCCACGACGTGCGAGCGCGCCCCAACCCGAATGGGTTCGACGAGCTTCGATTTGCACCCCTCTGCGCCTGCGCGCGAGGCATAGTGTTCATTCAAGTCATCCAATGACTCCCAAGTGGGTTGGTGTATTTAAACCATTCCCAAGTTTGTTATCCCACTCATGTGGGATAAGGGGTTCATATTTTCCTTAACACAATTCATAACAACCTCACTTTGAGCATCAATTTCTCATTCATTTCTCAACCGTTTTGAGCATATGAGATATCGTTGTAAAGGTCTCATGGAGTAGAATATAAATTAATAAATTTATCATTCGAACATCCACCTTTACCACTAGAAAATATGGCTCAAAGTTTCCAATTTCTCACATTTTTCCAACAATCCCCCACATGAATGAAATTGATGTTTTTATCAAAATATTTTGACTCGATGTGGTGATAGGATCTACGATTGATAGTTGCATAGGATAGGTAGGTTTCCTCCTTTGAACCTTCCCTTGTGAAAGTATATTTACTTTACTAGCTAATCAGTAGACATGATGTCCTTGAACTGTTCAGCTGTTTGTGTAAACGATGATATACTTCACACAACTATCTTTCTGACAAGATTATTAGTTCTCATGGTTATGTCCATGTGGCCATGGACATCGCCTGGTTCTGCAAGAGTTTAAAATAACTATGCCCAATAGTCTCCTTGAAGCGACCCCACTTCACTCTTACATAGGTGACTTATGTTGCTCGGTTCACCGAAGCATACAATGGTCATTAAAAGCTTTGTTTAACCTATAACGCTTTTTATCATTGTTTGCATCATAGGAATGGACTTGGGAAAAAATCCCCCACAGTGATCGCACAGGTCTATGTAATTAGGTTGTCCCTTTGAACCTTTAGTTCGCATGGGCTTTAGTCCCATTCCTTTAGATGTTTTCTCAACTTGATCTCGATTCAATTCTTTGGTTAGTGGATCAGCAATGTTATCCTTTGATCTTACAAAGTCAATAAAGATAACTCCATTTGAGATCAGTTGTCTGACGGTGTTATGTCGACGGTGCATATGCCTTAACTTACTGTTATACATGAAACTCTGTGCCCTAGCAATTGTTGCTTGATTGTCACAGTGTATACATAATGTGGGCACAGGTTTCGACCATTTAAGGATATCCTCAAGAAATTTACGAAGCCATTCTGCTTCTTCTCTAGATTTGTCTAGAGCAACAAACTCATATTCCATTGTGGATCTGGTTATAATAGTTTGTCTTGAGGATTTCCATGACACGACTCCTCTCCCCAAAGTGAATACATATCCACTTGTGCCTTTGGTATCTTGAATATCATATATCCAACTGGCATTAGAGTATCCTTCTAAGAAAGCGGGGTCTCTGGAATAATGCAGTCCGTAGTCCCGAGTATATCTTAGATATCTCAGTATTCTCATAATTGCTTTCCAGTGATCTTTCCCTGGATTGCTTGTGAATCTGTTTAAACTACTCACAGTAAAAACGATATCTGGTCTAGTGCAGCTCATGAGATACATTAAGCTGCCTATGATTCTTGCATATTCCACTTGGTGGATACTTTCCCCACGATTCTTTGATAGATGTGAACAAGGATCTAACGGAGTTAAGGCTATGCCAGAATCCTCCTTATTAAATTTCTCAAGAATCTTGTCCACATAGTGTGACTGACTTAATATGAGACCCTCCGGTGACCTTTTGATTTGGATGCCCAGAATCATATCAGCCAGTCCCATATCTTTCATGTCAAATTTCGAATTTAACATGTTTTTGGTACGTTTTACCATTTCATTGTTGCTTCCAACAATAAGTATGTCATCAACATATAAACATAGGATGACATATCCAATGTCTATAGTTTTGACATATATACATTTGTCACACTCATTTATTTTGAAACCGTTAGTCATCATGACATTATCGAATTTCTCATGCCATTGTTTTGGCGCTTGTTTAAGTCCATAAAGAGACTTAACCAATCTGCATACTTTCCTTTCTTGACCTGAAACTACATAACCCTCAGGTTGTTCCATGTAAATTTCTTCATCAAGATCTCTATTTAGGAAAGTTGTTGTAACATACATTTGATGTACTTCTAGATTTCGCAGAGCAGCTATTGCGAGTATCATCCTTATGGATGTTATTCTTGATACAGGGGAAAATGTATCGAAGTAATCAATGCCTTCTTTTTATCGGTATCCTTTGATTACCAACCTTGCCTTGTACTTATCAATTGTTCCATTTGCTTTTATTTTCCTTTTAAAAATCCATTTTGAATTTAGTGGTTTAATTCTAGGAGGAAGGTCCACTAATTCCCATGTATGGTTTTGCATGATGGAATCAATTTCGCTCTTAATGGCATCTTTCCAAAAGGTGCCTTCAGAGGAGCGTATAGCATTACTATACCTTAGAGGTTCAGCCTCCAGCATAAAGGTTAAGAAATCAGATCCAAAGGATTTTTCTACCCTTGCTCGTTTGCTTCTTCTTGGCTCTATTTCATTTTCAACCTCTTGTTGATTACTTGGAATCATTTCATCCAAAGTTTGTTCTGTTGAACTTTGATCAAGTTCCCTAGATTTATAAGGGAATGTATTTTACAAAATGATGCATTCTTTGATTCCATTATCGTGTTCTTGTGAATCTTAGGATTTTTTGATTCATACACAAGAAATCGATAAGTATTGCTATGTTCAGCATAGCCAATAAAAATACAATCCACAGTTTTTGGACTTATTTTCATTTGTTTTGGTAATGGAGCCATTACCTTGGCAAGACACCCCCACGTTTTCAAGTGTTTGTAGGAAGGCTTTCGTCCTTTCCACAACTCATATGGTGTCTTATCCTTTTTCCTTTCGAGGAACCTTATTCAAAAGGTAATTAGCCGAAAGAACTGCTTCCCTCCACATGTTCTGTGGTAACCCAGAGCTTCCTAACAAAGCATTCATCATTTCTTTTAGAGTCCGATTTTTACGTTCGTCTACTCCATTAGATTGGGGAGAATATGGTGGTGTTACTTCATGAATAATTCCATGTTGTGAACAATATTCACCAAATGGATTAACATATTCACCACCACGATCACTTCTTACCACCTTAATATTTTTATTAAGTTGGTTTTCGACTTCTTGCTTATAGAGTATAAATTTCTCTATAGCTTCGCCTTTTCTTTTAAGCAAATATACATAACAATACTTTGTGCTATCATCGATGAAGGTAATAAAATATTTATTTCCTCCTTTAGTTTGAACAAATTTCAAATCACATACATCGCTATGTATTAGATCAAGTGGTTCTATACTTCTTTCAATTGTTTGAAAAGAAGACCTTGTTAATTTTGCTTCTACACACGTTTCACATTTATGGTTATAATTAATGTGAAATGAAGGGATGTGTTCCAAGTTAATTAACCTACGTACGGTATCATAATTAACATGTCCAAGTCTACCATGCCATAAATTAAATGATTCGAGCATGTAAGTAGAAGAAGAAGCTGCATTCTTATTCATTATTTCGGATTTTACAGAGATAGCATTGAGTTTCCACATTCCATTCAATACATATCCCCTACCCACAAACATCCCCCCTTTTGACAGAATTAACTTCTGGGACTCAAAAACCATTCTAAAACCATGAACACATAAAAGTGTTCCAGAAACAAGGTTTTTGCGTATGTCAGGCACGTACAATACATTCTGCAGCTTGAGTTCTTTTCTAGAAGTCATCTTCAAGACCACTGTTCCCTTCCCTTTGATCTTGGAAGTCGCAACATTTCCCATGTAGAGCTTCTCCCCATTGTCGCAAGGTATCAGCTCAGAGAAAGAGTTTTCGTCACAACATATATGGTGAGTGGCTCCAGTGTCAAGCCACCATTCCCTCGGGTTAGAGTCAACCAGGTTGACTTCAGAAATCACCGCGCATAGATCTTCATCCTCCATAGCATTGGCCTTCTTAGCTCTAGCTCTTTTCGGATGTCTGCATTCAGAGGACATGTGCCCCATCTTGCCACAGTTGAAGCACGACCCTTTGAATTTCTCCTTTTTGGAGACTCCGCCATTAGGCCTCAGATTTGGCTTGGCCTGGTGATGTTGGGGTTGTTTACCCTTCTTGACTTCGACAACATTTGCCTTGGCCTATTTGAAAGCAAGTTTTCTGGCATTACCTCTGTTGTCCTCTTCAATTCGAAGTCTGGTGATCAGTTCTTCCACTAACATTTCCTTCCTCTTATGTTTCAAATAATTTTTGAAGTCATTCCATCTGGGAGGCAGCTTTTCCGTGATGGCAGCTACTTGAAAAATTCACTGATAGTCATCCCTTCTGCAATAATTCCATGAATGATTAGTTGGAATTCTTCAACTTGATTTACTACTGGTTTTGAATCAACCATAGTAAAGTTCAAAAATTTGGCCACTAAAAACTTTTTAGCCCCAGCATCCTCTGCTTTGTACTTATTATCCAGTGCTGCCCATAGTTGTTTTGATGTTTTGTACACATCATATACCGGATATAACGAGTCTTGCAGTCCGTTGAGGATGTAGTTTGGACACAGAAAATCAGCATTGTTCCAAGACTCTGTGATACTGAAGGCGGTGAGATCATCCACCTCTCTTTCTCCATCCCCTACGGGGACAACTGGGGGATCTTTCTTTAGATACTTTGCCAGATTCAGCATGGTCAGATAGAACAGCATCTTCTGTTGCCATGTCTTAAAATTCTATCCGCAAAATTTCGACGGCTTCTTATTGTGACTCATTGCCACTGCCGTTGCATTCAGATTCGGTATCTGTTGTTTCGGAGTCTGTGCAGGTGCAAGGACCTTAGCAGTAGAATCAACAGAATCTCCAATAGTCATCGTTTCTGTTCAAAAGAAACAAAGAGGAATTAAAATAAATTCCAATAAACATAAAATTAATTTCTCGTTTATTAACGACAATTTCTGTAAACAGATTTGTCCAACTTAGAGATTTTAGCAAATCCGTTAAAACTGTAGGATAAATCCTGAAACAAATTTATTTGCTATCTCTATCACGATTATATCGTCTCGGATTAGAAGAAAGGTAGAAGAAGAATTTGTCTTAAGATTGTTACAAAGTAATCAATCCAAGACGATAATAAAAAATAAAATAAAGAAATAACCTTAATCAAATAAGAAGAGAAGAATTATAAAACCAGATTAAAGTTGAGGCATGCGAAGAGCAGTTTCCTTAAGACAAATTTCGACCACTCCGCGATGCTTGAGTTTGGTTGGTCATTCGTCTCCCAAGATACAACAATAAGAAGATCTTCGACAGAAGCACGAACTGAAGAGATCTCGAACTAGAGCCTTGTCTTAGCCTATCACCGGTTAAAAGAAAAACGAGAAAACGATTTTTGGAGTGATTTGAAACTGAAGAGAAGCATTTTTTATATAGGGGAGTGGAGGAGGAAAAATATGGAAGGTAAATATTCCGAATTAAGGTCATTGACTTTGTATCCGAGTAAAATCGGAAATAATCAATTAATGCCTTATTTAAACGGATATATTTCTTATGAATTGATTTTAATACCTTTTAATATCCGATTTAATGAAAGTCACAAATTTTTCTATTAAATTCGGAATATTCAAAAAGATATGTTGTATATAAGGAAAAAAATTTAATTTGAAGTGGGTAAAATATCCGCAGGTTCTAAGTGGAACCCGACCGGTCCGGACATTCGCGTCGCCCACGACGTGCGAGCGCGCCCCAACCCGAATGGGTTCGACGAGCTTCGATTTGCACCCCCCTGCGCGCGAGGCATAATGTTCATTCAAGTCATTCAATGACTCCCAAGTGGGTTGGTGTATTTAAATCATTCCCAAGTTTGTTATCCCACCCATGTGGGATAAGGGGTTTATATTTTCCTTAACACAATTCATAACAACTTCACTTTGAGCATCAATTTCTCATTCATTTCTCAACCGTTTTGAGCATATGAGATATCGTTGTAAAGGTCTCATGGAGTAGAATATAAATTAATAAATTTATCATTCGAACATCCACCTTTACCACTAGAAAATATGGCTCAAAGTTTCCAGTTTCTCACATTTTTCCAACATTGGCAACGTTTTCTTCAATGTTATCCATTTTCAACCCCTGTTCCTCGACCAGGACAGCGAGGTCGAGGAACAGCTGGTTTAGCCTATGTAGACTTCGTTGAATATCCAGCACGGTCTCATTCCTCTCCATGTTCCTCGAATCCATCTTGACTTTCTCGACGAACGACCGGACATGTTCGCCGCTTCAAGAAACCACAATGTCTTCTCCCGGGTACTCTCCGGTGGCATTGTAGTACATTCTCTTGAGATCTTCCTTATGATCGGATAAAATCTTGTCCCTCAAGGCATTGAAATCGTTCATCATTTGCTTGAGATTAGACCTCAAGCCGATTGTCATCGAAATCCTGGTTCGATCCACAGAGGTTCCTTTCTTATACGCATCCGATAATCTCTGATTGCTCGCATTCGATCTGTCGAGTGATTCGAGCTTTTCCTTGACGATCTTTGCTTTCCTGGTAATCGAAACAACCCTTTTTTTCCTCTGTGCAAGATTAAAAGGTTATGAGGTTTGGATTCTGAGAGTTTTAAAGAGAATCTGAATCTGCAGTTGCGGATTTTCAAGTTCCTATTTTTACAAAGCCCGCCAAAAAAAGGTTACGCTTTAAAACGTTGCCGTTTTAACTCCAAAGTACAAGTAAGTCACCAAAACCTTTTTGCACCACGAACTTCAAAGTACAAGAATCCAAAACCAGAATAAGCATTCATGTAAGCCTTCTATGTTATCCGAATTAAGAATGTGAGTATCTGATACGAGTATATATATATATATATATTCGATCTCATTGTAGATGCTTTTGGGGTTTGGAAATGAAATGTAATCAGAATTTTGAAACAAGTGTTTATATATTACAAGTTTCCTACTTCCAAATTTTCAACAATGTTTTGTTGTTAAATTAAAGATGAAATCTTTATTAGAATTCTTGAATGAATTCTTTAGTTAGGGTTGGAAAAGGGGAAAACGAGAGAACAATCGGGGAGAAGAGAGAGAAGAATTGAATTTTTATTATTATTGACTTAAACTGTTAATTACAAATATAATGTATATATACATTTACTAAACAACCTAACTAACACTCTTTTATTTACAAGAACACCTTTTTCATTCTTTAACTAACTAACAAACTAACTCTTAATACTCCCCCCTCAAGTTGGAGCATACAAGTTTTGAATGCCCAACTTGAAAATTGAATATTGAAAAACAGCAATAGGCAAAGCCTTTGTAAAGCAGTCTGCAAGTTAGTTTTGATTTGAAACAGGCAACAAAGTAACAGATCCATTATGAACCTTCTCTCTCGAATGATGTGGCAATCAATTTCGATGTGCTTCGTACGCTTGTGGTGCACCGGATTCTCTGCAAGTTTGACAGCGGAGAGATTATCACAATAAAGATTAACTGAAGAATGTGGAATATGTAAATCATGTAACAAATAACTAAGCCACTGAATTTCACAAACAGTGGCTGCCATAACCCGATATCCAGCTTCACTCGACGATCGTGATATTGTCTGTTGCTTCTTAGACTTCCAGGAGATAAGAGCTGAACCAAGGAAAATGCAAAATCCAGTAGTGGAACGTCTGGAATCAGAACACGATGCCCAATCTGAATCAGAAAAGGCATTGAGTTTTAATGAATTCTCAGCAGGGAAGAAAATGCCTTGTCTAGGAGTAGCTTTAAGGTATCTGAGGACCCTATGAACAGCAGCCATATGAGAATCAGTAGGTGCATACATGAATTGAGATAATTGTTGAACTGCAAAGGATATGTCAGGTATGGTATTTGTAATATACAGAAGTTTACCAATAATCCTCCTATAAGAAGTAATATCATCTAAAGGCTGACCTTCATCTTTAGAAATACTCTTATTTGGAATCATAGGGGTAAAAATAGGTTTAGAGTTAATAAAACATGTTTCTTCTAACAACTCTAAGGTATATTTCTGTTGAGTGTGTAAAAGTTCTATTATTTACACCCTTTTAACCCATATTTCTGCTGCATTCAAGCACCATTTCATTGCATTTAGGCCAGTTTACAGCAAAACATCACAAATATATAAAAGGCACAGATTCTACTAAAAATGGCTGTTTTTGGCAGGTTTCCGCCGTCGTGAACGAAGAAGGCAGGCGCAGGGCAGATAAGCAGAAGAGCTGAACCGGACAAGCAGACGAAGAGGACAATGCTGCCATGGAACTGTCGTGACAACAGAGGACGACAGCAAGTTGCTGCCATAGTAGACGAAGAAGGCAGGCGCAGGGCAGATAAGCAGGAAAGCTGAACTAGACAAGAAGACGAAGAAGACGAACCTGTCATGGACCTGTCGTGACAGCAAGGCGACAACAACTTCATGAAGAGGAAAAGTAAAGTGGACCTCGATAGATAGAGAAAAATATGCTCGTCTGTCGTGTGAAAGCCAAATATTTTTCCAAGCCCCGGATCAAAAGATATGTCAAGCCAAAGCTCAAGGAGAAGAATTTCCATGAAACAAGGAGGCGGCTGAAAAGTAGGAATCCTTAGAGATTTAGCATTTATTAGAATCTTACTTTTCATTAAAGTTGTAATCCTTGTTAACTTAGAATACTTGAGCCCAAAGCTTATATAAGGGCATAGATTTAACCTAGAGAGATCATCCCTCATCATACCCCATAACCGACAACCAAAAACCCTCCGCCGTTTACCCGCCGTCGACCTGTCACCGACATGTTCTAAAACCCCCTAAGGCCACGGGTTGTTTTGTAAAGTAGTTGCAAGGGTTGTTTTTTTTTAGGAATTTTCAGTTCAATAAAATAAACTTCAAGTTCTCTTATTTTGGTTATTAATATCTTGCAAGAGCATCGGGAGAGCATTGTGAGGTTATCCATTTACTTAGCATCGGGAGAGTTAAGTATACGAAAAAGATAAGAGCGCGTTCTCTAGTTTATAGTTGAACCATCTCGTGCCTAGGGATAGGGCGAGGTTAAGTGGCTAAAGAAGAATTCATACACATCGGTGTTCATCCTTCGATTCACGCCGGGAGGTATCATCAAAGACGTGATCATCGACAGACTTGTGCCTAGGGATAGGGCAAGGCAGATCTGGGATTCTTGCCAAGCTTGAAGTACGAAGTTAGTGTTCGCTGCCGCAACAGCTAACGAACAGCCGCCGCGACAGGTGCTGTCGGCGACAGGCGCGACGACAGAACTGGATTTCCTAAGCATTGCAATACCTGCACTACTGAGCAATTCAATACCAACCCATTCTCTCTATCTTGATATTCCAACTCTTTTATTTGCGTTTTCCTTATTATTTTCGTGACAACAATCTTAATCTATTCTTTTCCCCTTGTGCAGATAGCGAAGGAAAGGGTTAGCCCAGTCCCTGTGGAGACGATATCCGATACTTCGTATCACTTTACTACTTGCGTCGTGTACACTTGCACTACCATTGCGATAGACTATTTTACACGCAACAAGTTTTTGGCGCCGTTGCCGGGGACTGACAACACATTCTTACCCTAGCTTCTGCACTTTTCTTTTATTTTTATTTTTATTTTTATTTTATTTTATTATTTTTTACAAAAAAAAACTCAGGTGAAAATACAGGTTCAAGGGCATCAACATGCCAGGAAAAACCATTCGAGAGTTGATGTGGGAAAGTTCTTGCAATTACAGTAAAGATATGTTGCCAGGGCAGCAGCCGTGGCAGCAACAGGGGCAGCAAATGCCGATGCCGCAGCAGCAAAATTTTTTATGGTACGATCAAAACCCACAAAATTTTTTATACCATAACAGTTTTGCTGCAGAACCCGACCTGCCCTGGCAATGTCATCATCCTCAAGAGCAGTCAAAATCCTTAGAAGACACACTGCAAGCCTTCATGGCAATCGCTCAAAAAGTGTCGGCTTCTACGAACGCAAGTATCGCCAAGATGGATGAACTCTTGAGCAGACCTGTCCTTATTCATGCCACGACTGAACCTGAAATCTCAAGACAAGATGACGAGGACGCCCATGTGAAGGAATACCCAACATATGATGAGTCTGAGCAACAACTTGCCATGACAATGATCGAGGAGCCGGAGTGGAGCAACACCGCGACAACACTGAGTGAAATTCAAGAGAATGTCACGGCAGCAACAACTTTTGAGGCAGAAACTCCAGTCAAAGCAGAAACTGTCGCCTCGACAGAAACTGCCGCCTCGACAGCAACTGCCGCCTTGACAGAAACTGCTGCCTCGACAGAAACTGCCACCTCGACAGCAACTGCCGCCTCGACAGCAACTGCCGCCTCGGCAGAAACTGCCACCTCGACAGCAACTGCCACCTCGACAGCAACTGCCGCCTCGGCAGACACTGCCACCTCGACAGCAACTGCCGCCTCGGCAGCAACTGATGCTGAAGCAGCAACCACATTAGAGGCAAATTCTAAACCCACCACCTCGATTATGCCTGACCAAGATTGCACACATCCATCCCTGTCATGGCACTCGCACGACCACCTAGAAGAGCTACCCAATGACAATGCCTCACCGATGGAATATGAGCAGGTAATAAACGAACCTTTTGAATTATATGAAAACTCACCAATTTCATTGCAGGTATTTGAGGAACCAAAGATGGTGGACACAGAATCATCAAAGTCTCTACTGATGGAGATCTACGAGTGGTCAACAGAATTTGGTATAGAGAGTGACGGCACCTACCAATGTCCCATTGACCTGCAAAGTAACCTGATAAAAAACTGTCAAAATAACTGCCTGCCGCAGCAGCAGATACGACAGCAAGGGATACATTCAACCACAACAACATTCAACGAAAACAAGGTAAGTTTGTGGCCGAATGTCAATTTGATTATCTCTAATCATATATTCACGCCCTCAGAAACATTACCAAGAAGGGAGGACTTCATGGACTACAAAGGGAAGAGAAAGAAAGGAGCCCCCAACATGAGAATAATAACCAGATGGAGGGTACAGATGGACTTCAAGAAATACCGGAAACGACCCCTCAAGCATCAATAGAACAGGGAGTATTTTTATTACTTATTTTTTATTAGGAAATTAGGTTATTTTATTCGAATAATGTTTTGTTTTTCTAATTTCTGTTTTTAGGAAATAAAGGAGTCAAGAAGAAAAGGAGAAGTGACCCAAGCCCACCATCCATCCATCAGCTCAACAGAGCCCATTTATGGAAGCCTGTCGGTTCGGCTGCCGCCGCAGACGGATAAGACAGGCTGTCAACAGACTAACACGGCAGACGCAGAAGCGTGTGGCAGACGTGTAACAGACGCATAAATGCGTGTCAGACCCGTCAGACACACTAAATCCCATCCGTCGCCCCGTTATTCACGCCTGCAGTTACGACATTAAATGGGCAGATACTCGACCGCTATAAAACCCCGTTTCCCCTTTCATTTTTCCTCACTTCTACTTATTCTTACTTGCTCTCTCCTCTCATTTTCATTTGCTTTCTTTATTTTTCACAACCCTTGCAACTAATATGTCGTCTAGACAGACCAGCCGTAGTGCTGCCTCAGGATCTTCTTCAGCAGCGGCTCGCCCTCATTCATTCCATCATGCACGACAGGCCTATCAATGTGGGCCGCTATATGAGGGACAACATCCTGGATTGCACCTTCCGCTCCGACTCCCGCCTCTGCCTGCCATTCACAATAACCTCCTTATGCCGCTGTGCTGCTGTCCCCGAAGAATCCTCCGACAAACTAATCCAAGGAAGAGGCTGGACATACAATAACATCAATAGCCTCATGGAGCTGATAGCCGCTACACCGATCAACTTTTTCAACCCTGCAGCAGGCTCAGCAGATTCAGACGAGGAACCTACCACGGAACCTGCCACCGACCCTGCCGCAGCTGCCGCCACCGCTCCGACAGACCAGTCTGCCCACATCCTTGCTGCGCTACAACGGGTAGAGGAGAGACAAATGGGATTGATGACCTTCATCCGGGATTTCACAAAATCGACTGTAAACTTCATTACCCACACTTTAAATTATCCCGATGTTAATTTCCCTACTTTTTCTGCCCATTATTTCCATATCCCCTCCCCTGTCCACACACCCACACCACCTGCCTCCCCACATTCCCACTCTACCGCTTCCACCCCATCACCTGCCCCGACGGCAGCAGGCAATCCACCGGCCGACACCCCTGCCAGAGGAACGAAGAGACCTGCTTCCGATGACAGCCCTCTGATCAGGAGGAATTTGGAGAGAGAATTTACGCCGGTCAAGAGAATAAAACACGTGGCAGACAGGAAACTAATGCCCAAGGCTAGCACCACCACCAGCAGCACTTGGGACAGTGGCAGCAGTTCCGACATCCAGCTCGTGGAGCAACCTGCCCCTGAACCTGCCTAGCCTCCTTCACAGCCCAGACGCCGCCGTCAGATCCGTGTCAGCAGCAGCAGCGAGGACAGCGACTAAAAATTTAAGTTTTTATTTTCCTTTTCTGCTGCCTGCTTATATCTTTTGTGATGTGCTTATCTTCATGTTTTTGTTTTTTTCTGTCATTTTGCATTGAGGGCAATGCAACCCTCGAGTTTGGGGGTGGCAACCCTCCATCATTAATGGAGTCTTAAGTGCATCTTTTTATTAATTGTTGTGTCTTCTTTTTAATAAAAAAAAGAAAAAAAAAATCAGAAAATATAAAACTGTTGGCTTAAAACTGTGAAGTTAACTTACCTGTCATGACAGCTCTGTCGTGGCAGCATCTTTAGGACAGGTTAAGGAAAAGTTTAGAGCCTTTCTATAGTTCTGAAAACTTAAACACTTTTGTGACTGTTATATTGCTTAGATTTCTTTTAGCCAAACTAGAATAGGATGCTTAGAACTTGAATAGCCCCTAGAGGTGCCTAACACTGGCTCTAGGAAAGAAGTTTAGCAAAAGAAATTTAAAAACCTAGAGGTGCCCGAAACCGGCTCTAGGAAGCTAACTAGAGGTGCCCGAAACTGGCTCTAGTAAAAATTTAGCTTGAAAATAGAAGAAAAAGAAGCATGAAAATATGTCTTCAAGAAAGTAAACTTTGGCATAAAAATTCGAGTTAAGGAGTTGAATATTCTAGTGAAACTAAGAGAGTCTTAGCATATAACTGTTCACAAGCATGCACACACTGCACGAGAGTTATAGGGAGATTCCGGACAGATCCTAATCTTTCCGACAGGTTGCTGCCGCCACAGAGAATGAGCGACGGGTAAGGGACAGTTCACTGTTTGAAGGCCAACACAAAAAAAAAATCATTTTTCTTTTAGTTCTTAGTTGCTTGAGGGCAAGCAAAAACTTGAGTTTGGGGGTGTGTTGAGTGTGTAAAAGTTCTATTATTTACACCCTTTTAACCCATATTTCTGCTGCATTCAAGCACCATTTCATTGCATTTAGGCCAGTTTACAGCAAAACATCACAAATATATAAAAGGCACAGATTCTACTAAAAATGGCTGTTTTTGGCAGGTTTCCGCCGTCGTGAACGAAGAAGGCAGGCGCAGGGCAGATAAGCAGAAGAGCTGAACCGGACAAGCAGACGAAGAGGACAATGCTGCCATGGAACTGTCGTGACAACAGAGGACGACAACAAGTTGCTGCCATAGTAGACGAAGAAGGCAGGCGCAGGGCAGATAAGCAGGAAAGCTGAACTGGATAAGAAGACGAAGAAGACGAACCTGTCATGGACCTGTCGTGACAGCAAGGCGACAGCAACTTCATGAAGAGGAAAAGTAAAGTGGACCTCGATAGATAGAGAAAAATATGCTCGTCTGTCGTGTGAAAGCCAAATATTTTTCCAAGCCCCGGATCAAAAGATATGTCAAGCCAAAGCTCAAGGAGAAGAATTTCCATGAAACAAGGAGGCGGCTGAAAAGTAGGAATCCTTAGAGATTTAGCATTTATTAGAATCTTACTTTTCATTAAAGTTGTAATCCTTGTTAACTTAGAATACTTGAGCCCAAAGCTTATATAAGGGCATAGATTTAACCTAGAGAGATCATCCCTCATCATACCCCATAACCGACAACCAAAAACCCTCCGCCGTTTACCCGCCGTCGACCTGTCACCGACATGTTCTAAAACCCCCTAGGGCCACGGGTTGTTTTGTAAAGTAGTTGCAAGGGTTGTTTTGTTTTAGGAATTTTCAGTTCAATAAAATAAACTTCAAGTTCTCTTATTTTGGTTATTAATATCTTGCAAGAGCATCGGGAGAGCATTGTGAGGTTATCCATTTACTTAGCATCGGGAGAGTTAAGTATACGAAAGAGATAAGAGCGCGTTCTCTAGTTTATAGTTGAACCATCTCGTGCCTAGGGATAGGGCGAGGTTAAGTGGCTAAAGAAGAATTCATACACATCGGTGTTCATCCTTCGATTCACGCCGGGAGGTATCATCAAAGACGTGTTCATCGACAGACTTGTGCCTAGGGATAGGGCAAGGCAGATCTGGGATTCTTGCCAAGCTTGAAGTACAGAGTTGGTGTGTCTGCTGCCGTGACAGCCAACGGACAGCCGCCGGGACAGGTGCTGTCGGCGACAGGCGCGACGACAGAACTGGATTTCCTAAGCATTGCAATACCTGCACTACTGAGCAATTCAATACCAGCCCATTCTCTCTATCTTGATATTCCAACTCTTTTATTTGCGTTTTCCTTATTATTTTCGTGACAACAATCTTAATCTATTCTTTTCCCCTTGTGCAGATAGCGAAGGAAAGGGTTAGCCCAGTCCCTGTGGAGACGATATCCGATACTTCGTATCACTTTACTACTTGCGTCGTGTACACTTGCACTACCATTGCGATAGACTATTTTACACGCAACAAGTTTTTATTATATTTGAATAATGTTTTATTTTTCTGTCTTTAGGAAATAAAGGAGTCAAGAAGGAAAGGAGAAGTGACCCAAGCCCACCATCCATCCACCAGCCCAACAGAGCCCATTTATTAAAGCCTGTCGTTTCGGCTGCCGCCGCAGACGGATAAGGCAGGCTGTCAACAGACTGACACGGCAGACGCAGAAGCGTGCGGCAGACGCGTAACAGACGCATAAATGCGTGTCAGACGCGTCAGACACGCTAAATACCATCTGTCGCCACGTTATTCACGCCTGCCGTTACAGCATTAAACGGGCAGCAACTCGACCGCTATAAAACCCCATTTCCATTTTCATTTTTTCTCACTTCTGTTTACTCTTCCTTGCTTTCTCCCCTAGTTTTATTTGTTTTCTTCATTTTTCACAACCCTTGCAACTAACATGTCGTCTAGACAGACCCGCCGTAGTGCTGCCTCAGGCTCTTCACCAGTAGCAGCGACGCCCTTCGCCACAAAGGAATTTGCTATGGGAACAGTTCGCAGCACAACCCGCAGAACTGAATGATACATTAGTCCGAGAGTTCTATGCTGCCAACAACAGCAGAATGGCACCCAGCCGGCTCCCCAGCAGAATCATCCGAGGAGCCTGCCCCTGAACCTGCCGCCACCACCACCCCGACAGACCAGTCTGCCCACATCCTTGCTGCGTTACAACGGGTGGAAGAGAGACAAATGGGACTGATGACCTTCATCCGGGATTTCACCAACTCGACGGTAAACTTTATTACCAACACTTTAAATTATCCCGATGTTATTTTCCCTACTTTTCCTGCCCACTATTTTCGCATCCCCACCCCTGTCCCCCACACCTACACCACCTGTTTCCCCCCATACCCATTCTGCCACTTCCACACCAACCAGCAGCCCTCCGGCAGACACCTCCCCTCGAGGAACCAAACGACCTGCCACTGATGACAGCCCTCTTATCCGGAGGAATTTGGCGAGCGACTTTACGCGGGTCAAGCGAATTAAGCACGTGGCAGACAAGAAACGGCTGCCCAAAGCCAGCACCACCACTAGTAGCAGCTGGGATAGTGGCAGCAGTTCCGACGTCCGGCTAGTGGAGCAACCTGCCCCTCAACCTGCCGATGAACCTACCCCTCCTTCTGCCAATGCTCCTGTTGATCAACCTGCTCTTGAACCTGCCCAGCCCCCTCCACAGCGCAGGCGCTGCCGTCAGATCCGTGTCAGCAGCAGCAGCGAGGACAGCGACTGCAAATTTAAGTTTTTATTTTCCTTTTCTGCTGCCTGCTTATATCTTTTGTGATGTGCTTATCTTCATGTTTTTGTTTTTTCTGTCATTTTGCATTGAGGGCAATGTAACCCTTGAGTTTGGGGGTGGCAACCCTCCATCATTAATGGAGTCTTAGCACATCTTTAAATTATTGTTGTGTCTTATTATTTAAGTTCTCTTAAAAAAAATCAGAAAATTTAAAACTGTTGGCTTAAAACTGTGAAGTTAACTTACCTGTCATGACAACTCTGTCGTGGCAGCATCTTTAGGACAATTTAAGGAGAAGTTTAGAGCCTTTCTATAGTTCTGAAAAATTTAAACACCTTTGTGACTGTTATATTGCTTAGATTTCTTTTAGCCAAACTAGAATAAGATGCTTAGTACTTGAATAAGCCCCTAGAGGTGCCTAACACTGGCTCTAGGAAAGAAGTTTAGCAAAAGAAATTCAAAAACCTAGAGGTGCCCGAAACCGGCTCTAGGAAGCTAACTAGAGGTGCCCGAAACCGGCTCTAGTAACTAGAGGTGCCCGAAACTGGCTCTAGTAAAAACTTAGCTTGAAAATAGAAAAAAAAAGCATGAAAATGTGTCTTCAAGAAAGTAAACTTTGGCATAAAAATTCGAGTTAAGGAGTTGAATATTCTAGTGAAACTAAGAGAGTCTTGGCATATAACTGTTCACAAGCATGCACACACTGCACGAGAGCTATAGGGAGATTCCGGACAGATCCTAACCTTTCCGACAGGTTGCTGCCGCCATAGAGATTGAGCGACGGGTAAGGGACAGTTCACTGTTTGAAGGCCAACACAAAAATTTTCTTTTTCTTTTAGTTCTTAGTTGCTTGAGGGCAAGCAAAAACTTGAGTTTGGGGGTGTGTTGAGTGTGTAAAAGTTCTATTATTTACACCCTTTTAACCCATATTTCTGCTGCATTCAAGCACCATTTCATTGCATTTAGGCTAGTTTACAGCAAAACATCACAAATATATAAAAGGCACAGATTCTACTAAAAATGGTTGTTTTTGGCAGGTTTCCGCCGTCGTAGACGGTGAAGGCAGGCGCAGGGCAGATAAGCAGAAGAGCTGAACCGGACAAGCAGACAAAGAAGACGAACCTGTCATGGACCTGTCATGACAGCACGGCGACAGCAACCTTATGAAGAGGAAAAGTAAAGTGGACCTCGATAGATAGAGAAAAATCTGCTCGTCTGTCGTGTGGAAGCCAAATATTTTTCCAAGCCCCGGATCAAAAGATATGTCAAGCCAAAGCTCAAAGAGAGGAATTCCCATAAAGCAAGGATGCGGCTGGAAAGTAGGAATCCTTAGAGATTTAGTCTTTATTAGAATCTTACTTTTAATTAAAGTTGTAATCCTTGTTACCTTAGATAACTTGAGCCCAAAGCTTATATAAGGGCATAGTTTTGACCTAGGAGGCATCATCCCTCAATATACCCCATAACCGATAACCAAAACCCTCCGCCGTCTACCTGTCATCTACCCGTCACCGACATGTTCTAAAACCCCCTAGGGCCACGGGTTGTTTTGTAAAGTAGTTGCAAGGGTTGCTTTGTTTTAGGATTTTTTCAGTTCAATAAAATAAACTTCAAGTTCTCTTATTTTGGTTTAATATCTTGCAAGAGCATCGGGAGAGCATTGTGAGGTTATCCATTTACTTAGCATCGGGAGAGTTAAGTATACGAAAGAAATAAGAGCGCGTTCTCTAGTTTATAGTTGAACCATCTCGTGCCTAGGGATAGGGCGAGGTTAAGTGGCTAAGGAAGAATTCATACACATCGGTGTTCATCCTTCGATTCACGCCGGGAGGTATCATCAAAGACGTGTTCATCGACAGACTTGTGCCTAGGGATAGGGCAAGGCAGATCTGGGATTCTTGCCAAGCTTGAAGTACAGAGTTGGTGTGTCTGCTGCCGCGACAGCCAACGGACAGCCGCCGCGACAGGTGCTGTCGGCGACAGGCGCGACGACAGAACTGGATTTCCTAAACTCTACAATACCTGCACTACTGAGCAATTCAATACCAGCCCATTCTCTCTATCTTGATTTCTCTACTTTTATTTTCCAGTATTCTTTATTATTTTCGTGACAATATCTTAATCTACTCTTTTCCCCTTGTGCAGATAGCGAAGGAAAGGGTTAGCCCAGTCCCTGTGGAGACGATATCCGATACTCTAGTATCACTTTATTACTTGCGACGTGTACACTTGCACTCAATTGCGATAGACTCTTTTACACGCAACAAGTTTTTGGCCTCTGACATAAATTTATACCATCACTGTTCCTAGCAAATTCAAGGACAAGGAAAAACTTTAATTCTCCTAGGTCTTTAATCTTGAAAATATCATGAAGATACTTCTTAATCAAGTCAATAGAAGTTAAGCTAGGACTAGCAAGTATTATATCATCAACATATATAACAAGGGCAATGAAATCAGAGTCTGCACCTTTAGTAAAAAGGGAAGAATCAACAGAAGACTGTATAAAACCCTGATCTAACAAGGTAGATGTCAACCTTTCATTCCACTGGCGACTGGCTTGTTTTAAGCCATACAAACTCTTTTTTAATTTACATACAAGACCAGGGGAAGGAGAATGAAAGCCAGGGGTAATTGCATGTACACTTCCTCATCTAAATAACCATGCGAGAATGCATTATTTATATCTAATTGATGCAAAAACCAGCTTTTAGCAGCAGCAAGGGCAAGAATCATTCTAACAGTGGTTAATTTAGCTACTGGACTAAAAGTATTAAGATAGTCAATACCAGGTTGTTGAGTATATCCTTTAGCAACCAATCTAGCCTTATATCTCTCTAAACTCCCATCTGATTTTAATTTTGTTTTATAAACCCATTTGCAACATATAGCTACCTTATTAGGAGGAAGAAGAACAAAATCCCAAGTTTTATTCCTTTCTAAGGCTGAAATTTCATCATTCATTGCATTTTTCCAACATTCATGCTTAATGGCCTGATTATAATTTTTAGGTTCAGCAAGGATCTCAGCAGCACAAATGTAAGACATGAAATTATGAGATATAAGTTGGTAAGACATCACCTGGGCAACAGAATGAGGTGAAGTCCTTGGCTTTGGTAAAGAGACTTGATAGTCTTGAAGATGTTTAGGCAGATGTTTAGTCCTTGCTGGGCGAGTAGGAATAACAGACAGATTGTCTGAAGCAGTAGAAACAAGAGAATTTCCTTTGTCTAGAGAATTCTTAACAGAACTATTATCTAATGAAACAGCAACAGAATCATAATCTGATGTATTAGTTGAAGGGTTTAACACCTTATTAGTACATTTACTTTTATGGACAAATTCTTTTAAAAAAATCTGATACTGAGGAAAAACAATATTATCCATATGAAGTTTCTGTTTCTTAAAAGGAAAAACAAACTCTGAAAAAATCACATCTCTCGAGACAAAAACAGTGTCATTATCAAGATTATACAACCTAAAACCTTTTACATTTTTAGGATGACCTAAAAAAACACATTTAACAGCTCTAGCATGAAGCTTTGTCTTAGGTTTTGGCAAAATGCTTGCAAAGGCAAGTCAGCCAAAAGATTTTAAATGATCAAGCTTAGGAGGTTTATTATATAAAACTTCAAAAGGAGTTTGATTATTCAACACTGGTGTAGTAGTAACATTAATTAAATTTGCAGCATGCAATATACAATCAATCCAGAATTTTAAAGGTAACTCAGCTTGTAATCTTAAAGATCTAGCCACATTTAGAAGGTGCAGCTTTCTCTCAACCATACTATTCTGCTGAGGAGTATACACACATGAGTTTTGATGTATTATTCCTTTATCACTATAAAAATCATGCATGTCAAACTCTCTAGCATTATCAGTTCTTATAGTCTTAATCTTAACAGAAAACTGAGTATAAACTAATTGATAGAAGGATTCAATTAAGAACCTGACTTCGGACTTAGTTTTCATAGGATATATCCAAAGGAATCTACTCCTATCATCCACTATGGTCAAAAAATAGAAATGACCATAGACACTAGCAGTTGAAAAGGGCCCCCAAACATCAATGTGAACCAAGTCAAAAATATCAGAAGAACAAGAAGAACTAGCAGCAAAAGACAACCTTTTATGTTTGGATAAAAGACAAACTTCACATTTATTCTGAGAATTAGAATTTACAGAAATGTCAGGATTTAACAAATTGAAATGTTTCATCCTTTGTATAGAGGGATGCCCTAGTCTAATATGCCAAAGATCAAAGCTATCACCAACAGAAACATTACAAGAAGAATTCTGAACAACAGAAGAATTATCAGACTGAAAAGAAAAATCAGAAATACTGACATCAAGTTGATATAACCCTGCAACAGCCTTAGCTAAACCAATCTTCCTGCAGGTCTTGGTTTCCTGAATGAAACAACAAACTTGTTGCTAACAACAGAATATTCAGTAAAATAGTCTAAAGAGGAAACCACATGATCAGTGGCTCCTGAATCCAGGATCCAAGAAACAGCAGAATTTCGAATAGAACTAGAACAATTAAGAACAATACATGTCTCCTGAGATGTATCAACATCAAAAGTAGAATGTAACATATTCACCCTTGATGTCTGAACAGAAGAAGAAGCAGGCAACTGAGCAGGCCCACGTTCTTGCAGAAGATGAAGCAACCCTTCATATTGCTCCTTAGTAAAAGAGACAACAGAACCAGAAGCACTTTGACCAGAAGACTGACCATGAACTTTAGAGGCAGATTGCAAACCAGAATCATCCTCACTACTATCACTCATCCCAACTTGAATTATCTTACTAAACTGCTGACCCCTTTGTCTATAATTGGGAGAAAACCCATGTTTCCTATAGCATTTATCAATTGTATGGCCATAAAGACCACAAAAGACACATAAAGGTTTCTTAACAGAACCAGAATCGGCCTTTTTGGAAACACCACTACCCATACGACCATCCTGCCTATCCCCATGTCTATCCCCAAACTTAGGAGGCATTCTATCAACCAAAAAATACATTAGATTCATGACTAACAGAGGTCAACAAGCTTCGTTCATGCTGAACAACTATAGCAAAGATTCCATTTATAGCAGGCAATGGTTTAGTCATAAGTATCTGAGATTTTTGAACCGAGAAAGTATCACTCAGACCCCTAACAAACTTTAAAGCAAAATCTTGATTTCTATATTTCAAGGCTAAACAAGAACAAGATTCTAAAGGTCTTAAATTCGATATTTCATCCCACAGAATCTTTAAACTGGTATGGTAAGCAGTAATCGAAAGATTACCTTGTTGCATCGCGTAGAACTCGTGAATCAAGTCAGAAATCCGAACCAAATCCCCTTGATTAAATCTGTCATGCAGATCCTTCCAAAGATCATAAGCTGTGTCAATCCAAATGACACTTTGCACAATGTCAGGATGAATAGCTCTCTGCAACCAGGACAGCACCAGATTGTTACATTTGACCCATGCTTCATACTGGGAATCATCATCGCGGGGCTCCTTGATGGCACCAGAAACAAAACGAAACTTGTTCTTCGATATTAGCGCCATCTTCATAGATCTAGCCTAGGCGTGGTAATTGGCACCGGTGAGAAGACTGGAAACAAGAACGAGAGATGAATTCTCGTTGGGATGAATGTAGAAATCGTCGTGCAGATCATCAGTACGGTAAACCCAATTGGAATCGTGGGAACGAGAAAAAAAATCTGAATCATCTGATACCATATTAGAATTCTTGAATGAATTCTTTAGTTAGGGTTGGAAAAGGGGAAAAACGAGAGAACAGTCGGGGAGAAGAGAGAGAAGAATTGAATTTTTATTATTATTGACTTAAACTGTTAATTACAAATATAATGTATATATACATTTACTAAACAACCTAACTAACACTCTTTTATTTACAAGAACACCATTTTCATTCTTTAACTAACTAACTAACAAACTAACTCTTAATAATCTTTCAGTTGTAACGGCTGCTACATTATTCGGACGCCGTCGATAGGGTCTAAGCTGCCACAAAATTTTCACGACAACCACCGCTGCGATAGGTTGCCTATACAATGTTTATTTCGGAAGAATCATCGGAACAGAACAAGTGGCTTGAAGTACTAGGAGGGGTTCATTTTTGTTTAGACAGTGGAAAACATGCTTTCGGGAAACTATGAAGCTTTGATGAATATAAGTTGGGGAAATTCCGGTAATGGTCGACCTGCGGAGAAGTGAGTAAAATCGACTCAATTTGAATTGTATTTTTATAAATTCGACTTAAAAAAATTTAAATAAAATTTGAGTTATAAAATAGGACTTGAATAATTCAATTTATAGAAATTAGTGGATCAGTTTTCAAATTCGGGTCGAGTCTCTCAACTCTGTATGGTATCATATGTATATTACATATGCAAAAAATGAAGAAATATATATGTTTATCGTATATGGTTATAAAAAGTCGTTTAAATTGAAACCAATTAGTAACATACCATTTATAAATATTTTACATTTGAACAGAAACTCAAACAACTTGAAAAAAATTTCAAATAAAGTTTGAGTTATAAAACACGACTCATCAATTCAACTAACTCAATTTTTTTTTACTCCGTTGAATATTCACCCCTACGGATGTATACACAAGATTTTATGTCAGAAGATGCAATTTTTAAGAAATTATATTAAAAAGAATAATAAAATCAAGGATAAACTACATAAATGGTCCCCTGACTATGCTCCAATGCATCCTTCGACTATTAAAAGTTACAAATTGGTCCCCCGACTTAAAAAATGTAACAAATTGATCCAACGCCGTTAAAAATTTAACGGCTACTGATGTGACAGTTAATATAAATTGATATAATTACATAATTAACCCTCAAATTTTACATTTATTTTAATTTGACTCTAATTCTAAAAAATTATCCCACATAATTTTAATAATCTATCAATTTAATCCTATTTCACCCAACCCTTTTTTTCTTACTAATAATCTATTCGTGGACTGGATGCTTCCATGGGAATTCTCTATGCAATTGGGCTCAAGTTATTGCAATTGGGCTGCATCAAGTTACCAGACAAATTAGGATATAAAATTTCTATTTATTATCTTTTGTTCGATGATGAAAATTGGATATAATTTATTTTGTGGTTAAATCTAATCATTATCTCAGGAGTATTCGGCTTGGCCTAGTTAAGAAAATTCACAAGGGTTCTTTGTTTTTCTATTAAGTCTTAGTAGCTTCTACTGTTAAAAATACCATTTAACATGTCTCTGCAATTTTTCGAAGAAAGGTATTGTTACTTCATTATATTTCTAGGAGTAATGGTGGAACTGACTTTCATTTGGTGTTGAATTTGATAGAAAAGGCTGAAGGATTTACACCCATGGCCGAAAATTTGTTTTTGAAAAGGAAAAATAAAACTTGAGGGTGAAATGAGACTAAATTGATAGTTTATTAAAATTATGTAGATTATTTTTTTAGAATTAGGGTCAAATTAAAATAAATGTAGAATTTGAGGGCTAATTATGTAATTATATCAATTTATATTAATTGCCACATCAGCATCCGTTAAATTTTTAACGGCATCGGTTCAATTTGTTAATTTTTTTTAATTCGAAGGACTAATTTGTAACTTTTAATAGTCGGAAGATGCAAAAGATAATTGGAGCATAGTCAGTGGACCATTTATGTAGTTTACCCTAAAATTAAATTATCAACAAAAAAAATATTTAAAATATATGAAAATTTAATTTTTTTTTAGAGATACGACCATATCATCCTCAATCCATCCCTGGTAAAAAATAGTATATAAAATGTTATGTAATTATATTCTAGTTAAATTTATAATCTATGTTAAATAAAAAAAATCTATACCCCAAGTGTGTCAAAGTCTAAACTTTCCCATTTTTGTGCTCTCTATTACATGTGACATATGCATGCATGCATGTTAAACCCATAATAAAGACAGACGATCCACGCCTATTTAATAAAGTTAATGTGCCATTTTTATTATTCTTAAAGTTAAGTTGATTACAAGTAGTATATGTTTTGAATAAATATACTTTTAATTATTTGACAATACATACTTAATTACCTTGTTGTAGTTGTTGGTGCTCGAACCCGTAATCTTTAAAAAGAATAACGTTCTTTTAATCACTAAAACGATCTATAACAAAGACAGACGATCCACGCCTATTTAATAAAGTCGATGTGCCATTTAACTAAGCTATATCATGCCAAATTCTCATATTCTTTTGACAAAAACAGGTGAGCATTAGGTTAGGTTTGATAGTAACTTATGACACACCCACATTAAATACTAAGGCAAAATGACAAAAGATGCCCCCAACGTTTGCATGTTTTGTCATTTGGCCACCTATTCTTTTTTTGGGTTAAAATATGCCCTCAACGTTTGCTTGTTTTGTCATTTGGCTCCCTATTCTTTCTTATGGTCCAAATATGCCCCTAACGTTTCATTCATAGTCCAAATATGTCCCTGTTGGATGTAAACTGTCAATCAACTAACGGTCGACGGCTTATAAAATTTTTTTAACGTGGCATCAACAGATCTTAATACGTGGCAAGTCCAGTCAGCATCAGTTGTTGAACGTCAGTTGACTGACAGTTTCCATCTAACGGGGGCATATTTGGACCAAATTGAAACATTGGGGGCATATTTGGACTACAAATGAAATGTTGGGGGCATATTTGGACCAAAAGAAAGAATAGGGGGCGAAATGACAAAACAAGCAAACGTTAGGGGCATATTTGGACCAAAAAAAAGAATAAGGGGCCAAATGACAAAACAAGCAAACGTTGGGTGCATCTTTTGTCATTTTGCCAAAAAATGTCAATATCTTTGCTTTTTGGGTAAACTACAATGGAAATCATTCGATTATGGATAATGTTACATTTAAACCACCAAATTATTAAATGTTACACTAAGGTCACTTAACTACGGGCAAGATTATATTTGGGTCACCCAATTATTAAAAATTATATTTGGGTCACTCAATTATGGGTAAGGTTACATTTGGGTCACCCTCATATTTAAAAAATATATCAATTTAGTCAAATTTTCTTCTAGATCATTTGTATACCCTCGTTAACACTAAAGTATTTCGTTTGAAATGATTAATTAATCTAATACATAAATTTATACATATTTTTTTAAATATGAACGGTAACCCGAATGTAACCTTACCTATAATTAGATGACCCAAGTGTAACTTTTTATAATTGGGTGACCTAAATATAATCTTACCCATAATTGAGTGACACAAATATAACTTTTAATAAGTGAGTGACCTAAATGTAATTTTACTCATAATTGATCGATCTCAATTATAGTTTACCCTTGCTTTTTTAAGCACTTAGTCCATCCCCAAACAAACAACTAAAAGAATTTAATCAGTCTTATCTTATGTCACGTACAAACTAATCTGATGATTTCTTGAACGACTATAAGATTTGAAAAGTTATGTATAATTTATTAAAATAGAGTTTTAAGTTTAAAATTTTGTGATTAAATTGTTTTTTTATTAAAAGAGATATTATATTTTTATACCGAAATTTAAACCTATACAAAATAAAATAATATGAGCATCTTTAGTCGTTAGGTTAATTAATGAATCTCATTAAGATTAAATTGTTGGGTGCATGATATGTCGACTCATTAAGAAAATAGCATTTAAAATGAAATTACTTAAAACTTCAACAAACTGAAATTAAATATTGAACAACATAAATAAATCAATAAAATGGCTAAAGCCATGTCAATAAAGAAAACAAAACCTGAAAAAAAAATCAGATATCTACAATTTAAATGTTATTTTCTGTTTTTTTTCAGCAAATGTAACAGGCTATAAACAATTTATTTGGTCACACATCCAACCATTCTTTGGAAAAATGAAATAAATTTATCAAATTCTAAGCCTGCAAAAGAAATCATCTCAATATAGCAACTTTCTTTTTCATTTTAGTATGACTTAAATGAAAAATAAGTGCTTAAAGTATGTATTTTTTTGAACTTTAGGTGCCTACAATATATTTTTCTGTAAAAATAGGTGTATAAAGTTTCAAAAGTTATAATTTTAGGTGTCTGATAGTTAACCAATGTTAAAAAACATTAACCAATACAAAATCGACACGTGTCATTTTTAATTTCTTTAAATTAATTTTTTAATAATTTAAAATTTTACGAAAAATCTTGAAATTTTAAAACTTTCTAAAATACTTCCTAAATCCCTAAATTCTAGATCCCGAAATCCTCATTGTTACCGCCGCTGGTCCCACTTTTTTGGTCGACGAACCCAACTGACTATTTCCCCTCACTCGCCGTCGCCGAAAATTGGCTAACGGTGTCTCAGCCGAACATTGAACGTAGAACGTGAAATGGTCGTTCGATTAGCACATTATTTACCGGTTTCTGACGACGACGAGTGAGGGAAAATGGCCGACTGGGTTCGACGACCGAACAAGTGAGGTCGGCACCAGCGACCAGCAACGGCAGCGGTGAGGATTTGGAGATTTAGAATTTAGGGATTAGGATTGATTTGATTTTTTTGTAAATTTCAGGATTTTTTAAAAAAAAAATAAATTTTAAAGTTTTTTCTATCAAAAATAATAAAAAATGAATATTTCTGTCATGTGTCGCGTTTTAAATGGATAACGACTTTTTTAACGGTCGGACACTTAAAAATATATTTTTTAAAACTTTAAATATTTATTTTTACAAAAAATATTTTCAGCACCTAAACTTTAAAAATAATATACTTTAAACACTTATTTTTCAGTTAAGGTTTGTTAGTATTTAAAGTATTCTCCTTTCCTTGATCAACAAAAAAAAAGTATTCTTTAGATAAAAAAAAAACAAAAAAAGTATTCTCCTTTCCTTAGTTACGGGGAAAGCGGAGAGAAACAGAGAAGTTGCAAGTTTGTGCGTGGCAAATCTTCAAGTAAGCCAAACTGCAAATTATTTGAAAAAATAAAATAAAAATATTTTTCAAGAGATTTTTCTTCTTATTTGTTCTAATAATTTAAGATTGTAAATATTGATATTTCCTAAAAGCTGAAACCCCCAAGGTCCAAAACAGTATGTATAACAGTAGATGCCGTTTTTGCCACACGGGAAATGCCGTGCGGTTGCTTTACAGGCTACCTATCTCCTCTTCTCTTCTCCCTCTATGTTTTGTCTCTTTGGTCTGATCAAAAATTCAGAATCAGAGTAGACCATTTCTCTTTGTTTTGGGTAAGAGTTTTGCTCAAAGACCCAATTTTTGTTTTTGAATGTGAATTTGGAGTTGGTTTAGAGGTTGAAGAAAAGGGTAGGAGAAAAAGTTTGTTTTTTTTCCTATTTTGGAAGCAATGAAGGTGAAGGTTCAGAATTCTACAGAAATGATTTGAAAGCTGGTGAATTTGGGCTTTGCTGATAGATTGAAGAAAAGGGTAGTAAAAAGTTTGGTTTTTTTAAAGATCAAATCAAAGAAGTAGGAGCAACATGTAAGATTGATCTCAAGCCTTCTGTTTTTTGTTTTTCCTTTTCTCTTTGGGTTAAGTTTAAGTTTCTTTTTAATGGTGGTCCTTACTCCTTTGTTTCTGGGAATTTCACAGAGCAATGGCGATGCCGGTAGAGCCACCAAATGGGGTGCAGGCAAGAGGGAAGCATTACTTTTCAATGTGGCAGACCCTTTTCGAGATCGACACAAAGTACTTTCCGATCAAGCCGATAGGGCGAGGAGCATACGGTGTCGTTTGCTCGGCGATCAACAGGGAAACCGATGAGAAAGTGGCCATAAAGAAGATCAACAATGCGTTTGATTATCCTGTTGATGCCTTGAGAACTTTGAGGGAGCTGAGACTTCTCAGACACATCCGACATGACAATGTGATTGCCTTGAAGGATGTCATGATGCCAACTCAGAGAACCAGTTTTATGGATGTTTATTTGGTTTATGAGCTTATGGACACGGATTTGCATCAGATCATCAAGTCCTCTCAGCCTCTGTCTACTGATCACTGCAAGTATTTTGTTTTTCAGGTACCGGGAAGTCGGGAACTCGCCGCCCTTCTCTTCTTATTGTGATTTGCCTGTGTTAAATTAGCTGTTAGAAATTGTAATTTAGGTCCTATGAATACTAACCAAGGTCCAACTCTAGATGGTAATTCTGGTATTAGTTGCATATTGCTTCGGTGACACTCGCAACCGAGTTTGAGTAATATGGCTTATAAGTTATTAGACTTGTTAGATGTTACCATTGTGTTGTTTGATTTCCCCATTTTGCAAGATCTTAACAGTCACTGTAAAATGTCTAGTTAGCAACTTAGCATTAATAGTTGTCCTTTGAGACTAGCTTTTGTGCATTTTTGGTATGGAGCTTTTATGAGTTTCGTGCTCTTCTGGTCCCGATTTGCATTTAGTTTGGCAGAATTATGGGGCTTTGAGTTATTAGGCTTAATACAACTTGTACCGCTGGAAACTTGTTAGTAGATTCATTATGGTTCGAAGACGAAGAGAATGGACTAACAGTTCAGAGAATACAAGTTGCATATTCATTGTAGGGGAGTTATTTGGCTAGCATTGTTCGCAGTCATAAAGGTCCGAATAGTATGCAGTGTTCATTTCTTTCAGCAAGGGTCCTTTCGGATTCGATTTTTTGGAGTAGGCATCTGGTAATGATAATGTAAACTTAGAAAACTATGTTGCTTCAAAGTTCGTATTAGTAAAACAAGCTTAATCATGATCTCGTGTAAAACATTAGAAGTACAATTTAAAGTCTTTTTTTCTGTCTCATGTGCTCCAAATATGCAATCTAAGGGAAAGGCCTTTGTTTCTGCTTAGCCCTCTTTCCTTCTTCATTCTCTCTTGTTCGGTTTACTTTCTTTGCAAGCGAGTAAACATGCCATGTATCCTGTAAATGTATAGTACTTAAACATATGCGATATAGGAAATTTCTTGTCTCGATTACAATCTTATGAGTAACAGTAATGAGTAAACCCCTTTGGCTTTGCTGTGCTTTAGAAACTTGGCTCGTATACGGTTCTCGCAAGTTTCTTTTCTTCTTTTCCTGTTCTGTATTGTCTACTTGTGACTAACCTTTAGTACATATTTTAGTTACTACGAGGGCTGAAGTACCTTCACTCGGCAAATATTCTTCACCGGGACTTGAAGCCTGGGAACCTCCTTGTCAACGCTAACTGTGACCTGAAGATATGTGATTTCGGGCTGGCCCGGACCAGCAGAGGTAATGAACAATTCATGACGGAGTATGTTGTCACCCGCTGGTACCGTGCACCTGAGCTCCTGCTCTGTTGTGACAATTATGGGACCTCCATTGATGTTTGGTCAGTAGGGTGCATCTTTGCCGAGATTCTTGGTCGGAAACCTATCTTTCCTGGAACGGAGTGCCTCAACCAGCTTAAGCTAATTATCAATGTCCTTGGCAGCCAACAAGAGGCCGACCTTCGGTTTATCGATAATCCCAAAGCCCGGAGATTTATCAAGTCACTACCTTACTCTAGGGGCACCCGTCTTTCCCATTTATACCCACAAGCCGATCCATTAGCCATAGATTTGTTGCAAAGGATGCTTGTTTTCGACCCATCTAAGAGAATTTCTGTCACGCAAGCGCTCCTACATCCGTACATGTCAGGGCTATATGATCCGAGGTGCGATCCACCTGCTCATGTCCCGATTGATCTCGACATAGACGAGAACGCGGGAGAAGATGTTAGGGAGATGATGTGGACTGAGATGCTACATTACCACCCAGAGGCTGCATCTGCAACTGATTGAAATTTGCTGGAACATAAAAACACTTCCCCTAGCTTAATTTTCGTGGCTAACTATTTGATTCGAGTATCGTTCGTCTTTGATTTACTGTTTATATTTAGTGTTTCGTTACAGGGTCATGCAAACTATAGAAAACAGTATATTTGCAGGGGCGGAGCTACCTTAGAGCCTAAGGGCCCTTACCCCGTAATAAAATTAGAATATTTGATATATTTTGATTTAATTATAATTTGGCCCTTGTAAAAAAAATACTTAAGTTACAAAATACATGAATTTATTAAATATATAATCAAATAGAGATTGAACTATGAAAAATGATCGCATATTATCAATTTTTTGGTCTAATATCAATTCAAGTCCTTATAAGTGTAAATACTAGACAAATTAAGCATTGTTTCGTAAATTTTGAATTTTAAATACTTAATAAACTCTTACATTTTTTAAATTTAATATTTTAGCCCATGTGAATGTTGAATCTATCAGCATGTGAGCTTCGTTTCTGTATAATAATATTTCGACCTGACCAATTTGCCTATTGATTAGCACCTTTTGTGTGTGCATGGATGAAGTTTGTGTCACGTTTCTTAGCATCATAGTTGTGGACACACTTAATTTATCTTTTGACACTCTTTTTACTTTTTACTAGAGTTCGAGTTTAATCTATATGTGATGTTGAGATTTAAATTTTTTTTAACAGATGTTAAATCTAATTTTAATTCTATCTAGAGATGGAGTTGGGATTAAATATTGGGAGGGGCAAATGTTTATTAAGCCTGTAAATTTAAAAATTGAGAGGGGCAAAATCTTATTTTACTACTATTTAAACTAAAAAGATCTTAAATGTAATTATACCAAAAAATTTGAGAGGGGCTGCGCCTCCCATGCTAAACATGACTTCGTCCCTAATTCTACCTAGGAGGACTGGGGGAGGAAAAAAAAACTCTAGAAGAAAGAATGAGAATGTTTCTAGTGGGTCTAGAACCCATAACTTAAAGGAAGACGAGGGAACAAAAATGAGCAACTTGACTAATCGGTAAAATGTGATTATTTATGCTGAGATTCTGTCATCTGATCCAGACTCGACGGGTTCCAATCCTACCCAACCCTTTAAGACCGAGTTTTGTAAAGAAAATTTTGAGAACACCCTATCCGACTCGACCCGGAACAATAATTTAAATTTATTCTAAATATTTAGGTATAATTATTGTAATGTCCATCTATTTATATATATATATATATATTAATTATCTCATTATTTTGTCTAATAAAAATGAAATAATTATTATAACGCTTTTTTTATACTTTTTCAATCAACTCTCTATTTTATCGAATAAAAATAATAATTTTTTACTTATGTCAAATTAGGTCGAGTTGAATTCGATTGGAGGTGTTACATTTTTCGAATCCGCTAAAAACTCGACCCAATCCGATACATGATCATCCACATATACAATCAATCATAACAAAATATATTTAAAAATGTAACTAAAGTCAAAAAATGATAAAGAAGGTGCTACCCTAAAACAAACTTTATAATCTTATTGGATTAGCAACATTAATCCAATATTATAAAACCCAGAAGTTACTTTTTATTATTATATTTATTTAATCTTAAATATTCTTTTTATATACCTCCAGCTTTAGATTAGTTTTGTCCGAATCCCGACATATAAATGAGACGAACAAAGTTGGTTTCACGCCCATCTAATCCAGAAGATTAGTTTTGAGTCAAAAGCATAACACTAATTTATGTTTGATCAGGGACGGAGCTAGGATTTGAGGTTGAGGGGGGCAAAACATAAATTTTGAAAGGTGGGGGGGGCAAATTCACAATTATCCCAATTTTTTTCAGAAAAATATAAGAAATCAAAGGGTAAAAAAAAAATTTCCCCCTACCGGGGGGGCCACAGCCCCTCCCATGGGAGCTGTGGCTCCGTCACTGTGTTTGATTCAATCAAACATGTCCTAAATCTATTTGCAAGCTATAACACTTTAAATATTTTTTTTATTTGATATTTGTATTTCAATATCCGAATAGAAATGCTCATTCCCTTGTTAAGCATAGTTGAATCATAAATGAAGAAGATAACATAATTTGGGAAAATGGATTTAGGGATTTCAGAGAACCAACTAGATAATACCCTCTCAATTCATTTGATAACTCATTTGATTTAGTTGTTTTACACAAGGGCCCAATACATGATTATATATACCCAAGAGTATAACAACCTGGCCCAACAACTTAACCAACATTATAACAAATTGTACAGCTGGTATAACAGCTCGAATTCTATACAAAATTCAGTTATCTCTAATATTTCCCTCGTTTTCTTTCAACTTCTGAAATTCTGTGAAGTCACGAACACAAAGTTGATGTCGAAATTCTTCAAACTTGGTAACATCAATAGGTTTAGTAAAGATATCAGCAACTTGATCAATGGTTGGTACATAGTTAACTTGCAGAAGATTTGATAAGACTTTTTCACGAACAAAAAATAAATCTAACTCCACATGCTTGGTCTTGTGGTGCATAACTGGATTTGTAGCCATAGCCACTGCACTTGTGTTATCACTCCAGAGGGTAGGGGTACCTTCAATGTCAACTCCCAAATCACGTAGAAGTGCTTAAAGCCAGATAATTTCTGATGATGCATCGGCAAGACTGCGAAACTCTGCTTCAGCAGTGGAGCGCGAAACAGACCTCTATTTTCGAGAGTACCAGGACAAGAGATGCCTACCAAGGTAAGTGCAGTGACCAGAAACTGAACGTCGATCATCGGGGTCGCTACCCCAGCCAGCATCAGAAAAAGCTTGAAGACTCAGATTCTGTCTCGGCTGAGATGAGAACCACAATCCATGATTCAGTGTGCCTTTCAAGTACCTCAAGATTCTTTTTACAGTCACCCAATGATAGTCAGTAGGATGTTGCATGAACTGTGCCACCTTGTTGACAACAAAACTGATGTCTGGTCTAGTGTGACAAATGTATTGAAGTGCACCAACTATACTCCTATATTCAAAAGGTCGTTGTAGAGGTGTGCCATCATTTTTACTGAGCTTTGGAGAAAGAACTATGGGTGTTGTAACAGGGCCTGCATCTCTAAGATCAGTTTTCACAAGCAAGTCCACTATATACTTCTTTTGAGACAGAAATAATCCACTCTGAACATAATGAATCTCAATACCTAAGAAGAACTTGAGGGAACCAAGATCTTTAAGAGAGAACTTTGTGTGTAGTTAATGAATAATCTGATCAATATGATGAGAGGATGAACCAGTGATTAGAATATCATCTACATATACTACAGTATATGTGATGATGTCCCCTGCCTTGAAAATAAATAGAGAAGCATCAGCATTAGATGGTTGAAATTGTAATTCCTCAAGAAAACTCTTCAGTTTTGTAAACCAATTTCTTGAAGCCTGTCGAAGGTCATAAAGTGCCTTCTTGAGTTTACAAACAAGAAGAAAACCATCAGCATCAAGAGTTTCGAATCCCTCAGGTTGTTCCATAAACACATCTTCAACTAGATCCCCTTCAAGAAGGCATTATTAACATCAACTTGCCTTATTTCCCATTTCTGAGTGACAGTAATTGAGAGGATATTGTTGACAGTGAAATACTTCACAACAGGGCTGAAGGTGTCTGCAAAGTCAACACCTGCAACCTGTGAATAGCCTTTTACTACCAAGCGGGCTTTAAATCTCTCAATTGTGCCATCATCATTCCTCTTGATTTTGAAAAGCCATTTGCAACCAATGGCTCTTCTATCTGCTGAGAGTGAGACAAGATCCCAAGTATCATTAGCAATTCAGGCCTGAAATTCTGAGTCAACAGCAGCCTTCCATTCAAGAATTGTAAGAGCCTCATGCACAGTTTTAGGGACATCTTGAATCTGAAGATGATAGGCTTTGGGCTTAAAGATCCCAGCCTTACTTCGAGTGACCATAGAATGTCAGTTAGTAGTTGAAGAGCCTCGGATGTAATGTGCAGTTCACTTTCCTCTTGAGTAACAGAATCAAGAAAAATTGCTGCTTCATCTTCAGGAATAGGATGCTCAGGTTCGAGATGAGAAGTATCATTAGGAGCAGAACACAACACTTCATCTTGAACAATAGGGAAAGGAGATGAAGTGGGCTCAGAAACTAAAGTTGGTGAAGGGGAATGAGTGTCATCAGAGAGATTATCAGGAGAACTAGTAGAATGATCAGAAGAAGTAACAGACACATCATGAACCACAGGAGTGGTCTGAGCTGATTGGAGAGGAACATTCAAAAGGGAAGAGTGAAACTTTGATGATGCTGCAGTGGAAGAGGACTTAGAAGAAACTGAAGCTGGGAATATGCCTTCATCAAAGACAACATGTCTTGAAATGTACATACGACCACTGGCCTGATCTAAACAATAGTAACCATGATGTTGTGGTGAGTACCCCAGAAAAAGGCAAGGTGTAGATCGAAAATCCAGTTTATGATGATTATAAGGTCTTAAATAAGGGTAGCACAGTGAGCCAAACACACGAAGAAACTTATAATTTGGTATCCTACCAAATAATACTTGAAAAGGAGTTTGATTGTGAAGAACCCTAGTTGGCAGTCTGTTTATCAAGTAGACAACACTTAAAACAACATATGACCAATATTTCAAGGGCAGTGAGGCCTGAGCAAGGAGAGTTAATGCAGTTTTCAATATATGTATGTGTTTCCTCTCAACAATTCCATTTTGTTGAGAGGTTCTTGGGCAAATTATTCTATGCTCGATACCTAACTGTCCTAGTAAGGTATCTAAGAATTTAAATTCACCTCCCCCATCTGTTTGAACATCAATTAATTTAACTGAAAACTGAGTGTGCACCAGTTTATAAAACAGTTGAAAGGCAACTTGAGCATCAGATTTCTTCTTTAGCAGATAGATCCAAGTGTTACGACTAAATAAATCAACAAATGAGATATAATATGAATATCCATTAGATGCAACATAAGCAGGCCCCCAAACATCAATTTCAACAAGTTGAAAAGGAGCAGTATAGACAGTGGAAGAGCTAGTAAATGGTAAGGCATGACTTTTGCCTAGTTGGCAAGCACTACAAAGAGAAATCTTAGAAGCTGAAACTTTCTTATTTAAAACTGAACTCACAACTTCAGGTGCAAGGTGCCCCAATCTCCTGTGCCAAAGAAGAAACTTAGAACTATCATGTGCTGAAGCCGTGCAAGCAAAAGCAGAAACTGAACTGGTAGCAGGAACATCAAAATGATACAGGCCATCAACCTGCGTCCCCATCAAGAGGGTAGACCATGTTTTCTCATCCTTCACATAGCAACAATTCGACTGAAACTCAACAAACACAGAATTATCAGCTGTGAATTTGGAAACAGATAAAAGATTGCGGGTAATTTGAGGAACATGCAGTAATTGATCAAGAAGCAAAGGCCTAGCTAAATCAGTAAATGTATGCTGGCCTATATGAGAGATAGATAGGGTCGAACTGTCACCTATGTGAACCTTACCAAGGCCTGAATAAGAATGCCCAGACTGAAGATGCATCGAGTCAGAGGTTACATGGTGCGTGGCACCAGAGTCGGGGAACCACCGAGAAGGCATGAGTGAAGAGGCATGAAGAGTGTTGACCTGAGCAGCTTCCAAGGGTGGAGTCTGATTCGAATTCTCAGCAACAAATGATGTGTAGGTAGGCTCAACAAGAGAATCATGAGGGCAGCAACATGAGTGAGCTTGAGCTTGAGTCTGAGAATCTGATTTTCGAGGACGATTACCACCGGAGCTGTTACCACCAGAGTTGTTACCACCAGTTATTACTACCAGAAGTGTTGCCATAACTGTACCAGCAACGGTCAGCTAAATGGCCAACTTTGCCAAAAATCTGGCACTGCGGACGGGAGTTTGATCAAAATCGCCCACCACGAGAACCACGATGCTGGTCAATGAAGGTCGAACGGGAGGGCCATCGAGAAGGATCAACTATGTCATCAACCGAGTCATCAGAAATCTTATAAGTGGTGTTGTGAATACCGATGGGAAAACACAATGGATCGAGAAGACGGGCTTCTGCATCAACCAGCAAGGAGAC
The DNA here is from genome assembly GCA_958450335.1 of Hibiscus tridactylites. Taxonomy (NCBI): domain Eukaryota; kingdom Viridiplantae; phylum Streptophyta; class Magnoliopsida; order Malvales; family Malvaceae; genus Hibiscus; species Hibiscus tridactylites. Next base: position 74,713,148 of record OY288274.1, on the reverse strand, counting down.
AACAGCCTCAAAAGTATATAGATCCTTGCTCGCAGTGATGACTGCCACAAACGGTTCGTATTCAGATGGCAGGCCGTTGAGAACATTGGCAACTTGTTCTATCTCAGATACTGGATTACCACAATTGGCAAGAAGGTCACAGATCTCCTTGATCTGAGATGTAAAATCAACCATCGTGAGATCCCCCTTTTTCAAAGAACGTAATCGACAGTGAAGTCGCATGAGTCGAGTGGTAGAAAGCTTGGAATATCGGCGCAAAACAGAGCTCCAAATAGTAGCAGGTGACTCGGATCCAACGAAATGAGAGAGAAGCCGTGGGTGAATGGTGAATAACAGCCATGACGCAAGAGAGCTATCTTGCTTTATGAATCTCAAATATGCAGGATTAACAGTGTGCTCACCACTGGAATCGGTCTTCATCTTCGCCGGAACAAGAGTGTCCTCATCGAGATAGTGTTCGAGGCCAAGACCTCGAATCATAAGCTTGACTTGCTGACGCCAAAGCAGGAAGTTGTCATCATCAAGCTTGACACTAATCTGCTTATTTGCAAAGGGATGTGCAGAGGCGCCATCATCGAGCAAGGAAGACTCAGAGGAAGTCTCAGCGGAAAGAATGGTAGAAGACGGCATTGAAGAGAAAATGAAGGGAAAAATACTCAGGAACCGATCAGAAGAAAGGCATCTGATACCATGTTAAGCATAGTTGAATCGTAAATGAAGAAGATAACATAATTTGGGGGAAATGGATTTAGGGATTTCAGAGAACCAACGGGATAATACCCTCTCAATTCATTTGATAACTCATTTGATTTAGTTGTTTTACACAAGGGCCCAGTACATGATTATATATACCCAAGAGTATAACAACTTGGCCCAACAACTTAACCAACATTATAACAAATTGTACAGCTGGTATAACAGCTGGAATTCTATACAAAATTCAGTTATCTCTAATATCTCTTGTGTCCTAGTGGTAAAGGTAGATGTTCATTATCCCTTGAGACCCAGGTTCAAGCACTAATAATGCATGTTGTATGTGTCGTTTTTAAAAAGACTAAAAAAGTTGAACATATGCTACCATTGCATCACACCAGCATATATATGAGGATAATCTTTTAATCACATGATATTTTTTTTATCTCTAAGGTATTCTATTAGAACGGACCTAATAACTATTTTTTTCTCTTCTGTTGGTTCATATATTTTTTAAGAATATGCTGGTGTGATTACAATGTAGTATTTGTTCAATTTTCTTAGCCCTTTAAACGCATACATACCGTGTACACATGGTGCTCGAACCCGAGTCATCTAGATGAAGTACATCATCATTTACCACTGGGACTATTTCACCGGTTCTCTGTTGGCCCATATTATGAATGTAAGTTTTAAAGTTACTATATATATCCAAAAGTGAGAATCGAATCCTCAATCATTGGTTATGATAGAATCATTTTATCTTTTAGGTGATTAATTACATGAAAATTATAATATATGGTAATTTTTCATGCACCGGTGACGAAAAAAGAAAGTTTTCATAAGTGTCTTAGTTTTAGGGTTGTGGTTAGAATTTAAGGTTTATGGTTTAAAAGTTAAATCTCTATCATATTACTCTAAATACTAAATTTTAACCTCAACACTAAAATATAAATCACTAAACATAAACCATAAATCTCTAAACCCTAAAACTGAAACACTCGTAAATTTTTTTTGTTTTTACCGTTAGTGCATGAAATATCAGAAACTAAATAGTTTAATTTAGGGTGTTTGTCAACAGAGCAGGTAAGCCTGCTCTCTCTAAAACTTTGTCCTTAACCAAGACCCAACCAAATGTAAACCATTTCGGGTATTGACTTGCTTCTACTTCATTTCGGGTATTGACTTGCTTCTACTTCATTTCGGGTATTTGAGAGATTGTGAACTTAAATGTAAGTGAAGAATAATTTAAGAATCATATAAAAAATATAGGAGTTAATTGCACAATATGTCCATAAATTATAATCTCATGTTAAATTCATTTCTAAATTTTTGAATTTTTTTATCTCTAAATGGTCATACTCTCGTTCTAAACCGGGTCCTTAAACTTTTAAACATTCTAATTTTATTACAAAACTATCGGTGTATTCTAATCACATTTGCGGTTAATAAAATTATTAAAAATCGTTATATTTCATGTATATATTGATGTGTATTATATAATAATATAATGTGGCATAAACGATAATTAGTGTTGCATATGTCGATAAATTTGAGGATAAAATTAAAACATTTAGAAGTTTAAGGACCAGTTTAGAATGATAGTTATAGGGATGAAATTAAAATGTCAAAAAGTTTGAGGATCAAATTAAAATGAGAATTATAATTTGAGATGAGATGAGACATTTAAAAATTTTAAGGATTAGTTTAAAATGAATGTCATAAATTAAAAATACATAATAATACTATTGAACCCAACAAGTTGTCCCAGTGAAAAATAGATGATGTTTATCTTAGGTGACTCGACTTCAATCGCTCTATTTACAAGGCATGCATTATCAAAAGGTTAAGAATATGTATAAACCGATACTACCTTGTAATCACCTTTAGGCCATTAAAAAAACACTAGCCGCTCTCTTTCAAATCTCTGTCGCCTGCAACTTTGCTTTTGTTTTTCTTTTGGTTGGTGGTCGGCAATTACTTTTACTATTGGTTGTCGACCAACGAGTCTATTATTTTTTTTATTTTAATAAGAATCTCGTGGCACACATTTTCTCTGTCCTTGTGACGCATTTTTCTTTGATTTTTTTGTGGTTCGTTTCATATGTCCTTGTGGCATGATTTCAGCATACCTTAACGATCGGTTGGTGTTTGTACAGAGATCTTCACGATACTAATATTTGATTATGATTTTGTCGGTGGTCTTAAAAAGATGAATCCCCACTCAGTTGATGGTTGGTTGCCGATGTAATCAAACATGGGTAGCGGAACAATCTGTCTGATAGCTTGGTTCGCTCGCCACTCCTTTTTTACCCGTAAAGCGTCTCGTTTATATAAAGACAAAAAATTTAAAAAGATTTTTAAATTTTAATATGCTAATCTCGATTGAAGTATTTTCATCATGGTAAGAAGCTTGGTCAACTTCATTCTAGCTTTTCTTCTCATGGCCTTATTCCTTTCCAAATCTTACTGAGCAACGTACTTTTGCTGTGGAAGTGGCCAACCATGAGTTTGGGAAAATGCAAAGTTCAATGTCTTAATCCCATCAGTTTCCTCTAACACCAGCTGTTGTTCTGAAATGAAATAACTTACATATTTGACCTACCAATCTTTTTATTTTCAAGATCATATATTAAATCTTTTTGGACGTCTTATCTAATCAGCTATTAGTCCAAAACCATACTTTAATTACATTTCACATTTTAGATAATCATACTCAGCAACCCAATCTTGGCTTATTGCTACCAACTCCAACCGATGCAAAGCTAGAGCTAGTTACCTAATCTATTATTCGAATCACGGGTTAAACTGTGGTTGCGGTCGCGTTTTCAGTCTCAGTGTTTTATCGCAATTGCGGACATAATGGATGTTATTATGGTCTTTGCTTCGAACCAAGTCTCCATTATAAATACCCATTTGCCCTCTTTGAAAGCTCACATCACATTCATAGCAAAGTTTTGAAGTTCTCTTCATATGTCGAAAACTATGCCTCATTACATCATAGTTTTTGCTGTTCTTGCCCTTGTCCCCTGTTGCTTGTCTTCCAAGGCAGTCGGAGGAGGATGCCTATACCCTCAGTTTTACGACCATTCTTGTCCCAATGCTCAAGAGATTGTCCAAAACGTTGTAGCCAAAGCTGTTGAAAAGGAGCCTCGAATGGCGGCTTCGCTGCTTAGGCTACACTTCCACGACTGCTTTGTCAAGGTAACTTCTTCACACTCGGGTTTTAGTGTCCGGTTCGAGTATGTTTAACACGAGACATGTTTTAACAATTCTTTGTTTTGCGAAAGGGATGTGATGCATCGGTGTTGTTGGACAGCAGCGGGAGTATAATCAGCGAAAAGAGGTCGAATCCGAACCGGAACTCGGCTAGAGGATTCGACGTGATAGACGAGATAAAAGCGGCACTAGAAAAGGAGTGTCCTCATACAGTGTCGTGTGCTGATATTTTGGCCTTGGCTGCTAGAGATTCTACCGTTCTGGTATGTTGTTTGTTACAGAGAAATCGAAATCGAAATCGAACCATACTAACATGTTCTTTCTTTTTCGGATTCGCAGATCGGCGGGCCTAGCTGGGAAGTCCCTCTTGGAAGAAGAGACTCCAGAGGTGCAAGCTTGAGTGGTTCCAACAACAACATTCCTGCTCCGAACAACACGTTCCAAACAATTCTCACCAAGTTCAAGCTACAAGGCCTCGACATTGTCGATCTCGTTGCACTTTCCGGTAATCAAACTCAGTACTCCCTGTCGCCGTACCTATTCGGATACGGCGTCAGTACCCTGTATGCAGGCTCACCTATGTTTTTCATGCAGGGAGCCACACCATAGGAAACGCCCGATGCACCAGTTTCAGGCAGAGACTATACCATCAATCGGGCAATGCACAACCGGACTACACACTCGACCAAATCTACGCCTCACAACTGCGCGCCAATTGTCCGAGATCGGGCGGCGATCAGAACCTGTTTGTCCTAGATTTCGTCAGCCCGATCAAATTCGACAACAGCTACTTCAAGAACCTGTTGGCTAACAAGGGGCTGCTGAATTCTGATCAAATTTTGTTTACAAAAAATGGTGTATCGAGTGAGTTGGTGAAGGCATACGCTTACAACCAGGAACTCTTTTTTGAACACTTCGCCAAGTCCATGGTTAAGATGGGGAATATCTCGCCATTGACAGGCAAAAAGGGTGAGATCAGAATGAATTGCAGGAAAGTTAATGTTGCTTAAATAATAGGGTTTTTCAAGTTAATGATTTTATGAATAAAGTTTGCATATTTGTGTGTTGCTGGACCAATGATTGTCCTTTTCTTTCTTCATTTGTAATTGTTCCCTGTCTTGTTATTTTAGTTTTAGTTCCTCTTAATAATGAAAATTATTCAAATTAATCCTTTGTGGCATGTGATAAATGATTTTTTTCCTGTAAGGCTGTCCCTCCCAACAATGTCGTCTTCAAGATTTGAACGTGTATCTTTCATTTGAGAGTGCAATGTATCTTACCAATATCTAAAATTTTTAACTTTGACTCTCCGAAAACTTTTAATTTTATGGATGGAAATCCTCTACCCCTTTTCGGTGCCCCTACTTATGCCTCCGCACTCAAAATTAGGTTTAGAGTTTTAGGTTAGGGGTTAGGGTTAGGGTTTAAGGAATTTAGGATGTAGTGTATTTTTTAAGGTATATGGTGTAGGGTTTAAGATTTAGAATTTAGGGTTAGGACTTAGATTTAATTTTATTGTGTTTTTTAGTGTTGGGCATAAGTATAGACACCGAAAACAGGCAGATGATTTTTATCCTAATTTTATCTCAAAATAACGATCTAGAAATTCACCAAAAGGAACCGAGTTAATTGTACAAGACATTCTCAAATTAATTGTAAATTATAAATAAGCTTCTAAACTTCAAATCATTCTAACTGAGTCCTTAATCTATTAATATCTTTTCAATTTAATATTTCTGTTAATTTAGCAACGTGTCTGAACTTTAATGTATATTCAAATCTGACACAGGACAGATTTGAAATACATAAATCAAATTTTAAATATGTGTACACATGTTACATCCACAATTTGAACCTAACACGTAAAAGTAAACTATATCATTAAAATTTGAGTAAACTACAACGGAGATGACTTAGTTATGAGTAAGGTTACATTTGGGTCACTCAATTATATAAGTTATATTTGTGTCACACAATTATGGGTAAGGTTACATTTGGGTCAACCTTTATATTTTAAAAAAAGTATATCAATTTGTGTATTAGATTAATTATTGATTTCAAATGAAGTACTATAATGTTAACGAGGGTATACAAGTGATTTGGAAGAAAAATGACTAGATTGATGTATTTTTTTTAAATATGAAGGGTAAGCCAAACGTAACTTTACCTATAATTGAGTGGCCTAAATATAACATTTAATAATTGAGTGACTCAAATGTAACATTACCCATAATTGAGTAATTCAAATGTAACTTTTAATAATTGGGTGACCCAAATATAACTTTACCCATAATTGAGTGATACAAATAATTGAGTGATCTCCATTATAGCTTACCCTTTAATTTAAAAGAGTTATTTATTTCCTAACATATCAAATCCGAATTATTTGTACAAGTGCCATTAAAAGAAAGGTTTAATGCACATTTTACCGCCTAACGTTTACTCGTTTTTTCAATTTTGTATTTAATGTTTTTTCAGACGAACTGCCCCTTAACTTTGCACCGTTACTCATTTTGTCACATGTCGTTACCTTTGTCCTTAGAAAATTTTTTCGGCCAATGACATCGCGCTACGTCATCTCCTCTTTGACTAAGTCAACCAGCCTGATTTTATTTAAAGGCTAAATATCATATCAAGTCTGTAATGTTTGATTTTGTTCAATTTAGTCACTTAAAATTTTATTTTTACCTAAAATTGACCTCTATTTAGTTTTAAGTTTTATAATTTAGTCTAATATTTCATATTTGTTATTAATAATAATAATTTTTATTAAAAATAAATTAAATATTCACTTCACAAAATCAATACTAAGAATTAGTCACGTACTTTCTTTTTCACCGGGGTAAAATTGTTGAGTTGAGAGGGGCTCGATTCGATCAACCGATGTGGCTCACCAAGTGGTGGAGAGGTGGATTTTTTGGTGGAAGGGTTGTGGAAGCTAGAATGTAAAAAGACACAATGATTTATAGTGGTTCAACCTTCTAACCAAGGTCTACATCCACTACCTTAGCTCCCCACTAAGGATTTCTCAATCAATCCACTATTGATTCGTCCCCTTTTCTAGGATTAGGAGGAAACCCTTACAACCAATCAAGCTTTCTACCCAAAGCTTTGATTGAAACCCTCTTTACAAAGAGATAAATAAAGCAAACTTAAAACCCTCTAATAGGTGTTGGTTTGCACAATTAAGCACTCACCCAAAACCTAAAACACTTGAGCAAATTTGACAACTTTGGCTCACTAGTGTTTGTCTATACAATAATTGACAATTTAAGCACTAAGACAATATTTGATCATTTGTTGTTTGACAATATGAGCATTAGCCTACTCTTGATGCTTGGAGGTCCCTTTTATACTCTCAAATGAGTTTGTAGTCGTTACTAGCCGTTGGGATCATATTGAAGCCGTTGAGGACTTTAATTCCCACCATAAATGCAGTTCTGCAGCTTCTTGTTTCGAAACGCTCGAACCCGTTTCGAAACACTCTCAATGTAGAAAGAGCCGTTGCAGTCTGTCAGGGCACCTGTTTCGGAACACCCCCTTTCCGTTTCGAAACGCGCATCGAAACGCTAAAGGCCCGTATCGAAACGCATGCATTTGAAAGTTGGTTGGAAAAGAGCCGTTGGGGTTTATGACCGTTGTGGTCAATGCCACGTAGGCGTATCGAAACGGCCTAGCTCGTTTCGAAATGCTGGGAAAAAATCCTGTCCAAGAAAAACCCGTTTCGATACAAGTATCAAAACGATTTTGCCACTGGAACCCCCTGTTTCGAAACGCCCTAAGGTGTTTCGAAACACCTGGACAGTTTTGTTTAGATTGGCTTTGGAAAACATGAAAAACTCTTTTAAAAACTTCCCTAAACATAATTTCAAGTTGTTTGGACTTTAGAAATGTTTTAAATACTTTTTAAATCAGTCCAAAACATTTTTCAATTATTATATCAAAACATTAGTTTTACAATCTCCCCCTTTTTGATATAATAAAATTAACTTGAAAATTGTTTGGGATTCTCCCCTTTAACTTTAAAAATGTGAATAAGAGTTTAAAAATTTTAATTCAAATAAAGCCCCCCTTATTCATTTGAAAATTCAATTTTTCAAACTATTTCTCCTCTTTTTGTTATATCAAAAAGAATTTAAAACATTAAGTTCAAAATAACAATAGAGGTAAATACTTTGACAAAAATAAAAATTTGGTTTTAAAATGGCTCCCCCTTACTCAAAGCATCATTAAAATGTTAGTCCAACATTTATGATCATCTAGTTGAATAAACTAAAAATAAAACAAATAAATGCTAAAATCAACTAGATTTTTACCAACACTTGAACTCAAGGTAGGATGTGAAGCCTTCCTTCTTCAAGTGCTCTTCCTTGTGTGTATGGAGCTCCCCCTCAATGTTTGACTTGTTGAACATCTCCATCACACCTAGCAATAGACAATCAAGTAATTTTTGGTATCCAAATTGCTTTGGATCCATGAACGTTAGTAGCACAAATTTTAGTCCCCTTAAGAATCCATTTTTCAATGTCATCCTTTTTAATTGAAGTGGTTAGTCCTTTTGGGACCCAAACACTTCTAAAACATTTTCCTTTAATAAATCTAGGGGCACTAGATTGTCTAACATAAAAATTTGATTTTCTAAAATTGTTTTTCTTTTCAAGCTCTTTGGAAATCAAATCTTTTTCTTCTTGAACTTTTTGAAGCAATTTTTGTAAATCAAAATATTTTAATTCAAACTCTTCAAGTTTTGCTTCAAGTTCAAGTTTGGTTTTAGAAAGCAAATCATTTTGAATTTTTAACTTTGAAATCAATTATTGTTTTTTAAAATGTGACTTTTAAAATCTAAAACCAAATCGTCATAGGCATCTTGTAATTCATCAAAAGAGTAAGAACATGAAGTAGATGAATTAGAAGTTACCCTTGAATCTTTTTCGATGGCCATAAGGCAAAGGTTGGCTTGTTCATCGTCGGTGGAGTCCTCATCACTCCAAGTAGCCACATGTGCCTTTTTCTTATGGCTTGAAGTGCTTGCCCTCTCATTTCTTTTAGGTTCTCGTTCAAGCTCTCTCAAGGCTTTCTTCATGAACGGGGCACACTTCTTGAAGAGATGAACTATCTCTTCATCTTCATCCTCCTCTTCACTTGAGTAGACATGATGACAAGTGGAGGATTTGAGAGCCATGGCACTTGCATTGATGCCAAGCCCTTTGATTTCTTCTCTCTCATAGCTTTAATTTCTTCCCTCTTCTTCTCATCCTCTTTGTTCTTCTTCATGATTTGATGAGTAAGGAGTGACCCCATGAGTTCATCAAGCTTCAAAGTCTTCAAATTTTTGGCTTCGATGATGGCGGTCCTCTTTGAGTCTCAAGACTCGGGAAGTGAGTAGATGAGCTTTCGAACAAGCTTCTCTTCCGGGATGGCTTCTCCATAGCCTTTGAGACCATTGGTGATGGTGGAGAACCTATCAAACATCTTCTCGATGTTCTCTTCCGGATCCATTATGAAGTTCTCATACTCTAAGGTTAGGAGCCCAATCTTGGTCTCCTTGACTTCATTGGTTCCCACATATGTGACTTCAAGCTTGTCCCATACCTCATTGGCACTCTCAAAAGAAAACATCTTCTCATAGATGGATGGACCAAATGCACAAAATAGAATGTGCAAGGCTTTGCAATTTAGCTCCATCTTCTTGTGATCGTCGGTATTCCACTCCTCTTTACTTTTTTGAGGCACGAACGGACCATCTTCAACTACATCCCATAGCTTGTAATCTCTTGATTTGATGAAGAACTTCATCTTTGTCTTCCAATGGGCATAGTGAGTTCCGTCAAAGAAAGGCGGTTTGTCGATTGACTGTGCCATTGAGCCGGTTGATGAAAAAGTGATCGAGATTGCCAGATCTTCTCAATAGGATGTGAATCCCCCTCGATTGAATCAAGCTCTGATACCAATTGTTGAGTTGAGAGGGGCTCGATTCGATCAACCGATGTGGCTCACCAAGTGGTGGAGAAGTGGATTTTTGGGTGGAAGGGTTGTGGAAGCTAGAATGTAAAAAGACACAATGATTTATAGTGGTTCAACCTTCTAACCAAGGTCTACATCCACTACCTTAGCTCCCCACTAAGGATTTCTCAATCAATCCACTATTGATTCGTCCCCTTTTCTAGGATTAGGAGGAGACCCTTACAACCAATCAAGATTTCTACCCAAAGCCTTGATTGAAACCCTCTTTACAAAGAGATAAATAAAGCAAACTTAAAACCCTCTAATAGGTGTTTGTTTGCACAATTAAGCACTCACCCAAAACCTAAAACACTTGAGCAAATTTGACAATTTTGGCTCACTAGTGTTTGTCTATACAATAATTGACAATTTAAGCACTAAGACAATATTTGATCATTTGTTGTTTGACAATATGAGCATTAGCCTACTCTTGATGCTTGGAGGTCCCTTCTATACTCTCAAATAAGTTTGTAGTCGTTACTAGCCGTTGGGATCATATTGGAGCCGTTGAAGACTTTAATTCCCACCATAAATGTAGTTCTGCAGCTTCTCGTTTCGAAACGCTCAAACCCGTTTCGAAACACTCTCAATGTAGAAAGAGTCGTTGCAGTCTGTCAGGGCACCCGTTTCGGAACACCCCCTTGCCGTTTCGAAACGCGTATCGAAACGCTAAAGGCCTGTATCGAAACGTCTGCATTTGAAAGTTGGTTGGAAAAGAGCCGTTGGGGTTTATGACTGTTGTGGTCAATGCCACGTAGGCGTATCGAAACGGCCTAGCCCGTTTCGAAATGCTGGGTAAAAATCCTGTCCAAGGAAAGCCCGTTTCGATACAAGTATCGAAACGATTTTGCCACTGGAACCCCCTGTTTCGAAACGCCCTAAGGTGTTTCGAAACACCTGAACAATTTTGATTAGATTGGCTTTGAAAAACATGAAAAACCCTTTTAAAAACTTCCCTAAACATAATTTCAAGTTGTTTGGACTTTAAAAATGTTTTAAATACTTTTTAAATCAGTCCAAAACATTTTTCAATTATTATATCAAAACATTAGTTCTACAAAAATACATAATTGGTCATTAAGTAAGCAAAAACTATCTTTTTGGTCATTGAAACTTTAAAAAATATAAAATTATCAAATTATTATAAAATGGTTACTAAACTTTATCAAACTATTATAAAATAGAAATTAAAATTTATTAAAAATAATCCTAAACTTATTAAAATTTATTACTATTTTAAATAAGTTTGATAATAATTTTATAACCTTTGAAACTACAATGTACAACATCCATGTAATTTACCCTTCAATTAATCAATTTATTTTGTCAAAGTAGGGATACTAATAAAAAAAATTGGTGCAAAATCTTTGAGTTAATTAATTGAATTTCAGATTTTTCTTACCCATTTCCTTTTATAAAATTATTTAGAAGCTTAAATAAAACAAATTTAGATAGATTATTAATAATTTTTTTCAAAAGGGGAAATATTATTAATGGCTAAACATACTAGAAAGTCTTTAACAGCATCCAAAAATACCAAAATAAACACTAAAAGCTCTGCTGTGACAACATTGCTATATTCATACGTAGTTAACATTTCCATCCCGACCAGCCAACCACCTAGTTAACCACCGCGCTACCGCCACCGCCATCATTGAACTGGTTGCCCTTCAACGGCGACTGCAACTCTTAAGTATGTGACCGATTACTAATTTAATATTAAAATATTTAATTTTTTTATTAAATATTAACATTTAAATAAGATATTATTAATAATAATAACAAATATTAAATTAAATTATAAAATTTAAAAACAAATAGGGGTTAAATTTAGGTAAAAATAGATTTTTTTAGTGATTAAATTGAACAAAAAAATAAACCTAATAGACTTGACATGACATTTAGCCTTTGAATAAAACTAGGCAGATTGACTTAGTCAAAGAATAGATAACGTGGCGCGATGTCATTGGCTGATTTTTTTTAACGGCATGGGCAAAATGAAAAACAGTACAAATGTTAGGGGCACTTTGTCCCGAAAAAAATATTAAGTACCAAGTTGGAAAAACATGAAAACTTTAGGGGGTAAAATATGCATTAAGCCTAAAATAAACCATGAAATAACCAACAATCAGTTGGTCTAACGAGATGAGGCGTTAGGCCCCTTAGCAAGGTTAAGTGTCGAATCATGATATTATGAATGGAGAAAACCGAGTTGAGATAACAGCTCTTATAATATCCGCGATTAAAAAAATAGGGTAAACTACAATAAATGTCACTCAATTATTAAAAATTACATTTAAATCACTCAGCTATGAGTAAGGTTACGTTCGGATCACCCAATTACCATTTCGAATAAGTAGGCCATGAGAAACATAATTTTCCCAACGAATTCTCCTTGTCCAATTCTTTCGGATCTTTGAGAAATTCCAACTTAGAATGTTTCTTCTCTCTTCTTACATCATTTCCACAAACAAAGCTTCTAATCTTCTCCACTGTCTTTTTTAATCTCAATTCTATCAAATTTCACCCAACAAAACAATGGCGATCGGGGGAAAGTCCCGTGGCGCCAAGCGTTCCTCTTCATCTTCCTATGCATCCACCGTCACCACCGTCGTCTTCGTCACCTTATGCGTTTTGGCTGTCTGGATGCTCACGTCCAACTCCGTTTCATCCCCAAAGACCACCACCACCCGCGCCACCGGAGACGTCGCATTCTCCGGCTCAAACGATGAACAACAAACCAAAATTACCCAAGATAAAGCGGTGTTCGAGGATAACCCAGGCCAACTTCCCGAAGATGCCGTCAAGCCAGACGACGATAAGACGAGCGAATCCGATGATGATAAAGGGAAAGACAAAGACTCGGCTGCTGAAGAAACCCAACATGGTTTACACGGGAAAGAATCGGCTGAAGAACGGGAGAAACAGAAACTGAGTGAAACTCAGATATCCGAAGAAAGTGAGTTGACTCAGAACCAGGAAAGGAAGCAGATTATACCCAAGGAAGTTGAAGATAGTAAGCAGACGAGTAATGAAGACAAAAACAGCAACAATCTGAATTCGTCGGCGGAGAAACCGAAGGAACGCCGAGGCGACAAGAAGAAGAAGGAGAAGAAGAAGAAAGGAGACGCGGAAAGCAATAAAAAGACGAAGGAAAACAAGCAGCAGCAGCAACAACAACAAGAGTTGCAAATGCAAGAGATGACGAACGCCACTTTTAGCGACGAAACAAGAGATAAACAGCATGAAACGGCAGAGAAAGATGTACAGAACGAATCCGCCACCGAAGAATCCTTAGACAATTCGATTCCGAAAGAGTCGAGTGAGTCGAAGAAGGGATGGAAGTCGCAAAAGACTCAATCGGAGAACGAGAAGGAGCGACGGCGAGACGAATCGGACGGAAAAGAGGGGTTGTACAAGTACAAGTGGAAACTATGCAACCATACTGCCGGTCCCGATTACATTCCATGTTTGGATAACCTGAAAGCTTTGAAGAAATTACGAAGCACCAAGCACTTCCAGCATCGGGAGCGGCATTGCCCCGACGAGGGTCCGACGTGCTTAGTCCCGCTTCCGTTCGGATACAAAAAGCCTATCTCCTGGCCTAAAAGCAGAGACAAGGTAAATAGATTGAATCAAATTCAAACCTGTCGGATTGTTATGATTTTTGGCGGCTGTTCTTGTAACTTGTAACATGCTTGTTGTACTTGTTGTCTGATAGATATGGTACCATAATGTGCCACATACGAAGCTGGCCGAGTTCAAAGGGCATCAGAATTGGGTAAAAGTGAGCGGCGAGCTCTTGATTTTCCCCGGTGGTGGTACCCAATTCATCCATGGCGCCCTCCACTACATCGATTTTCTCCAACAGGTAAAGTTCGATGTTCGATTTGGTTACGAATCTGTAATTCGAGAAAGAAGAATATGTTGGCTTATTGTTGGTTGCAGGCAGTACCCAACATTAAATGGGGTAAACGATCCAGGGTTGTCTTGGATGTTGGATGTGGTGTTGCAAGCTTCGGAGGGTTTCTTTTCGATCGAGATGTTTTGACGATGTCGTTCGCCCCCAAAGACGAGCATGAAGCTCAAGTTCAATTCGCACTCGAAAGAGGGATTCCTGCTATATCAGCTGTGATGGGTTCTCAGAGGCTACCGTTTCCTTGTAGAGTGTTTGATTTAGTGCACTGTGCACGGTGTAGGGTGCCGTGGCATAACGAAAACGGCATACTTCTACTAGAACTGAATCGTGTTCTTAGACCTGGAGGATATTTCGTCTGGTCGGCTACTCCCGTCTACCAGAAACTTCCCGAGGATGTGGAAATTTGGAAGGGTAACGCACAAAGACAGTACATTCGATTCGAACATGATTTTAAGGTTGTCATGGAGGCATGGAGCTGATCATGTGAAGTTTGTTTTGCAGCAATGTCGGCCCTGACCAAATCCATTTGTTGGGAACTTGTGACTATAAAAAAGGACAAATTGAACTCGATCGCTGCTGCCATCTATCGGAAACCTACCACGAACGAATGCTACGACAAAAGGCCGGAGAATAATCCACCAATGTGCGATGAAAACGACGATGCAAATGCTGTCTGGTAGGTTTTCTTCACATATTCTTTAATGTCAATGTGTATGCACCTAGGCAATAAATTCATTGTTGTTTGTTTGGTTTCAGGCATGTACCCCTGCGGGCATGCATGCACCGTGTGCCGGTAAATCAGGCTGAAAGAGGTGCACGATGGCCGGCCAATTGGCCTAATCGGCTGCAGAAAGCTCCTTATTGGCTGAACCGATCCCAAATGGGGATTTACGGTAAACCAGCTCCGCAAGACTTTGCGAAAGACTACGAACACTGGACTCGAGTCGTGAGCAAGTTGTACATGAGCGGATTGGGAATCAGTTGGTCCAATGTTCGAAATGTGATGGACATGAGAGCTGTCTATGGAGGGTAATGGTCGTTTCACTTCCGTTTTCCGCGTTACTAAGCGCCATTGAAGTTATCATATTGACACATCTTGGTAGCCTGCAGGTTTGCAGCAGCTTTAAAGGACATTAAAGTATGGGTGATGAATGTGGTTAACTTCGATTCTCCCGATACACTCCCGATAATCTACGAACGCGGTCTTTTCGGAATATACCACGATTGGTGCGAGTCGTTCAGCACATATCCGAGATCATACGATCTCTTGCACGCCGATCATCTTTTCTCCAAGCTAAAAATGAGGTAGAATTATAAATCATAAGATCTTATAGTCTTCTTTCTCGATCATTTGTCCAATAACCGGCCTACATTTCTCGGTGTTCGCAGGTGCAAACTTCAACCTGTGTTAGCAGAGGTCGATAGAATCGTCAGACCGGGCGGGAAATTAATCGTGCGGGACGAATCGAGTGCCATTAGCGAAGTCGAGAACTTGTTGAAATCACTACACTGGGAAGTTCATTTAACTTTCTCCAAAGATCAAGAAGGAATACTGAGTGCACAGAAAGGTGATTGGCGGCCTACAACATATCAAGCTGTCATTTGATGCATCACCGGTCTGTGTCGAACATATACTCGTATCTTTCTTTAGAACATACAAATAGATCAAAACACTGCCCTGTGTCGAACATATACTCGTATCTTTCTTTCACTCGAGTTCGAGTATCATATTCTGTTACAGCTTTTTTATGCAAAATTCATGTGTTTTTAGCAAATTAAACAGTTTGATTCTTTAGTGCACAAAACCAATGTTATAAAAATCGGACACAAGATCAAACCGATCATGTTCGACCGATTGAGTTGCGGTCGAATGCATGAACCGACTATTCCGACTTATTAACCAATTTGACTGATTCCAGTTCTCGGATTTCAAGCAGTACTAAAGGGACTGTCGGGCCGCCGGACCTGTTGGTTTCCGATCCGATCGGTTCCAACAACGCTGCACCAAACACACCAAACAATGTGGCAACACAGACGACATTAATTAGCATGCAAATCAACATTGGAGCAAAGTAGAACCTTTCATGAACTCCATTATTTGTTTTAGGTTTCCTTCATTTAAGCGAACAGCAAATCAACTGACTAAACTAACATAATAACACCAAAACGCACCAAACTATGTTGCAATAATTTAAGTCCCCACAACATTAATAACATGAACACTCTTTTAATTTTTTTTTAATAAAAAACAACTCTGGTTTTTTTATTTAATTTCATTTCTCTGAGAAAATATAGAGGGCGAAAGGAAAAGTAGTAGAGAAGGACGTTGTTTTGAAACAAATACATAAGATTGAAAAACAAGCCTGAAAAAGAGAAATTATATTATAGATCCGTCTCGCCATGTTATTCATGGTCCTAACAAAGAATAATGCGGCGAGATGGACTTATGATATAATTTTTCCCGAAAAATACAGATTTGATTTGGGGAGTTACGTCTAGGGAAGGCACGTGTCAGGTTTTTGGCCCACCCGAACCTGACCCAAAAATAAACACCCTAAACCGCACCCGATCCGACAACATTCTTTAAAAAGTTCGACGTGACCCGACTCGAAAATAAATATACTAAATTTGACCCCGACCCGACCCAATCGACCTATATAAAATAAATTAATTTTAGGGATCTAATTGTAAAAAAAATAATTTTAAGCGACTTAATTGTAAAAAATTATAATTTAAAAGACTAAATTATAAATAAAAATTTAATTTTAAAGACTTGGGTCGGATATTTTTCACCCTAAACTTGAACCTGACCCGACCCGAGTCTACCCTTAACAAAAACTCGATCCGAATCTGATTTTTTCATTAAAAAATCCAACCCAATCAGGCCGGGCTGGGTCAAAACCCGTCGGGTCCGAGTAAAATGCCCATCCCTAATGGCGTCACCTTTTGGTGTCCCGTCCAATAAGAACATGACACCTAAGTAATGAGTACAGTTGGGACAAAAGCTGGCCCAAGGTTTCTAGCTTTGGTCTCGGTTTCCTTTTGAACTTGTCTTTGCTTACAAAGCAGGTTTTGTCCCTAACTTTTATCATTGTTGTCCACGGTTTTTTTTTAAAGCTCGGTTTACAAGTTTTGCATAAACTATAGCAGTAGTCACTGAACTTTTAGGTTGTTTTCACTCTGAATATTGAAATTAAAATTTCTTCATTAGAGTCTTTAATCTTTTAATTTATTTTTTTATAATCACTAAACTTTTATTTTGCTTTTATTACTGTTATTATTCTTAAATATGCTGATGTAGCACATTAAACTATTCTTTCCAAAAAGAACTTAATTATCTAAATTTACGACAATCACCAAGACCAAATTCTGATAAACGACCTATCAATCCCAATTGTGGGAAGGATTTATTTGGCCAAAATATTAGCGTAGTTTGATTTCATGTTAATATGGATGTTAACAATGGCATATCGAATAGTTTTAATTTTTAGTTCCGATTCATCATTGATAATCAACCGATCAACTTGAAACTAAATTACTATGATCGCTCCGTTCATAAAAAATTTGACTTTGACAACAACTGTAAATATGAGAAATTAGAGTTTTTTTTCAGAAGAAAATTTTAACGTGGTACGTTAGTATTTTTCAGTAAGGTTGAGGACATAGGTGATTACTAGTGTAGTTTATCCAAAATTTTAAATATAAATTAACAATAATAAAGGAAATCTTAAAAGGGAAGTAATTTCGTAACGAATAATCAAAATGGAAAAGATGAAGTGGCGGTGAACAACCAAGAGGAGCGGCTGCGGTAGGCAATCAACGCGGTGGCCAGCCGAGTTAAAACGTAAAATTAGTCAAAATAGATGGCCCAAATTCTTAACAAATAAGAAAATAGAAAAGTAAAAATAAAAATAAAACAGCAGAAAGGTTTTTTTTTTTTTTGAAACAGCAGAAAAGTTACACTTTCCTAGGTCTTCACGACTTATATAACCCAGAAGGTAAATTTAGTCAGATTTTTCTGTTCAGTAATTTATGAGAGTTGTACTGTTATAAATATTCCATTTTGAAACGTATAAAAGTAAAAGAAATTGTTAAAATTCCTTGAAAACAGAGAAAAAGTAAAATATCAAAGAGATAAAACAAAAAAATGGATGCTTTCTGCCATTTTCCCTCCATTCCTCCTCTCCCTTCAACCTCCCCATCTTCTCTGCAGGTACTGAAAAGCTTTGTTTTTTCTGGGGTTTTTTTTTTAGATTTTTGAGTTTTTTTTTTATATAACGTGCTTGTTTTAGGAAATGGAATGCGTTGAAGCAGCTTTGAAAACCAGTTTTAGGAAGGAGATGGGCGTGAAATCAAACCCCCAAGCGTTTTTGGAGGATGTTTTGGTCGTAAATAATGGGCAAAATGGAGTCGCCGGCGATGATTTCTCCGTCGACGACCTTTTTGACTTCACTAACGGAGAGGGTTTTCTCGAACAACAGGAGGAAGAAGAAGATGAAGAGGAAGGAAAAGAAGTGCCGGTTTCTTCTTCTTCTTGTTCGAATAAGCGACAATTTTATGACGGAACTACCAATTTTGATTACGGTTGCTTATCCGCCGGCGAGCTCGCCGTTCCGGTACTTTGAAAAACAGTCTTTTTTGTTATTTATGATTTTGCTGCTTTGGGTTCGGGGTAATGGTTAAAAAGGTGACATTTTTACAGGCGGATGACGTGGCTAGCCTTGAATGGCTGTCTCATTTCGTTGAGGATTCCTTCTCGGAACACTCTGCGGCGGCGTATCCCACCGGAACGTTAACGGAAAAGCCAAAGTTACCCGAACCGGAACCGGCAGTTGCAACATGCTTTAAAACTCCTGTTCCGGGCAAAGCCAGAAGCAAGCGCAGCCGAACCGGCGGTCGTGTTTGGTCTCTTGTGGCTTCCCCTTCTCAGACAGAATCCTCTTCAAGTTCCACATCGTCGTCTTCCTCCAGCCTTTCAGCTTCAAGCCCTTGGTTCGTTTACTCCGGCAGCGTCCCCGGTTCAGCCTTTGAACCGTCCGAATCGGTCTCGGTGGAGAAAAAGCATAAGAAGAGACCGGCAACCGAGTCAAACGTTGGGAATGTGACCCAGCCAACGCGTAGGTGTAGTCATTGCGGAGTCACTAAGACGCCACAATGGAGAGCCGGTCCAATGGGATTAAAGACCTTGTGTAACGCTTGTGGTGTCCGGTTCAAGTCGGGTCGGCTTTTACCCGAGTATAGACCGGCTTGTAGCCCGACGTTTTCGAGCGAGTTACACTCGAACCATCATCGGAAAGTGCTGGAGATGAGACGCAAGAAAGAAGGTTCGGGTCTGGCCGGAGCCGGTTTAGCTCCGACTTCCCTACCCAGTTTTGGATAACATAGGAGTCGAGTTAGTTTAGGTTTGAGTTGTACATCAATTGCAGTAGGATTGTAGGGTGCTTAACTCATTTAGATTTTAGGTAGGATTTTTAAATTTTGAATTGTACCTTTTTTTTTTAATTTTATTTTCCCATTCTTTTACCGGAAAGTCTTTTTTCTTTTTCAATTTTCTACAATTTTCCACATTGAAATTAGGGTAAATAAAAAGTGATATATTTATTACCAAATTTTAGAGGTGGCATACTGATTCGTGACTCGAATTGATTTTATTCGATTCAAGACCTGATATCGGCCCGAACATGATCTAAACTTGATTCAAAACTCGAAAAAACTGAATCGAACTAAAATTGACTTAATTTTTAGTTGAATTGATATGGATCCGATTTAACATTTCAATCGAACTAAACATGCTTGAACCGATTTTCAAGCGAACCGAATAGACTAGAACTAATTTCATCCTAACCAAAAGCAAATTGAACCAAAGACAACCTGAAATAAAGAATGAATATTGAAAAAAATAAAGAAAGATTTAATGTGAATTGTTGCACAACTCACCAAAAAGTCGATTTTCTATTGAACCGATTTTAACCCGATCCGAAATCAACAAACTCGAAAATACCCGACCCCAATCAATCGACTCAAAAAGCAACCGGACCGATTTGACCCGACCCGACCTGAATTAAAACCAAAAAAGACTAGATCTGACTCGAACTGAACCGATACCGAATGTAGTAAAAAATGACCATGACCCGAACGACCCGTTTGCCACCTCTACCAAATTCGTAAATAAGTGATTTCTTTGTGCACTTGAAACATTATTCAAGAAATGGGAGGAAACTGCATTTGGCTTAAGGACAAAGCAAAAATAGTTGAAGTTTTGATAAGTTTTATGTGTAGTTTTAGGTAAATGAGTGGTTGTACCCGAAGCAGTTTCGTGCTTGATGTTTTAATTTGGAGGGATATGGTTTTGGACATTTCTTAGTAAATCCAACACTTGGACAGAATTGAAGTTACCGATGATCTGCCCTCTTTGGTTTCCCTCCCAAATGAATTAAATTTTGAAACAGGCTGGGACCCAACCAAACCCATTAATCAGGACCGAAATTATGTGGGGCTAGGGAGGGGCAATCGTCTTCATCTCGAAGATTTTTTTTCTTCTATTAAAGATTGATATTTTTCTTCACATTTCTGCCTAAGCACCAACTGTATATACAACTACATGAGTTGTGCTTGTTTAACACCTTTTACCTTTGTTGACGGTGAACGTGCTATGAATAATGATTGTCGTCGTTCGAACGGTTTACTCATTTTGATTTGGATAGAGAACTGCTACTAATGATGATAGTAATGGTAATGAAAGTTATGAAAAAGAAGGGAAATGAGGTTTGATTGAGTTTTATATGAGGTTTATTTTGGGGAAGTTAATAGCTCCTCTTGTATATGTATTAGGCGTATATGTATTAGGGAGGTTTGACGACGATGTCAAGTCTAGTCTTCGTAAGATATGATAGATGAAACAAAATAATCATGTTTGTCAGTGGATAGATTAACTGGTGGGTCAATATACTTGACGTCTGTTTTGTCAAGGTCAATATAAATTATAGATAAATTGCACAAAATCTTTAGTATATCTTATTCCGAAGGCCCCTTAACTATTGTCCGTTGAATATGGTTAGATGGGAAAGTGTTAGAAGCCAGAATGGGAATTATGTGGGATCTATGATTATGTGGTGATGTGAACAATGTGGCATTAATTTGGTTTGGTTTAGGATAGGATATTTGGGTTGCAAATAAAGGTGGGAAAATCAAATCCCATTGTTGTGAATTGATTTCATGTCGCGATTCTCTTAAACGAAATGGTAGATTATTAAGAAAGGTTTATTTCAGCTTTCAATGTGCATGCCCCGTGGTTTGCCTTTATAGGGCTACTCTACTCCTACTCCTCCCTCCATTTCATTTTCTTGGGCCATTCTCGGATGCTGACTAGGCTATAGTTCAGCGTTCGATAGAGTCTAGTTGAGTTAAAAAATTCGAATTATTTGAGTTAACACATTATTTGAGCTAATGCATTATATTTTATAACTAAAATTTTATTTGAAATATTTTTCGATTCGAGTTGAGTTTATGAAATTCGAGTTGAGTTCAAGCTGAATTTTCGAGTTCCTATACAAATTTAATTGTAATTATTTATCATGTTATAATACAATTTAATTCTAATTTAAACGACTTTCTTTAATTTTATAAGATATGCATACATATTTGTTCATATGTGCCCTATGTTATATATATATATATATATATATATATGATTAATATTCTATACACTCCACAAGCGCCTTAGTTATAAGAAGTTAGTTTAGAGTATAGGCTTTAGGGGGTTTAGGTGTAGGGGTTTAAAATTTAGGGATAGTTTTTAGGGTTTAGTTTAGGGTTATAATTTAAGATTTAAGGTTATAATTTAGGATTTAGTTTTTAGGGTAATAAGATGAGGATTTATGTTTTAACCTATAAACCCTAAATTATAATCCTAAACCTTAAATTGAAACAACTATCCCTAAATTCTAACCCCCTACACCTAAACCCTTGAACCCTATACCCTAAACTAGCTCCCTATACCCTAAAACTAAGACATTTATTAAAACTTTCTATTTCCACCGCCTGTGTATAAAATATTTATCCATATATATATTAGAAAAAAATTAAGGGACTCGGCTTGAACTTAAAATCAATATACTAATTACTAAAAATTCGAGTTATTCGAATTTTCATTTTTCAACTCACTTTATTTGAATTTTTTCGAGTTGAGTCGAGGTTATACAATTTTGAGTCAAGTTTTGCTCACCCCTATCAATTACAACAAGGAACTCTTCGTCTTTGAAGATCATGAAATGTTTTCCGACCTCGGGATGGATGTTGAATTTGGCAGAATCGACTAACAGACCAAGTAACTAATACAAACAATGAATTGTGCACGATTGCCGTGGTAAAGACTAATCAAGGGTGCCAATAACTACATGATGCCCCCTTCTTGCAGTAGCCGCTTTCATAAAATTTACAAACCCGCTGCCCTTTGGGCGGTGGTCTGAAAGAACCAACTCTGTTTGGACCACCATTCGACGGCTGTCTATTACACGAGTACCTGCCCCTACTACCAAAACTTGAATCTCTTCCCTCGAATTCCCGGTCCCTTGAACCAACATATCTCTGTTGGCTTCCCCAATAGGGTGGATGCCCTGCAGAAGTGCTTGTATTGATGCTTCTGTTTTCCTGGAATGCTCCGCCCCGACTAACGTTCCTAGTTCCTTGACCTAAACCTCCCCATTCAAAATTCGCATTTCCTTGAACTGCTCCCAAGTTGGTGCCTGTAGTTTCTGGCCCTGGTCTCCAAGAAGAATCTATAGTAGCCACGCCCCAAGTTGTTACCGGGGGTGCAGGAGGTTGCATGTCTGAACCAGCTTCATACCGGTTAATCGGGACATTGCTGGGACTTGTAACTTCAATTGTTACAGGACTTGAGGAAGGATGCCCGACAGAACTCCTATGAGCATCGAGAACTTCAGACTGAGATACCCCAAACTGCTCATGGGTCACAGTTGACAGAGAAGGTATTTGAGGATTATTTCCGGGGATCAAAGCATCGCTTTTCCCTGGATCAGGTGCAGGGCTCAGTCCCACAGGGCTAAAACAATCATGATCAGAACCTTGTGCCAAGTCTCCATCTGAACGCAAAATTGAAGTAGGTGAAGGCAAGCCATTAAGTGACTCCATCGCTTCAACTTCAGCCAAGAGATCTGAAACAGATTCGTCAGCCAAAGAATACTCCCAACCAGATGCATTATTTGCATGATCTGTAGAAGAAGAATGTGTCAATTGGCTATTTACTGAAGTTGGTGTAGCAGAATGATTATTTCCCAAGTCAGTTGGTTTCAAAGAAGACTCGGGCACAAGATCCGGCCTCCATTCACCAGCTACTTCAGGAAGCTGTGCTCCAGTACCCACTAGGCTCAGAACAGTACTCCAACCAGGACCCGAATCCTGATGAGGAACACTCAAAGAAAGCGACTGTTTGGTTTTAGTACCCTGAACTTTTGAGTCCTCGTTGCTCAACTTTGTTGTGGAGCTAGGAGTATTTGAGAAATCAATATCCTGATTGTGCTCTGATGCTTCAAAAGCCCTTGCCAGAAAAATAAGACCAGAATTCAAATCCCATCCATTTGAAGTATCATTTAGTGGTGAAGATCTCTGGCTTTGCCCACAAGATTTACCTGATTTTCTGTCATTATCTTCTTGCTTCACAATTTCAGCGACAATTTGACCTTCAGAGGTCTTGTTCAAATCTTCATTCATGTCAATTGAACCACAGTCCCATCTTTCAACCCCAAGACCGTTGCTAACTTGATGAGACTCGGTTTCACATGGTTTCTGAGATACCGTAGATGAGGGAAGGGAACTACTCACTTGGGGCTGGCCAGGGAAGCACTTGTCAGCCTTCACAGAGTCCCGATGTGGTAAATGACTTCCCATCTGTTCTGCATTTGAATTGACAATATCTAACGAGGAACTACAAGGAGAAGACTGAGAGCCCAAATCTTTGCTCTTCACATATTTGTTGTTACCACAATAATGACCACCTGTATCATTCTGCAATGACTTCGAACTCTCCTCAACCTGTTTGTTTTCCATCTGATTTGCATTCAGATCCCTACTCTCTCCGACATCACCATCCCTATTATGAGATCCATCACTAGAGGCAATCTTTACGCCCTCAATTGGTACGCAGCTGTTATGAAACAACTGTTCTGCTTGCCTGTACTGCCCACTAAAAGCATCAGTTAAGAGAATGGAGTCATCCTGCTTTTCACTTGCTCGCCATATTTTCAGATCAAGAGGGAAAAGACCAGTCAAGCTCCATTTATGTAACATTGCCATAGAAAATGGCCCTTGAATTTTCCCAAGTGGGTCTTGATAGTGCCATATTTTATCTGTTTCAACAGTATTTACAGATACCTCTGTTCCCGTAGAATGTGGTGGTATGCTAGTTTCTCTGCTTCCTATACCACTCAAGGCATCATCTCCCTTCTGTGGAGCATCACTGTTCCTATCAACATTGATGGATTGACCATCAACCTTTATACTAGTTTTACAACTCTTATCATCTACAATTGTGGGTTGGACATCACTGTTCCTATCAACAGCCAATAGGGTAGCAAAAGCTTTGGAGCCTCCTCCTGTTATAGTATCAATGAGCCTCGAATGATCTTTGGCGAGAAAGTGTGAATCAAGAAGCTTAAACATTTCAAAGTGGCCTACCCTTGCTTTTCCGAACAATTTTATAAGCATTGAATCACAGACGATGTAAGATTTCTGGCAAGGATCGCGAAGATTGCTTCTTGTTATGTACTCGAGCAAAAGTGCCTGAACATCAAAACGAGATATCACAGATGTGTCGCCATTTCTCATGTATGACACAAATTCAAGAAGCTCTTTTGTTGCCCAATTTATGCCTTCAGGAAAAGGCATCCCATTTGTAACACCTGTTCTTTCTGCTTCTAGAGATTCAACTTTGTTCAAAATGTTCTCTTGCCCAGTGGATTTTCTTCTCTTTGAAGAACTTGCTCCCAAGTCTCCAAAAGATTTTTCCCTGTTACCACGTTTAGCATTAACACGGTTATTAAGTTCACCTGACAACTCTCTATTAGGACCCATGATAGCAATTTCTTACCAGGGATTTTTAGCTTTGGTAAGCTCATCGAAATTTAATGATAATTTCTCTTTCAACAAAATCCAATAAACCTTGAAGAGATACTCCCAGCTAGTTTGGTCATCAAAATCCACTTGAACCTGCACAGCATAAATAAAAGGCCCACTATTCGATAATATAAGCATACCAATTACAATAGTTACCAAACAAGGAAGCACAACTAGTGGGGGAAAAGCTGAGATGTTCACAGGAATCAATAGTACACGCCATACTTAATCATACCGTTTCCTTATCTTCCGATCCGCGGTTTTCAATCAGCATTATAGTTCTCATGCATGTTCCACAAAATCCTTTAGTTCCTCTTACATTCACATAATCAGCATCTTTAGTGCAATTCTTGCACACGGAGTACGTACACGTATAACACATATAATATGAAGCTTTCTGACAAGAGCTACATATATGCCACCCTGAAACATACAAATAGAACACCAGAAAATCAATGAAACAGCTTAATCACTGAAACTTACTAATAACTTATTAATTTATATAATACTATTAGCACAATAACTAATATGTACAAAAACTAACTGAAATGCAACATACCACAGTTCCATTTCGCCTTCGATTTAAAGAATTCCTCATCCCTTTTGATACAGGCCGGATGGTATGCCTTGGGACAGCCCCTGATACACAAAGTAAATAGCAGAAATGCAAAACTAAATAGGATCAGAAAGTAAAAAAAAAAAACATTCATAAAATACTATTATATTCATTAACACTAAATTCTAACCACATAGATTTTGAATCAGCTACATGGATGAGAAATTTCGAATCTCACCTGCGATCACAAAGCACGAGACTCCCGCCGTCGAAGCATATGAAGCAAACGTCTTCTTCATCGTCCGTGTTAGGTGGTGGCGCCGATGATGACATGATTCTCGACTGATTCTTCGGCGGCCTGCCCCGCCTCCGTTTCCCCGTGCTCATCATCTCGACAGCTTTGACTCCATCCTCTGCCGCCTTCTCCACCGCGCCACCACCACCACCACCTCGAACCACCGCGTCAGCGTTTCCGAGATCATTCATATCCGTATCCTTCTGATATATGAACTCCCCTTTAGAAATCACGATTCAAGCTACTACCAGTGTTAGCAACATCGCCGGCGTTGCGGCTGTGAAGTTGATTAAGACAGAAATTTAAGAAGAAGATAAGACTGAAACAGAATTCCCAAAATACAAGCATACCCTTTCTCAGTACACTTAACCCAAACAAAACGACACCGTCCCGTCTTTACATTATTTTAATTAAAATTAATTACTAGAATGGTCACTTATATTTCACCCTAGTACAGAGTTAGTTCTCCCCCTAACAAAATCAAAGTACTTAGCTCACAATTGACAGCGTTTTGGGAGTTGGGAAACTGAGTCACTCTTCACATTTTTCACAGTATTTCAGTTAAATAGCATTCGATTAGTTAGCAGTCAGGGACGGAGTCAAGATTTAAAGTTGAGGGCAAAATATAAATTTTAAAAGGTGAAGAGTAAATTCACAATTATTCTAAATTTTTTCAGAAAAAATATAAAAAATCAAAGGGTTAAAAAAAATCCCCCCTACGGAGGGCCACAACCCCTCCCATTGAAGTTGTAGCTTCGTCCGTATTAGCAATATTAGGTAGCTTAAACTAGCTATAAAAGACAGCCCCTTCACAGTAAAAGTTTAAATGCAGAAAAATTTACCAAAAACGAATCTGTATCCCCTAAATTACTAGAATATAGTAAAAAATTAGAGATTGAATTAGATAAAAAAAAAGAATATAGAAGATGGTAGAGGAGAGAAAAAATAAAAAAAATATAAATATGAGGGATTAGATGTGTAATTATACAAATTATTTTTATTTCAGTGGTCAAAATATGAGTGAATTAATAGTTTAGGGACTATTTAAGTAGTTTATTTTTCTTTTTATTGTGTTAGACCAACCTCCTATTAACATTTAACGACAACAAACGGCTGAGTGACCAAAAGTTTACACCCAAAAACGTAAGTAACTTTACTGGTCGTTTTTAAAAATCGCTGACTAACTCTGTATTGAAAAAAAGATAAGTGATCATCCTAGTAGTTAACTTTTTAATTAAAACGACAGTGTACGACTTAACTAAATAACTCATTGTTCTTAATCACTTAAAAATGAAGAATAGTCGTAAATTAGAAAGGTTTGAGCTTTAAATAAGTGCTTAATTTTTTTAGATAAGTATTTAAAATATTTTTTGTATTAAATATGTGCCTAACGTTTTCAAAGTTTTCATTTAGATACCTTGTCATTAACATCAGTTAAAAAAATTCGTTAGCCAATAAAAACATGACATGTGATGTGTTTTACTTTAAAAAAAATCTCAATTCTCAAAAATCCTTAAAAAAATTCCCAAATCTCTAAATTCTTAAGTCCAAAATCTCGATTCTAGTCGTTGTCGCCTGACGTGCCCACCACTTTCGTCACCGGACCACCACGATCATTTTTTTTATTTTTTGTCGTCGGTAGTCGACGGACAGCGTGCCTATCGTAGAAATAAAGTCGAACTCGCAGAAAAAAAAATGATCGACGGCAAATGGCGGCCGATCGGCCAACGTATGACATCCGAGTATTGCGACAAGAGAAGAAAACTTCATTTCGTCGCCGACAGCGTGATGAACAAAAACGACAATGGCCAAATTTAGAGATCTAAAAATTTTAAAATTATTTTGTAAATTTTAGTAAATGTAGGTGTTTTTTAAAATAAATTGACGGCGGGACACCTAAACTAATAACTTTGAATATTAGACACTTACTTGGCCCGAAATAAAGTTTGAGCACCTATTTGAAATAAGAAATATATAATTTCAGCATTTATTTGACAATCAAGCCAATCAAAAACTAAAAAACAGTAAATGAAAAGATGGAATTTGGGGATTGGGATTGAGAAATGGTGGAGCTGTGAACAGTTGGGCACATGGAAATGGATTTGGTCTGGCATTGTTTGGTAAAAAAATCAAAATCGCCACTTTCGTTTCATATGTATTTAACTTTTGCTTATCGAATTAAAAAAAATAATGTTTTGGTCACTTATTATTTTATATTATTTATTTATTTATATTATCGATTATAATGTTTTGATCACTTACATGTTAAACGTGGTTACTTTTGTGATATGACACGTTAGAAAAATATGTTACTTTTTAATTTGACGTATGAGCTTACCATTGTTGCTGGCCGCTGTGGCTAATATAGATTTGATTAATTCTGTGAGTAATCATTTCTTTGGATTTAATTCAATTAATTCCTTTGGAGTTGAGATATTAATAAATACAAATTATAAATCTATTATTAAATATTTATATACTGTAACAACGGTGAGTCGCCACCAATCTTTTGTTTTTTCTTTAGGTGCGATTGGAACACCTGAAAAACCGGTTATTTTAATAAAACTTGTTTTTATTAAAACAATGAGTTTTGGTCTGCGAAACCAGAAAAACAGGTTCGGGAGTCGGTTACGTGTGGGGAAGGGTGAGCACCCCCACAACGCCCAAAAATTGGTACCTGTCGATTACGTAATGTCTTATGGTGGAATTATCAATTCGAATATAACTTAATAAAGTGATCCCAAAAAAGCTAAAATAAAATTTAAAAATAAAAATTCAAAGAAAGGAATATACACTCCAACGCCCGGAGTATGGTCTCCCCTATAAAATCATTATTCAAAAAGGTGATATTAAATAATAATATAATAAAAGAATTAACGGAAAATGACACTCCAACGCCCGGAGTGTGATTTTCACGAGTAAGAAAAAATTTGGTAGAAACGATAATTAGTAAAATATAATAATAATAATAATAATAATAATAATGTTAATAATAATAATAATAATAATAATAATAATAATAATAATAATAATAATAATAATAATAATAATAATAAAGGCAGTGGCAGAATTGAAAGAAAAAACAAATAAAAGGGCAAAAATAATAAAGAAAGAAAGAACGGTCACTAAAATGAAAGGAAAACAAAACAAAAGGGCAGAATCATAAGGATACGAGAGGTTGGATGGCTACGGGCGGAATATTCCCCTCCAGTTGAAAACGCGCGGGTCCTGGCTTGGGTCGGGTCGCGTATTCGGACAGAGGCTTGAAACGACGTCGTTTTGGCCGGCTTATAAATACCCAAAAAAAAACCTAAATCCAACTTTGATACTTCATTGGAACCAGAAAAGAAATAAGGATTTGAAAGCTCTCTCCCTTCCCCTGGTCTGATCGATCACCACCGCCGGAAAGCTCGCCGCCGGTCGCCGGAAATTCCGCCGCCGACGAGAATCCGACATGCAAGCATAGATCCCGGCTTGTTTTCACGCGTTGAGTCCAGATCCGAGGTGAGATTTTCCGAACTCCTTCTCTATTTTTCTAGATCTAAAAAAAACTTTCGGATTCTTAAAAAATATTTTACCTTTTGTTTTGTTTTTTATTCTGGATTGTTGCTTCGAATGTTTTTTTTTTTTTCGAATCCGATTTTATACCCGGATTTTTTAAACATAAAATAATACATTCGAGATTTTATCCCTTTTCTTTTGATCTTGCAGAGTGCCACGTATGGGGATGACGCGGATGAAGCTGGTGACGTGGTCCGGCTTCGTGGCGGCGGCTCGGCTTCATGGCGGCGGTAGATCGAGCTGGCGGCGGCGGCGGCTAGGGTTAAATAATATTAGGTTTAGGTTTTTTAGTAATGAGTTCTATTGTTGGGCCGGGTAAATGTATAAAAGGGGTATTGGGTTCAAAAGGGTTTGGGTCATGGGTTG
Organism: Hibiscus tridactylites; assembly: GCA_958450335.1. NCBI lineage: Eukaryota > Viridiplantae > Streptophyta > Magnoliopsida > Malvales > Malvaceae > Hibiscus > Hibiscus tridactylites. The sequence goes on along the minus strand of OY288274.1, from coordinate 74,683,406 downwards.
TAAATGGGTTATGGGTTATGATAATAAGTGTTTTTTATTTTTTTGGGTTTAAATATTAAAATGGGTTACTACAGCTGCCCCTCTTTGCTTATTGTTGTATAACGACAATGAAGCAAAGACAAAAAGGAACCCATTTTAATTTGGTCTGGTTTGGCTCTTTTCTTCTTGGCACATTCTTTTCTGCTTCACTGATCCGCTCAGCCGCCCTAATAAACAAAATCTTCAAGAGGAGGAGATCTGTTGTAGGAGTTCATAACTTTGGCTTGCCACGACTCTAATGGTGAAGCAACACCTGCAGAAAACTTGACCTAGCTGCGACATTGATAGAGCGGTGAGGTCTACAAAACTTAATCCATTTGTAACATAGAATACTTAACAATGTAGCTTGATCTGGAGGAGAAAGATTGATCCACTGCAACTCTATAGATGCGAGAAGATCTGAAGAAGGCTCGATCTACTGCAACTCCATTGATGCGAGAAGATCTGAAGAAGGGTCGATCTACTGCAACTCCATTGATGCGAGAAGATCTGAAAAGGGGTGATCTACTGCAACTCCATTGATGCGAGAATATCTGAAAAGGGGCGATCTACTGCAACTCCATTGATGCGAGAAGATCTAAAGAAGGGTCGATCATCTGCAACTCATTGATGCGAGAAGATCTGAAAATGGTCGATCATCTGCAACTCCATTGATGCGAGAAGATCTGAAGAAGGGTCGATCATCTACAACTCCATTGATGCGAGAAGATCTGAAGAAGGGTCGATCATCTGCAACTCCATTGATGCAAGAAGATCTGAAGAAGGGTCGATCATCTGCAACTCCATTGATGCGAGAAGATCTGAAGAAGGGTCGATCATCTGCAACTCCATTGATGCGAGAAGATCTGAAGAAGGGTCGATCTACTGCAACTCCATTGATGCGAGAAGATCTGAAGAAGGGGTCGATCTACTACAACTCCATTGATGCGAGAAGATCTGAAAAGGGGCGATCTACTGCAACTCCATTGATGCGAGAAGATCTGAAGAAGGGTCGATCTACTGCAACTCCATTGATGCGAGAAGATCTGAAAAGGGGCGATCTACTGCAACTCCATTGATGCGAGAAGATCTAAAGAAGGGTCGATCATCTGCAACTCCATTGATGCGAGAAGATCTGATTAGTACTAGAATCCTTTCAACGAGACAAGGAAGAGTGTCCTTGGTTTACACTTCTTTTGCATTTTTCCCAAATACACAGGGATGAACGGATTTGATTTGCCTTTACCGGTAGCCGTTTGCTCTGGGCTAGTTGTACCATTCCCCTGGGTACAATCAGTTTGGACCAATCATGAGATTGGATTTTTCCCAAGGATTTATTTTTCTTAGACCATTCGTGACAATGGATTTTCGATGGACATCTGAATTGTCCATTCTCTTAAACTTATCCGTGTTTAAGCACGTTATGCCTACATTTCTGTCGGCTTTCGAATTTGCATTTTTCCCAAATGCACAGGGATCAACGATTTTGATTTGCCTTTACCGGTAGCCGTTTGCTCCAGGCTAGTTGTACCATTCTCCTGGGTACAATCAGTTTCTACCAATCATGAGATTGGATTTTTCCCAAAGGATTTATTTTCCTTCGACCATTTGTGACAATGGATTTTCGATGGACATTTGAATTATCCATTGTCTTAAACTTAACCGTGTTTAAGCACGTTGTGCCGACATTTTTGTCGAACTTGTCAAAAATTAGCTTCGATTCAGCCGCAACGATTTTCTTTTACAACATGGATGAGGAAAAGATTTGGAAATCAAGAAATTTTTGTTGACCAAGCTACAACACCTGACGAAGAGGCATGGTCTGAAGTGATTTTGATCCAGCTACAACACCGACGAGGAGGCAGGATCAAGGGTTCAAGTTTGGTCAAGCTACAACTCTGACGAAGAGGCATGACCAGAAGTTGACCGAGCTACAACACCTGACGAAGAGGCACGGTCTAAAGTGATTTTGATCCAGCTACAACACCGACGAGGAGGCAGGATCAAGGGTTCAAGTTTGGTCGAGCTACAACTCTAACGAAGAGGCATGACCAGAAGTTGACTGAGCTACAACACCTGACGAAGAGGCACGGTCTGAAGTGATTTTGATCCAGCTACAACCACGACGAGGAGGCAGGATCAAGGGTTCAAGTTTGGTCAAGCTACAACTCTGACGAAGAGGCATGACCAGAAGTTGACCGAGCTACAACACCTGACGAAGAGGCACGGTTTGAAGTGATTTTGATCCAGCTACAACACCGACGAGGAGGCAGGATCAAGGGTTCAAGTTTGGTCAAGCTACAACTCTGACGAAGAGGCATGACCAGAAGTTGACCGAGCTACAACACCTGATGAAGAGGCACGGTCTGAAGTTCGATCTGCTACGGCTCTATCATCGTAGCATAATCTGGATTTTGGTCTAGTCGCACCTATTACGGCGAAAATAGACCTGAAAAACAATTGGTGTGTCGTACCACCAATGGCAAAGCGAGCCTTGGAACAACACTTGGTGCGTTGCATTATTAACTTCAAAGCGAACTCTAGAGGATGTAGGATATGCTACATCATGGCAGGGAGTGACAACCCTCTTGGGCTTTGATTGTCTTGTCTGCTCTTGGAAAAGTAACAAGCCTGAATTAGGTGACATGTTTCTTTGCATCTTCAAGAAGGCATGATCTGTTGGTATGTTTATTGCACTGCAACCTCAGGGAGATTATCTGTTCCACTGCGAATTCAAGGTAACAGATTTGCTATCGCGTTCATGGACTTATGTTTGTGCTTATTTTGTTGTATGTTCAAGGAGGCAAGTTTGTCGTAGCCTTGTTCTGCTACCAATTTGGGGAGACAAGATTATTGTTTGGTGTTCTCATTTCGCTATAAATTCAGGGAGATGTGCTTGTTCTGCCGCAAATTCAAGTAGATGAAATTATTGAAGCTTGTTCTGCTGCAAATTCAGGGAGATAGATTTGTTGTTGTGTTCATTTCATCGTAATTCCAAGGAGCTAAACTTGTTGTCTGTGCCCATTCCGCGACAAACTTAGGGAGATGAAAATGTTGTCATGCTCATTCCACTACATGTTTAAGGAGATGAAATTGTGTCGTGCTTATTCCGCTGCAAATTCAGGGAGATAAACTTGTTGTTAAGTTTATATGTTCCACCATTTGTTGGAGAAACATAATTTTGCCAATCTTGAAGAAGTAGAATCTGCAACTTCAGGGGTAATCTGTTGCACCTCTGACGGGGAGGCAGAATCTGAAAAAGTTGATCCGCTACACCATATTACGGGTGAGATAGGACCTGCAAAAGTTAAAAGAGTGACTGGTCAAAATGAGCCATGGACTACCTCTTCGTGAGCTATAAGGTTTGAATTGAATGTTTGATTTGATTGATCCACTCTTTCGTGTCAAGGATGTTGGTAGGGACCCATTTTTTATTACAATAATACTTTTAAAATTCATTTTTTTTCAAAATTTGTTAATAGGGACCCATTTTTTTTTTATATCACTTGTTACTAAGGGTCTAATTTCAAATTTTATTTTTTTCAATACTTGTTATTAGGGGAAATGGTGAGAAAAACTCCACTCGACTTGAAAAAAATTGATTTTTTCGACTCGACTTGAAAAAACTGATTTTTTCGACTCTACTCGAAAAATTTAAAATAAAGTTTGAGTTGTAAAATAAAAATTCTAATAACTCAAAATTTTAGTATTAGCAGATAAATTTTTAAGTTCGAGTCGTAAGGACTCGTAAAATCGCATAACTTGAAATTTTTTTACTCAACTTAAATCGATCTAACGCTCACCTTTAATTAGGGGCCTAATTTTTAAGTTCGCTCATGGGCCACCAAAATCTCAGAAACGGGTCTGGTTTCATAAATGTTTACTTTTGCTCACCAAATTCACAAAAATAATATTTTGTCACTCAAACGTTAGAGGTCGATATTCGGCGACTTGAAATATAGTAAAACAGGTTAATCTTTAATTTGACTCCTAGGTTTTAAACAAAATACTAATTTAACCTCTAAACTTAAGATAAATACCATTTTAACCCTTAAACTTTAGATAAAATATAAATTTGACCCTTGACCTCTAATCTTTTAGTCACCTATTTATATCTAAATTATTATGTCTTCAGCGAATGAATTCCCTCAACGCCCTTGACTCCCTGGCTTCATAAGCTGACTTCCCTTGATGACAGAGCACATCCCAAAGGTGGTGGTAGGCAGGGACGAGCGCAAGACTTCATTTTAGGGAGGCGGCCTATAAAATTCTAGGACGGGCGAACTTATAAAATTTTTGGGAGACAAATAGATTTTTAATAAAAAATATATAAAAATCTTAATTTATATTCGAATTTTAAATTTTTATGGGGTTAACCTCCCCTCCAGCCCCCTCAGTCTATTCCTGGTGGTAGGACAACTTTTACTTTTGATAAAATTCAGGATACCGATATGAATATGTTTTTTTTTTAATTTCCCTAAGTGTGTATAGACCAACATTGTTTGTATACGATAGAGTTGTAAATCAAATCATATTGTGATTATGGAGGCATTGTGAAGAGAACAGCTTACTTCTTCCTTGAAAAGGCAGTTCAGTTATTACAAAATAAGAAGATGAACTTATTGTTGAAAAAAAAAGAATTGGTAAAATAGTTACATAAGGGCTTTTTCTTTAGTGTTTTTTTGTGTGTACAATTTTGGGGTCCAATGGTCATCGACGGTGGTGAACGGTGGCCGGTGAGACTGTAGTCAAATTCAAGGGTCAAATTGATTTTTTTATCTAAAATGTAGGGGTCAAATTGATATTTATTTAAAGTTTAGAGATCAAAGTATTGTTTTGTTTAAAATATAGGGTTTGAATTAAAAATTAACTCATTTTACTAACGTGCCGCATTATCAAACTAATGGCGGTGACCGACAACGATTGTAAGCGGCGACCGATGGTGGGTGATTTTGGTCGAATCCATGGGTTAAATTGATATTTTATCTAAAGCCCAAGGGTCATCTTAAAAATTAATCTCTTTTACTAATGTGTTACGTCACCAAACTAACGACATTTAACGTCCCAATGGCCAAAATGTTATAAACGATAACATAAGTGACTAAAACGTTATAAAATAATAATATAAGTGACAAAAAATTACTTTAAATTCGGTGAACAAAACTAAACACTTATAAAATGAAAGTGACCATTGCGATAGTTTACCCTTTAATTAACTTCAAAACATTTTTATTTAAAAATAACATTTTCAATAGGGTGTAAATCAACAGAGCGTTCGACGAACCATTCGTTTATTAAGCTAAATAAACGAGTATGAACAAATTTTCTATGTTCGTTTAATAAACGAACGAACACGAATATAGGTCCGTTCATTTATGTTCACGAACAAGCTCGTTTATAGACTTGTTTATAAAATAAAAATGCTTGTGGATGTATCTAAATACTACTTTTTGTTGTTGCTAAGGATGCTATATAAGTTCATGTTAAAATATAAGTTTTTTTTTGTTTCTTTTGTTTTATTTATTTATTTATTTTTAATTTAGTTAATACTTCTGAACATATAAACGAACATGTTCACGAATGAATAAACGAACAAGTTCGTGAACACTTAAATGAACACATTCGTGAATACTAAACAAACGAACATGAACACCTTCAAAAATAAATAAACGAATACGAACACAATATTAAAAATTTAAACGAACATGAACACCTTTAAAAATAAACAAACGAACACTAACATAATCTTGTTCGTTCAAATTCGGTTCATTTACACTCCTACCTTTCAGAGATAGAAAGAAGAAATGAGGGGACACTTGGTCTTCATTGAGTTTAGTTTGGTACTTTGGTAGCTCAAACTCTCAAATAGTTATTAATCTTTCGCATAAAGTTTACAAATAGTCGATAAAATATATTTAAGTATTATAGAATGGTCATTGAATTTTTAAAAGTTAGGTAATTTACGTTAAATTTTTGTTTTTGTTGTAAAATGGTTAGATTATGAGATGACATGATAGTTAAGAAAATTTGTACAATAACACATTTAATGTTCATATTTGCACATTTAGTCCTTTGATTACACACACAACTTACATATAAAGCTGATTGAACCTGATATTCATAGGATGGACTTCATCATCTTTTACACTGAGACTACTCATTAAGTTCATTGTCTTCATTTTATCTCTCTCTAACTGATTTTATTTTATTTATTTTTTTGAAAAAATGAACTGATTTTTTTTTTACAAATTCTAATTCTACCTAAAAGGAAGAAGATTGGGGCTCTAGGAGAAAAAAATGGGTGTTACTAGTGAACCTAAAATTTATGACCTAAAAAAAAAATAAGATAAGCAGATTCGCCAACCAGTCGTGCTTGTTCTGAACTGATCTTATCTTGAAAGTATACAACGCTCTATAAAATATTTATCATGTGTTTTATTTTTCTAAAACCAATATGAAAATCGAAATAAATTCAAGTCTGGTTTATAAATAATATCATCAATTAGTCTAATCAAATCTTACCTAACAAAAAGAGAGGGCCACCGTGGCCTGAGTTCAATTTATTAAAGATGTTGTTTATATATTTTAATTTGTTAATTAATACTAAAGAAATATTAAAATATGCCTAAATGCAATAATTTTTCATAATAAAAAATTGAATTTAAACTCTTTTGGGAGTGATAATTTACTCTGACACAAAATATGTCTTAAACTTTGCTCAAGTCCATCTATATTCGTAAATAATTAACTCAAGCCCAACTATATTTGTAAATAGTTAATTCAAGCCCATTTTCAATCTGTTCATGTTATTTTTAAGCTTATTAGAAATGTTTTTCTATTATTAATTTAACATTTAGTTATTGTATACAATTTCTATTTTATTGTTTTTTTTTCTCTTTTGAGCATGGATAACCTAATATATTTTTTAATGTTAATATTATACTATTATTTATTATTATAAATTTGTTTTATTTAAAAGTGTATTGGGCATGACTTGAGCTTTGAATGTTAGAGTCCAAGACTTGCCTTTGAGTTTAAAAAGATAGTATGATTCTTAAACAAATCTAGTTGTACCTTGAGATTATTGAGAGTTTTAAGTCCAAATGAACATTGTCATTATTTTTAACAATTGCTCTTTTGAATAAGATAACTATTTTTATGTATATTATATATATATATATATATATATATATATATATATATATATATTCACTATATGAGTTCTAGTCTTTAGATTTATCATGATAATTAATTTAGATATATATATTTTTACATTTGCTAACATAAACTTCTTTTCACTATTTGCACGTTAAAAAGACTTTTATTTGTCGATAATCTTTAGAGCATGTGGTTAAAGTTCTTAGTTGACACCCTACTCTTAGGAGTGAAATTCTCTCTTCCCCTAGATAGAAATTGTTCAAAAAAAAAAAACTTTTATTTCTTTTTTAGACTTCTTTTCTATTTTTCTTTTTTAAATGTTTATCTTTTTTTTTGTCGTCTTTGACGTTGATTTTAGAGTTGTTGTCTAACGTTTTCTTTTTTTCTTTTGTTTTACTTTCAAATAAGAATCTCTTCTGTTTTGAATTTTTCCTTTTCGCATGTTTTATTGTGTTTATCTATTTGCCTTTATGGCACGATTTTCGTCTCTCTATAGTTGTTTGACATTCATGTGGCGATTAATACATTGCACCCTCTAATAAAAGAATATCAACGGTATAATATGATTAGATCCATTTTTGTTTTAGTTTGTTAATATAATCAGAATAGTTAGCAGTGCAATATGTAAGATTGATTTTTTCGATCTTCATTCATACGTCTATGTAGCGTCTAGCTCGATAAAGATATAAATATTTTGATGATGATTGTTAGGTTTCAATGATAGATAAAAGACGTAATCAAGAGAAAGCTTTATTTTTTTGGGGTAAACTACACCCATGATCACCTAACTATAGGTTTGATTCTATTTTGACTACCGACCATTCAATTTTATCAATCAAACCACTTGCTGTTAAAATCTGATGGAGAAGGTCATGTAACAATTAAAGAAAATTTGTATAATTACACATTTGATCCACTATTACTTAAGTGTTCTATCAATTTGATCCTAATTTTAATTTAATAAATTTAATCTATCTTATTAGAGAATTAAATTTAGAATCAAAGTGAGATTAGACTTGATTGAACCTAGAAAAGATGGGCTTTGCAGTCTTAACCACTGGGCCAAGTCTCTCTATTGGTAACAACTAAAAACAAGTTGCAACAAAGGCATCTACTAAAACAACAACACCGAACATGATGTCAAAGTAATGTTTGAACTTAAACATAGGGTGCATTGATTATACTTGCATATTCTGAAAATTTTGTGGAATAACTTTTAGAAGTAAACTAAAATGTTATACTCTTGATCAATAATTAACCCCAACATTTGTTTGTTTGTTTTTCTCTCCCTTATTCTTATTAATCTTGAAGTAACTTGAAGATGAAGTTGCATAAAATGTGATCTAAAGACCAAAATAATTGCTTTACATTATAGGCAATATACAAGAACATTGTATATAAAGAAAAGATACCATGTAAGTAATAGGCACCAAATTTATAATTATATAAAATTTTGTTAACTATCATGTCACATTTTTTGTCAGATTTAATTGACAAATGACTTTATTGATATCATTTAAATAGTTGAGTAGTCTGATTGATAAAATTAAAAGATCGTAGTCAAAATAAAATCAAATTTATAATTGGATGGTCATGAATGTGGTTTATCCTTTTTTTTTGCACCCTTTAGCTTTACTTGTTTAAAATTTATTTTTCTTTAAATTCTCTCGATGGATTTGCTCTACAAAGTGTGTTGCATTGTTATATTTATTTCTTATTTTAATGAAAACTTCTTATTCCCGTTTAAGAAAAATCTTTATTTTGTCATGGTGTAAGTACAACTACTCCTTCCCTTTATTGTCCCCTAAAATTAATTAAAGGAAAATGAAATTTTTGAGTTTTATTTTGGAAACGATGACAATTTAAACAATGAGTATGAGGACGCCACTTGCAGGTGGCGTCATGGGTATTTTTTTATTATAATTTTTTAACTTAAAGTGTTCACGTGTATGATAATTTTAAAAAAATATATTGAAAAATAAAGGACGCCACCAGCAGGCGACGTCTTTGGAAAAAATATTAAAAAGATAGAAGACGCCATTTGCAAGTGGCGTCTTCCACTTGCACTGTAAATTTTGTCATAGATTACTAAATATATTTTATGTCCCTTATTTCTCTAAATTTAATCCCTAAACGCTCTATATATCCAACGAAGCCCTTCCAACGTGCTTCAAAAATTAAACCTACAACTTTAAACTATACAATTTCATTTTCTTTTTTGACAGTTCCCGTTGGCCTTGTTTAACTATACCATTTCAATATCTTGAATGCCAACAAATTAATAATCCAACCAGGAAAGGTACAAGAAGAAACTATGGGCATTTTTATTATTTATTTGTTTTAGCTTAGACCATTTCCACAATTTTTACTTGGTTTATTTAGAATTTAGCATATAATTACAATAGTTTAAAGCCTGAAGAATTAACAACAAGAAGCCTTCATTGTTTATGAGAGTAGTGTGACCATTTCAATTTTCAAGTTTTAATTTCTCAATTTTTTTATATAAAAACATTAAAACTTGAATCCAAGTTTCATAAAATACCATTTTTCAAGATTAGTAGGATAAATAAACCAGTTTAAATCTTCTGAGTCCTGATTAATGTTTTAGCTACTTGTTGAACTAAATCATAAGTTAATATTAACTGGGAGTGTTTATTGAGCGAATCGATCACGAGTTGAATAATACTACACTTAATCCGAAAACTGTTCAACTCGTGTTCAATTCGACTTGATACTCGATAAGCTCGATAAATTTTACTCGACTTGTGCTCGTAAAAAAAACTCGTTGTTTGGCTTGACTCGTTGCTCGTTAAGCTCGATAGAATTTTATCCTGTTTTTTTAATATATGCAAAATCTAGTCGAGTTGGGCCTTGCTCGGAAGTAATGTTCGAAACAATTCCAAAATAACAATCCACAAATACACTAAACTAACATATTTAAACAAAATTAACGAGCTGTTCACGAGCTTATCGAGTTGACCTGGACCTTGCTCGACTCAACTCGACTCGTTCAGGCCTCGATTTAAACTCAAATTCGAGTCAATCCAAATCGAACATTGACCGAATTTTGATCAATTCGAACCTAAATTGCTCGATTGAATTAACACACCTAATATCAACACTATTTCATTTATGTTTGAGGTCAATATATCGTATGAATGAAGTCATGCCTCTAGAAAAAAAAATATTTATAAAAATACAGATATGAGTTAACCAATTCCAACACAATTTAGTTGTGATCGGCCTGTCAAGTAATGTCAGCCTAGTCCTAGTCCTAACTATATATTACTCTGAGAGTCAAAAACATGTCACCCTCAAGGACAAATGTTGATGTCTCCTTCAATCCTAGTTAAATACTTAAAAAGAGTTTAAGACATTGTTGATGTTAATGGCTTACCATTCTCAATAATTTTCACATTTTCTAATTATAAGATCAATATATAATTTGCTAGACCTAGTTGGTAGAATTGTTTGTAGGGTATATATGTAGCCAATTAGATCAAGCAAGCTATTGAAACCGTTGATTAGCCATTGGTTTCATCATCTTGCATTGCTCTCTCGAGATTCGTGGTTCTCCTCTCTTCTAACAATATTGATTCAAAGATCGAACTAATGTTTTCTTCTTGAGAGAGCAATATGCCTTGTCAAGGTCTTTTATTGATTATTCAAATCATATTCAATATAATTGTTTGAAAAAAAGGGTAAACTACAACGGAGGTCACTCAATTATGAGTAAAGTTACATCTGTGTCATCTAATTATTAAAAGTTATATTTGGATTACTGAATTATGGGTAAGGTTACATTTGGGTTACCCAATTATGGGTAAGATTACGTTTAGGTCACCCTTCATATTTAAAAAAGTACATCAATTTAGTCTTTTTTTCTTCCAAATCACTTGTATACCCTCGTTAACATTAGATTATTTCATTTGAAATCATTAATTAATCTAATACACAAATTGATATACTTTTTTTAAATATGAAGGGTGACCCAAATGTAATCTTACCCATAATTGAGCGATCCAAATGTAACATTTAATAATTGGGTGACCCACATGTAACCTTACCCATAACTGAGTGAGCTAAATTTAACTTTTAATAATTAAGTGACCCAAATATAATCTTACGCATAACTGAGTGAGCTAAATTTAACTTTTAATAATTAAGTGACCCAAATATAATCTTACGCATAACTGAGTGATCTCTGTTGTAGTTTATCAAAAAAAAATCATGTTGATATAGTCTCTCTCTCCCCTAATTTATAACTTAATTTCTTACATAAGAAGAAAATTACTTGTAATTATAGGCCCCTATATATAGCAGCTTGATGTCTCAATTAGGGTTCTAAATGGTGCTAAACTGTGGTTAGATTCAATTTGAAGATATGAAAAAAAAGTTTTAAATGTCAAGAATCAAATTTACAGAATGTTTACAAAAATTTTAAATTTTATTGTGGGATCTCTAGAGTCTTTTGAAATAAATTTTATCTCTTAACTTTTAAAAGAGTCTCGAAAGTGCTTCGAGTCGTTACACGATTTACGAAATCATAGTATGATTCACACAATTTATGAGACTATACCAAGAGCCACATAACCTGACCTAAGAAAATTAAATATTTCATTATTGGTGGGATTCAATGTCACATCTGGAGCTTATGGCAATCATTGCCAACTTGTATAATCTATGGTTTTTTCCCCTCAGCCGATGTCACTAGAATTCTTGCCGTGCCACTAGCGTTATTGTCCAATGAAGGCTGCCCACTTCCCATAGTTTCAATCCAATTTAATGATTCTTGATTAAAGGCACGGACGAAAATCTTGAACAACACATTTGGTTTCACATAGATTCTTTTACAAATTACATTTAATAAAAATAGAGAAGTATTATGTTTTCATATCGAGATTCGAACCCATACAAGACGAGATAATATACACATTCTTAGCCACTAGATCAATTAGTGGATCTCTTTGACAAATTACTTTACTTAAGTCGTCTCTTTCTTAACTCCTCGCGTCATTAACATAACCCAAATAATCGATTCTTATATGAACTAGTTAGGTTAAACTTCAATTCATTGAGTTTCCTCGTATACAATGAATTTCATCGGGAGAATTTTGTGAAGTATCGTTCGTTGAGAGTTGCATAGATTCATAAAGTTAGGACATCAACATCAGATATTGTTCTGAATCATGGTTTTCTTTCCATAACTCTGTCGACAGTTATACGTAAATTTGTTTAAAGGCAATATTATGAGCAGATCAAAAACGAATTTGGGTTATTTTCAAATTAAACATAGACGAATTTAGGTAAAATATGAGGTTCACATTTCGGTACGAGATTAGACTAAGACAAATATGAAGTGTATGAATATAATGTATGAACACATTTAATTGTTCAAGTTTATAAAGTAGGGAGCACCTCAAATTGCTTGAAAATGCGAGCTCGTAGAAAATCAAAGAATTTACGTTGAAGCTTCTAACTTTGTGAACTTGTCAAGACTCTTAAAAAGTCGAGAAAATAAAACATAGCTCAAAACAATACAACTTATATTAATGTTTAAACTCTATAAACAGTGATAGATCTTAACACTCGAAATTCACAAATCCTTTTCTTTTCTATTCTCAAACTACCAACATGAGAATTCACCTAACCCCTTGTGTCCCCAAGTCTTAATTGGAAACAAATAAACAAATAAGGAGTCAATTTCCCTTTCAGACCGTTTCAAAAGAATGATTTGTCTTGTTAGAGAAACATAAAATAAGTATAACATATACTTCACCCACCTAACCTCAGTTCCCAACCAACTCCATGTTCATCCTAATCGTGCTGGCATAGCATTCAAAAACCCAAATTATTTAATAACAACAAGTCAACGTTAATCAAACGGCCGTCTAACTTTACATAAATAATATTTCACCAATGAAATTGAATTTATTTTTTTATGAAAAAAAGAAGAAATGTTCGGTATCAAATCTAAAACATAATGTCAACTAAAACTAAATTGATGTTCTTATTAGTACACCATAAGCTTAATCGATTAAGTTCTAAACTATTAACTGTTTCATTTTTTTCTGGTAGTAGTTGGAGAAAATATTAATTTATATTATCAGCACAAGATTCATATTTGTCACCACAAATATAACTGAAATTGAGAAGTTTGTTTATTATATTGTCGTCGTGAACGAGACAAATTAATTTATAAAAATCGCTCTTATAATAAGTTTGTATAATATCGATTTAGATTGTTTGACCGATGAATCGAATACAGGTAATTGTATTAAATATATATAACTGGCCAAAATTCCGCTCATGACATAGTTTTGTCCATTGATGTTCATTTCGACCGATATAGAAAGAAAGCAGGTTTGACTTGATGAACTGGTCGGCATCGGATCAGAACCCAACCAACATTTAGATAATGTCAAACTGAATAAAATGTTTGACTTTGTCTCACTTGTTTTTAGGGTAAATTATATTGTTCACCGAACTTTTAGGGCAATTTTATTATGATCACTGAAAGCTTGAGTTATAGTTATCGAACTTTTAGTTCGCTTTCAGTATAATCCTTCTAGTCACCTTCCGTTAGAAGCTATTGGCGTGACATGTTAGTATTTGTTTTTTCTAAATAAAATAATAAGTAAACTACATTATTTATCACTCAATTTTCTTCATACTCTTAATTTGATCAGTGAAATTTAAAATTTTAATTTAATAACTCAACTTTTGTAATAATTTGATTTTAACCGCTCTCGAATGACAATATAAATAAAATGTTTGACTTTGTCTCACTTGTTTTAACATACATATCAATACTTAATGGGGGTATATGTTGGACACATGTTCCGCGAACGTTTTTCCTTTTGTTTTGAACTATAGAAAACGACGCCGTTTCATGTTTTTGTGCGCCTTTTTGGTGATAAGTTATTGGAAAAGAATCCCACTTAAAATACGTGATGTTAAATTATATATATATATTTCAAAAAATCCAACAAAAATATATAAAATAGTTAGATATCATAAAAGTTAAACAAATTCAAATTTAATTTAGTTAAAATTTTGGTAATTTATTTTAAGTAAAGATGGATGATTCTGATAATATCTAATTTTCGATTTGAATCCTAAACATTTAATTGAAAATATAAGGTCACGGTTTAAACTTAATTTTTCTTTTTTTAAAAATCTACTCTTATAAGCTTTCTTTTAGTTCTCACGAGTTCCTTCATCCTTCAAGTTCTATCTTAAGTCTTCTTTCGTTGGTTTTCCGGTCTAGTTCGATAGATTGCTATTGCCTTTTGCCGCTTTTATTTATTTTGAACTCTTGTCGAGTTTGTCTCGGTCCTTATCTATGTAAATATTATCATGTGTATTATTTTTTCTCTATTTAGGCTGGAGAAATTTTTTTTAACGATGTTCATGATATATTTCTTATTAATAAAAAATCTCAATAATTTTTAGTCTAAATATTTTATAGGTCCTTCTATTTTTAAAAATTAGGTAGTTGACCTCTCTTAGTATTTGATCATATTTTATCACTATTATGCATTACAAATGTAGATAATGTATACGTATGCATTATGTATATTTTATTGGATTAAACTTTTTGAATTATTTATGACAGCCTTACAAAGACAACAAAATTTGATATAATCTTCGATGTCTAATTTATTAATTGACTAATCTGAATCGAGCACTGTAAAGGAATTTAATCTTCTAATTACTTAAAGAATATAACGTTTCATCCCACCAGACCAACTAGTTATTGGTTTTGCAAAAGAATTATTTCTGTTACTTTATTTATTATTATATTACACAAGCTCTTAAGACTTAAGAAATTAGTAGGAACTGTTTAAACTAATTTTAAAGTTCATTTAGATAATAATAATAATAATAATAATAATAATAATAATAATAATAATAATAATAATAATAATAATAGTAGTAGTAGTCTTTTAAACGAACCAATATTTCCTTTTTCTTGTTGCAAAGTTTCAAGTTTCACCAACATTTATCTAAGCACAACCAATAAAAAACTGGTAACCAATTAAAAATTTACCATTGATTTGGTAGAAAATGAAAATCATAATTAATATAAAACCTTACTTCATTTGAAAATCACAATGCAAAGAGATTGAAAAATATATATTATTAACTTCATTTACCTTATTTTTTGACACATGCCTTTACTTAAGTACTTAGTTAATCAATCCTAATTCAAATAAATAAAATAAAATAAAAATTCAAAGGTTGGTGCATATAGTGATATATTCACTGGGTTTTTGTAACTTATTTTTTTTTAAATTTATTATCATCTTATTTAATAATTTTGTAAGGTTCTTGAATTTTACCATTAATCTTAATGAATAATTTTTTTTGAATATGCTGGTGTAATGCAAGAGTAGCATATGTTCAACTTTTTTAGTCTTTTTTAAAGATGACACACACAACATGGTATTACTGGTGCTCAAATCCGAGTCCCAAAGGATAATAAATATCTATTTTTGCCACTAGGACACAAAGGAATGAGCTCTTAATGAATAATTTATAACTATGTGAGTTGTTAACAACTTGCTATAAATGATCAAAGATTCGGATACTAATCTTAGTGAATAATGTATGTGGTTAGGGAACATATTCAAATTAAATGGATACTTAATTTTGGTGGAAGAGTCCTTTAAAATTAAGTCAGAAACTTCCTAAGACTTGGGCGCCTACATTTATTAGGGTAGTTGCCTTAAATATTCTAAAAAGTATTGACATGTATTATTAATATATTTATACTAATCTCAGTTTCAATTATCTTCTTTTATTTAATTTGGGGCAAGTGTGTTAATTGTTTAAGGGTAAACTACTCAGGTGACCATCGAACTTTAGAGGCGGTCTTATTTTGACCACCCAATTAAGCAACTCGTTAATTAAACTATCAAACTTTTAAGATGGTCATATTTTAACCATCACTGTTAAAAAACTAACGGAGGAGGTGTCGTGGCATTTAACGGAAATTTGTATAATTGCACATTTAATCCATATTAGTTATCTATTATATCAAATCGGTCCTAATATTAATTTAATTAAATAAAATTAATCAACCAATCAGATGACGACACGTGTCATCACCCAATTGGATAAATTTACTCAAATTTTATTTTATTTATTTTTCTCCAATCAGATAGTGACACGTGGCACCACTTGGTTAAAGGAAAATTAAATAGGAATGTGATGGCCTTAACATGGATCAAGCCTGGGACATCCAAGGGACACACCAATAGGACTCGAACCTGGGTCACTTAGAATGTGTAAAATCACACAAACTACTGAATCGATTCAAATAATTAAATTAAAAAATATTTTAAATATGTTTAAAATAGTTAAAGCAAGATTTAGAATGAAAATAGATTTGTAATTTTTTATTTTTAAATTAAATTGAATATTTTTATATTTATTTAGTAATTTCACATATATATATAAAAGCTTGAATCGAGTTCTTTAATTTATTAATATTTTTATTTTTTATTGAATATTTTAATTCAATGATTATATTAAAATTTTAAAAATAAAATTATATTACGATTTTAAATTTATATAAATATATTAATTCAATGATTATATATATTAACTATGTTAAAAAATTTAAATTATACTCATATTGATAGAATTTTTAAATTATATTAAATTTTTAGTATAATATATATAATCATTGAATTAAGATATTTCATAAAAAAATTAAAATTATTAATTAAATTAAAAAACTCGGTTCAATATTATATATATGAAATTACTAAAATAAATGTAAAAAAAGAAAAATATTCAGTTTAATTGAAAAATAAAAAATCATAAATCTATTTTTATTTTTAATATTGTTTTAACTCCTTTAAACATATTTGAAATGTTTTTATTTTAAATTTGATTATTTAAATTAATTTAGTGGTTTTTGTGTTTTTACGCATCCCAAGTGACTCAGATCCAAGTCTCATTTCAATCATTTTTACTTTTTTTCCCTAGCATTTACTGCATTATAAGATATACATATATAATAAAGCAATTTATATTATCAAGAATATGTAGGCATAGTGGTAAAGGTTTGGATCTATTCCTTGGAGGTTTTAGGTTCATTTCATGCCAAGACTGACTATCCATTCCTTCTTTAATTTTCTTTTATCCAGGTGGTCACCACCTAATTGGAGAAAAATAAATATATTAAATATTTAATAAAATAAATTAAAATTTGAGTAGATCCATCCAAACGGGTGATGATGTGGAGTTGATTAATTTTATATAATTGAATTATAATTAGGACCAAATTGATATAATATATAACTAACAAGTACCAAATGTGTACTTATACAATTTTTCGCTATCTGCCACATCACCTTATTCTTTAATTTTTTAACGGCGGTGGTCAAAATATGACCAATTTAAAAGTTTGATAATCTGATTGACGAGTTGCGTAATTGGGTAGCCAAAATAAGATCGCCCCAAAGTTCGGTGGTCACCTGAGTAGTTTATCGATTATTTAATGGACGAATCTAGAGTAAGCGTTATGTACCGATATATCACTAATTATATGTACTAATATGCATTATTAATTATTTTAATAATTTTTGGAATCATTGTGACCAAAAGTGTGACTATTCCCTTTTGGGAATAATAAAGTTTTTCTAAAAGAATTTAATTAAAAGTTGAATCAAGAAT
Organism: Hibiscus tridactylites; assembly: GCA_958450335.1. Classification (NCBI taxonomy): domain Eukaryota; kingdom Viridiplantae; phylum Streptophyta; class Magnoliopsida; order Malvales; family Malvaceae; genus Hibiscus; species Hibiscus tridactylites. The sequence goes on along the minus strand of OY288274.1, from coordinate 74,665,541 downwards.
TATTTTTAATAAAATTTTATTATTTTTTAATAGAAGATAATTTCTTTTCAAAGAATGACAAAAAAGTTTTTTAATATATTTTATTTTTTAAAAAATAATCACACTTGAGGTTTTTATAATTTCAAAAGTTGTTAAAATAGTTAATGGTGTACATTTCATTTACTTTAGAATTTCCAATTATTTAATATAGGAATAAAACACATAAAAAATAGAAAGGAATAAGTATATACTCTTATAAAAGAAAAAAAATTAATTTGTTTACACATCAACCAAGCATTTTTATTGATAAACAAAAATAAAAAAAACATAATTTAATAGAGGTTTTAAAACACCTAAAAAACGAAAATAATATATCTAAAAAGAAAAGATAAGTGTTGCACCAGTGAGATCAGACATTTTCTCTTTGCACTAAAGAAGATCTCTACAGTCCATTGTAGGAAGGGTACCTGGAGAGTTGTCAAAATACGAACTATATGAAATATCCAAAATCGGCAACCACCATTCACGCTTATTCCCAGCGACGATCCGCTACATATTATATCGACAAACAACCCAAAAGAGATCAAATTCTATATGATCACCGGAAAACACGAATAAAAAGCAAGCGATGTGAGGGTCACCATACAAACATAAAAAACTTGCAAAAAATAACCATAGAGACGTACTATAAAGGCAGAAAAATCGTGCCACAGAGACAGAGAAAAGTGCAATAAGTTGTGCGAAGAAAAAAATAAAATCAAATTAAATAAGAAAAAATAAAAAAATATGAATCATTGGGGTCGGCAATCAACACCAAAATTAGTGTCGTTGTAGATTAGACAAACAAAAAATAAAAAAAGAAACAAGCGACACTAGTATTGAGGAGAAGCAAGCGACTCTACGTTTAGGAGAGAAACTATTTGTAGAATAAATGACGTTTAGAAAGAGAATAAAAAAGTTCAATCACAATATCTGTAAGGTGCATGTGCTTTGTCAAAAAGTTAAGAATATCTATGTACAAATACTACCTTGTAATCACATTTATACTATTTAAAAAAAGTTGAAATTTAATTAAACCGTGGAAAAATAACTAAATATGATACAAATAGAGATATACAAAAGCATAATATAAAAAGTTATGGGGCATAATTTATTAATGTATGAATAAAACAAGTTGGTGTTCGATTAACCGGGGATACCAACTCAATCATACTCTTTTTTATTTGTTTTCTTGACCGATGGTGAGCAACTAGTCTTAGTATTGGTTGTCGACCACCGGGTTTATTATTTTTTTCTTCATATTTTTAATAAGACTATCTACCTTTGTGGCATGTGTTCCATTTGTCTTTATGGCACACTTACTCTTTATTTTTTGTGGTTCGTTTCATCTGTCGTTTGACATGATTTCAGCATACTTTACCTGTCGTTTGGTGCTCGTACATAGATCTTCATAGCGCTAGTTTCTGATTATGATTTTGTCGGTGGTCATAGAAAGATAGGTCTCCACTAGGTTGATAGTTGTTTGTTATGTAATCAGACATGAGTAGCAGAGCAATCTACTTGATAGTTTGGTTCGCTCACCATTTTTTTCACCTGTAAAACGTCTTGTAACACCCGTGTTTTGGGCCTAGGAGTTAGTCGGGTTATAGTTCGAGTTAAATAAAATTTAATTAAAACAATTCAACTTCAAATAATGACCTAATTGAGCTTTAGTAAAAAGGGGAGGACTTATGTAGTAATTTGACCCTAAAGTCTTTAAAAAGCTAGACAACTTTAAACCAAAAGTTGTCATCTTTCTCCCAAGTCCATTCCAACGTTAAAAAGAGAAACCACCATTTTCAAAAACCTCTCAAAGGCTAGCTACTATTCCATTTATTTTGCCATTCGATTTCAACACCAAATTAAGAGGTAAATATGTTTTCTTAACCTCCTCTCTATCCTCTACTTATCTATGGTTTTAGATTTCAAAAATATGTGGTTTTGAAAATTAAGGTTTATATTTAAAGTTTGAATTTTTAAGGGGTTTTTCAATTTGTTTTGATAAATTGAGTTGGGGTTTTAGTTAATCATGTTATAATGAGTAACATATATCAAATTGGTTGAATTTGGGTGAAAATTCGTAGCATGTTCTTGAGGTAGATTTTAAGGTAGTAAAATTTGGGTTTTTGGTGGGTTTAATGTTGAAATTGAAGGGCTGATGGTCTACCCATGTTAGGAGGGTGATTTGGGATGTTTTGGAAGTCATTTAGATGTTTGGAAATTGAGTTTTCAGCAATGCTTTAGGGGAGCACGAAAATTGGGATTTTAGGAGATTATTGGATTTGAGAAATTGTGGAATTTGGGTTGTGTTTGCAAAGTAAGTTGATGGTTGAGTTTAGCATTGAATTGGGAAGTAATGTATATGTTTTGTTTGGCTAGAAGCAAGAGGAAGCGCGGAAGAGGCTTTGGGACCAAATCCGGGTTCGTAGGAGAATTGTTTTGAAGTGCTAAGGAAGGGCGGTGAGTGGTTTCAACTTGTTTTAAGTTTGGTTCGAGTATGTGTAGGGGGAGTGTGTGTGAAGTGTGCTTGGTAGGCCACTCATAGTTAATTCAAGTTGTTGATTTGACCATTGATGTCCATGAATGCATTTATGCTTGTTTAACTATGCTATTATGATTGTGGTTGGTGGATGTAAGTTTATCTTGATATGCATCTATGAGATTGAGCATGAATGTGGTTGATGACATATATATGATGTGGTTATGATAATTGGCACTAAAATAATTACCGGTTGTAAATGATCGATCATTAGGATAGTGTGCACACAAATTGAGTCAAAACGTACGTGGCCTTGATGGCGTTAAGTCATCAAGGAGGAGTACGGTGATGTAACATTCCACCAGAAGCTTTTATTACATTTCTACGGGATGATGAGTGGAATCCCATCCGTAGGGCATATGGCGATGAGTGGAATCCCGCACATGCAAGGTCCGGTGATGAGTGTAATCCCACCGAGGTAAAGTGTTGTTGAGGTTTAAATCCGCACAATCGAGGTAATTAAAGTGGCCAATTAACTTGTTCATGCATTGTGATATGTGATGATGATATATGTTGGTGATATATGGTGTTGCTATATGATGTTGATATTGATAATTGAGCTTGGTAGGATCGAGAAACCATATATGCCACTTGAAAGACTAGCTAGGTCTACTTGATTTTATGCCTATGCTTGATGTATGTAAGACTAGGATTAACATGCTTGAACCCTGCATTGTTGATGTTTTTCGTTTTAGAGCACCCTCACTAAGCTTATAGCTTACGCTCTCTATGTTCAACAATGCAGATCATTAGCGTGGTGTTAGCTCGAGGCAAGGCAAGAAGGGCTTTCCAAGTTGTTGCTCAAGTATGGTTAATTTTGTAGTAGTTAAGCAATGTGACATTAGGGTGCGTTTGTATGAGCCTTGTATGACTCTTTCAAATGATGTTGTTTTGGATTGATGTTTTGGATTGTAAAGCATGTAATACTATGATGGATGATGGTGTGTGATGGCATGCTTTAGATGCTTAGGTTGCCTTGTGTATGAGTGCAAACCTCTTGTGTTGAATTGTGCCATTTGGGCTCTTGAACTTCCTTGTATAACCTTAAATGCTGAAGTTGCTCTTTTGTTGGAATGTCATGTTCGAATGCCTTGACCCATGTTGATTGCTACCTATGGCTCATGTATGATTGCTTAGATGATAATATGTGCAAGTCTTATGAGTGTTAATACATGCCCTTGGTCCTTTTTAGGCTCTTATATATGTTTATGCATGATCTTAGTGTTTTTCTTTAGTTAGGGAGTCTTTAGGTTGGGCAGTAAGTGATCCCCTGCACCAGGGTTTCGAAACCATGGGGAAGGTTTCGAAACCTTTGCAGAAATCTGGGCTCCCAGACCTTACTGCCAGCCTAAGTTTTGAAACCTTTAGGGAAGGTTTCGAAACCTTTGAAAAATCTGGGATTCCAGACCTCACTGCCGGCCTAAGTTTCGAAACCTTTGAGGGAGGTTTCGAAACCATGGAAGAGGGTTTCGAAACCATGGGGAAGGTTTCGAAACCTTTGTAGAAATTTGGGTTCCAGACCTTACTGCCAGTCTAAGTTTCGAAACCTTTTGGGGAGGTTTCGAAACCTTTGCTTAAGACTGCACTGTTTTGACTTGTTGGCCTTTTTAAAGAGAAAAACACATAGGATTTAAGATACCTTTAGTCAAGATTAAAATTTGGCTGTTTGAATGTGGTTTGGGGTTCAAATGTGACAAGATTAAAATGAAAAAAAATTTAGGGTTGCTAACCGAGGGGGAACCCTTTGGGTTTCGCTTCGGTTTTCCCCGTGTGGCCCACTCGGACCGGTCATCCGGCCAGACCGGGACGAGGGGGTTACATTTGTTGGTATCAGAGCCTGAGGTTACCGAGACCTCGGGCAGGTAAGTGAGGTAAGATTAATGTATTAAATGCTTGTGTTGTTCGATGCATGATTTGCCATGAATCCTTGATGCTTGATTGATCGTATGATGTTTTGAATGCATGAACCGTTGTGTCTGGTGTAGAGTGAGTGCCCATTGCTACTATTACTTAATTTAAAAAGATTTTTGGAAAGAGGAATACTTGAGCACTATTGGACCCTTGCTTTGACTAACGTAATCCTTATCTGTTTCTTGTTGTAGTTTACCTTGCTAGTTGAACCATGAGACCACGTGGGAGGCCTAGGATGGTTCGACCGGAACCACGGGCAGAGGCTCCGAGAGTTGAGCCGGTAGTTGGGGTTGGAGCTCAAGTGGGAGAGCATGTGGTTGGAGTTGGAGCTCCTCCACCACCACCACCTCCTCCACCGGGAGCGAGAGGTGAGGCCGGGGCCGAAGGAGAGGGACCACAAGGAGGTCAAGGTGGCCAAGGACCGGCCAGGATTGACTTAACTCCGTTGGTTCCGGCGGTAGCCGGGGCATTCCAGGCTGCAGTAGCTGGAGGTCAGGCGGCTCATCATCTGGGTGAGGGCACCGGATTGCCATTAGAGAGACTTCGGGGCCTTGGGGCCGAAGAGTTTAGAGGTGCTACTCCGGAGAGGTCAGAGATGTGGTTTGAGAAGACCGTCCGTATTCTTGCTCAGATGGGATGTACTGGTGAGCGCAAGTTGGGATGTGTTGAGTCTCTATTTCAGGGTGATGCCTACACCCGGTGGGTCACCGTTACTTCGGGGATGGATGAGACCGAGATCACTTGGGAGTTCTTTGAGATAACTTTCCGGAAGAAGTATTTGGGTCCGCGATACCTCGATGAGAGGAAGAGGGAGTTTATGACATTGCTTCAGGGGAGTATGTCCGTGACTGATTATGAGATTCGGTTTGTCAGATTGAGTCAGTATGCACCTGAGCTTGTACCTACTGAGGTGGAGCGTTGTAACCGCTTCCGATATGGGCTGAGTGAGGAGATCAAGACTTATACTCTAGCTTCAGATTACACTGATTTTGATGTCTTGGTCTCGAGGGCCAAGGACTTGGAGCACAGTTTGAGTTTGACCAGGCGGTCAGGTGGATCTAGTTCGGGTAAGAGGTCTAGCAACTTTGATAGGGGTGATGCCAAGAGGCATCGGGACAACAGACATCAGTATGATCATAGGCGTGGTGGCGGTAACCACGGTAGGGGCCACCAGGGTCAGAGAGCTGGTGGGAAGTTGCCCACATGTGCTACTTGCGAGAGGAACCACATCGGTGAGTGTTTTGCGGGAATTATCATTCTTGTTGGAGTTATGGTGCTAGAGACCACATTAGGCGTGACTATCCACATCAGGTGGGACAGACACCAGCTCAGGCTCCTGCTAGAGCCAATGACTTTCAGAGAGGCCGCGGGCGCGGTAGAGGTAACTTCCAGCCGAGGAACGATGGTCAGAGGAACATAGCACATGTAGTTGCGGTTCAGCCAGAGGGCGGAGGTCAAGCCAGAGTTTATGCTCAGCGCGGGGATCAACATGACACCGATGTGATCGCAGGTAACTTCTCGATACAGTCTCTGGGTTTGCTTTCTTTGATTGACTCTGGGTCTACACATTCCTACATATTGAGTGAGCATGCACAGTCTTTGAATTTGCCTTGTGAGATGTTAGAGGTAGGAGTTAGTGTTACTAGTTCCTTTGGGGACACAGTAGTAGTTAGGAAGATGTATCAAAGGTGTCCGTTGATGGTACAGGGGCATGTGTTTCCAGTGGATATGATGGAGCTTCCTTTCTATGGTTTTGATGTGATTCTGGGTATGGACTGGCTCACGGAGCATAGAGCTAGGATAGATTTTGAAACTAAACGGATTTCTTTGAGGCTCACGGATGACTATGAGATTGTAGTGGTGGGCGAGAACGTGAAGTTCTTGTCCAACGTGGTTTCAGTATTAGAGGCTAAGAGATTGGTTGAGTTGGGGTGTGAAGCATACTTAGCGTATGTGATTAACCCTAACATGAGTGAGGTTAGACCTCAGGACATCCGGACAGTATGTGATTTTCCTAACGTGTTTCCGGAAGAGTTGCCAGGGTTACCACCGGACAGAGAGGTAGAGTTCAGCATTGAGACTTATTCTGATTCAACACCTGTTTCAATTGCTACGTATCGTATGGCACCGAAAGAACTGAAAGAGTTGAAGACTCAGTTGCAAGAATTGACAGATAGAGGTTTTATTCGACCTAGTTCTTCACCTTGGGGTGCACCGGTTTTGTTTGTGAAGAAGAAAGATGGAAGCATGAGAATATGTATAGATTACAGACAGTTGAATCAGTTGACAGTGAAGAATAAATATCCGTTGCCTAGAATTGATGACTTGTTTGATCAATTGAGAGGAGCATCTGTCTTTTCGAAGATTGATTTGAGATCGGGTTATTACCAGCTAAAGGTAAGAGAGGTTGATGTACCGAAGACGGCCTTTAGGACTAGGTATGGACATTATGAGTTCTTAGTCATGCCTTTTGGGTTGACTAATGCACCGGCAGCTTTCATGGACATGGTGAACAGGATTTTTCATCAGTATCTAGATCAGTTTGTAGTTGTGTTTATTGATGACATCTTGGTGTACTCGCGAACTGAGGAAGACCATGACCGACACTTGAGACTTGTTTTGAAGAATTTGCTAGATCATCAGTTGTATGCGAAGCTCAGCAAGTGTGAATTCTGGATCCGAGAAGTAGTCTTCTTAGGACATGTAGTGTCAGCCGATGGGATTAGAGTTGATCCGAAGAAGATTGAAGCCATTGTTGAGTGGAAGCAACCGAAGTCTGTGACCGAGGTACGTAGCTTCCTAGGCTTAGCCGGATACTATAGGAGGTTTGTAGAGGGTTTCTCTAAGCTAGCCGCTCCATTGACACAGTTACTTCAGAAGAGTGTTCAGTTTGAGTGGACAGATGCAAGACAGAGAGCCTTTGAGAAATTGAAAGAAGCTTTGACCCAAGCACTGATCTTGATTCAGCCTGAGTCCGGGAAGGACTATGTAGTCTACAGTGATGCTTCTTATGTAGGGCTAGGATGTGTTCTTATGCAAGACCGGAGGGTAGTCGCTTATGCCTCAAGATAGTTGAAGACTCATGAGCGCAACTATCCGACCCATGACATAGAATTAGCTGCAGTTGTGTTTGCTCTGAAGATTTGGAGGCACTATTTGTATAGAGAGAAATGCACAGTGTACACCGATCACAAGAGTTTGAAATACATTATGACTCAGCGAGATTTGAATCTCAGACAGCGTAGATGGTTAGAGCTGCTAAAAGATTATGATCTTACCATTGAGTACCATCCGGGTAAGGCCAATGTAGTGGCCGATGCATTGAGTAGGAAGATGGTCGTGGACTTGAGAGCTATGTTTGCTAGATTGAGTTTGTCCGGAGATGGTGGCTTGATAGCCGAGCTTCAGGTTTGACCTACTCTAGGTCATTTGATTCGAGAGAAACAGCTCTTAGATAGATCTTTGGCACATCACGTGCAAGATATAGCCGAGGGTAGATCTTCAGATTACAGTTTCAGCACTGATGGAGTTTTGTGTTTCAAGGATAGAATAGTTGTGCCAGAAGACAGTGAATTGAGACGTACGATCTTGACTGAAGCCCACAGTAGTCCGTTTGCTATGCATCCTGGAAGTACGAAGATGTACCGTGATTTGAAGAATGAGTACTTTTGGGTTGGCTTGAAAAGAGATGTAGCCGACTTTGTGAGTAAGTGCTTAGTGTGTCAGAGAGTGAAGGCGGAACATCAGGTTCCCTCAGGTTTGTTACAACAGTTGAGAATTCCGGAATGGAAGTGGGAGAACATCACTATGGATTTTGTTTCAGGTTTGCCTTTGACTCCTACGAAGAAGAACTCAGTTTGGGTGATAGTAGATCGTTTTACGAAGTGTGCTCACTTCTTGGCAGTCAACACTACTTACACTTTAGATAGATTGACCGATTTGTACATTGGTGAGATTGTTAGACTGCATGGTGTGCCGAAGTCTATTGTGTCAGATAGAGATCCGCAGTTTACTTCTAGATTTTGAGAGTGTCTGCATACAGCTTTGGGCACCCGTTTGAACTTCAGCACTTCTTATCATCCTCAGTCAGATGGTCAGTCAGAGAGGGTTATTCAGATCTTAGAGGATATGTTGCGTTGTTGTATCATAGACTTTCAGGGTACTTGGGAGAAGCATTTGCCTCTAGTAGAGTTTGCGTACAATAACAGTTTTCAGTCGAGCATTCAGATGGCTCCATATGAGGCCTTGTATGGCCGGAAGTGTAGAACTCCAGTGTGTTGGGCCGAGGTAGGACAGAAATTGTTACCTATGCCGGAGTTGCTCAAGGGGACAACCGACAAGGTAAAATTGATTTGTGACCGTTTGAAGGTTGCTTCGGATAGGCAGAAGTCCTATGCCGATTTGAAGAGAAAGGAAGTTGAGTTCTCAGTTGGTGAGAAGGTATTCTTGAAGGTGTCTCCGTGGAAAAAGGTGATGAGATTTGGCCGAAAAGGGAAGTTGAGTCCGAGATACATAGGACCGTATGAGATTGTGAAGAGGGTTGGTCCGGTTGCTTATCAGTTGCGTTTGCCATCCGAGCTTGAGAAGATACATGATGTGTTCCATGTGTCGATGCTTCGCAAGTATAGGTCCGATCCATCACTAGTTATGCCCGTAGAAGAAATTGAATTGAATCCAGATTTGACTTACGAGGAAGAACCATTGGAGATCTTAGCTTCTGACAGTAAAGTGTTGAGGGGTAGATCGATTGAGTTAGTAAAGGTGCGGTGACGACGTAGAGGTGTGGACGAGGCCACTTGGGAGAGGAAGGAGGATATGGAAAAGCAGTTTCCGTATCTCTTTCAGTCAGGTAATTTCGGGGACGAAATTCCTTAAGTGGGAGAGAGTTGTAACACCCGTGTTTTGGGCCTAGGAGTTAGCCGGGTTATAGTTCGAGTTAAATAAAATTTAATTAAAACAATTCAACTTCAAATAATGACCTAATTGAGCTTTAGTAAAAAGGGGAGGACTTATGTGGTAATTTAACCCTAAAGTCTTTAAAAAGCTAGACAACTTTAAACCAAAAGTTGTCATCTTCCTCCCAAGTCCATTCCAACGTTAAAAAGAGAAACCACCATTTTCAAAAACCTCTCAAAGGCTCGCTACTATTCTATTTATTTTGCCATTCGATTTCAACACCAAATCAAGAGGTAAATATGTTTTCTTAACCTCCTCTCTATCCTCTACTTATCTATGGTTTTAGATTTCAAAAATATGGGGTTTTGAAAATTAGGGTTTATATTTAAAGTTTGAATTTTTAAGGGGTTTTTCAATTTGTTTTGATAAATTGAGTTGGGGTTTTAGTTAATCATGTTATAATGAGTAACATATATCAAATTGGTTGAATTTGGGTGAAAATTCGTAGCATGTTCTTGAGGTAGATTTTAAGGTAGTAAAATTTGGGTTTTTGATGGGTTTAATGTTGAAATTGAAGGGCTGATGGTCTACCTATGTTAGGAGGGTGATTTGGGATGTTTTGGAAGTCATTTGGATGTTTGGAAATTGAGTTTTTAGCAAGGCTTTAGGGGAGCACGAAAATTGGGATTTTAGGAGATTATGTGATTTGGGAAATTGTGGAATTTGGGTTGTGTTTGCAAAGTAAGTTGATGGTTGAGTTTAACATTGAATTGGGAAGTAATGTATATGTTTTGTTTGGCTAGAAGCAAGAGGAAGCGCGGAAGAGGCTTTGGGACCAAATCCGGGTTCGTAGGAGAATTGTTTTGAAGTGCTAAGGAAGGGCGGTGAGTGGTTTCAACTTGTTTTAAGTTTGGTTCGAGTATGTGTAGGGGGAGTGTGTGTGAAGTGTGCTTGGTAGGCCACTCATAGTTAATTCAAGTTGTTGATTTGACCATTGATGTCCATGAATGCATTTATGCTTGTTTAACTATGCTATTATGATTGCGGTTGATGGATGTAAGTTTATCTTGATATGCATCTATGAGATTGAGCATGAATGTGGTTGATGACATATATATGATGTGGTTATGATAATTGGCACTAAAATAATTACCGGTTGTAAATGATCGATCATTAGGATAGTGTGCACACAAATTGAGTCAAAACGTACGTGGCCTTGATGGCGTTAAGTCATCAAGGAGGAGTACGGTGATGTAACATTCCACCAGAAGCTTTTATTACATTTCTACGGGATGATGAGTGGAATCCCATCCGTAGGGCATGTGGCGATGAATGGAATCCCGCACATGCAAGGTCCGGTGATGAGTGTAATCCCACCGAGGTAAAGTGTTGTTGAGGTTTAAATCCGCACAATCGGGGTAATTAAAGTGGCAAATTAACTTGTTCATGCATTGTGATATGTGATGATGATATATGTTGGTGATATATGGTGTTGCTATATGATGTTGATATTGATAATTGAGCTTGGTAGGATCGAGAAACCATATATGCCACTTGAAAGACTAGCTAGGTCTACTTGATTTTATGCCTATGCTTGATGTATGTAAGACTAGGATTAACATGCTTGAACCCTGCATTGTTGATGTTTTTCGTTTTAGAGCACCCTCACTAAGCTTATAGCTTACGCTCTCTATGTTCAACAATGCAGATCATTAGTGTGGTGTTAGCTCGAGGCAAGGCAAGAAGGGCTTTCCAAGTTGTTGCTCAAGTATGGTTAATTTTGTAGTAGTTAAGCAATGTGGCATTAGGGTGTGTTTGTATGAGCCTTGTATGACTCTTTCAAATGATGTTGTTTTGGATTGATGTTTTGGATTGTAAAGCATGTAATACTATGATGGATGATGGTGTGTGATGGCATGCTTTAGATGCTTAGGTTGCCTTGTGTATGAGTGCAAACCTCTTGTGTTGAATTGTGCCATTTGGGCTCTTGAACTTCCTTGTATAACCTTAAATGCTGAAGTTGCTCTTTTGTTGGAATGTCATGTTCGAATGCCTTGACCCATGTTGATTGCTACCTATGGCTCATGTATGATTGCTTAGATGATAATATGTGCAAGTCTTGTGAGTGTTAATACATGCCCTTGGTCCTTTTTAGGCTCTTATATATGTTTATGCATGATCTTAGTGTTTTTCTTTAGTTAGGGAGTCTTTAGGTTGGGCAGTAAGTGATCCCCTGCACCAGGGTTTCGAAACCATGGGGAAGGTTTCGAAACCTTTGCAGAAATCTGGGCTCCCAGACCTTACTGCCAGCCTAAGTTTCGAAACCTTTAGGGAAGGTTTCGAAACCTTTGAAAAATCTGGGATTCCAGACCTCACTGCCGGCCTAAGTTTCGAAACCTTTGAGGGAGGTTTCGAAACCATGGAAGAGGGTTTCGAAACCATGGGGAAGGTTTCGAAACCTTTGCAGAAATTTGGGTTCCAGACCTTACTGCCAGTCTAAGTTTTGAAACCTTTTGGGGAGGTTTCGAAACCTTTTCTTAAGACTGCACTGTTTTGACTTGTTGGCCTTTTTAAAGAGAAAAACACATAGGATTTAAGATACCTTTAGTCAAGATTAAAATTTGGCTGTTTGAATGTGGTTTGGGGTTCGAATGTGACAAGATTAAAATGAAAAAAAATTAGGGTTGCTAACCGAGGGGGAATCCTTTGGGTTTCGCTTCGGTTTTCCCCGTGTGGCCCACTCAGACCGGTCATCCGGCCAGACCGGGACGATGGGGTTACACGTCTTGTTTGGATAGAGACAATGAGATTCAAGAAGGCTTCTGATTTTTTACGGTATGTTAATCTTTACGAAATTATTTACTTTTCTTTGCACCTTTGGGTTTTTGTATGAGATTATGGTGGAGTAATCCTTATTATTCTCCTTTTTTTTAAATTGAATCCACTAATTTTATCAAACAAGGAAATATCCAAAATTACAATGAAAGTTTACCACTGAGTAAACAAACACCTAAAACCAGACACAAACCCAGAGAAATTAAATTAGCGACTCTAGATCATAAGAGGACCATACCAAGAAACATGTAAGAACCTAATCCAAAGACTAGAAACAAAAGATGGATACAAATATCCCCAAATCGACGATGATGGGTAAAACTATCAACAAAAAACATTGACAAATGCATATTATAGTGAACATACGTTGACAATAAGGTCATTACCACAACTCAATCGCGAATAAACAGAAGATGAAATCGCGTATCCAAAATCGATTTAAGGGTCCAAGGCAAGGAAATCAACAATATAATGAAAGGAACGCCATCTTGATCAGTCGTGGCGACGTCAAATCCAACCCTGATAAAAAAACAAATAACAAAAAAACGTGCCAAGAGGTAGAAAAACGTGGTAAGAAGCAGAAAAACGTGTTAAAAGGTAAAAATTTTATTGAATCAAAATGACTGAAAATTAAAAGAATTGTGCTAATAAATAAAAGGATAGATAAAATAATGAGTCCAGCGATCGGCAACCAACTTAAAAGTTGGAACCGCCACCGGCTAATAAAAAGAAGAAGAAGATTTCTTGTATTATAATATTTTTCATAATTTTTAACAAAATTCAGTTGTTATTGTCAAAAAAAATGCTAGTCTAAATATATTATATATATTGAAGTATATTATAGATCTAATAACTGTATGTATAGATTTATTTAATTAATGTTGAATGCTGACTAATTTAATTATTTACTATTCATATATTTCTCCCCTAATTTCGAGAAGAAAGAAATATTTATGTTAATTAACATGTAACAGGTATATATCCTTTTCCATTGGACTGCAAGCCAGCAATTCGAGCTGAATAATTAATGAGCAAACAAGAAGAAAAAAAACATAAATAATTTTCACACCATAATTTATTTTGTTTACGTGTGGGAGAGTTATTATATTATTTCAATTCTTTTCATTGTTGATATCGTAATTATTAATCAAGAAAGTAGGTGAATTATGGGATTCCAAATAATACCACTAAACCAAAAGAGCATGCATGATTTATAAGTAAATTGAGTTTCAAGTGAATAGGTGTTTATTTTTAGCTAAAAGAAAATTGAAAAAGCTATTAAGAGGAGCGTCGTTAAAAAAATGTCCTTGATGATTATAAAAATATTCTCCAAATAATCTAAATTTATATAATTTAGGTGTATTTTTGAAGTAAAACATTATATATAATCCAAATAACCAAAATTATTTATTTTCTTGGTTGCTGATTTGCAAGGACTTTTGTTTTGATTAATTCAAACCAACCCGCATTGTCGCACACCTGGTTTTAGTAGGTGAATCTCCTAGCGGGGATTTTTCGCTACACAAAGCCTTGAATTTGAGACCCGCTTAAGCAATGTCAAACTATTTTCCATGATGGTAAAATCATTTAAATTTAATAATTAATAAAATCATATTAAAAATATAATTTCATTAAACATTTTTTTATAATCAATTAACACAATTAACTAACCAACTCAGTTAATACAATCAACTAATCAAATCAGCTAATACAATTCATTATTCGCTATACGTTAATATAATAAATTGTCAAACGGTATCATATGGTTTCCTTTTGCTTTTCGCTAAGAAATTACACCAAAAATGGGGAAATCCAAAGGCTCCCAGAAATTGAAGGAAGATCCTGGTGTTTCCGTTTGAAGTGAAAGGTTGTAGTAGTTGAGGGATTGTGACTATATATATATATATATATATATATATATATATATATATATATATATATATATATATATATATATATGCGATGGACCAAGGGGTTGAGAGAATGGTTGTTTCCTGAAAATTTAAAATTCATATATATTTTTTGTTTAAAAATTATTTTTACTCTTAAAATTTTATTAAATCGCCTTCTAAACATAAAATCATGCGTTGGTGTAACATGAATGGATAGCTTCAAGATGGTGGAAATGATGTGTTATTGGTTTTATCCAATAATCTGATGTGGCAAAAAAAAAGTTCACTTAAAAAAAGGTGAATGAAAAAAGTGAAAATCATTAACTTCTTCAATCAGATAATGTTGTTTTCGTGGTTTTAGTCTTCTGTAAATCATGCTTATTGTCCTTTGAATATGACCTTTAATTTGACTGTTGCAAAATAAAAACTAAAAGAATAAGTAATATATGTGATTGTACTTTTTCATGTATGTAAAATTTAGTAGATTTTATCGGTTTAGTTTTAATTTTAATTTAATTAATAATTTAATCTTTCAAATATTTAACCAGTAGGCCAAATCTAATGAAAGAGATAAAAAGGAAATAAAATACATAAAAAGGACTAAAAAATGGGGATTTAACAAGGTAAAAGTGCGCCAAAACCAATATTCTAAACAAATATATAATTAGTTAGTCAAATCAATTTATTTATTAATAAATATATAATTATTGAATTTTTTTACCTAAAGCATATATATATATATATATATATATATATATAATTTGCTTAAAATTTGATTTGCACGGCATATATAGGGATGGGCACGGGTCGGGTTGGGTCGGGTTTTTAGCCCATCCGAATCCGACCCGAAACTAATTATCCTAAAATCGACTCCGACCCGACCTGATCCAATTCTTTAAAAAACCCGACCTGACCCGACCCAAAAATAAATATTCTAAACCCGACCCGACCCGACCTATAAAAAAAAATTAATTTTAGGTACCTAGTTGTAAAAAAATAATTTTAAGAGGCATAATTATAAAAAATAATAATTTTAAGGACTAAAATGTAAATAAAAAAATTAATTTTAAGGGCCTAACTATAAAAAATATATAAAGATGGGGTATTATTACAAATATCCCTAAAAATTTTAGGGAAAAATTACACTATTAGTCCCGGGTCGGATTTTTTCACCCTAAAACCCAAACCTGACCTCACCCTACACAAAAATCGACCCAACCCGACCCAAACTTAATTTTTTCATAAAAATACCCGACCCGATCGGGCCGGATCGGGTCAGAACCCGTCGGGTCCGGGTGTCGTGACCATCCCTTGATCATTATTAAAATATTAATATTTTAAAATATTTTTATAGAAAATATTATATATATATGAAATTATTTTAATTTTATTCTAATATAAATGAATCATGTATTGTATATACACATTTATTTATATATGCTTTTATCACACGCAGAAAACTTTATATACAGTTTGAAAATGAAGTGAAAAAACCAATGACGTTTAAGTGATGCTTAAAACACGCAATCCCTTCAGCATTATCTTATATTTTAAGAATAATTATTGTGAGTAAATTATAAAAACCAATATTTTTCTTTAATTACAACTTCAGTTATTTAGATTTTTACGTGAAAAAGGAAAAATACTATATATTAAAAAATTGGTGAGATGAGACATTCAAAGGTTTCAATGTCTAAGGCAACAAGATAGTGATATTAATTGCATCCCTCACCTTTCTTACATTAAATTTGAAGCTTAAAAATAAATCTAGTTTATTAATATTGAATTAAATGAAACATCAAAAAATATTATTATATATCTCACCCTTTAACTAGGCATAATGCCCAATAAAAAACTTTTAACATTTGACTGAATTGTCATTTTGGCTCATATCACCTTTTAAGCAATTTAGCCCTTAACGTTTCACTTTAAGTCAAAATAACCTATTTGCGGATAAAAACTGTTAGTCAACCAACGGTAAAATGGCTTGAAATGAGGTGACAAACCTACATGACAGTACACGCCGCGATCAAGGGCGGATTTAAGTGAAGTTTAGTGGGGTCAATCGACCCCACTAGATTCTACAGTATCCTTGTAAAAATAGAAAAGTTTGAGGGTGGATGTGGAAATTAAATATATTTGAACACACTTGACCCCACTTAGTTTGTTTAACTTTGACTTTCTTGAACCCACTTAATACGAAGTCTAGATACGCCACTGGCCGCGATAGTAGTGTCATGTAGGCAAATATGCTGACTTTACAAAATGACACATCAGTCAAAAATAATTTTAAAAAAATTATATAAAATATAAAATATAAAATATTTTCTTCTAACATGTCATTCTGGCAAGTCATTTCGAGTTATCGTCAATTGACTAATAATTTTTATTTACAAATGAATAATTTTGACCAAAAATAATAGGTTGAAGGTTAAATTGCTTAAAAAGAATAAGAGCCAAAGTGACTATTCAGTCAACATCATGGGCATTTTTTGGCATTATGACCTTTAACTGTGAGGTTATGAGTTTAATTTTTATCCATGAGAATAAAATATATTTTATGACCGGTCGTTTATCTTTTAGTGAGAATACTCACAACAAAAAGATTAATCACATTTATTAGCAATGGATACTATGGCTCAAACTAAAGGAAAATATATTATTATATATAATAAAGAGTGATTCAAAAACATTTTTAGAACTAATGTTTTGATATAATAATTGAAAAAATGTTTTGGACTAATTTGAAAAGAATTTAAAACTTGTTTTTAAGTCCAAACAACTTGAAATTATGTTTGAGATATTTTAAGAGGTTTTTGGCAAAGATTTTTCATGTTTTAAACAGCCAAACTTGTGTTTTCACGTCACCAGTATCGATACGGTTGTACCCGTACCGATACCATTTTGCCTCTGTTTGGCCACTGTCAAACCTCGTACCGATACAGGCCTTTGCCGTATCGATACGGTCGGGATCGTTTCGATACGCCAGGTAAGCGTACCGATCCCCGTTCAACTACCCCAACGGCTATTTCCCAACGGCTATTCAAATATGGACCCGTACCGATACGCCCTCAAGCGTATCGATACGCCTATGCTGGCAAGAGCCCAACGGCTATTTCCTCAAGAAGGCCGTATCGATACCGTTCCACGTGTATCGATACTGGTAGCTGCAGAACAACATTTATGAAGGGAAATAAAGTCCTCAACGGCTCCAATTCATCCCCAACGGCTAGTAACGGCTACAAACTCAATTGGGAGTATAAAAGGGACCTCCAAGCATCAAGAGAAGACTAATGCTCATATTGTCAAACATCAAATGATCAAGAAATTGTCTTAGTGCTTAATTTGTCATTTCTTGTATAGACAGACACTAGTGAGCCAAAATTGTCAAATTTGCTCAAGTGTTTTAGGTTTTGGGTGAGTGCTTCATTGTGCAAACAAACACCTATTAGAGGGTTTAAGTTTGCTTTTATTTATCTCTTTGTAAAAGAGGGTTTTGATCAAGGCTTTGGGTAGAAGCTTGATCGGTTGTAAGGGTTTCCTCCTAATCCTAGAAAAGGGGACGAATCAATTAGTGGATTGATTGTGAAATCCTTAGTGGGAAGCTAAGGTAGTGGATGTAGGTTCTTGTTAGAAGGCCGAACCACTATAAATCATTGTGTCTTTTTTCATTCTAGCTTCCACAACCCTTCCACCCAAAAATCCATCTCTCCACCACTTGGTGAGCTACTTTGGTTGATCGAATCGAGCTCCACACATCTCAACAACATTGATTACCATTTTTTTAATTGAATTAGTAGGTAAAGTAAACTTTTGTATAAATGTTGAAGATACATACAATGTAAAAAGTAATTTTGTTTAATGATTGTAATACAATTTTCATATAAGTTTGACTAAGCTTCATTAATGTTATTCCTTTCATCTTAATTTGAGATGTGATGTTAATTGGTTTAGATATTTTTCCTCCAACATACCAACCGAAATCAATGAAAATAAAATTTTAAAATATCATATAATTCATATTTTGGATTTAATTAAATGGAAATTAAATATTCCATTGCTTAGTATGCAACAAAACATAAAGCTCCAACTGTCATCAATTGGCTAATAAATTAAATGAGTCATGCAAACGGCTTTTGAAGGTATTTTTTTAGCATTCTATTCAAATATAATATAACATGTGTCCGGTTATAAAGACAATTACACTCTAGAAAAATTCGGTTCAACACGAAAACCTCAAATTTGGTCTATTCAACTCGATTTTTTAAATAAATTGAATTATAAAATGGAATTTTAAATAACTTAAATTTTTAATAATTAGTAGGTTGGTGCTACTTCGAGTCGAGTCTTTCATCTCTACCTCATATATGTATATTACATATGAAAAGAATATGAGGAAATATATATGTATATCGTATATAGTTATAGAAAGTTATTTAAATTTGAATCAATTAGTACCATAACGTTATAAATGTTTACTATTAGATTTGAATAAAAACTCGAACAACTCAACTCCAAAAAATTATAAATAAAATTTGAGTTATATAATAAAACTTGTCAACTCGATTAACTCAAATTTTTGTACTCGACTAGTTCAAATGTTGATCCCTACTCAGGATAATTCTACAATACATATCGTGTACCGCAATTTACCACTATTCATATGTAATGTAATGTAACATTAACTATTTTAATTAGTTTTAAAATCTTAAGGACCGACAGTGTTATTATCCCCTTTTAAAATAAAATTTTAAAAAAATATATTTTTATATTATTTTTTAGATTTTATATTATTTTTTAATTCAAAAAATAATTAAAAATTTATTACTATAATAATTTCTACATTCACTTTAATTTAAGGGTAAAGTTCACAAATGGTCACTAAACTTTGATCAATTATTTAATTTGGTAACCAAACTTTCAATTGCTTCAATGTTACTATTAAACTTTTTGTTTTGTTTCAATTTGGCCACTGACCCGTTAACAACTGTTAAAAGAGTGATGTGGTTGTTAAAATAATTTTTATAATAACACATTTAGTCCTCCACGTTTACACAATCAAATAATTTAGTCATAATTTGAAAGAAAAAATAAATAAATTTAACCCTCATTATTTCAATTTGACCCATATTTTTAATTAGAGATAATTTACTATTTTATTTGGATCCCTCAATTATAACTAATTTTATCTTGTCCCTCACATTCCCAACCATACTCATTCCATCCTTTAAAAATTCATAAAGATTAATTAAATTATTACTATAAAAAAGAAAAAATTAAATATATTTTTTAAAATTGATACTTGAATATTTAAAATTGTTATTAGGCCACAAAAAACACATATAATTGTTATTATGCGTATTCAAATTATACATAATAAAAAGGGAAATTAAGTATATGTATATTTTAAAATTGATAATTGAATTTTTTATGAAAATAATTTAATTAATTTATATAACATCCATTAACATCCCGTAATTTAACTCTAAATTTTAATTTAGTAATAAATTGATTCATTTCAATTTTTAAAGGATGGACTGGGTATGGTTGGGATTGGGAGGGACAAGATAACATTAGTTATAATTGAGGGATCAAAATAAAATAGTAAATTATCTCTAATTAAAAATATGATCAAATTGAAATAATAATGGTTAAATTTATTATTTCTTTCGAATTATGACTAAATTGTTTGAATGTGTAAATGTAGATGACTAAATATCTTATTATACAAAAGGTTTTAATAGCCACATCACCCTTTTAATAGTTGTTAACTGGTTAGTGGCCAAATTGAAATAAAACTAAAAGTTTAATGGTAACATTGAAACAATTAAAAGTTTAGTTACCAAATTGAATAATTGATCAAAGTTTAGTGACTATTTGTGAACCTTACCCTTAAATTAAAGTAAATGTAAGAATTATTATAATAATAAAATTTTAATTATTTTTAAATAAAATAAAAGAAAATCTTATAAAATAATTTTTTTTAAGTTTTATTTTAAAAGTGGATAATAACACTTTAGATTTTTAAAATTTAAAAACTAATTAAACTAGTTAATAATATATTACAGTAGATATAAATAATGATATACATTTATCTCTTAGGTAAATATGCAAACGGCTTTTGAAGATAAAATTTTAAAGATATATTATCACATGAAATTATGAAGTTAAGCCGTCCCATTCATCCAATCATCAATGAAAATTTGTCAATTTGTATTTTCACCATTTATTACGTTATTTGAGATATTTTATAATATATTGTTATATTAATGATAAATATTACATCAGTGTTTTAAAAATACAATATTTATATTATCTACGTATTATATTTTGTTCACCTTCAATCATTCTTTATATTACTATATTTTAATTATTTTCCCCTCGTGCTATGCGTATTATTCAACAGAAACGTACCCTAATAAAAGGAGTTAGCAAATCAAAGTTTGATTTAGAGAAAAAAAATCATCTTTTTTTGTTTTCTCTATTTATGCTATCGCACTAAAAATTAAATTTATTATTTGAGTTTTAAAGTTTAAAGTTAAGATTTAGAGAATTTATGTACAATATGAGAAATTATTATATGGACCCTTCCCACCACGTCATCCATGGTCCCTAGTAATAAAAAAATTCCACGTCATTATTTTTTCCATATCATTTGTACACTAGGATTATATTTTCCAAATCATGGTGTCGTATCAAATTAAAAATAAATTAGGGTTTATTATTTCCTTTTTTTCTTCAAGAACGATAGCTTCCTCCACTAACCCTAAACCCTAACCCTAAACTCTAAACCCTAACCCTAACTCTAAACCTTAAACCCAAACTCTAAACTCTAAACCCTAACCCTAAACCCTAAACCATAAACACTAACCCTAAACTCTAAATCCTAAACCTCAAACCTCAAACCCTAAACCCTAAACCCTAAACCTAAACCCTAAACCCTACGTTGATTGGATAAATTAGAGAAGATGATTTGGAAATTATAAATTTGAGTGTGTAAATGACGTGTAAAAAAATAATGACGTGGAATTTTTTTTATTACTAGGGACCATGGATGACGTGGTGGGAGGGGTCCATATAATAATTTCTCGTACGATATATTTTTAGGGGTGTGCAAAACCGGGTTCGGTTAACCATTAGCAAATTATTTCGGTTAACCGATAAGTTCGGGTCACTAAATTCTCGACCCTAAACCGTATCCATTCAACCGGTTAACCGTTTAGTCGGTTAACCGAAAAATTCGGTTCGGTTCGGTTCGGGTAACGGTTTTTTATTTTGTTTATTAAAAATATAAATTTTAATAATATGTTAGAAAAAAAATACATACTTTTTAAAATCGACACATGATATTATTATCATTTCTAATACTAGCAAGTTAAACACTTAAACTTGATAAAATAAAATTATGGTTTTACTTTTGGGGAATGAGAAAATAAAATTTAATTTAATTTTTTTAATATAAAATAATAAAATAACATATAATATAATAATATATGTTATATAATCGGTCGGTTCGGTTACCCGGTTTATCCCAAAACCGTAAACCGTAACCGAACCGGTTTCTTTTAAAAAAATAAAAACCCAAACCGAAACCGAATATTTCGGTTCGGTTAACCAATTTTTCGGTTCGATTTTTTCGGGTTTCGGAATCGGTTTCGGTTTTTCGGTTTTTTTGCACACCCCTAGTTGGGGCATAGAAATGAATACTAAAAAAGGGCAGAACATTTTTATCCGATATGAATTTTTTTTAAGTAATGAAAAATTGAATTTCCATACGGAAAGTAGGTTAGATTATCATTGAATGTTTATATTAATTTATAGAATTCCAAACTAAAGTGTATTTGCCCCCTTAATCTTCCCAAGTTTCCTAATATATGAAAAATTCTTATTATGACAAATTCCTAGAATTCATTAATTATACAAAATGATATGGAACAATAAATCGAGTAATAATTCTAAATTACACGTGGTTGAATACGAAAATTGTGAATAGAATAAATCATGTTAGAGGATAGAAATCCTCTACCTTTTTTCAGTGCTCCTATATATGCCCCACGCTCAAAAATTAAGTTGAGAGTTTATGATTTTAGGTTAGGAATTGTGGTTAGGGTTTATGGAATTTAGGGTAGGGTGTATTGTTTAGGGTGTAGGGTTTAGGGTTTAAGATTTAGAATTTAAGGTTAGAGCTTGGAATTTAATTTTGTAGTGTTTTTTAGTGTTGGGGCATAAGTACGGGCACCGAAAAGGGGCATACTAATTTTATCCGTTAGAGAGTTGCACATAATGATCATTTATAGTGTTTAATTCGGATTAGTTGATTAACAGATCGAATATTTATAGTTATAAATAAAAAAATTGTATCTTTATATATGACTCATTTTCTATACATTGACTAGGAGATTTTAGGTATGGTATTAAAAAAATGTAATGACATGTAATTTCTTAGAAAAAAAAAGAGTATTATCCAAGTTGTGTATTATTTTATTCCTAAAGGGTATCCAAAAACCAGTATAAAAGATGTCATAACATGTAACAAAAAGGTAGCAACATTCTAAGAGTTGCAGCCATGGAAGATATAATCTATATGATACAAACCATGGAGCCATTGCCGATGGCCCTTCTTTTCATCGTTCCTTTCTTACTCCTCCTCGGCCTCGTCTCTCGGCTTCGCCGGAAACCATTTCCTCCGGGACCCAAAGGGTTGCCGATCATCGGCAACATGATGCTGATGGACCAATTAACTCACCGTGGGCTGGCCAAGCTTGCTAATAAATATGGTGGCATATTTCATATGAAGATGGGGTATTTGCATACCGTCACTATTTCCAACCCGGAAATGGCTCGCCAAGTGCTGCAGGTTCAAGACAACATATTCTCCAACCGGCCGGCCACCATAGCCATCAGCTATCTAACGTACGACCGAGCCGACATGGCGTTTGCTCATTACGGGCCGTTTTGGAGACAGATGCGGAAGATTTGCGTCATGAAGGTGTTCAGCCGGAAACGAGCCGAGTCGTGGGAGTCGGTGCGGGACGAAGTCGACTCCATCGTTAAAGCCGTGGCGGCGAACGAGGGGAAGTCGATAAATGTGGGCGATTTGATCTTCAACCTCACGAAGAACATCACTTACAGGGCGGCTTTCGGCTCGATTTCGGAAGAAGGGCAAGACGAGTTCATCAAGATCTTGCAGGAATTCTCTAGGCTTTTCGGCGCTTTCAACGTCGCCGATTTCATCCCGTGGCTAACGTGGGTCGATCCGCAAGGACTCAACACGAGGCTAAAGAACGCACGTCGTGCGTTGGACAAGTTCATCGACACCATCATCGACGAACATATCCAAAAGAGGAAAAGAAACGTCGATGATGGCGCCGACGAAGTTGACACCGACATGGTCGATGATTTGCTTGCGTTTTACAGCGAGGAAGCGAAAGTGAACGAATCGGACGATCTACAAAACTCCATCAAGCTCACTAGAGATAACATCAAAGCCATTATCATGGTATTTATGTTCCCTTCCTTCTCATATAAGCTATAACAATACTAAATTACGATCACAGTTGCGGAACGTGATCGTAATTTAGTACTATTACGTTGCCATCATCGACAATTTTAAATATGATTATGACTTAAAATGTTACGATAACTTTTAAAACTATTACGGTTCGGTCATAATTTAGCTTAATACTATTACTATACCTACTACTTTAATTCTCAACTAGCAAGAAAAATATTACCAAAGTTTCATTTTATTTTCTTATAAAAATCATTTTCACGTTATAGTTTTCTAAATATAAATAAGCTATTTTATTATTTGTTTTTACATGCATATAGTTCTGATGGGTGGTAAATTGTTTTTAAAGGATGTGATGTTCGGCGGGACGGAGACGGTGGCGTCGGCGATAGAGTGGGCCTTGTCGGAGCTGATGAGAAGTCCGGAGGATATGAAGAGAGTCCAGCAGGAGTTGGCGGAGGTGGTGGGTCTGGACCGCCGTGTGGAAGAATCCGATATAGAAAAACTAACCTTCCTGAAGTGCACACTCAAAGAAACCCTGAGGCTCCACCCTCCGATTCCAATGCTTCTCCACGAGACAGCGGAGGACGCGGTGGTGGCGGGGTATCAAATCCCGGCGAAGTCGCGCGTGATGATAAACGCGTGGGCTATCGGCAGGGACAAGGATTCATGGGAAGAGCCCGACAGCTTCAAGCCGTCGAGGTTCCTGAAAGAAGGAGTAGCGGACTATAAAGGGAGCAACTTCGAGTTCATCCCATTCGGGTCGGGTAGGAGGTCGTGTCCGGGTATGACACTCGGGTTATACGCGCTTGATTTGGCCGTGGCTCATCTGCTTCACTCCTTCACGTGGGAATTGCCGGACGGGATGAAGCCGAGTGAACTCGACATGAACGATGTGTTTGGACTCACTGCACCTCGCGCAACTCGGCTCCATGCTGTGCCGAAGAAACGCTTGATTTGTCCACTCTTTTAAACACAGGAATATTAAAGAAGAAGAAGAAGAAGAAAAAAGTGGGATTTTGGGGTTTTTTCTTCTTCTTTTATATAATATTTTTATTTTCAACAAATACACGGTAAAGAGGAAAAAAAAGAAGAACAAAACGTGCCTTAATATTCACAATATGAAGAAAATAAAATGTTTTCATTTGAATCCATGCATTGAAAACTATTATGTTTTTTTAGGGTTTAATTGTGTGAACTCAACTGTATTAAAGATTTGAAGAAGTTAATACATTGGACAAGCGACCTGCTTTTGTTTCTTTTGTTTTCCAATTTATTTTTTTCAATTTATTTTAAAATAGTAATCTTTTGCTCTTTTTCGGTGCCTTTATTTATGACCTTATATTAAAAATTAGGTTCGATGTTTAGGGTTTAAGGTTATAAATTGTGATTATGGTTTAAGGAATTTAGGGTAGGATGCATTTTTAGTATATAAGACGTAGGGTTTAGGATTTAGAAGGTAGGGTTAGGGCTTAGATTTTTTTTTTTTAGTGTTGAAGCATAAAAAAGTACCGAAAATGGTTCGAGAATTTTTATCCTATATTTTACTCTTTTGTGTTTAAGATAAGTTCAACTAGAAAGAGTTAGGTGAATTATCATTTTCATTCACTTTTTTTTTAAGATATTTTGACACTTTCTCAAAACCCTAGTAAGCAATCCGATTTGAATCATGAATATGTATGTATGTATTATGGTAGCTAATTGTAAAACACAACTCTAAGAGTTGACTTAGGGGCTGATTTACATCCTAAGATAACTTAAAAGAACTATTTTATATTGTTTTTATATTTTAATTTTATTCGAAATAAAGAAGAGATATGAGGAACTTATATGTCATATATTTGAAGATTCATATTTTATATCGTTGTTTGATAATAAAAAAACCACTTACTTTACTGAAAACGACATGCATGACCCATGGCCATGAGATGTTGCTTCCGTCAAGGATGAACTGAGGGGACCGTCGTCCTCTTAAAAATTTGAAATTCGTATATAATTTAGAATTCTTTTAAAAAAATCTATGTATTATTTATTGAAAATCTATTTCCGCCCCTAAAATTTTATAGGTTCGCCCACCCTAATCTAAATTTCTGCGTTCGTCCTTGCCTTCCGTGTCTTTTTTTTCATGTATATAAATTATTTATGCAAAAAGAAAACATATTTTTTAACAGAAAAAGACATATTTATGAAAATGTCTTCAATGATGAATTAATGAAGTGATAAATAATTTGTATATAAATTTAATAATTATATTATATCTCTAAATAATAATATTTTTGTTACTTTTAAATTTTTTAAAATGAAAATTGATTGATTAGGGATATTATTAAATATTAAATTACCAAAACTAGACAGCAAAGAGACTCAACCTTAATCTCACATCCATTGGTGAATTAAATATCAACCTGAACCCCAATATTCAATAGGGTATTGGTTTTCATCCAATTCGGATATTGTTTAATGGATTTGAATCAGTTTGAATTTTTTATTCAAAAATTAAAAAAATAAAAATTCTTTAAATTAAATAAAATCTTTTTTATTGCCATAATTATATATAAAAATTATTTTAGAAATTAAATTAGTGAGTATGACTTAAAATGTCATATAAAATCATTTTTAATCAATGGAATTCAATTTGGTTTAGTTAAACTTAGCAATACTTGACATTTGGTTCACTTTTAATTCAGGTTTTAATAAATCAAACGAAACAATCAGGAACCAGACCCGTTTTCGAAATTTTGGTGGCCCGTGGGCGAACTTAAAAAAATAGGCCCCTAATTAAGGGTGAGCGTTCGATCGAGTAAAATTAAGTAAAAAAAATTCAAATTATGCGAGTTTACGAGTCCTTACGACTCAAACTTAAAATTTTATCTACTAGATACTAACATTTTGAGTTATTAGAATTTTCAATTTATGAATCAAACTTTATTTGAATTTTTTTTTCGAGTCGAGTGGAGTTTTGCTCACCCTTTCCCCTAATAACGAGTATTGGAAAAAATTAAAATTTGAAATTAGACCCTTAGTAACAAGTGATATATAAAAAAATGGGTCCCTATTAACAAATTTTGAAAAAAATGAAATTTAAGAGTATTCTTGTAATAACAACTATAGGGAAAAATGGAAACCTAATAACAAGTATTGAAAATTAAAATTGAAGAGTATGAATGTAATAACAAATTAGGGAAAATAAACCATAAATAACAAGTATTGAAAAAAATTAGACTCGTAATAACAAGTATCGAAAAAATAAAATTTAAGAGTAGGGCCCTAATAACAAATATTAGCAAAGATAGGCCCCTAGTAACAAGTATTGAAAAATTGACCTCATAATAACAAGTATTAAAAAATTTGTACCCTAATAAGAAGTATTGAAATAACAATAAATAATAAAAAATGAGCCCCTAATTACAAGTATTCAAAAAAATAGCCTATAATAACAAATATTGAAAAAATAATTATATCCCTAATAAAAAACTTCAGAAAAATTAAAATTGAAGAATAGAATTCTAATAATAATTATTAAAAAATTAAAATTTAAATAATAAATATTAAAAAATATTAAACCTTAACTATAAATATTCAAAAAAAATAACCCTGGGCGGGCGCTCCTATTGCCCTTGTCCAGGGACGGCTCTAACAAGAACAGAAGCATGATTTTGTATCAAGGATGCAAACGATTGAAGAGTTACATTAGAAATTTAAGGTACGACTGTCCCTTATAACACCCCTCAATCTATCTCTAACAGCAGGCATTGATAGAGATCCCTAACCATTGATTTTATTTATTTTTTTAAAATGGAAGTGTCGAAAATGGGGAGGACAGACTGAGTTGTAGTGATGCTAAGTCGTTGATAATGGAGGAATATTTTGATGGAGCTGTGAATCATGTGGGTGATACAAACTAGGGTTCTGCTCTGACAGCAAATGTGAGACCAAAACCAGAAGATGAAAAATACACAGGCAACTCTGCTTGTTGTAGTATATCAAAATGCACATATTAATTTAATAATAAACCAACAACTCCATGTACTATATTCAGGAACAGACACAAAACTTTACGTAAAAATTTGAACTTTTAAATTTGGTAAAACTATATAAAAATTTACATTTGTACTTCGCGAACGACCTTTTTATCTTCAGTCATGGCTCTCTTGATTCTATCTTGGGTATCCTCAGCACATTAGAATACTTTTACACTCTCTCTGGTCTCAAACTCAAAGCGACCAAGACTGAGCTATTCGCTAGTGGCATTACCACAACCAGTGACGGAACCATGTACTGTGTGGGAGGGGCTGTTGCCCCTCTCAATTTTTTTTTGTATAATTGCTTTTTTAGTCTTTTTTAGTTTAAATGTTAATTAAATAAGGCTTTTGTCCCTCCCAATTTTTAGATTTAATAGCTTAATAGACTCTTGCCCCTCCCAACATTGAATCCTAGCTCTGTCCCTGACCACAACAACTGTAGATAACATTTGTCGCGCCACTAGTTTCAAACGTGGGCATTTGCCTGTACGATATTTTGGGGTTTCTCTAGTTACCCAAAAGTTCATTGGGCGTGACTACACCCCCTCCTTGACAAGATTAAGTCTAACCTGAGTGCTTGGTCTCACAAGAACTTGAGTTATGGTGGTAGAATTTAATTAATCCGAGCAGTTCTGTTTAGTGTCCTTAATTTTTGGAGCCGACAACTCATTTTGCCAAAATCAATAATAGTTCAGATCGAACAATTGTACATGCGCTTCTTTTGGAAGGCAGAGAATACACAGATTAAAGGGACACGTGTCAGTTAGAATCAAGTCTGTAAGACAAAATCTGAAGGTGACCTTGGTCTTAAAAATCTCACATGTTAAACTAAAACTTGCAGCCTAAGTTACTGCTAAACATCCCCTGGCCTAGCACGGATCTCTCTGAGTCGCTTGGATACACGCTTATGTGCTGAAAGGAGTTGATTTTTGGCATGTTGAAAGCAAACCCTACCTCAGCTAAATCTTGAAAAATTTTATTCGCAGAAAGAATATTTAGTGACATGAATACTAAATGAATACGCCTTTCTCACGATAAGGTATACTGACAAAAGTTGATTTGGTTCCCGAAACACATCCCTAAACAATCTATTGTCTCTTGGATGATTATATTAAACAGGGCTCTCACTAGAGATAGACTCCTTCAGATAGGTGTGTCTTTTGCGAGGTAGCAGGGGAAAGCAGAAATCACTTGTTTTCGGAATGTACCTATTCGATCGCTCTCTGAAAGAAAATTATGGCCACTTGCGGATTGCACTACCATCACCAATCATGGGAAACTTTCCTTTACTGGGCCGCTGCTAATCGGAGGGGTAAATCCCTTCTCACCCTAATTTTGAAATTGACTTGGACAAAATTTCTGTACAACATTTAGAAAAAGCGCAATTTGTATAGACACAAAATAGATAGGAACGATGGCGCAAATAAAAAGCTTTGTATAGATTGGAGAATCAATTGATCCCATTGATGACTCTTATTTTTTTATGTAGCAGTTCGTTGCTTACACAGATAAATACAACACACTATTTATCTAAAAAGACTATTTAAAATTTTTAGAGTCTGCAAAACTAAATCATTAATATAAAGTACAAAGGAAATTTTTAAAATATACACCTCGGTCCTGATCAAATCCATGGATGGTGACATCAATGAAAGGCTACTTGGCTAAACAATTCTTCACCATTAATCTTCTGCACTGAGTTCTTTAAAGGGTAATCTATTAGATCCCGAGAGTAGAAATAATATGGTATTACTAAGTGCAGCTTCAATGATACTAACAGACCAAGAAATTAATACAAATGATTAAATGTGCCCGATTACCGTCGTAAAAGACTAATCAACGGTGCCAATAACTACATGATGCTCCCTTCTTGCAGTATCCGTTTTCGTAAAATTTACAAACCCGCTGCCCTTTGGGCGGTGGTCTGAAAGAACCAACTCCGTTTGGACCACCATTCGACGGCTGTCTATTCCCCAAGTACCTGCTCCTACTACCAAAACTTGAATCTCTTCCCTCGAAATCCCGGTCCCTTGAGCCAACATATCTCTGTTGACTTCCACAATAGGGTGGATGCCCTGCGGAAGTGCTTGAATTGATGCTTCTGTTTTCCTGGAATGCTCCTCCCCGACCAAAACTTGAATCTCTTCCCTCGAAATCCCGGTCCCTTGAACCGGCATATCTCTGTTGACTTCCCCAATAGGGTGGATGCCCTGCGGAAGTGCTTGTATTGATGCTTTTGTTTTCCTGGAATGATCCTCCCCGACCAACGTTCCTAGTTCCTTGACCTAAACCTCCCCATTCAAAACTCTCATTTCCTTGAACTGATCCCAAGTTGGTACCTGTAGTTTCTGGCCCTGGCCTCCAAGCAGAATCTACAGTAGCCATGCCCCAAGTTGTTACCGGGGGGGCAGGAGGTTGCACGTCTGAACCAGCTTCATACTGGTTAATCGAGACACTGCTGGGCCTTGTAACTTCATTTGTTACAGGACTTGAGGAAGAATGCCCACCGGAACTCCTATGAGCATCGAGAACTTCAGACTGAGATACCCCAAACAGCTCATGGGTCACAGTTGACTGAGAAGGCATTTGAGGATTATTTCCGGAGCTCAAAGCATTGCTTTTCCCAGGATCAGGTGCAGGGCTCAGTCCTCCGACAGGGCTAAAACAATCATGATCAGAACCTTGTGCCAACTCTCCATCTGAACGCAAAGTTGAAGTAGGTGAAGGCAAGCCATTAAGTGACTCCATCGCTTCGACTTCAGCCAAGAGATCTGAAACAGATTCGTCAGCCAAGGGATACTCCCAACCAGATTCATTATTAGCGTGATCTGTGGAAGGAGAATGTGTCAATTGCCTATTTCCTGAAGTGGGTGTAGCAGAATGATTATTTCCCAAGTCAGTTGGTTTCAAAGAAGACTCGGGCACAATATCCGGCCTCCATTCCTCTGCAGAAGGTTTCGCTGGAGTGGAGGAATACCCATCCCATTCACCAGCTACTTCAGGAAGCTGTGCTCCAGTACCCACTAGGCTCAGAACAGTACTCCAACTAGGACCCGAATCCTGATGAGGAACACTCAAAGAAAGTGACTGTTTGGTTTTAGTACCCTGAATTTTTGAGTCCTCGTTGCTCAACTTTGTTGCTGAGCTAGGAATATTTGAGAAATCAATATCCTGATTGTGCTCTGATGCTTCAAAAGCCCTTACCAGAGAAATAAGACCAGAATTCAAATCCCATCCATTTGAGGTATCATTTAGTGGTGAAGATCTCTGGCTTTGCCCACAAGATTTACCTGATTTTCTGTCATTATCTTCTGGCTTCACAATTTCAGCAATGATTTGACCTTCAGAGGTCTTGTTCAAATCTTCATTCATGTCAATTGAACCACAGTCCCATCTTTCAACCCCAAGACCGTTGCTAACTTGATGAGACTCGGTTTCACATGGTTTCTGAGATACCGTAGATGAGGGAAGGGAACTACTCACTTGGGGCTGGCCAGGGAAGCACTTGTCAGCCTTCACAGAGTCCCGATGTGGTAAATGACTTCCCATCTGTTCTGCATTTGAATTGACAATATCTAACGAGGAACTACAAGGAGAAGATTGAGAGCCCAAATCTTTGCTCTTCACATATTTGTTGTTACCACAATAATGACCACCTGTATCATTCTGCAATGACTTCGAACTCTCCTCAACCTGTTTGTTTTCCATCTGATTTGCATTCAGATCCCTACTCTCTCCGACATCACCATCCCTATTATGAGATCCATCACTAGAGGCAATCTTTACGCCCTCAATTGGTACGCAGCTGTTATGAAACAACTGTTCTGCTTGCCTGTACTGCCCACTAAAAGCATCAGTTAAGAGAATGGAGTCATCCTGCTTTTCACTTGCTCGCCATATTTTCAGATCAAGAGGGAAAAGACCAGTCAAGCTCCATTTATGTAACATTGCCATAGAAAATGGCCCTTGAATTTTCCCAAGTGGGTCTTGATAGTGCCATATTTTATCTGTTTCAACAGTATTTACAGATACCTCTGTTCCCGTAGAATGTGGTGGTATGCTAGTTTCTCTGCTTCCTATACCACTCAAGGCATCATCTCCCTTCTGTGGAGCATCACTGTTCCTATCAACATTGATGGATTGACCATCAACCTTTATACTAGTTTTACAACTCTTATCATCTACAATTGTGGGTTGGACATCACTGTTCCTATCAACAGCCAATAGGGTAGCAAAAGCTTTGGAGCCTCCTCCTGTTATAGTATCAATGAGCCTCGAATGATCTTTGGCGAGAAAGTGTGAATCAAGAAGCTTAAACATTTCAAAGTGGCCTACCCTTGCTTTTCCGAACAATTTTATAAGCATTGAATCACAGACAATGTAAGATTTCTGGCAAGGATCACGAAGATTGCTTCTTGTTATGTACTCGAGCAAAAGTGCCTGAACATCAAAACGAGAGATCACAGATGTGTCACCATTTCTCATGTGTGACACAAATTCAAGAAGCTCCTTTGTCGCCCAATTTATGCCTTCAGGAAAAGGTATCCCATTCGTAACACCTGTCCTTTCTGCTTCTAGAGATTCAACTTTGTTCAAAATGTTCTCTTGCCCAGTGGATTTTCTTCTCTTTGAAGAACTTGCTCCCAAGTCTCCAAAAGATTTTTCCCTGTTACCACGTTTATTAGGACCCATGATAGCAATTTCTTCCCAGGGATTTTTAGCTTTGGTAAGCTCATCGATATTTAAAGATAATTTCTCCTTCAACAAAATCCAATAAACCTTGAAGAGATACTCCCAGCTAGTTTTGTCATCAAAATCCACTTGAACCTGCACGGTATAAATGAAAGGCATTTAAGGTAGACAAAAGCTATCCACTCTTCGATAATGTAAGCATACCAAATACAATAGTTACCAAACAAGGAAGCACAACTAGTATTAAAAAAGGCTGAGATGTTCACAGGAATCAATTGTACAAGCCATAGTTAATCATACCGTTTCCTTATTTTCCAATCCACGGTTTTCAATCAGCATTATAGTTCTCATGCATGTTCCACAAAATCCTTTAGTTCCTCTTACATTCACGTAATCAGCATCTTTAGTGCAATTCTTGCATACGGAGTACGTGCAAGTATAGCACATATAATATGAAGCTTTCTGACAAGAGCTACATATATGCCACCCTGAAACATACAAATAGAACACCAGAAAATTAATGAAACAGCTTAATCACTGAGACTTACTAATAAGTTATTAACTAATTTATATAATAATATTAGCACAATAACTAATCCAGAAGCAAAAGTCCAAGTCACTGAAGAGACACATAACATAAGCTAACATACACTTAGAACAAAGAACCCAAACGAATGCAATGACACACATACAAAGCTACCATTTGACAAGCCACCATCCAACAGGCAAATGTTAATGGCATGATAATATCTTAAATGAGATAAATAACCCAATAACAACTCTAGAACAAATAGCCCAAAATGAGAGACATGGAACGTTACCATTTGAAAAACATGCGAACAGTAAGAAAAACAGTTAATTTAACTGTGAAGCAAGTAAAGGAGTGTGTGAATCTGGATTAAAATAAGACAAGCTATAGTCTTGTAACACATGTAAACGAAACTGAAATAAAAGTGACAAATATGTACAAGAGCTAACTGAAATGCACATACCGCAGTTCCATTTCGCCTTTGATTTAAAGAATTCCTCATCCCTTTTGATACAGGTCAGATGGTATGCCTTAGGACAGCCCCTGATACATTAAGTCTCATATGATTAACCAAGTAAACAGCAGAAATGCAAAACTAAATAGGAACAAAAGGTAAAAAGGCATTCATGGACAGCCCCTGCCCCCTGATACATAAAATCACATATGATTAACCGAGTAAACAGCAGAAATGCAAACCTATACAGGAACAGTGTAAAAAAGCATTCATGGAAAGCCCCTGATTCACAAAATCCTATTATATTCATTAACATAATATAACATCTATACATATAATATTTATATGGACTTATATTCAATACATTATACACCGGCGGTTGAAAAAAATTGTTTCCGCAAGCGCTTGCCTTAGTTTTAGGGTTTAGTGATTTAGTTTTTAGGATAATATGGTCAGTGATTTCGGTTTTAACCTATAAACACTAAATTCCAATCCTAAACACTAAATTCTAACCACATAGATTTTGAGATTTTGGTTTAACCCCTGCTAAGACCAGGAATCAGCTACATAGATGAGAAATTTCGAATCTCACCTGCGATCACAAAGCACGAGACTTCCGCCGTCGAAGCATATAAAGCAAACGTCTTCTTCCTCGTCCGTGTTAGGTGGTGGCGCCGATGATGACATTATTCTCGCCTGATTCTTCGGCGGCCTGCCCCGCCTCCGTTTCCCCGTGCTCATCATCTCGACAGCTTTGACTCCATCCTCCGCCGCCTTCTCCGCCGCACCACCACCATCTCCTCGAACCACCACGTCAGCGTTTCCGAGATCATTCATATCCGTATTCTTCTAATAATCACGATTCAAACTACTACCACCGTTAGCAACATCACCGGCGTTGCCGCTGTGAAGTGTGAACAAGAGTTACACAGAGAGTCGTGTTAGATTCAAATTGTTGACAATTTTTTTCCTAATCAGTAAAAGTGAAGAATAGTCATAAATCAGAAACTAAAACAGTAAATGATTTTCCACCAACAAGTCTTTCTTTGAGGTCAACAAAAAAAACGTGAACCCTAAAAATGGAATTTGGGGATTGGGATTTTGAAATGGTGGAGCTGTGAAAACAGTGGGGCACATGGAAATATGGATTTGGCCAGCCTTGTTTGGTAATAAAAATACGATGGTTTAATTAAATTCAAAACCTTTTTTAAAAAAGTAAGCTTTGAAAGATAGAAAGAAGAAAGTGGGGACACATAACTATTATAGTCACTTAATTATAAGAGTAGTACTATTTTGACTGCATAACTATTATTTTTGTCAATCGGGTCATTTAAGTAGTATCAATTAAGCTATTAACCGTTAAAAGTTAATGAATATGGTGTTATGACAGTTAAATAAATTTGTATAATTAAATTTTTAATTCTCGTTATTTACACATTATATCAATAAATTTATTGAATTAAATTAAAATCAAGACTAAATTGATAAAATTTGTAAATAATAAGAATTAAATATGCAAATGTGTAAATTTAATTAACTGTCAAATTAAAATCACTTAACTTTATTTAAATAGTTAAGTTACTTGATTAATAAAATTAATAGTTTGGTTGTCAAAATTATAGGTGGGAAAAACTCGACTAGGCTCGAAAAAAACTCAATTATTATACTCTACTTGATGTGAAAATACGTGACTCGTCTTGACTCGATTCGTAATTTCATAAACTCGACTCGACTAAAAGAATTTAAATAAAGTTTGAGTTATAAAATAGAAATTCGAATTATTCGAAATTTTTAATAATTAGTATATCAGTTTTCAAGTTCGAGTCTAATCTCTCAATTCTTCTTTATATATATATCACATCTGAAAAATATGAAGGAATATATATGTGTATTGTACATGGTTATAGAGAAACCATTTAAATTAGAACTAATTAGTATTATAACATTATAAACATTTACAATTAAATTTGAACAAAAACTCGAACAACTCAACTCGATTTGACTCAACTTAAATTTTATAAGCTCGACTTGACTCAATTTCTTTTTAAATAAAGTTTGCATTACTCAACTCGACTAACTCAAAAGTTTTTTACTCGACCTCGGCTAGATCAAATACCTAGCTTAGTGAAAATAAAATTGCCCCTATAGTTAAATGACTATAGAAGTATCTTACACTTAGTTTTTACTCAAGGGGTAGGGTAAGACAAGGAGGAAGGAGGACAGCGCCTGCGCCAAACACGGCTTATTGATTCTCTAATATTTTAGTGCCCATAAGCATCACATGGTTAGTCGGCAGCAGTACAGTAAGTACACATAAAAATTGAATGCCTAGGCATATAAATTAACCGAACTGTTGAGTTGATCGAACACTTGTAAATGGCCAAGAGGAGGGTGAATTGGCAATTAAAATTTTGGTGAAGAGAAAGATTGAAAATAAAAATGACACAAGGGGTTATAGTGGTTCAAGTTCTCCAAATGAACTCTACATCCACTACCTTAGTTCCCACTAAGGATTTTCAAACAATTCACTACTTGAATTCGTCCCCTTTTCTTGGATGAGGAGGAAACCTTACAATTTTGATTAAGTTTTCTACCCAAAGCTTAATCCACTCAAATACAAAGAAAGAATATGGTAAACTCAAATGTTTCCTCTCAAAAGATAATTGTCTACCCAATTACAATTTCAACAACCCCAAACTCACAATACAAATTGACAATTTGAAACACAGTAGAGTTGGGTACAAAGATTTGACTTTGAATAGCTCAAGGGTTTGGATTTTTGCTTTGATGATGCTTGAATGTTGAATAGTTATTGCTGACCTTCAAAGAGCTTCATTTTATACCTCCTCTATTAATTCTAGCCGTTTGGGTGGTTGGGAACATAAATGAAGCTGTTAGAACCCTCTCTTACCACCATAAATGCACTTCTGCAGCTATCCGTATCGGTACACGGGGAGCCGTATCGATACCTGTCTCAGAAAAGAAAGAGCCGTTGTGTGCAATAAATAAGGGGTATCGATACACACGTAAGCGTATCGGTACGGGGTATCGAAACGGCAAAGACCGTATCGATACCTTTTTCTCAACTTAGCTCACTATCGATTTCCGTATCGGTACGAGGGTTTGGCGTATCGATACGGGTCAACGACCAATTTGAAATTTGGTTACCAACCAACTGACACCAACGGTCAAAATATTTAAACTGACTTGAATTTAAAAATTCATTAAGTCTGTATCGATACGAGGGTTTGTCGTATCGGTACGCCATTCAAACTCTTTAGACTTTTACGAAGGGGCGTATCGATACAGGTGAAAAGTGTATCGATACGTGTTCCTCTAGTAGCCAACTTTGGTAAAAAGGTATCGATACGGATGGAAGCGTATCGATACACCTGGACGTTTTTCACTAGTTTGGCCTTGGAACACTTAGAAAATATTTTGAGTTTGAGTTTTTCAAATCAGTTTTAAAGAGTTGGTGATTTAAAACTTATTAAGGGACTTATAAAACAATTTTAAGTTTTTCAAATTGATCCTTAAAGATTTAGTTATATCAAAATCAAACATAGGTTTTACAATCTCCCCCTTTTTGATATAACAAAACTAAAACTTAAAATTTTTGACACTTTGAAAAACTTTACAAAGTTAACTCCCCCTTAATATAAGCTTGGTAACTTTTGAGTTGAAATCAAAATTTTTGAAGTGATGTGAGCTAGTTTCTCTCCCCTTTTTGTTAGATCAAAAATATTGAGACAATAGATAAGTGCATAAACATAGACAAATGTATAAATAAGCAACATTAATATTATTGATCATAGCATCAAACTTAAAAATCCAAACAAAAACAGAAAATCAAAGCATAGGTTTAAACATAAAACAAACTTAGTCCTAAGGACATAAATCAAATATGCATAAAATAGAAAATCCTAAATGATATGCATGAGATGCAAGAAGAAACGTCTAGGCATCATCTTCGTTGTCTTCATCATCTTCATCATCAACTCCCATTGGATCATTGTCCCTCATGCTATTGCGCCACTCATCATGGAAAGCGGAGATAGAAATATTCAAGGAATTATGACCGCTTTCAAAAGATGTGAGGCGATTCTCCATGCTCGTCATCCTTGTATCAAAAGTTGTTTCAAGGGCGGTAAGACGATTGCCCATGTCCGTGCGCATCCCGGTAAATTGCTCATTGAGGTATGTCATGAGAGCATCCATAGAGGGTTGTGGAGCTTGAGGAGCTTGATCTCCTTGAGGTTCTTCAAATACGGCCGCGGCCTCGGGTGGTAGCTCGGCAAGACGAACCCAATTACCATTAAAATAATGGAATTTTCCTCGTGCAAGAGATCGCTCATCAATGGGATCGGTAAGGGGAGTTGGGAAGTCAAAAGAGCAATCAATATCCTTTTTCATAAAGAAATAACTTAAGGCCGTACCATATGTAAAGGAGGTGACGAGAGAGGTTTGACGATGTTGCACAAGATAGACGATTTCCCCGAACATGAATCGAGCAAGATTTGGGCGCTTTCGCTCACGGAAGCAACAGATCCAAAAATCATCCACTTGACAGATGGTAGAATATTTTCCTCCGGAGGAACGAAACCACCAAGACACCATCAAATGAAGGATCCGATCTTGAGCATTTAGGGCGGTCACGGAGCCACTAAGAACATGCCCCAAAGCATCCTCATCATCAAGGCCTTCATCCTCTAATTTAAAAACTTCACAAATAGATTTGACATCAAGGATGGTTTTCTTTCCCATGAGATAGGAGCTAATGGCGACAACTTCCCCATTGCGAGAAACACATTTTGCATTAGTGTAGAAAATCAAAACTAAAAGACGATAATAAAAACCGGGAATAGATAGGAAATCCATGAAATTCCAACGTCGAAGCAAAGGAAGATATTCAAATTGAAAACTCTCCGAGTTGAGAAAGGGAATGGATATTACCCTTTCCGCACGAATCTTGTAATTCTCGAATTGACGAAAATATGCTAGACCCGTGAGACCTTCAAAGGATTGTTCATAGATGGAAGTGTATTTCGGACGTGCAATCGCTCCAAGAGTGGATGATTCACCGATTTGAGAAACCCTTGTTCGCTTCCTCGATTCCTTTGGTGCCATGATCTAAAAGAGAAATCATGCGTAAAGATTTCTTCAATTAAGAACCAAGGTAAAAAAATTAAAAAGATTTTTAAAAAAAAAAATTGGAAGAACAAAGGTTTTGTTAAGAAAAAATATGAATCATAAAAACAAAACAAAAAAAATTGAAAAGGAAAAAGAAAGAAAAAGAAAAAAATTACCTTGATAGAAACATGAGAGATTGAAGAAAAATTCTAGTACAATTGTGATGAGAAGGAGCTTAAAGCTTTGCTTGATTGAAAAAATCTTTTAAATTTTGAGTTGTGGTGTGAAAATATGAGGGAGGAAGAGCCCTTTTATAGGCAAAAACGGCTAGGGTTTTTAGGTTTTGAAGAATTTTAATTTTGGTAAAAGTTGAACACTTTAAATGCCAAATTAAAAGCTGTCTGCGCAATCGAGTATTGATACGCCTGAGGGTGTATCGATACGGGGGTAGAAACGTCATTTCCTCAAAAATGCTCGTTGGAGAATCGTATCGAAACGAATGAGGTCCATATCGAAACGATTTGAAGCTCGTATCGATACGTGTTTAATCGTATCGATACCCGTTTAAGCAAAATGAATTCTGGGAAACTGAATGAAGAACACGT
This sequence comes from Hibiscus tridactylites, assembly GCA_958450335.1. Lineage (NCBI taxonomy): Eukaryota > Viridiplantae > Streptophyta > Magnoliopsida > Malvales > Malvaceae > Hibiscus > Hibiscus tridactylites. The sequence goes on along the minus strand of OY288274.1, from coordinate 74,626,507 downwards.
ATCGATACGCGTATAGCCGTATCGATACCCTATGCCCAGAAATGCATCTTTAGTTCTAAAGAACAACCATAGGCTCGATTTTAACATCTCCTAAGAGTATGCAAATGATGAATGAACAGTTCTAAGCCTATTTTAACAGAAGCATACTCCCCCTAACTATAGACATGGATATTTTCAAGAGTTACAACACATAAACATGCAATTTCACAAAATCAAGCATTTTTAAGCACAAAGAGGTCCTAAAAGATCAATGTAACACCCGGGTTTAGGGGCCAGGTGAAAATAATATTTTAATATTATTCAGGTTCGGTTTTATAATTTAAGTAAATAAAATAATGGTTCGGGTTTGGTTTGCAAATAAAACAAAGGTGTTGGATCCAATTTTTAAACCCAAGCCCAATAGCCATTTCATTAATGGCAGTTTCGTAAATATGTGGTCTTGTAAAAATAAAAACCCTTTTAATTTCAAACACCCAAAATTTGTGTCATCTTCTACCTCCCAAACACAAATCCAACGTGAAACCCCCTCCCACCCTTGAAGCTTCTATTTCATCTCCTCCATCCTTCATCCTTGATGATTTTTAAAAGGTAATGATACTTTTGAGCTATCCTCACCTTCCTCTTTCTCTCCATGTATTTAGTTTTTCATAAAACCCATTGTTTCATGTTTTGAGTTTTTGAACTTTTAAGTTAAAAATCCTAACTTTGTTGTCCAATGTTGAAGCTTTTGAATTCTTATTATTATAAGTGTTATTCGTAGCCCGAATGGTCCAACATATACGATTTTTACTTGGTTTTATTAAAAAATTCGTATTTGGGTTTTGGAGGGGTTTTAGGAGGGTTTAGAAGTGAGTTTTAGGGCTGCTTTATGTTGGAAAATGAGGGCTGATGGTTGTATGATAGTTAGGGATTGTTTTGGAAGCTATTAGGTGTGTTAAAAGAGTTGGAATCATCGGTTTTGGACTGTGCAAAAGGGATGCTCGGGAATTGCATTTTGGGGTTGTTCTTGGCTCGAAAAACAAGTGTTTGATGTTTAAATTTGCATTTCGGGTTTGCTACATTGTTTTGTGGACTGATTTGAGGTTAATTTACTTGTGTTGGGGCGATTAGAGGCAAGGATTTGCGTTGGTAAAGATTTTGGGATCGAATCTGGAAGTGAGGAGGCTTGAGTCGGCTTTACTTGATTTGCTTAAGGAAGTAAGGTGAGTGGTTAATGTTTTAATTTGATTTTCTAAGATTGGTTCAAGCACTTGGACGTGGAAATGTTTTCAAGAATCGTTTTGGTTCAAAGGTAATTTTTGAAAGTGGTTTAGATTTGGGCTTGAAAGTGACTTAAACTCAAAGAGTAAGTTGATGTGAAATGCCTCTTTAATTTCCCTTTTATCATTATTTTTTTTATTGCTTGAAATGATATTTTGTTATACATGAAATCCCAATACTTTGGGAGGAAGCATGTTGCTATTTATTAAATCGTTGATTTTGTATTATGATAATAATGGTGTTGTTGATATGCCTTATAAGATGTGTGTAAGTTGGTGCAGGTTGTGCACGAAAATGGTGAGTAAGACCATTTGTGATTGGTAAGATCGTAAGTAGTAAGTGATGCCTAATTGTGGATATTGTTGCAACTTGTTTTGGGTTGTGCATGGTATAGTGAGTACATGTCGCGTGATAGTGAGTGTATATTGTGTTGCATGGTTGGTGTCGAACCTCACGTGATGGTTGTCGTTGCTCCGGTGATGTGTAGTCCCGCCGGTAGTGAGTGGTATAAGACTCTGGTGATGTGTAGTCCTGCCGGTAGTGACTAGTAGAAGAGTACTTTGATGTGTAGTCCCATTGGAAAACTACTAGTTGAAACGGTGATGTGTAGTCCCACCGTGTGTGTTTGGTTATGCTCGTGCATGCCATGTGTGCTCATGTTGTATCTCACTATATCATTCTCTTTTATAGTTTTGCTTTAATCTAAGATCATACCTTTATGCATACCATGAAGTGTAATGCCACGATGAATGCCTTATTGTTGACCTTTGGTTGAACTTGTATGTTAGTAGAAGGATTAGGTCGTTGGATGATTTGTATGCGTTGATCGTTATTTTAAAGAAAGCTTTGAACCCTGCATTGTCGTAGTTATGTTTTAGAGCTCCGCTCACTAAGCTTTATGCTTACGCTCTCTTTTTTCCGACAATGCAGATCTTTAGCTTGGAGTTAGCAAGGAGCAAGATAAGGGCGTCCAAGCGTGTGGAAGTTTGCTCAAGTATGGTTTATTAAATAATGTAGTAGTTTAGCAATGGGAAATGCTACGTGTTTTAGGAGCTTGAATCTAGACTCCTTTGTGTTGGCCACATGTTGTTAATGCCTTATATTGATGCTTTGGATTGATTATGGTTTGTAATGCTTGATATGCTATGATGGATGTTGTGTGGGTTGGCATGTCTATTGGAGTTTAGGTTGCCTTGTTAGAGAGGGCCAAACCTCTTATATGCTTATCTTGTGCCTTCATGGCTTTGAGTTCCTTGTATGACCTTAAATGTTGAAATGCCTTCTGTTGGAATGCTATGTTTGAAAGCCTATGTTGCTTGTATGGTTTGTGTATCATCTTGTGTTGGATTGTGCCTTTGATTTCAAGATTAAAGCATGCTTTTATGTTTTATTTGCCTTAGGATTGATGTTAGTGTGTTGGTTGGGGTTTTAGGGGGATTTAAGGGCCTCATTGTGCCTTAAATCGGCTCAAACCTGAAAGTTCGTAGCAGGGGTATCGATACGGTTGGTCCGGTATCGATACCGCCTTCTTGTTTCAGGCCTCGTGTATCGATACGCGAGGGGGCGTATCGATACCATTTTGGTCACTGGAGCCACTATCCATTTCGGTATCGATACTGGCCTCTGGTGTATCAATACCGTCATCTTAGCGTTGACCGTGGGAAGTCAACCGTTGGGGAGGGTATCGATACACTCCTTGGGTGTATCGATACGGTCTCTACGGGTTGACTTTGACCAATTGACCTAGTCAAGGGGGTATCGATACACCCCTTAAGGGTATCGATACCGCCTGCAGTTAAAGCTTAAAATTGGGCTGTAAGAGGTTGGGTTGAGTTCGTTTGTTTGTCTTGTGAATGTTTGTAACACCCCAATTTTGGGCTTAGAAGTTTTGGGTTTGAACTGGACCGGTCGGATTTTCGGTTCGAATATAAAAGGTGGTTTTAAGGAAAACCTAGTTCGGGATGCATTAAAAATATGGAAAAATATCTAAAAATCCTCTTTTATTATATATAAAAGAGTGGTGAAATCAATTTTGCGAAATGAGGTTTGGAAATAAGACATTTCGAGTTAGTGGCTAAAGTGTAATTTTTGAAAAGTTGGTGACTATTTTAAAAGGGTTGAAACTTTGAATCTTTAAGGAGCTAATTTACCCAAGAAGAGTTTTCTCCAGATTTTCTTAATATTAAAGATTAAATAATGATTTTTAATAAAAGGAAAAAAGGGGAAATAGATATTTTTGACTTCATAACTAACTTTTGTCAAAACTTTCCCATTTCTTTTTCTCTCATTTTTCTCTCAGCCAAACACATTTCCCCAACCATTTTTCCTCTGATTTTTACATCTAAAGATGAGATTTTAATCTCTATTTGATCTCTAATCATTCCTACACCAAATTCTCATCATTTGCTTACTGATTTTTCAAGAATTTTGGCTCTAAACAAGGAGAAACTCACATTTAGAGGTATGAACGTCCTTCTCCTCTAAATACTCAGTTCTTTACTGAAATTCCCAAGTTCTCAATCCTTGATTTGAGTTTTATTAAAGGTTTTGATGTTGTGATCTTGATTTTGGCTTAAAATGCAAGATTTGGATTTAATTTTGAAGAAATTCGTAATAATTGATTGGGCTCTGTTTTGAGATGTCTTTTTGATGTAATTTGGATGTCTAAATGATGTATAATTGAGGTTTGATCAATGCAATCCCGAATAGGTTGATTTTCCTAAGTTTTTACTTGTGAAAATGGTGGTTTTTGGGGTGATCTTGGTGTTTTGTTAATGCTGGAGGTATAAGGACGTGTTTGGGATCATTTTGGATGTTAATTGATGTTTAAAAATGGTTAGAAGTGATGGATCTTGGCTGGGTTAAGTCTTGGAAGTGTTTGGAGGTGAATTCGGTTGTGTTTGGTAGCCGAAATGTTGGATTTGCAAAGAGCAGCGAGTTTAGGTGCGTTGCTGGTGTTTTTAATGCATTATGATGCATTAATCCTCTGTTGTTATGTGCTTGAAACAGGGGAGAATGATCCGTGAGCAATAGAGGTAGCGTTGAAGGTTTCGGATGCTTGGAAGGCTTGTTAGCTAGCCTTGTTTTGTGTATCGGTGAGTGAAGTTGGGTTTTCAGCTTTAAAACCAAGGTTTGAAGGTTTTGGGAGCTTAGTTTAAGTCTAAAAAACTTAGCTAAGCTCAAGAGTAAGTAAATGGAATTTCTCTCTTGGTTGTGTTATGAATTGGTTTTTAAAGCACTTGTGATTGTTGGATGCAATGCATGTGATTTGCATGTTTTAAATTCTGTTTTGAAAGCATATTTTAGCATGGTTTAATGCTGGTTTTGAAAGCCATGTGTGAAGGATGCTCAAGGTAGAGATCCTTGGTTTTGTACATTAGAATTGTGGAATTGATGCATAGTGTTGCATGTTGTTTAATGGCTTTGTGTAATGCTTCAAAAACAGTGGATTGTTGATGGTAATTGGTGGTTTTGGCATTTTGGTTATGCTTGTAAAACAATGGATTAATGTGGTAAGATGGTTATATTGGCAAGTGATGTAAGTGGTTCTTGGTTACTTTAATCGGATATAGTTAGCCGGCTATAGGATTGGGTGCACCGTGAATTGAGTCGCCTTGGATGTTGAGGGGTTGTGATTGTACTGTAAACTCCATCCAAGAATCCTAGCGATTGAGGAAATTGGTGTCACCACGATGGAGGTTGGCTCTCGTGAGTGGGCTTGGTTTAGTGCCACTACGATGGAGGTTAGCTCTCGTGGGTGGGCTTGGTTTAGTTCCACCACGATAGAGGATGGCTCTCGTGGGTGAACCTTGTTAAAGTCACCATGATGGAGGATGGCTCTCATGGGTGGACTTTGTTAAGCGTCACAACGGTGGAGGGTTGCTCCCGTGTGTGAGCTTGGTTAAGGTGATTACAATGGTTGTGGTAGCTTCCATGTGTAAGCCTTGTGATGTGTCCCGTCTCTCGCTAGTGTATTATACAACTTCCGTTGAGTGATGTTGAGGGGTTGTGATTGTACCGTTAAACTCCATCACGGGTGTTGAGGGGTTGTGATTGTACCGGTAAACTCCACCTTGTGTTGTTCGGAAGTGTGTATGGAGCGTGTGGGACAACGCTTGTAATCCGCGTATCCGATTGTGTATTGGGCCTTGTGTATGGTTAAGATCACAATGGTGGTTAAAAGTCCATGTGTGGATCTTGTGTATGGTTAAGATCACAATGGTGGTTAAAAGTCCATGTGTGGGTCTTGTGTGATGAAGCATGAGATGCTTGAAATGATGCATGGTTGCATGAGAAGTGTGTAATGTTCTATGAATGCATGTATTGCTTGTTAAGCATGAACAAGTGTTTATTTTCTATTGAGAATGATGCATATGTGCATGGAATCTCTTTAATGCATTGAAGTCTTGTTTAAAAGGCATGTAATGCAAATGTTGAGTTTGTGGTTCATGTGTTGCATTTGTTTAATGCATGTGATTAATTGAAGGAGTAAGTGGTTTTCAATAGTTTCTTGCTTTGAAATGATTTTCAAGAATGAGAAAAGTATAGTGTGAAGTGGAAGTGTTTTCCAAGGATTTTGTAGTTAACTTTGCATATGATGTTCATACATGGAATGGTTAAATTGATGGTTTTGCAAGGTTGTGCTTTGAAGTGAATTACTTAGCTTTTCTAAGCTAAGGGTTGGTTTTCATGTTTGAGCAATGCATGATTTAAAGCATGTTGTAAAAAAAGGGTTTTCAAACATTGCTTTGGTTTATCGAATTGTGTTTACTTTTAAAAGAGGTTTTATGACTCGCTGCATTGATGGTGTTTTGGTTTTGAGCATTCCTCACTAAGCATTATGTGCTTACGCTCCTTTTTGTCCATCAATACAGATATTTGAAGTTGGAACAGCGAGAAGCAAGGGATTCAAGGAGAGCTCCACTTGAGATGTATGTCTCGGTTAATAGCTATAGATAATAAAGGCAATGGGGGGAGAATCTCTTATGTTGATGTTTAATGAGATTGTGTATGTTGGACAAGTTTGGTTTATGATTTTGAACTATGTGGTTTAACGCTTGCAACGTTTGAATCTTCTTATTCTTAAGTCGTTATGATATGCTTCTTGTTTTAAAAGCATGATTGAGTGTTGGATGTGTTGAATGAGTTGGTGAACTTAGGGGTGGTTTTGTATCTAGATTTTGATGCAAATTGGTAGGTATGATGCTTGGCATGTTGTTGATTTATTGTGGAATGGTTTGGAGCATGTTTGATGGGGTTTAAAGGTGTTAAAACATGCCTATCTGCTGTTTCTGGGCAGGGTGTTTCGAAACACCCTTGCCTGTTTCGAAACAGGCCCTTGTTTTGGCCTGGGTGTTCCTGAACGGCCTAGACCCGTTTCGTAACACTTGACCGTTGGGCATAAAATTTGAATGGTTTTGAGGTTTGCAAGCTTTACGTTTTAGTCCTGATTCTTGTATGTGCAATTGCTTGAGTTTGAGATGTCCGTTTGAGATGAAATTTGGCATAGAGGCATGAAACATGACTAATTTCATAATGGTAACTTAAAAATTGGTAAAGTCCTCTTAATTTTAAGAATTTACAAATTGGTCCCTAAATTCGTATTTTGTGCAATTGGGTCCCTTATTGTTTTTCGATTGCTGTGATTTTTGAGTATGCTTATCTCAAGAGTATGCCTAGGTTTATTGTGCATCTAGACAAGTTTAAAAAGAAAAAAAGGGTCGTTAATCAAGGTTGACTTTCGGGTTGACTTTGGTTTTCCCCGTGTAATCTTCGTAGTTCGGGACAACCTTCTAGGCCGGGCTACGGGGGTTACAATGTTGTTCCGTTGTATGATCACATAGGATTAAATACTCATCTAGACAAAATTTAAAATGAAAAAAATAATAGGGTTGCTAACCGAGGGGAAATCCTTTAGGGGTTTTCACTCGGTTTTCCCCGTGTAGCTCACTCGGACCGGTCATCCGGCCAGACCGGGACGAGGGGGTTACATTTAGTGGTATCATAGCCTGAGGTTTCTGAGACTTCGGGTAGGTAAGTGAGGTAAGTACCGTCATCTTAGCGTTGACCGTGGGACGTCAACCGTTGGGGGGCGTATCGATACCATTTTGGTCACTGGAGCCACTGTCCATTTCGGTATCGATACTGGCCTCTGGTGTATCGATACCGTCATCTTAGCGTTGACCGTGGGACGTCAACCGTTGGGGAGGGTATCGATACACTCCTTGGGTGTATCGATACGGTCTCTACGGGTTGACTTTGACCAGTTGACCTAGTCAAGGGGGTATCGATACACCCCTTAAGGGTATCGATACCGCCTGCAGTTAAAGCTTAAAATTGGGCTGTAAGAGGTTGGGTTGAGTTCGTTTGTTTGTCTTGTGAATGTTGTTCCGTTGTATGATCACATAGGATTAAATACTCATCTAGACAAAATTTAAAATGAAAAAAATAATAGGGTTGCTAACCGAGGGGGAATCCTTTAGGGGTTTTCACTTGGTTTTCCCCGTGTAGCTCACTCGGACCGGTCATCCAGCCAGACCGGGACGAGGGGGTTACAATCAAGATAAGCTAGCTAGACCTAACTCTCTCCTAAGGGACCAAAAACGCTTTTTATCTAAAGGTTTTGTAAATATATCCGCTAATTGGTTTAAGGTATCAACATATTCAATAACAACATCATTTTTCAAAACATGATCTCTAATAAAATGATGTCGAATTTCTATGTGTTTAGTTCTAGAGTGTTGGATGGGATTCTTAGTAAGACAAATGGCATGTCTCAGAAGTACTTTTCCTATCTATCTTACATCCCCCATAATCCGCATCCGAATAAGCATGAAGGCTAAAGGAAGAATCTTTAGGATACCAAAGGCCTAAAGTAGGTGTGTCTCTAAGGTATCTAAAAATTCTCTTAATGGCAACTAAGTGTGACTCTCTAGGACTAGCTTGAAACCTAGCACACAAGCAAACACTAAACATGATATCCGGTCTACTTACGGTAAGGTAAAGCAAAGAACCTATCATGGATCTATAAAGCTTAGAATCAACACACTTACCTCCTTCATCTTTGTCAAGCTTTATGGAAGAACTCATAAGAGTGGCTTGAGGCTTTGCATTCTCCAAGCCAAACTTTTTGAGCATATCATTCACGTACTTAGCTTGATTTATGAAGGTGCCATCCTTCCTTTGTTTGATTTGGAGTCCCAAAAAGAATGAGAGCTCCCCCATCATGCTCATCTCGAACTCACCTTGCATTAGCTTAGAAAATTCTTTACAATAACACTCATTAGTAGAACCAAAAATGATATCATCAACACAAATTTGAACTACTAAGATGTCATTGTTATATCTTTTTATGAAGATAGTTGTATCAACCTTTCCTTTTTCAAAACCCTTTTCAATTAAGAAATTTAAGAGTCTCTCATACCAAGCTCTAGGAGCTTGTTTTAAACCATAGAGAGCTTTTGTTAATTTAAACACATGGTTTGGAAATTTTGAATCCTCAAAACCCGATGGTTGTTCAACATACACATCTTCATTTATAAAACCATTTAAAAAGGCACTTTTCACATCCATTTGAAAAAGCTTGAAATTATGGTAACATGCAAATGCAATCAACATCCTAATAGCTTCCATTCTAGCTACGGGTGCATAAGTCTCATCAAAATCAATTCCCTCTTCTTGTGTATAGCCTTGGGCAACAAGCCTAGCATTGTTTCTCACTATATTACCACTTTCATCTAATTTATTCCTAAAAACCTATTTTGTTCCTATAGTAGATTGATCATTAGGCCTTTCAACTAATGTCCACACTTTACTCCTCTCAAATTGATTTAATTCTTCTTACATGGCCAAAATCCAAAAATCATCTTTTAAAGCTTCTTTAATATTTTTAGGCTCAATGCATGAAAGAAATACAACATGATTCATTAATTTGAGAGAGGATCTAGTAGTTACCCCCTTGGATGGATCACCCAAGATTTCACCACCTTTGACATAGTTTAACTCCCTTGGGTAAGACACCTCCCTTTCCTCAAGAGCCAAGTCCTTCAAGGCTTCAAGAGGTGGATCTTGTGAATCCTCATCTTTGGTTGAAATCCCATCCACCTTTGACGTTTTTCCTCCATCAATGGCATCAATGATTCCTACATCATCATCATCACAAGATTCCTTCCTCGGAAGGAGGTTATCATCGAAAACAACATGTATTGACTCTTCAACAACTAGAGTTCTTTTATTAAATACACGATAGGCTTTAGAGTTTAAAGAGTACCCTAAGAAAATAGCTTCATCACTTTTAGCATCAAATTTACCTAAGTTTTCTTTACCATTATTCAAAACAAAACACTTGCAACCAAAAGGGTGAAAATAGCTAATGTTAGGCTTCTTAGATTTTAAAATCTCATAAGGTGTTTTCTTCAAAATTGGCCTAATCATTACTCGATTAATAATATAGCAAGCGGTATTTGTGGCTTCCGCCAAAAAATATTTAGGTAAATTATTTTCGCAAAGCATGGTTCTAGCCATTTCTTCTAAAGTTTGATTTTTCCTCTCAACTACCCCATTTTGTTGAGGAGTGCGAGGTGCGGAAAAATTGTGGCTAATCCCATTTTCATTTAAAAACTCATTGAAACCTAGATTTTGAAATTCGGTTCCATGATCACTTCTAATGTGAGAAATCTTAAGTTCAAGATCATTTTGAGTTATTTTAGAAAATGTGATGAATTTTTCTAAAGCCTCATCCTTTGTACTTAAGAATAGAACCCAAGTATACCTAGAGTAGTCATCTACAAGCACAAAAGCATATGATTTTCCACCCAAGCTCATAGTTCTAATAGGCCCAAAAAGATCCATATGAATCAATTGTAAACATCTACTAGTAGATACATCATTTATGGATTTAAAAGAACTTCTATGTTGTTTACCCTTTGAACATGCATCACAAATTTTATCATTTGAAAATTTAAGTTTGGGTAAACCTCTAACTAGATTAAGGGAAATTAATTTTTCTAAGACACTCATGCTAGCATGTCCTAATTTTCTATACCAAAGCCATGAGTCATGTTCATCATGTGCAACTAAGCATGTATGTGATGAATGAATGTCTTCTAGATGCACCATGTAAATGTTCCCTATGCGATGGCCAATGAGTATTAGTTGATTTGTTTTAATGTTTACAATTTTGCAACCACTTTTATCAAAAATAACATTAAAACCCTTGTCACACAATTGACTAATACTCAACAAGTTATGCTTAAGACCGTTGACATACAAAACATTTTCAATGAAAATAGAAGAGTGATTACCAATGGAGCCTATTCCTTCAATGTGGCCTTTGGAGTTGTCACCGAAAGTTACCACTCCACCACCTTTTGGCTTTAGTTCCACAAATCGACTCTTGTCACCGGTCATGTGTCTTGAGCATCCACTATCAAGGTACCAAGAATTCTTGCTTGAAGCTTTAGCCTTGTAGCAATGCTCCCCCTACAAACAAAGAAATTAGGCTTTGGTTTTTGGTACCCAAATCATTTTGGGTCCATGAGTGTTAGCCTTCAACATTTTGGTTCCCTTAGGGATCCAAGAAGCAATAGCATTCATGTCATTAGAAATAATGAGTTCTTTAGGAACCCAAACACTCCTAACTCTTTGACCTCTAGATTGCTTATTAAAATTTCTTTGTTTAAGAGCAAAAGGTTTTCTCTTTACATATTGGGATTTAGAATGATTTCCTTTTTCAAAATTATTTTTCCCAATAGCAATAGATGTTTTAAGATTATCCACTTCCTTTGTGTGATAATCTTGAAAATCGGAAAGAAGTTTTTCAAGTTCAAGATTTTTGTTTTAAGATCATTTGAAAGATTTACTAAAAACAAAATCTTCTTTTCCAATTCGGAGTTAGCTTTAGAAAATGTCTCATTTTGATTTTTCAAATCGGAAATGATTTTATTGTTTTTCAAAATGGACTCTTTGTATTTTCCTACTAATTCATCATACACTTCTTGCAATTCATCATAAGCATCTTGAAGTTCATCAATAGTAAAATCGAAATTGGATAAGTGAGAGTTTACCTTAGGTTCATCATCAATGGCCATGAGACATAGATTGGCCACTTCCTCCTCTTCCTCGGATGACTCATCGTCACTCCAAGTAGCTATTTGTGCTTTGAGCTTGTTCTTCTTCCCAAAGCTTTTCTTTTTCAATTGAGGACACTCGGAACGGATGTGACCCGGTTTCTTGCATTCATAGCAAGTAATTTGGCCCTTCTCCTCTTCCTTGTTTTTACTCTTGAAGTCTCCCTTTCTAATGAATTTTCTTTCACGATTTGACTTCATGAACCGAGTAAAACGTTTGGCCAACATAGCCATCTCCTCATCTTCATTGATAAGTGTTTATTTTGGTTATGTTTTTAGTCCTTGTTTTGATTGAATATATATGTTTGAAGGACTTAATTGGGCTGTTTTTGTGTTGTTCTCGTGCAGGTTACGTAATGCCGGAAACAAGTTGAAGTGCTGCAGAGATACTGAATTCGTGGGCAGATTCATGGGCATGAACCAGAGCATGAATGCTGACTGGGCGCCACGTCAGCACCTTCTAGAAGATGACGTCAGCAAGCTTGATAACCTATCAGTCCACTTATCAAGATAGCCTATCATCCGAATTTTATCTTTTAAATTTAAAACTTTGATATTTATCTTATGTAATTTTATTTAAATTTATTTTAGGATTTATCATCTTAGGTTTTTAGGGTTTTTCAACTACTATAAATACCCCACTTTGGGGTGAATTATTCATCAATCAATTTCCATTGTTCTCTTCTTCCTTGAGTAATAAAGTTCTCCATTTTCTTTTCTCCATTTTTGTTTATTTTATTAAGTATGGTTTTTTCGCAAACTATGCTTAACTAAATCCCCTTTAGCCAAGAGCAACGCCTAACCCGACAAACCTCGTGAGATTAGGAAAATACTTCAATCCTTCAACAATTCATTTTTTTTATTCTCTGCAAAGTTGATTAGGCAATCGGCCTAATCTTTAGGCATCGCAATTGTTTCATTCCGAGAGCGCGCATCGGCTTGAAGTGGTTTAGATCCATCGTTGGGGATGAGGAAAAGCTTGTAGCCAATTCAACTCCCTAAGAACAAACTTAGTGGCGGTCCACTAAGGGGAATCGAAATCGGAAACAACTCTCATCGAGACGAATATCCGAGCACGGGCTTCTCCAGTACTAACTCAGATCTGGGTTAGCATCGATTGCCGTAGCTAATTCACAAAAGTTTGACTTCAAGGATTGCCCTGAGAGTCGAATCTACCAACGAGAAGTAAGTTACAAGGGTTGAGCCTTGTAGACTGTAACCTGCAGGAAAGTCGAAGAAAAATCAACTTCAGTGATCGAAGATGTCGTGGAAAAGCGTGGCTTGAGGCTATTTCTATCCATAATTCTTTCTCAACATTTATCTTTACGTTTTCACTATTTATCTCATTCAAATCTTTATTCTAAAATCCCCCTTATTTTCTACAGGTTATTGGTCTAAATCAGAAGAAAGGTGTTAGAGTTCCTATTCCCTGCGGATCGACCCTTACTCTCACTATATTAATTTAATTCTTATTTACTTTGAGTTTAAGGTTTTATTTTTGACACTATACGACGCGTGTCATTCATCCTCACTAGAATCGATTTCTTGATGTGAAGCTTTTAGCGCGATTCCCACTTTCTTCTTCTCAACTTCCTTCTTCTCCACTATCTTCTTCTCTTGTTCTCTTCCCTTCCTCATAATATCATGTGTGAGTAGAGATCCAACAAGAGCATCAAGCTTGAGAGTCTTCAAATCTCTAGCTTCAATAATGGTCGTTCTCTTGCCATCCCATGACTCCGGAAGAGAGTATAACAATTTTCTCACTAGCTCGTCTTTGGGAATGATTTCGCCGAAACCCTTCAAACCGTTGACAATGACCGAGAATCGATCAAACATCTTGGAGACACTTTCTTCGGGATCCATCTTGAAGTTCTCATAGCTTAGATTGAGTAGCCCAATCTTTGTCTCCTTGACATCACTAGTTCCCTCATATGTTGTCTCGAGGGTGTCCCAAACCTCCTTGGCATTTTCGATCGAAGACACCTTGGAGTAGATATCCGGACCAAGTGCACAAAATATTACATGTAGAGCTTTGTCATTCACTTGCATCCTTTTTCTTTCATCATCCGTCATTTCGGCTTTGACTTTTGGGACAAGCCTTTCTCCATCTCTCTTCATGGGAATGTATGGACCTTCTTCAACTACATCCCACACCATATAGTCGGTAGACTTGATGAAAAGCCTCATCCTATTCTTCCAATAAGGATAGTTATCCCCATTGAAGAATGGTGGCTTGGTGGTGGATTGGGACTCATAGTTGGAGGTGGATGTCATTGCTTGACTTGTTGTTGATCAAACTCTCCAAGAATCGACTCAAGAGGGTTGTAATCCTTCCATTAAGTGTAGCTCTGATACCAATTGTTGAGTTGATCGAACACTTGCAAATGGCCAAGAGGGGGTAAATTGGCAATTAAAATTTTAGTGAAGAGAAAGATTGAAAATAAAAATGACACAAGGGGTTATAGTGGTTCAAGTTCTCCAAATGAACTCTACATCCACTACCTTAGTTCCCACTAAGGATTTTCAAACAATTCACTACTTGAATTCGTCCCCTTTCTTGGATGAGGAGGAAACCTTACAATTTTGATTAAGCTTTCTACCCAAAGCTTAATCCACTTAAATGCAAAGAAAGAATGTGGTAAACTCAAATGTTTCCTCTCAAAGGATAATTGTCTACCCAATTACAATTTCAACAACCTCAAACTCACAATACAAATTGACAATTTGAAACACACTAGAGTTGGGTACAAAGATTTGACTTTGAATAGCTCAAGGGTTTGGATTTTTGCTTTGATGATGCTTGAATGTTGAATAGTTATTGCTGGCCTTCAAAGAGCTTCATTTTATACCTCATCTATTAATTCTAGCCGTTTGGGTGGTTGGGAACATAAATGGAGCCGTTGGAACCCTCTCTTACCACCATAAATGCACTTCTGCAGCTATCTGTATCGGTACACGGGGAGCCGTATCGATACCTGTCTCAGAAAAGAAAGAGTCGTTGTGTGCAATAAATAAGGGGTATCGATATGCACGTAAGCGTATCGATACGGGGTATCGAAACGAAAAAGACCGTATCGATACCTTTTTCTCAACTTAGCTCACTGTCGATTTCCGTATCGGTACGAGGGTTTGGCGTATCGATACGGATCAACGACCAATTTGAAATTTGGTTACCAACCAACTGACACCATGTAACGCCCGTGTTTTGGGGTTAGAAGTTAGTCGGGTTTATAGTCCGAGTCAATAAAATTAAATTAAAATCAATTCAACCTAAATTGGATCCATTTGAGCTTTAGTATAAAGGGGAGGGACCCATGTTGTAATTTTACCCAAATGTTTTGAAAAGCAAGACCACTTTTAATTAAAAGTTGTCTTCCTCCCCCTTTATCCCTTCTCCAACGTTAGAAACAAAAAACCCTCCCTAAACCTATAAGTTACTATTCCATTGAATAGCATCTTCAATCCAAGGTCTTTTTGAAAGGTAAAAGTACTTTCTTACTCCTCTCTCCATTCTCTATCTACCCATGGTTTTAGATTTAAAAACTATGAACTTTGGAAAATTTGGGTTTGGTTAAAGTTTGGGTTTTTATGGTGATTTTCATTTTGTTTTGAAATGGTAAGTTAGGTTTTGTTTTAATCACATCAAGATATCCAACATATGATAATTTGGGTGGGTTTTATTGAAAACCCGAAATGGGTTCTTGGAACCATTTTTGGGAGGTCAGAACATGGATTTTTGGGAGGTTTAAGGTTGAAATTGAAGGATTGTTGGTTCATATATGTTAGGAGGGTGTTTTTGGATCATTTGAGAGTCTTTTGGATGTTTAAAAGTGGAGTTTTCAGCAAGGTTCTAGGGGAGCTCGAAAATTGGTATTTGGGGGATTAATTTGATTTGGAAATTTTGGGGTGAAGCTTGGTTTGAACTCAAAGGTTGAGTGTTGTTTTAATATTAGCATTGATTGTGGTTGTTGGTTGTGTTTTTGGTTGGGTAGAAGCAAGAGGAGTCGTCGAAGGAGCTTTAGGACCGAATCCAGGTTCGTAGGAGGATTGTTTCGATTGCTAAGGAAGGGCGGTGAGTGGTTTCAAACTTATTTTAAAAGTTCAGTTCGAGTGTGTGTAGAGTGTGTGTGTGGAATGTGCTTGGTAGGCCACTTCCCTATTTCAAGTTGTTAATTCTAGCCTTTGATTCCATTTAATGCTATTGTGTATTTGCCTATCTATGCTCTTGTGGATTGTGGTTAAATTGGTGCATGTATATCATGAAATGTATATATGTGGTGAGCATGGAATGTGGTTGATGATATATGATGTGGTTATGAAAATTGGCACTAAATAAATTATCGGTTGTAAATGATCGATCATTAGGATTAGTGTGCACACAAATTGAGTCAAAACGTACGTGGCCTTGATGGCGTTAAGTCATCAAGGAGGAGTACGGTGATGTAATATTCCACCGGAAGCTTTTATATATTTCTACAGGATGATGAGTGGAATCTCATCCGTAGGGCATGTGACGATGAGTGGAATCCCGCACATGCAAGGTCCGGTGATGAGTGTAATCCCACCGAGGTAAAGTGTTGTTGAGTTTTAAATTCGCACAATCGGGGTAATTGAAAGTGGCCAATTAACTTGTTCATATATTGTGATATGTGATGTTGATATATGATTGTTGATATTGATGCTTAGTATGAGGTAAGATGCCATATTATGCCACTTGAAAGACTAGCTAGGTCTACTTGTGAAATTACCTATGCATGTTTGATATGAGGTTTAGGGATTATATGCTTGAACCCTGCATTGTTGATGTTTTTCGTTTTAGAGCACCCTCACTAAGCTTATAGCTTACGCCCTCAATGTTCAACGATGCAGATCATTAGCGTGGTGTTAGCTCGGAGCAAGGCAAGAAGGGCTTTCCAAGTTTGTGGCTCAAGTACGGTGGTAAATTTTGTATTAGATAACAATGTGGCAAGGGTTTTTGTATGAGCTATGTATGACTCATGTATGTTGATGTTTGATTTGGCCTTGGTTTGTAAAGCATGTTATGCCATGTTAAATGTTTGTGTGTGGTGGCATGCTTTAGATGTTTAGGTTGCCTTGTGTGTGTGAGCAAACCTCTTATGTGTTATCGTGTGCCATTCGAGCCTTTGAGCTTTCATGTTTGACTTTAATTGCTAAATTGCCTTTTGTTGGAATGCCAAGTATGGATGTCTTGTTTCATGTTTGAATGCTAAGTTACTTGTATGGTTGTGCATCACCTTGTGTTGATTTGTGTCTTTTGGTTTCATGTTAAAGCATGCTTTTATGGTTGGTTTGCCTTAGGATTGATGTTAGTGTGTTGGTTGAGGTTTTAGAGGGATTTAGGGGCATCATTGTGCCTTAAATCAGCTAAAACTTGTAAGTTCGTAGCAGGGGTATCGATACGGTTGGACCCGTATCGATACGGCCTTCTTGTTTCAGGCCTCGTGTTTCGATACACGAGGGGGCGTATCGATACTTTTTTGGTCACTGAAGCTACTGTCCATTTTGGGATCGAAACGGGCCTCTATCGTATCGATATGGTCTTCTTAGCGTTGACCGCGAGGAGTTGACCGTTGGAAGGGTGTATCGATACGCTCGAGGGCTGTATCGATACGGTCTTCCTGTGTTGACTCGGAGTGTTGACTTTGGTCAAGACGTATCAATACCCTCCTTGGGAGTATCGATACCGCCTGCAGTTTAAGTTTAAATTGGGCTGTTAAATGTTGGTTTGGGTCTGTTTGATTGTCTCGTGTATGTTGTTCCGTTGTATGATCACTTAGGATTTAATACTCCTCTAGACAAGATTAAAATGAAAAAAAATAGGGTTGCTAACCGAGGGGGAATCCTTAAAGGGTTTCACTCGGTTTTCCCCGTGTAGCTCACTCAGACCGATCATCCGGCCAGACCGGGACGAGGGGATTACACACCAATGGTCAAAATATTTAAACCGACTTGAATTTAAAAATTCATTAAGTCCGTATCGATACGAGGGTTTGTCGTATCGGTACGCCATTCAAACTCTTTAGACTTTTACGAAGGGGCGTGTCGATACAGGTGAAAAGTGTATCGATACGTGTTCCTCCAGTAGCCAACTTTGGTAAAAAGGTATCGATACGGATGGAAGCGTATCGATACACCTGGACGTTTTTCACTAGTTTGGCCTTGAAACACTTAGAAAATATTTTGAGTTTGAGTTTTTCAAATCAGTTTTAAAGAGATGGTGATTTAAAACTTATTAAGGGACTTATAAAACAATTTTAAGTTTTTCAAATTGACCCTTAAAGATTTAGTTATATCAAAATCAAACATAGGTTTTACACGAACGAACACGAACGAGGATATGTTTTTGTTTGTTCGTTTAATTTTAACCGAACAAATAAACGAACATGAACAACTAAACGAACATAATTTCTTGTTCGTGTTCATTTGTTAAGGAATGTAACTTGTTCGTGTTCGTTCATGTTCATTCGTTAAAATGATAAACGAACGTAAACGAACACAAACAAACATAGAAAGATATATGTGAATAAATTTAACCGAACATGAACGAATGAGCATACGTAAATTAACTTAATATTTTTTAAGCATATGTGAATAAACTTATTTTAAAAAAATATATATAATACTATTGTTATAAAAAAAATATAAATGAATATATGTGAATAAATTTAAAACGAACATGAATGAACGAATTACCAAACGTTCACAATCGTAAATGAACGAATCATTTGTTCATGTTCGTTCATTTAGTTAAACGAACAAAAATTCTTGTTCATGTTTATTTGTCTAATAAATAAACGAACATCCTGCCAAACAGTTCACGAACAATTCGCTAAACATTTGGTTCGTTTATAGCCCTAGCCAGAAAAGTTATAAAAACTAAATTACACACTCATAAGGAGTTTCTTTTCCCTTTTTTTTCCTCTACTTTTTGAATTTATTCTCCAACTTCAAATTTGGTTTTATTCATAAACTCATCCCTAATTTATATCCTGATTTTGAGATTAATTTTAAAGTTTCCACTTAAAGTATAGCTTAGGGATAAACAAAATTCAGACTTGAAAAAATTGAATTTTTCGATTCGAGTATCGTAATTTCATAAAGTAGAGACTCCAAAAAATTTTAAAAATGGAAAAAGAGTACGAATCAACTACGCTTCATAGTAACTTATTAGCCAAACCGTGAACATTCCTTCCAGAAAAACAGTCCGCGTTCAAAAGCAAAATTTTAATATCTAAATCGTTAATGACAACAGTCGAGTGAAAAATACTTGCACAGTTCTTACTTTGCACCAAACCCTGATATGATGCAGGAAATTGTTAAGTTAGGCACCAGGCCAATGGGGCATATACTATGAATCCAGATCCTTTTTTGCACAAAACAAACCAAGGGAAAAAGAAGTCGCGGAAGCTCTCGCAGTTACGCCTTGATAGGCTCGTATTTTTCACCTAACGCTCCACCTTTCTGTTTTTGAAACTCTATATATCTGAGTGTGCTGGCAAAGAAAGCATCCGCTGCTGGATCCGGTGTGCTAGAGTCACTTTGCATCTCAGTTGTTACCAATTCAATCAGACTCTGGATTGCAGCGACATTGATCTGTGGGTTCCCCTTCTCAAAGAAATATAGGTACCTACCAACACGACAGGGTTCGAATTCACATCATCAATAATCAGGACAATATTTGAACAAACCAAATGTAAGTTCTTTGCAATCGGGTTTGCAGGATGTACTTGTTCAGTATCTCGACAAAGAGAGTGACCGACCCAGTGCTACCCCGTGCAGCATTGGACATTTGTTGAGCAGCATTTGCAATTCTCAGCGCCCGTTTAAGGCAAAGCAAGACCCTATTTAAAAGCAAAGAAAAGTGGAAGATCAATAAGACCTTCATCCAGGTTCAATGAAAGCACCCGATGGGATGCACATGCACATAACACAATGTAGGCATGAAATTACAAACATAAAGGTCAACCTTACCTCTCTCCATCTTTCACGTTGTCCTGATCATCAACCCAGAAGAGATGTGAGCATGCATAAACAGCTCTGCACTGATCGGGCTTCTTCAAAAGTTTTGCAGAATACTGCTCAAATCCAACGGGGTTTAGTTCAACTCAAGTACAGGTTAAAGATGCTAAGCTGATTTCTAGACAAGTGACATGATAGAAAGATTACCCCTGTAGCCTTGTGAGTTAAAGTATCCCTATTTTCAACACCAAAGACGTGCATCCTTTGCAGAGTTCCGATTATCAAATGTATTGCAGTAATCTGTGCCCTCGAGTCCTATAAGAGCATATATTAACCAAATTTTTTTTTGAAAGGTCATATATTAGCAAAAGTCAACTAGTAATTCCATTTCCCATGTTTTATCAGTAACAACCATGTAAGTTAAGATACTCTATAATAAGGCATATTAATAATCAGATTGCAACCAACTTACTGAAATCTCTTCTTCGTATAAAATGAATGCTTGTGTGAAAAATTCATATGCCACAGGTTCTAAATCACAGTCATTCGCAGCCTGATCAATAAAATCCATCATAAATATTATGACAACTTTTTATTATCCAATTTGTGATTTGTGTGTGTACATTATAAATATATATGAGGTCCAAAACACCATACCTCAGCACACTGCAGATACAACTGTAGTGCTAACTCAGGGGCTGGAATGTTAGAGAGAGTTTCAACAGTCTGAAACCAGAATATACCAACATTATCAAATATGCTAAAAGTGTGCTGGGTAAATTCAGATAGATCGAATAGACAAGGGATTCAAATATGCATTCAAAAAGAGCCTTTTGCCCATCATAAATTAAAATCTAAATGCATCATGATCGGAAATTATAGTATATTCACGCTTCAGAATAAACCATATAGGTATATCCAACACCCAAACAGGCAGTGTGCCTGAACACAGTTCTGAAGAAGATGACTGACCTGATTCAACAGCTGGAATATTTTCTTGGGCGTGGTTGATTCCTCCTCTCCAAAAGGATTTTCCTCTTGGCCTTGTAGTTGCCGAACCAACTAACAAGCAAAAAAAAAATTATGGTTAATTTCAGTAGAAAGAACCACCAAAGGTGCAAAGAATAAAAAACATTCAAGTTTAACTGCAGCCCAAGCTACTGAAAAGGAAAAAGTAGCAGGGAGGACGAGGGAATAGTTTTCTATTTTAATAGTTCAGATTTAAAGATAGAAACTGCAAGGTATATTCGCAATTGAAAAATAGTTATAGATAAAACTTCCATTTAAATTTCTAATTCCAGATTTTTATTCTTTGTACAAGATCCATTTCATTAGACAAATTCTTAAAATCTTATTAAAGTGCAGCACTGATGAGTCACAAAAGCTGCATTATATATTCAAACACATGTGCCATTATCCGCTTATATATCAACAAGAATATTTGTTTAGTCTTTACTTTTAATGTTATAGCATTCTATAGTCAAACACACAAAATAGAAACAAACCTTAAGCGAAGAGAAAACAAGGGGAGGTACAGTGAAGGGTAGGCGTTTTGGTCCACCACCCAAGATATGCTTTCTCACTGTGCATATTATCTGCAAATTATCAAATTGAATGCACAAATAAAAAAGTCCATGAGAAATCTCAGTAGATGCACTTGAACTATATGACTAACTAATATTGACCGTGCCGATAGTGCTATGGAAACAAAAATTCTTTCACCCAATCAAGTACCTTAAACATCTCTTCAGGTTCATCATTATGCAACAACTGAATAAGACGTGCTACAGAATTCTGTTCCTCCTTGAAATCATCTTCATCAACCTAAATATGATATTGAACAATTGTAATGCAAATTGATTAACACGCTAACCAATGAACGCTTAAAACTACAAATATGAAGATAAATAAATCATAACAACCTCATCAAGAACAGCACCATCCAGATCCTTAATAAGACCTTTTATCAATTCAAACAATGCCTCAACCTGTCACAAGAAGTAACAAGATCAAGAAGCTCGTTCAACTAAAAAGAAAGCTCGAAGTGGTTTACAAAGTAATTACAAACATACCCTGTCAGCAGTAGAGATACGAGTTTTGTTCTTCATGATGCTTTGAATTATCACAGTTGACATGACTTTATTTGTTTCAGTGTCAAGGTATTCTAAAACACGAGGATAATTTGAAAGCTTCAATGCTGTAACAATGTCATTATATTTGTCAAGAGGAGCACTCAAGAGTGCAACAATCTGTTTTGTTGATTTGTTTTCTTCAAGCTTTCCTTTGCCAGAGAGTTTTTTAACACATGCTCCCTGAACAATAACAAGATCAAGTTACCTATTTGTTGACTTCTATTTTATGTGAAAACAAATGGCAGTAGGAAGAAATGATCAAATAGCTTTCACTTTATAACACAAATAAAGATGGTAACCAGTGCACTACCGCATGAAATTTAATTGCAAGGGCATACCTTAATTATTTAATATTTGGGAAGAGAGAAAAACAAAATTGGTTTATTGTATGCATAGATCTTGGTTTACGAGCAATCAAATTTTAAACCTTATGTGAATATGCATGATAAAGTTTTAAGACAGTAGCTTACCAAAACTTGATCAGCATAGTCAAGCCTGTCAGGATGGACGTGGAGAGTAAATGTAAGAAGAGATGAATATAAAGTTATCACACCAAGGATAGGCATATCAGGCTGTGCTTCAATCACCTGCATCATAGGATAGAATAAGACTAACTATTTAGAACATTAGTCTAGGTTAAACTAAGAAGAATTCTCTGTAAACAAATTTTACCTTCCCAATGGCATTATTCAACTTTGCAAAAGCTTCTACTTGCAAGAACTCAGGCAACACATCTGCACTTGAAGCAGCATAATTTGATAGCCTTTCCATTAATCGAGATAGCACAGTTTTAATGTCAACAGTTGGCTGAAAAAACAGAACAAAAACAAGAGTTCAGAAGTCAGAACTTATAGGGTGTGCTTAAGTTGCTACTTTATACCATAAATATTAAGTGGAGAATACAATATATCCATGTTGATCCACACGCCAGGAACAAGGAGAAATATATATATCATGTGAATTACGAGGAAGTTCTAGGAACTAAAGACAATAACAGAAGCACCTATTCATGACACACCTGAAGTTGTGGGAAAGCACCCAACAACACATCAAGAGTTTGCAAGTGGTATTCATCAGGAAACACTTGAATTATGCAGTCCATTAGATAGTATTGAGCTATCTCATCTTTACAATTGACAACCTGTCAGTATATTTTAGGCAAACAATGTTTGATGATTAGGAAGCAAAAGTTGCCTATTATAAGCTCCAGGACAAAACATATGAGTTAGATTAAGTGCATTTGTCCATGTGCAGATACCAACCTGTTCAAGGACACGGGGAAGAACAGAATCTTTGTACATATCAAGGTCAATACCCTCTATCTGACTGAGCACATGAAGATTCTTCCCAACCTAATTAAAAATCAAAGAAGCAAGGGAGAGGCAAAACCCATCGTAAGCATCCTTCAAACTGGCACTCAACATTATTGCAATGAAATTTACCAGTTGTGGGTCACAGATATTACAAGATCTCTTAGCTCGCTCCTCTCTTTCTCCCGTTTCTCCTTTTCTCGGGCAGGTCCCTGCAGACCAGAAAGCCCGACAGCAAGCCTCAATTCAGGATCAGCTAAGAGTATGAATGATTGACAAGCACTATAACACCTGCATGACCAGAAATCATGCCCTCATGATATAGTTTTACCTCCATATCATGCAAGCATTTTTGTGATACATGCATGCCAAACATGAGAGACGGAACAGACCATTGATATTCAAGTCAACTAACCTGATGCTGCATCCGCACCCACAACTTGTTCATCTCAGTAAAGTTTTGAAGTACAAATTCCACAGCATCCACGGCAGTGTCTGCATCCCTGAAGGAATAAAGAAAGTCAACCACAGGTCAGTAAATCTCAACAGAGAACCAGCCTAAAGGCTGAAAAATAGGATTGCTTGACTTATTTAATCAGCCAATTTGATCATATCATAACCAAAATCACAGCAGGATTGACCTGATCAATAATTCAGTTAATCACTTTAGTGCCCATATTTCCAGTGAAAGGAGAAGCATGGCAAGAAAAAATAATGAATAAATGATCGAGAACGACACTCAAATTTTGGGGTATTTTATATGAATGGAGATTCAAACAAAAAAGATATTGGGAAAATATAGTATTAGCTAGTGAAATCATTTTCACCAAAACTAGGGGGGAAAAGGAACACTTATTTTCTTACCCTTCATACTCGGAACCTATGTCAGGCAATTTATCCCTGCTAACTTGAGCCAGGTAACTCCTAAGAAAGAGGCCTCGTACGGGATGCTGAATTCCACGGCACATCTCAACAAGATCTTTAAGAACATCCTTAGCAGGAGCTTCCTTAGATTTGATATAAACAGAGCCTACAGTACAGAGGAGATACCTGACATAGATCACAAGACTTGACACATTAAGTACAAACTTAAAAGGTAAGTTAAAACAAGAGATTCTCAATTATATGTATTTCAAACTAAATTGCTCAAGCAATATGTTAAAATAATAGGATGCAACATATGTGCCAGAAGGAACCATTCGTGAACCAAACAGGATGCAATCACAAATAGTACATATATCTAGGACCTAGGTTAATGAAAATTTCCCTGAATAACATAGAACTATTTACCATACAAGAACTCACAGAAAAGCTGCTTTAAACCTATTGCATACAATTGCTGAAATGAGCATGCACACATTAACTTACAATCTAGGCAATATGTTGCCAGCATGCTGTACTAGCTCATACAGATCGACAATAGAACAACCACGTCTCGTCTCTTCCTTAAAAAACATCTCCAGCTTCCTCAATTCATCAAATGCTCGCATATCTGAATCATCACCCAAAAACTCAAAAATCTCAGTTGAAAAACGAAATGTACTAATCAGTTCATGAATCTGATACAAAATCGAGATCAGATCGGGAGAGATGAGCTAACATAATTCGTAGTATTTGTGAGGAGAAAGCCTTGAGGTTCGAAGTTCTGATAACATCTGAGCAGAGTACTTCAAAGCATCTCTGAGATTATTCGAATCCTAACAAAATAAAAATAAAAATCGTGCCAAATTTTCACTAAATTGCAAAATGTTAGGGATTCTATGGTCAAATTAAGTAACAATCTCAAAGCAAGTAAGGATTTCCCCTGATAATCTCACTTTCCCTTCAACCAACAAAATAATTGAGAAGAGCGTTACCAGAGCGCGATGCATGTAGAAAGCGTTCTGTTGGAGGCCGGCGATGCCGGCGGCGAGCCATTTCTCTTCGTCTTCGACTCCGTCTGCGATCATCTTTACGGTCCCTATTGTTTTGATCTTTCCTGAATCCTAATTTGCTCTTCCGTTTTCTCCCACAGACGCTTCTTAATTGTTATCGAGGTCGTTTTGACTTGTTTCGTGAACCAAACGCCATTCAAGTCTCGTTTTCGATCGGAGTGATCCTGTGCTACGCATGTCTATGTTGTACTCCGATCATGGCCTTTGAAATCGCTAGGATTCAAAACAAAATGGGATTTTACACCGTCCGTTTTTGGTTATTCTCAAAGGTTTAGATTTTAGGGTAAACTAACCCAATGACCATCATACTATGGTAAATGTATTAAAATGATCACATTAAAAAAATCGACTCAATTGACCACCCAAACTATTGAAATTGGATCAATGTGACCACCAGCCGTTAATGGGCTAACGGAAGGTGACATGGCAGTTAAAAAATTAAAGGTATAATTACACATTTGGTCTTTACTATTTACGCATTCTTTCAATTTAGTCCTAATTTTAAACTAATAAAATAAATTAATTAGGTGGTGACACATGTCAACATGTCAAATATAAATAATTAAATTCTTCCAATAAGGTGTTGACACCTGTCACCACCTAATTAATTTATTTTATTAGTTTAAAATTATGACTAAATTGAAAGAATGTGTAAATAGTAAAGACCAAATGTGTAATTATACCTTTAATTTTTTAACTGTCACGTCACCTTCCTTTAGCCCATTAACGGCGGGTGGTCACATTGATCCAATTTCAATAGTTTGGGTGGTCAATTGAGTCAATTTTTTTAATGTGATCATTTTAATACATTTACCATAATATAGTGGTCATTGGGTTAGTTTACCTTAGATTTTATTTAGGTTTAATTCCAATTTTCATCCTTTTATTTTTACAAAAATTAAAAATTGCTCCATCTATTTTAATTTGAAAGGATTTAATCTTTATTTCAAACTTAAAAGTTAGTTTTAAAAAAATAAGTGTTGAAAATTTATTCTAAATTTCACTTCTTTTAATGATACGTACTGAATGAATAATGTAAACAATATAACTTTAATAAGAAGTTATATCTTTTGGTTTTATTATAAAATAAATTCTCAAATTATATTATTTTCTGTTTTAATTATCTAATTTTTTTTATCAAAATAAGTGTCTGATGTTTTATTTCATAAATTTTTTTTAACTAATCTTCTTTTCCTCTTCACCCTTAGATTTTCTAGGGAATCAAACAAATAAATGAAAGGTTAAATTCAAAAATTGATTCATTTTGAGAAATCAAATAATCCCAAGTCCAAAACACTTCGATTTTGAGAACTTCTCTATTCCCAGTACATCAATTTTCGATCAATGAGTCTTAATCCTCTATTTTTTTGGTAAAAAAAATCTCAAAACACTTTATTTGTGAAAATTCATCTATGTTGTTAGACTTGATAGACTCAATTTTCTTCAACCAATTTAACTAGTCAAGTGGTTAAGAAGTTGGATTTTTGGGTGATTGATTTGTGGAGGCCAAAATTAAATGACACGATGAATTTATAGTGCTTCGGCCTTCGAACAAGCACCTAGATCCACTACCTTAGCTCTCACTAAGAATTTCTCAATCAATTCACTAATTGATTCGTCCCCTTTTCTAGGCTTAGGAGGAAACCCTTACACACTCAAAGCTTTCTAGACCAAAGCTTGAGTAAACTCTCTTTACAAGAGATGAATAAAAGCAAACTAATCCCTCTAATAGGTATTTGTTTGCACTTTTTAAGTTCTCACCCAAACCTAACCACTTGAGCAAATATGACGATTTTGGATCACAAGGGTTGTCTATAGAAAGAATAAACAATTAAGCCCTAAGACAAATTTCTCATCATAATGTTGTTGACAATTGAAGCATTAGTCTTCTCTTGATGCTTGAAGGTCCCTTGTATACTCCTAATTAAGTTTGTAGCTGTTGAAGACCGTTGGGATTGAATTAAAGCCGTTGGAGACTTTATTTCTCACCATAAATGCAGTTCTGGTGATGTCTGTTTCGATACACGAGTAGCTGTATCGAAACACCCTTCTTCAGAACTAGCCGTTAGAGTCTGATGCAGTGTGCCGTATCGAAATACGTTGGGCCGTATCGAAACGTATAATTCCGTATCGAAACAGTCTGCAATTCAAATAGTCGTAGGAAAATAGCTGTTGGGGTGTCTGCCACATAGGCGTATCGAAACACCCTTTGGTGTTTCGAAACAACCCATATCCGTACCGAAACAGGCAAGCCTTGTATCGAAACGAGTTTTGGTAGTTTTAAAATGTATCCATGCATATTATGTCTGTATCGAAACGGGTACATTAAAATTACTGGTTTGGCTACTTGAAAATGTTTCAAACATTGCCAAAACCTTTTGAAAACACCTCAAACTTATTTTCAAGTTGTTTTCACTAAAAGTATGTTTTAAATTTAGTCCAAAACACTTTTCAATTATTATATCAAAACATATATTTCTACAATCTCCCCCTTTATAATATAATAAAACTAACTTAAAAAATTGTTTGAGATTTTCCCTATAAAGTATTTATAAATTTGAATAAAAAAATTTGAAAATTAAATGAACTTAAAGCTTCCCTTATTAAAAAATCAATTATTTAACAATTTCTATTCCTTTTTGTTATATCAAAAAGAATTTAAATGACTTTAAGCTAAAAATAACATATGAGTTTTTTTTTTAAAAAATGGATACTAAAAACTTTGGTTTTAAAGTAGGCTCCCCTTTACTCAAAGCATCAAATATTCTTAGTCCAACAATATGATAATCTAGTTGTAAAAAAATTAATCTAATTAAAAGCAAAAACAGCTAGAAATTTTACTAACACTTGAATTTCAATGCAGGATGTGAAGCCTTCCTTCTTCAAGTGTTCTTTCTTGTGTGTATGGAGCTCCCCCTCAAATTTAGACTTGCTGATCATTATCCATCACACCTAACATAAGACAATCAAGTAATTTTTGGTATCCAAATTGTTTTAGATCCATAGACGTTAGTGACACAAAATTTAGTCACATTAGGAATCTATTTTGCAATTTCATCCTTTTTAGTTTAAGTGATTAGTCCTTTTGGGACTTAAACACTTCTAAAACATTTTCTATTTACAAATTTAGGGGCACTAGATTGTCTTTGATAAAAATTAATTTTCCAAAATTTGTTTTTTTTTTTAAGTTCTTTGGAAATCAAATCTTTTTCTTCTTGAACTTTATAAAGCAAATTTTGTAAATCAGCACATTTTTGCTCAAACTTATTGAGTTTTGCTTCAAGTTCAATTTTGGTTTTAGAAATCAAATCATTTTGAATTTTCAAATTTGAAACCATTTTATTGTTTTTCAAAATGTGATTTTTAAACTCTAAAAATAAATCATCACATGCATTTTGTAATTCATCAAAAGAATATGAACATGAAGTAGATAATTAGACGTTACCCTTGAATCTTTTTCGATGGTCATAAGGTAAATGTTGGCTTGTTCGTTGTCGGTAGAGTATTCATCACTCTAAGTAGCCACACATGTCTTCTTCTTATGGCTTGAACAACTTGCCTTCTCTTTCTTCCTCGATTCATGCTTAAATTCATTCATTTTACCTTTCATGAATCAGGCAAACTTTTCTAAGAGATAAGCCATCTCTTCTTCTTCACTTTTTTTCTTACTTGATTCAACATAGTTGCATTTGGAGGATTTGAGAGCAATGTCATTCGTGTTGATGCCAAGTTTCAAGGTTTTTTTCTTTCTCATCTTTTTTATCTCTTCTTTCTTCTTCTTTTCTTCATGATTTCATGAGTGAGAAGAGACCCCATGAGTTCATCAAGCGTTAAAGTCTTGAGATTCTTGACTTCGATGATGGCGGTCTTCTTTGAGTCCCATGACTCGGGAAGAGAGTAGAGAAGCTTTCAGACAAGCTTATCTTTCGGAATGATTTCTCCATAGCCTTTGAGCTCATTTGTGATGGTGGAGAATCTATCGAACATCCTCGTGATGTCTTAATTCGGTTTAATCTTGAAGTTCTCATACTTGAGGTTGAGAAGACCGATCTTGGTCTCCTTTACTTTGTTAGTTTCTTCGTATGTGACTTCAAGCTTGTCTCATACCTCATTGACACTCTCACAAGAAGATATCTTTTCATAGATGTTGGGGCTAAATGCACAAAAGAGAATGCGCAACGCCTTGCAATTAAGCTCCATCTTCTTGCGATCATCTGCACTCCATTCTGCTTTGCTTCGTTGTGGCACGTATGGACCATCTTCAACAATGTCCCAAAGCCTGTAATCTTTGGCTTTGATGAAGTAACTCATCCTATTCTTTCAATAGGAGTAGTTGGTCCCGTCAAAGAATGGTGGCTTGTCAATGGATTGCACCATTTGACCGGTTGATTGAATTGATGTATCGAGCTTCCTAAATCGCCTCAACAGGTGGTTAAACTTTCTCGATTGAGCCTCGTTTTGATACCAATTGTTAGATTTGATAGGCTCGATTTCCTTCAACCAATTTAGCTAGCCAAGTGGTGGAGAAGTTAGATTTTTGGGTGATTGATTTGTGGAAGCCAAAATTAAATGACACGATAAATTTATAGTGGTTCGGCATTCGAACAAGCACCTACATCCACTACCTTAGCTCCCACTAAGGATTTCTCAATCAATTCACTAATTGATTTGTTCCTTTTTCTAGGCTTAGGAGGAAATCCTTACACACTCAAAGCTTTCTAGACCAAAGTTTTAGTAAACCCTCTTTACAAGAGATGAATAAAAGCAAACTAAAATTCATCTAATAAGTATTTGTTTGCAGTCTTTAAGCTCTCACCCAAACCTAAATACTTTAGCAAATATGACAATTTTGGATCACAAGTGTTGTCTATACAAAGAATAAACAATTAAACCCCTAAGACAATTTTCTCATCATAATGTTGTTGACAATTGAAGTATTAGTCTTCTTTTGATGCTTGAAGGTCTTTTTTATACTCTTAATTAAGTTTGTAGCCGTTGAAGACCGTTGGGATTGAATTAAAGCTGTTGGAGACTTTATTTCCCACCATAAATGTAGTTCTGGTGATGTCTGTTTCGATACACGGGTAGCTGTATCGAAACACCTTTTTTTAGAACTAGCCGTTGGAGTCCGATGCAGTGTGCCGTATTGAAACACGTTGGGCCGTATCGGAACGCACGTATTGAAACGTATAGTGCCGTATCGAAACATCTTGCAATTCAAATAGTCGTTGAGAAATAGCCGTTGGAGGTTTTGGTCGTTGGGGTGTCTGCCACGTAGGCGTATCGAAACACCAAAAGGTGTTTCGAAACAACCCCTATCTGTATCAAAATAGTTAAGCCTTGTATCGAAATGCGTTTTGACTGCTTCAAAACGTATCGATACAGATTATGCTTGTATTGAAACGGGTACATTAAAAGCACTAGTTTAGCTACTTGAAAATGTTTCAAACATTGCCAAAACCTTTCGAAAACACCTTAAACTTATTTTTAAGTTGTTTTTTTATTAAAAACATGTTTTAAATTTTTTTAAATTTAGTCCAAAAACTTTTTTAAATTATTATATCAAAACATATATTTCTACACGTGTGAAAAGTGAAATCAAGACCTTAACAACCACTTATGAATCTTTTTTCGGATTACATCCATTGTCTCAAGTTTTGGATCGAACAAATCCATTGACACAAATAGTTCATGGGAGAAAATTGAGTTATTTGGGCCCTGAAGGCTTGATCGGGCGAACTGCTAATTTTCGGATACGAGATATCCATCCTAATCACTATGGACGCATTTGCCCAATTGACACGTCTGAAGGTATTAATGTTGGATTCATTGGATCCTTAGCAATTCATGTCAGGATTGGTCATTGGGGGTCTCTAGAAAGTCTATTTTATAAAATCTTTGAGAGATCAAAAAAAGCACATATGCTTTATTTATCCCCAAGTCGAGATGAATATTATATGGTAGCTGCAGAAAATTCTTTGGCCTTGAATCGGGGTATTCAAGAAGAACATGTTGTTCTGGCTCGATACCATCAAGAATTCCTGACTATTGCATGGGAACAGGTTCATCTTCGAAGTGTTTTTCCTTTTTAATATTTTTCTATTGGAGCATCCCTTGTTCCTTTTATCGAGCATAATAATGCGTATCGAACTTTAATGAGTTCTAATATGCAACGCCAAGCAGTTCTGCTTTCTCGTTCTGAAAAGTGCATTGTTGAAACTGGGTTGGTACGCCAAGTGACTCTAGTTTCAACAGTTCCCGCTATAGCCGATCACGAGGGAAAGTTCATTTCTACTGATACTGACAAGATTATTTTATCGGGCAATGGAGATGTTGTAGGCATTCCATTAGTTATGTATCAACGTTCCAACAAAAATACTTGTATGAATTATACTGCCCGGGCTCAACGGGGTAAATACATTAAAAAGAGACAAATTTTAGCGGATAGTGCCGCTACGGTTGGTGGCGAACTCGCTTTGAGCAAAAACGTACTAGTAGCTTATATGCCACGGGAAGTTTACAATTTTGAGGATGCTAGAACTCTAAAAAAATAGTCTCAAAACATTTTGACGAATTGAATAAATAAAAATCAGAGTTTGAAGAACTCATCAATATAGAAAAAAAGGGTTTTTTTAATGGGGGGCTTTGACAAAAATAAAATAGTTTATGCAACCCTTATTTTAGTAACAAAAACCTATTTTTTCCCCACAAATGTTTCTTGGAAGTTGGTCCAGCAAAAAAGAAAAAACTTGGCGAGATCATCAACCACCCGAATATTAGAACCAATGCTAGCATTACTGCAGAAATTCATTGGTTAAAAAGCTTGTTGGTATAACTTCATGTTCTTCTTAATCAAACACCTTTGTCGCAGGTGACCGAGTCGAGAGTTCTTCGACTTTCGGCAGTTGTGATGCAATTGAAAGGAATTTTTCTATGGCTGGTGCCACGGCCACAGCCACTGCTGATAAACGAATTCCCACAATCGCAGGTGCCAACGCTTAGATTGTTAATGAACAAAGAGTGAAGAGTTATAAAAAGATTACCGGAAACAACCAAGTTGCAAGACACTAAGCACAAAGAAGGAAACCACAAACTCACAAACCTTCTTAAAGCAATACAACAACAATAAGCTTACAATTGTCTCTGTAATTTCCTAACCGGGATGTTCCAGTGGCATTAATACAGAAGCATATCAAAAACAATATGAAAGAAGGATGAAATCCATGTACTTTGTTTCAACAATAGGACATCACAACGGTCGCAATACAGTAATACGGATACACCAACAGATGCTTCACAAAGATCCTGGGTTGTCAGTCGAGAGAGAGACTATACTCCGGGCCTTCTAATAATCTTTTTTTCACATTTTCTTTTTTCCAGTCACAATATGGAGCAGGCCTTCTGTGCTTTGCTCTTCTTTTTCTTCTGCTTGGGTGGTTGAAGAACAACTCTGATGGCTGCATCAAAAACCGCCTTCACATTCTGCGGAGAAGTCAACGAATCCCTTAAACATAAAAGCATAGTCCCTAGCATGAAAAAATATGACCATATTTACAGAACAACATATACCTCCTGCGTTTTTGAACTGCATTCAATATAAACAGGTGAACCAATCTGTTTCCTCAGCTCCTCTCCCTTATAGATTCAGGAGAAAAAAGGGGAAGGAAAGGTAAGGGTTAGATAGTCCATACAACAGGAAAACAAGCATTAACCGGATAATATTTAAGTAAAAGTCTGAACTAATACAACATTGAACATCCTTTACCTGGGCCGTAGAAATGGGTACAGCTCCAGGATGATCGATAATGAACTGCTTATCGTCCCGAAGATCTGGTTCATTTGGAAACACACAAAAAAGAAAATGAACACTAGAATTCACACATAAACACATACATTTGTCGATCAATGGATTATTCATAATGGTCCAGATAAGTCATCTATGATTCACTACAAATTTCTAGCATAAAGCCAGAAACAAAACTATTGAGAATCATTCTAATACTAAAAGCCCAACCATGGCATCAATGTCTAAACTCTAAAGTCTAAAACTTCGCGATTAAGTCCCTTGACTGACAGAAATTTTTGGAAGTAGCTATCTTAAGGAAAATTTTTGCAGCTAAAGCACACTTAATGTTTTAACTTACCGAGCTTAGTTCCAACAAGGATTATTGGAACACCAGGGGCATAATGTTTCAACTCTGGAATCCACTGGGAAAAAACCAAGAACATAATCATCAGCAACCAATAAATTAAAAGTCTATGTACACAGCACTTACACCTAACCTTTTTGGAGACATTTTCATAACTGGCCCTGCTAATGAGGGAAAATGCCAATATGAACACATCCGCCCCACGATAACTCAGAGGTCTTAATCTGTTATAATCTTCCTGTCCTGTTGCCCAAAATTGCAAACTTAAACCCACCAAAGGGGGGGGGGGGGGGGGGGGGGGGGACATCTCTAGTCTCTACAATGAGAATGAAAAAAGAAAACAAAAGGTCCAAGTGCAAAGTACCTGCAGTATCCCACAACCCCAGATTAACAGTACTCCCATTGACAACAACATTCGCACTGAAATTGTCGAAAACCGTGGGCACGTAATCCTGTTTTCCACCACAATTAAAATGTAAGACAAAGGGTAAAAGCATTCTTAGTATCAGTTTCCAAGTGTCAAAACTCCTAAGATGGAATCACAAAAGGGACTGAAAGCTTGTTTAGCAATTACAACACTGAAGTGAATTTTCATGTTGAATATGCTTTTCCCAAATCGAATTCACAGATAAAATCGGCTCAACAAACACTAAAACCAGTCTTTAACGAGTAAATCCTCATTCAATATCAAAGCAGACAGCATAGCAGCAACTCTGAAAATTAAACCAAAAAGGCCTAATTTCACTTCACCAATTCATAAGATTTCCTCATATTAAAAACCAAATACTAATTCTTTTCCAAAATCTAAACAGAACAAGTACAGTTCAACCCTAAACACTAGATTACCAAAAGATATACTTCAAAAACAAAAAAGAAGAGACAATTACCGTGGGGAAAGTGTTGCTTGTGTAAGAAATCAGCAAACAAGTCTTACCAACGGCACCATCACCAACAGTCACGCACTTTATAAACCTTGCAGCGCTCATTTTCTGTTCTTTTTTTTTCACTCAAAAGAAAAGTGAAAGAAAAGAATAGCCTCAGATCTTAACACCTGAGGACAAAGCTTGAACCCCTAAAGAAAACTCCACAAGATTACTACTTTTCTTCTTCAATCAGTCATCTGCGTTGCGTATTTCCACCAATTAGTTATAACACTTAAAGAAAGACAAAGGGTTGAAGGAAAGCAAAGTTGGAATTAAAGAAAAAATGAGGGAAATCAAAAGAGGAAATTGGAGAATCAGCTAACCCTAGGAAAAAGGAAAAAAGGGAAATTTTTCCTGGATTTGAGTTTGTTTACGTTTTTTTGAAAGTTTGGGACGCGAAATTATACCGTTTGAAATGGTTCGCTGAGCCGACTAATGATTTCCTTGCCTATTTTTCTTTACTCTCAAACTTATTCGATTCGAAAGTCCGAATAAATTGAACGTTTTGAAATTTGTATATAATTTATCTTTTATAATATATAATATGGAAAATGTGGATTTTATTATGGAATTGGCAATGTTGTTTAAATAATTGGAAAAGGTTGGCAAATAATGAAAAAGGCAGTTAATTTACCAAACAAAACACCTTATACAATCCTACTACATTCCTACTTGACTACTTCCTATTATAACATCTCGGAAATCACACGTGCATCGCGTCGCCGGAGTCCAGACTCCGATCCTCGCCGAACAAGGTGACACCAATGTGCAAGCAATTGTTGCAAAACATCATTAATTAATCAGTGTACTGCTATAACATTATGCCTAAATCCACAGTTTACTTAGGACACTCAAGTATTAGCTTATTGCATTAACAAAAGAAACTGCCCAGCATTAGGCTTTTCACCAGTAGATAAAAACAAGTTTCTAAGACATGAAAATTGGGCTATGCTCCTTGGTTTTCTCCCCCCAAGAATCGTGTATCGATCTGAAGCCGCTTATGCCTATCACATTATTCTCTTGTTAGCGGTGTTGCTCGGCAGGAAACTTTAGGCTGATCTTTTAGTGAGTGAAAGGATGGTGGATACCATAAATTTGTAGTTGATCGGCTTTGTTAGGTAAGCATCCATGCCAACCTCCAAGCATTTTGCCTCATCCGATGACATTGCATGGGCTGTCAAGGCAACTATAGGAATGTGCCAACCCATCCCTGCTTCTGATTTCCTGATTGCTTTTGTTGCTTCATATCCATCCATCTTCGGCATCTGTTTAACACGAAACATAAAAGTCAAACACCGAAAGCATAATAAAGTTGGAAAATGAATACGATTATGTGTTATCGGTGAGTTAGCATGAAGCATTATTCAGTTGATGTGTAGTACTGCTTGTCATGCATTATATCAAAGTGATTTCTTACTTGACAGTCCATTAAAATCAAATCATATGGAGGAGAACCACAAATATCTGTCTGCATTCTGTCCCTTTTATGCTCTTTTCCAACAAGCTCACAGTTCAGTGCGTCTACCGCCTGCAGTCCATCCCCGACGGCAATTACCGTAGCTCCCATTTTTTCAAGCATGATGGTCGCTACTCTTTGGAGAACAGGTGTATCTTCAGCGAGCAGTATCCGTAGTCCTTCAAGAGATTTCTCTCCATTCGCAGCCTTACTCGTATATGACTTGTCTTTGTCTTTCGTGCTGCTGCTGACATAATGTTGTTCCGGAGAACTGGAATTTTCGCATTTGGCATCTTCAGTGTCATGTAACTTGGGCCAGGCATTACATTCATCTTCTTCTGCCCTTAGAATGTTCACTTCTGAACCTAAACGCGTCAATTCAACGAGGCAATTCTTAGGTGTCTGACAGTTTGCTGTGTTGGATTTTACAGTTCCCTTTTCAGAAATTTCAGAATCATCAGAGCTGCAAGTCTCGAAATGAGTTGAATCGATTTCAACACATTCATGAGAGCCGCCTCTATTTCCATTCGGACTTCTCTTGTGAAATTCAGCATGTCTCTCCTTTATGACAGCTTCCAAAATATGAAGCATTTTTGCCTTGTACAATGGTTTATTAACCATCAATACATGTCCCTTCCTGCGGAGCTCAATCTTTACTGCATTGGAAGTATCATGATTCAACATCCATGCGAATTTCACTCGGCCAGAGAAGTTGTCGAGAAAATTTAGCTGTTCTTTCCATATATCGGTGCTCAGGTCAAGCAACCCCAGATCAACAAGTACAATGTAAACCGGGTTCCTCATGTCTTGTAGACTGTGTATCCTAGATCTCAGAGGTTCGCCACGTGAATAATGATCATCAAAACCGCAATTACGAGTTCTAGGATGAAACAGTTCAGGAAGGATTTGTGTCAGTTCATTCCACTCAGATGCTTCCAAAGCTGGCACTCCATTTCTAGACAACCACTTTGACATAATCAGTCTACCCATGCTTCCGTGTAGGGCAAGGATCACCTGCACTCATGTTTTACATGCGTTAGCTTCTATTGTTTCTTTGATCTAGCTTGTCTGCTTTTTCTAACTTGCGAACATAATCGCAGCCTAACTGATTGATTCTCAGGCAAGCAAGAAGTAGAATTTTTTTTCTAGGACAAGTGCTAGACAGAATAGAAAATACTAACTATATGTACTCTAAATACTAAAATGTTCTCTCAAAAACTTGTCACCGAGACGATAAGCTGTAATATCGAGTCTCGAGATCTTCTGCAAAGCTTTACTCACCGCTACACCGTGCTTTGCAAAATCCATTTGAACATGTTGCTCTGTGCCATCTGCAGGAGTAGTGAGTAGCAAGAATAGTCTGATTAGAGTTCCCGGACCGTTCTTTCTTACAACCTTGATTTCTCCCCCCATTTTGTTAACCTGTCATAGACAGTATGAGGCTATGATGAACAAATTAAAGGTTTCAGCATTGGTTACAACTTCGCATGTACCGAAACACGTACCAAGGTTCTAACGATGCATAGTCCAAGACCTGTGCCGCCATGCCTGTAAAATAAATAAAAAGGATCTTAGGACAAAATCTCTGCAGTGCACATTACATTTCTTAATCTGTCTATGCAATTCTTCCACATCAGATAACTTTCCATTTATTTTTCATTGATCAACTGATGAATGTCTATCTGATCTTGCTTAAAGTACTTACGTCCGAGTTGTTGAAGGATCGGCTTGCTCAAAGCTCTCAAACACAGATTCCCATTTGCTTGGATCAATACCTGCAGATCATGGAAGATAAATGCTACAAGCATACCTCGAAATGGAAGAGCTTCCGTTTACAATACGTATAACTCCTACTGTTTCCGAAACAAAAGAATCATACCACTGCCAGTGTCATCAACTTCGAACCAAAGAACAATTTTCTTGTCTCTCTTGCCAGCCTTCTTCATATGGTTTCCATGATGCTTCAACTTTGTCTTTAATGCAGACAGTGGTTTCTTCTGATCCGGAGAACACTTCACGGAATCACTAGACACAGCGGGATTCTCACACCATCCACGCAGTATGATATGACCCGCTGAAACCATTTAAAACAGTTAACCATGCCAAGTTGTCTCTTAAGGTAAGTCCATTTAAAACAGTTCAACTTACATGTTGTGAACTTGATGGAATTGCTTATTAGATTTGCAAAAACTTGAACAACTCGGGCAGAATCGCCTCTAACTAATTTCGGGATATCATCTGAAATCAATTAACAAAATGAAAGGAAAGTGGCTCTTCAGATACATATAGATTTTTTATCATAAAGTTTTGGTTAGATAAAAATTGTAGTCTCACCCACAAGTTTGAGTCATACCAGAGAGATCCAGAACAGTCTCCACATTGTGGTTCATGCACTGTACAGAGAACATATCGACAAGTCCTTCAAGTTCCCGCCCCAAGTCGAACTCAGCTTCTTCAAACACCAGTTTTCCTGATTCAACCTATGAAATATTTGGAGAACAAATATTTTGAGTGTAATTTTCTAGGTCAGTAAAGTGCACTATAAGAGATAAGTTCTATAATGTATGATAACAAGTACTTGCTCCCAGCTATGTTACCTAGGCTCGCCGGTGAGTGCCAGATACAACAATATGTCTAACATAGATATATGGACATGTTTCTCAGAACACTGTCCGATGACACATAATCGTGCCTTAAGGACCCTTAGCTCTATAGTATTGAAGTCAAATAACACATAATTCCAATTCCATAATTGGTTTTTCCTATGTCTCACCTTGCTCAGATCCAATATATTGTTAAGAAGCCGAAGAAGAGCTGTTGAGCATTTACGAATCTGAGTTACCATTGCATACTGTTCATTCGTAAGATGGTCATCGCAGATGAGAATGTCCAATAGTCCAATAACAGCAGCCATAGGCGTCCGTAGTTCATGACTGCAATACAATAGATCCATAAGGCACAGGCACGATGCGTAACAAGGAGTCGGTAAACATAGTCTAGGCAAACCGAATCAAGTAATTGGTTACCTCATATTTGCAAGGAATTGGCTCTTATAGTTGCTTGAAGCTTCAGCTCTTCTTCTTGCATTAAGATGACTTATCAACTCGGCTCGGAGTTTCATTTCCTTTGATACTCCATTCGTAAGTATCAAAATGCAGACACATCCAATGACTAAGATACCTACAGATGCAGATATCAATATGATCAATGTTTTCAAGGATCTTTCGTCGATCTTCCCCATTATATACTTTCTCGGTATGATGATGACCCCAACCTGCACCATTTCCGGCCTTTTAGTCTATTTTTAAACAGTTATAAACAATACTATGATCCAAATGACTAATTTTGATTGAAGTGTTTTCTGAACTTACCATAGGTAGTCTTTTTAGGTTGAGAAAAAATGAATCAATGTAATAATGCTGGCCGCCGAGATTGGCCTTCTCCACGTGTACGACATCACCTGGGGGAAACTTGTTGCCATAGGCTTTCTGTAACCACTGAGCTCCCATTCGTATCACACGATCCTCGGAATCAACGGCCATCATAAGCTTGGTCCCATTTGTAGTGTTTTTCAGCAGAGGAGCATTTGTGGAAGTAGCTAGTAAGTAACCCTCATGTGAGGTCAAATATATGTACCCACTATGCACTTCAACCAGTTCCTTCATCAGCTGACCTACACTAAAAAGTGCAGTGGTGACACCTACGACGGCTACGATACTTGTGTTGGAAGAGTCCCATACTGGCAGTGCTGCAGAAAGCAACGGTGAGTCCGTATACTTGCTGACCGCAACGTGCCACGAAGCTACCCCATCAGGCACTTGAGAAGGGCCTGCTATATTGATAACCTCATCCGGTGGAATTGGCAGTGCCTTCCCTGTCTTCTCCCCACTGATAGGATCAAGCGGTTCACGATACCATATCGCAGACACGTTACCTCGAATGAATTGGTCGTTCCATCCTTGCCGCATTGACAACATTTTGTTACCGGGAGACTCGGTTCCACTGATTGAATAATTTGCAAGATCAGAGTAGATATAGAATGTATTGTTATTCTTGTGATCTCTATGGAACGCCTGGACAAATCCGTTCTTGTAATTAATCGTTATGGCGTTGAGAGCTTTACGACTCGCGAATAGCGCCCATGTCATGTCTTTCATCATCTGATAGAGCTGCTATGAGTACAAGAAATCAACCAAAAAAGAAGAAACAAAATAAAAGCATGGTCTGCAAACAACAAAATAAGTCACAAGGGCCAACCTCAACTAGCTCTGCTTGAGTGCTAGGCTTGCTGTACCGCCTGATAACATACTCCGACAACTTGACCTGCGCAGTCGTTATTTCCGATGTCGAATTCAAGATGCCCCACATCCGTAATATAGGACGCTGAAGAAGTTCGTAACGAAGACCGAAAGCTAAGGTTTTTAGTGACTTGGTTGTGTACATCTTTGTAAAATGCCATGTTAGAACAGTTAGCAGAGCAATCAAGATAGCTAGCATGATCTGAAAAAGAAAAAAAGCACTCGTTTAATCGACCCCGAAAACACGAGAGTGATCATCAACATGAACATTTCATATTATAACTGCAAGTGCAAGCTAACCATGATCGCAAGGCGAGCAACGAAAACACTATAGTACGA
This sequence comes from Hibiscus tridactylites, assembly GCA_958450335.1. NCBI lineage: Eukaryota > Viridiplantae > Streptophyta > Magnoliopsida > Malvales > Malvaceae > Hibiscus > Hibiscus tridactylites. Next base: position 74,586,598 of record OY288274.1, on the reverse strand, counting down.
CGAGAGACAACGAGCACTTGCATATTGGAACTCTTCCTGTTCCACATCCCTATGGAAAATCCTTCGACATCGACCTCGGTAGCCTGTTTTGTTCCTGCAAGATGAAGCAAGACCCGAAATCCTATTCAATACTTTCCTCAAAGGAGTACCCATCGGCGAGGCTACGATCGGTGAACTTGCACAACTTGTAGGAGGAGATGTTTCTGCCATTTTTAAAACCATATGAAGCACAGTGTGTGCAGATTCAACAAAGATCGTATGTGCAAAACATGTGTATACGTATTCCTATATGCAAACATGTAAGTAGTAGATAAAGAGAAATAATGTACGTTTATTCTTAAGTGGAGAGTGTCGTTTGTCATTTCCCACTTGTTTATTTTCAAGGCAACAATTTGCAATTTTCATTAGTGGAGGAGTCATTTCCGGTGGTTTATCCCACATCGGCAATTTTAGAGGTCACAAATTTCAATATTCTTTGTACAAGTTTAAGTATCCGGTTTTGTCAAACATGTTTACAAGAAATAACACTATGAATGGGATAGTTTGAATAAAATATTATTTTTTTAAAATTAAAACTAGTCGTAGAGCCATAAAAAATTTTATTTTTTTAATAAAAAATTTATGTTTTAAGTTAATTAATTGCATTAATGGGTGATTAGTAAATCTTAATTCGGAACTCGCCGTGTATGCATGACGAGTTTTAATTAAATTTTTTAAAATCAAACTTTTTTTATTAAAAGACGAAAATGAAAAAAAAAAATTAAACACACCTAGCATGCACGGCAAGTTCCAAATAGGATTTGCTAATCATCCGTTGATGCGATTAATTAAGTTAAAACATGAGATTTTTTTTTGAAAATTTTTGGAACTTGTTGTGGGTCTACGACGAGTTTCAAAAAAAATTAATTTTAACACGGGTTCGAATCTTTCTAATGTCATTTTTTAAAATTTCTGCTTATTTTCTCATATTTTATTTATGTATTATTATACTAATATTTTTCTAATTGTATTTTATTTTAATTATTTAATAATTCTCTTTTGAAAAGCTAGATAACAAATACATTTTCACTATTTTCATTTTTAAAAATAAGTTTTCATCTGTATTAACTAAACATGTTTTCTATTTTTTAGAAAACTGAAATTAAAAATTATTTTTTAAAAAAAAAACAAAAAATATTTTCTAAAACTAAACCGACCCTAATATTTTACTCAAACTCACGGTAGCTTTACAACGAATTTACTGGAAGGGTACTAATTAGAGCATAATAGGATTTAGGGTCTTATTTTGGTCAAAATAGGACCTAAGGGTCCTACAAATGTCCTTAAGCCTTGTTATCTTTATGGTTAAGATTGAAATCATTTTCACCCTTAAAATTAATTGCAGAGTGTAGTGACTTCACCTAACTAATCCATCACATCATCACCTAATTACCTAAAGACAAGCCAAAGGGAATATATCTCTCCATGCTTCAAAAAAACCCACTTTTCCCCCACCTCATACAACATAAGAAATCGCCTAAATCTTGTATTAGAATAATATCCAAGATAATCATTGTATATCAACATCTTTTTCATTAAAATTACAGAATACTACTAAAGCTGACTAATGGGTGTTAAACAAATATTTCACCCTCCAAAGGACAAATCCTGATAGGGAGGAAAGATCTCAATCTCATATATCATGGGCAGGATTAGTTGGATAAATAAGATGACAGTTGACACCTAAAACTTTTTAAAAAATAAGTTTTAATATATACAAATTAAAATTATTTTAAAAAAATTAACACCGATTTATAAAATAATAAAAGAAATTGGCACTCGCCATTTCACTCTATCTGTTTTTTCTTTTAAAAAATCAATTAACACCAAAAAATTTAATACCATAATTTAAATTTATGGCTCTATGATTGTCGTGTGTAGGGCTGTAAATGAGATGAGACAGGTCGCGAGCTACTCAAATCTGATTCGTTCAAAGCTCGATTCGAGCTCGAGTTCTTAACGAGCCGAGCCGAGCTGCTTGATACACGACTCGAAAAGCTCGCGGGCTACTTGAAAATATAATATGCTAATACTTTTTTTAACTTAAAATCTAAATTCCTAAACATAAACTCTAAGTTCTAAAATCTAAATCTTAAATTCTAAACTCAACCCCTAAAATTAACAAGTTTGAGTTTACACAACTTGTGTATCAAAGTTTTTTCCCTAATAGGACTTTAAATGAGACGTGACAGATCGCGAGCTACTCGAGTCCGACACGGTCAAAGATCGGTCAACACCAAGGGCAGAGCTAGAAATATATTTAAGGGATGTCATTTTTTCAACGATATTTAAAGAGGATTAATTATTTATAAAGGGGTGTCATTTGTCCATATTTTTAATTTTTTATATACAAATTATATAAGAAAAATAGGTTTCCCAAAAATTTTGGGTGTCATGAGACACCCGTATTCAAAGGGTGGCTCCGCCCTTGGTCAACACTTGACTTGATTGGGCTCGAATCAAGTTCGAACTCGACTCGAGTTCTTAACGAGCAGAATCGAGCTTAAACTTCTCAGGCTCATTAAAAATTACTCAAATTCAAACTCGACTCGAAATCTTAACGAGCTGAGCTCGACTCAGTTCGTTTACACCATTAGTCATGTAGCACGATTGTTGATGGTAGCAGATGTGATTGAGAAGCTTTAGTGAAACACAGTGGCCAATGAAAGTGTGTTTAAATGGTGAGATCGGAATGAGACAAAGAATCGAGTGGAGATAATGTTGTTGAGGATTGGTATTTGGTTGAGGCTGAATGTTCTTATTTGGTTCGTAACCTGGGAGTTTGACAAAAAGTTTATGGCCACTGGGGAGCTTAGTGGTACAGATTTAAAGCAAAAACCCCAATTAAACAAACATATCATCATTAAATTCACCATCCCACACCTTCCACGATGGTAGTGAAGGTGCATGCTATATGCCATTATATGAAACCTCAAGCCTCAAGGTACGTACGTGTATCCCAAAGGACGGAATGGGTCTACTCTGAAAATCTGAATTTTCTTTATTAATTATTTATTTTATTAAACGTGTTTATCCTAAAATGTTATCTGTGCTTACTTTGAAAATATGAGTTTCTTTTATTAGTTATACATCAGCATAATGTCAAAAAAATGTTTGTAACATTAGACTGGATTGTCATTTTGGTCCATATTCTTTTTTAAACAATTTAACCCTTAACGTTTTATTTTGGGTCAAAGTGGCCCTTCTGCGAATCAACAGTAAAGGGTTTGAACAACGTGGTAAATTTACATGACAATGCACGCCGCCATAGCAATGTCATAAAGGCAAATAGGCTAACTTTACAGAATGACGCATCAGTTAAAAAATTATTTTAAAATTTGTATAAAATATAAAATATTTTTTCCTTATGACGTGTCATTATGTCAAGTCATTTCAAGTTGTTTATCGTCAGTTGACTAACAGTTTTCATTCATGAATGAGCTATTTTGACCCAAAATGAAACGTTAAAGACTAAATTGCTTCAAAAAAAAAAATAGGCCAAATGACTTTTCAGTTAAACGTTAGGGTCATTTTTAGTATCATGCCTTATACATGTTACAAAAATTGTATTTGTACTCACTTACGTACAATTTTTATTTTTTGTTGTTCTTAATACTTTATGACGTGTGCCCATCCTTATTTTTTTTGGATCCGTCACCATTAGGGACATATTTATGCCCCCACTCCTAATTTTTTTTTTTACCTTTGACCTCTTATTTAATTTTTTTAAAAAATTAGTTTATTTTTAAATTTGTCATCCACTTTCAAACATTTATAGTTTTCCCTTCAATCTCAAATCTTAGTTCCGTTCCTAGCCACTAGCCTCAAAGACAACAGATGGTTGAAACTAGGGGACACCCAAATAAGTTACGATGGTCTCTATGGGATTAGTAATATTGCTTGAGGTTGATTAGGCATAAAAAAAAGGATGGCAGAGTAAGAATCGCACACGATGTTGTTGAAAGATAATATAAATATATGATCGCATAATTTTTTTAAAAATTCATACTAAATTTTAAACATAAATTTTAAAAGTTATTATTAAGTCTCTCAAAATTAACAATTAAATAAGCACTAATATTTTAAGAATTTTTTTTTAAATTTTAAAAAATTTAATTTAAACTTTTTTTTATTTTTAAATTAGCTCCCTCAAACTCTTTCGCCAAATTCTAGTACTATAATAATCTCCATATTTTATCTAATTTTTTTTACCAAATTGATCACATCACATTTTTTTAAAATCGAAACAAAACAAAATTTATATCACAACTTTTAACGTGTGTGATTTGAAGAATGTCACGGTTAAAACATCTGCGATGCCACCATCCCATACCTAACTATGACAATATATATATAAGTGAACCTGGGAAGATAGTGATACTTCACTAATTTTTATGTAAGGAAAATGAAAAAGAACTGAGCAGGAATCAATGTCACTATCATTTTAGTTTATAATCCTACTATCAAGATATGGTCATAACTCATATGGGAAGAGTGGCCATCTGATATCTATAACAATAAGTAATTACATAGCTCTGGAATTTTAGGTAATTATTTGATGAACTCTGGAAAGTTTTTTTACAAGAGGCAATATAAAGCTGTCGCGTATCTTTTTAGAGACAATAAACTTATTTAATACCTTATGAATTTTGAGTAATTATTTGATGCACTGCTAATAGAATTTTTTTCCCACAAGCATGTATTCTAAATCTGTCACGTATCCTTTTAGAGACCATAAACTTTAACCTTTAAAATATAAACCTTAAACTCTAATCTTTAAACCATAAAATATATTCTCAAACTTTAAAATATAACCGAAAACACTAAAACATTAACTTTAAACCCTAAAAATTAAGCGTTTGTGGAAACATTTTTTACTGCAAGTGCATAGGACAATAATCACTAAATTTTAACCAAAAATCTAACATTTTAATATTTTTTATTAATAGAATGGTATTTTAATTCCTAACAAATAGGGTCCAACTCAGAGCTAGAGGAGGCAAACGGGTCATTCGGTTCGAGTAATTTTGAGTCTGATTACATTCAGTTTAAGTTCGGTTCGGGTCTAGTTCAATTTTAGTTCGAGTCTATGGTGATTTTAGTTCCAGTATCGAGTCAGGACGTCGGGTCGGTTCACTTTCGGTTCGGTCGATTTCGGGTCGATTAGTTTTGGGTCGGTTGATTTCGGGTCGGGTTAATATGAAATCGATCAGTTTCAGTCGGGTTTTATCAGGCCGAGTTAGGTTTTTCCACTCTATATATGACTTTATATAGTATATATATTTGACTTTTTGGTGAGTTGTGCAACAATTCATATCTCATCTTTATTTATTTATTTTAATATATATTTTTATTTCGGATCACCTTCGGTTCAAGTGAAATCGGTCGGTTGAAAATCGGTCTGGGTCCATTTTCGGTTCAACTAAAATTCGGTTCGGTTTATTTCAGGTTCTGGATCAAATTTGGGTCAGCGTATTCGGTACGGTTTTGAGTCTCGATACGAAAAAATCAGTTCGATTCTCGAGTCTTGGGTCAAATTTGTTAGGTCTACTCAGAGCTTCATAAGTGTCCGTGATTTATTGAAATAAGTAGTAAATAAACCCATGCATGCATGCAGAGATGGAGCCAAATTTTGAGGTTAGGAGGCAAAACATAAATGTTTGAAATTACAGTGAATTCGTAAATAAACTAATTTTTAAAAACAATTATATAGGAGGACAAAAGTTAAAAAAAAATCTTGGAAGGGGTATATAACTTTGTCATTTTATATAGAAAAAAGGTAAAATGACAAAAGATGCCCTCAATGTTTGCATATTTTGTCATTTAGCCTCTTATTCTTTTTGGGTAAATTACACTAGTAGTCACTAAAATTTTAAGGCGCTTTCAATAAGGTCACCGAACTTTTAAAACTTTCATTACAGTCACCCAACTTTTAATTCGCTTTCAATAAGGTCACTGCCGTCAACCACCGTTAAAAAAGCTGACGTGGCATGTTAAATTTAAGGTTAAAATACACTATTAGTCACTGAACTTTTCATAGGCTTTCAATATGGTCACCGAACTTTTAATTTGCTTTCATTACCGTTAAAAAAACTGATGTGACACGTTAAGTTTAAAAATAAACGTTTTCCCATCATATTTTTTCTCCCCTCTTATTTTCTTTCATCCAAACATGTCTCTTTTTTTCATATGAATTAAATTGTAATTTTTTGGTGAAGGTCGTTACTTCTCTAGTAACACATCAAGGAAAATATTAATGTATCTAGACATGCATGCGACATGTGTGAGAACAAGAAAAATATTGGGAGATATCCAATGATGGAATGATAAAGAAATAACTAAAATTTTGCTCATAAAATTCCTCTTTATGCTTCAGGCCCGGCATTTACTGAGTCATGCACTAGATAATGAGGAGTTCAAAGGAAAACATTAATGTATCTAAAAGATAGACATGTTTGGATGAAAGAAAATAAGACATGGAGATAAAATAGGGTGGAAAAAACTTTATTTTTAAACTTAACGTGTCACATCAACTTTTTTAACGGTAATGAAAGCGAATTAAAAGTTGAGTGATGGTAATAAAAGTTATAAAAGTTCGGTGACCATATTGAAAGCCTCTTAAAAGTTTAGTGACTAATAGTGTATTTTAACCTTAAATTTAACATGCCACATCAGCTTTTTTAACAGTGGTTGACGGCAGTGACCTTATTGAAAGCGAATTAAAAGTTGAGTGACTGTAATGAAAGCTTTAAAAGTTCGGTGACCTTATTGAAAGCGCCCTAAAAGTTCGGTGACTACCAGTGTAGTTTACCCATTCTTTTTTTGTCCAAATATGCCACCAACGTTTGTTTGTTTTGTCATGTGGCCTCATATTCTTTCTTTTAGTCCAAATATGTCCCCCAACGTTTCATTCATAGTCCAAATATGCCTCTGTTGGATGTAAACTGTCAATCAATTGACGGTCAACAACTTATAAAAAAATTTGACGTGACATCAGCAGATCTTAATACGTGGCAAGTCCAATCACCATCAGCTGTTGTACGTCAGTTGACTGACAGTTTCCATCTAATGGAGACATATTTGGACTACGAATAAAATGTTGGGAGCATATTTAGACCAAAAAAAAGAATATGAGGTCAAATGACAAAACATGCAAACGTTGGGGCATCTTTTATCATTTTGCCTAGAAAAAAGGTGAAGAGATAAATTCGAATTTCGATATTACCACTATGATAGGATCTTCCACCTTGCAAAAAGCTGAAACCTCCTTCAAGAAATCAGGATTCTTCACCCTACCTGCAGTTGGAACTCAAAAACAGATTAATATATTCTGTATAACTATAAACAGCAGAATTTAAACATGAAAAAGAGCAGCTTGCAGATGCAGATGCTGACCTTCTGGTGTGTTGAACATGTAGGGGATGTTAAGGATCTTCTCTGCTTCCACGTGTCCCTTCTTGTGTTCTTCCACTGTCCTGTTAATCAAAAATTAATACCAAACATAAACCAACAAACTTAAAAAGAACAAAGAACTGAACCGAATCATGTAATGTTACCTGGCATCAATATAAACATAGCCGGTCTGAATCAAGTGTTCTGCTTCAATAACATCAATGGTAACAACTTTTGACCCTGAGCTGAGATATATAAGAAGGAAAAGAAGCACCCATATCAAAATTTTGTACCAGCAAACTACACGAAAATGAAAAAAAAAATGTCACCTTTCATCCAGAGAACCCATATGTTCAGTCTTTGCCTGCTTCCTGCCGGTGTTTTTCCGATCCGGCGGATGTTTTCTTGCTTTTTTTTCTCCTTCTTTTCGGGTACGATAGAAAATGTGTGCTGGGATTTGGTCCTTGATATATACTTGTTAACCACTGCTGCTGCTGCTTGCTGATCGTTGCCTTGCGTTCCTTTACTTTTGTCCAATTATGTGGGGAAATGGAATGGTGTGTCAGCAGCGTTATCTGGGCCACTATAGTTTAACCAGACGTGATACATGATATATTGTTATTTTATATACATGTCACAATTCAATATATATATTGTATGTATTTTCAAGCAGGGATGGACTCGTCCCCTAAAATTTTGAAATTCCTATATATGATTTTGAAATTTTTTATGGTTCTATTTAGTAAAGAGGGGTTTGGACAAAAATTAAATGTTTGATGCATAATTAGAGGTTTGACCAGTCAAATCCACTAATATTGTTGTTTGGTGAACAACGAATTGAAAGAGCGGATTGAGGTGAAACCACTAATTTTGAAAAAGCTCATAATATGAGCTTTTTGATATTAGAGGTTTGATATTAGAGTTGTAAAGACTCTAACCTTACCAGTTACCAAAAATTTCAAAATAACCTAAATTAAATATTTTCTCACCTTATTTATAAGCTAATCCTATTTACTTTTTTTTTCTTTTTATTATCACATATTTATACATGTATTTAAATTTATTAATTAATTAAATTATATTAAAATAATTATATAAATAATAAATTAATATATAAATTATTCGAATATGTTTAGAAAATCAACTCAAATCAACTAATGCAATAAGCTATCAGCTAATGTAATTCGTTATCTGCTAATTACCAAACATAACATATATATTTATTATTAAAAATCTATTTTCGTATCCCTAAAATTAATATTAGTTCGCCCCACCTAAAATTGGATTCAGAAAAAGACAAGGGAGAATTCATGGGCAATGCGTGAAGCAAGGTTTACATAAATAATTGAACATATGTTTGTAAATAAAGCAGGAGTCAAATCCATAGAAATAGAAGGGACAAGGATAATAAACTCGCAGTTCCCCTGTTTAAAATTACATGTTGCTAGAATTACAGCGACGTGAACAAGATGACAAACTAACGATCACCCCCTCACAAGTCACAACTAGGGATTCAAATAGCCGATCGCGACCGTGATAACAGCTGGTTCGAAATTGTTATTGTAGAAAATAACGGTTCACAATAACCGCAATTCATTTGTTATTGTTTACAACCGCGATAAAACACCGCGACCGCAACCGCGATTTAAATCCCTGGTCACAAATCTTGTTTAGGCTTATCTTCTTCTACCTTTGCAGGCTCCTCCATTTGTGTACCAAACCCATTGTCCACCCAAGCAAGATAACCTCCTCCCAAGTTTCTCACATCCTTAAAACCCTGCAACATCCATGAGCATAGTCATTAAGTTCGAATCTTAATATCTACAATATCTCGCTTATATTTAAGCTACAATCAAAGGAAATCCCTCAGAAAACTCACAATTTTAAGAAGATCAGCAGTTGCAGAAAGGGATCTCACCCCACTTTTGCAGCCCTATAAGAAAAAAAGAAAGTACTCAGCCGACTTAAAATTCTCACATCGTTTATATAGAGAACAAGGTTTTAAATTGCGATAGCAGTTGCAGCGTTATATCGCGGTTTCGAGCAAAAGCGGTTGAATTGTGACGGTCGCAAACCGTTTTTTACCCCAATCACGATTTCGAACGGCGGCACAACCGCTCTATCGCGGCTGATAACGCTTTTTAAATCCCTGATAGAGAAAACAAAATCAAACAACGAAATCGAAATTACCACTACGAGACCATCTTCTTCCTTGAAAGCAGCTGAAACCTCCTTCAAGAATTCAGGATTCTTCACCATACCTTCTGGTGTGTTGAACATGTATGGGATATTAATGATCTTCTCTGCTTCCACGTGTCCCTTCTTGTATTCTTCCACTGTCCTGTAAATATTGGAAATGAATCTAAGAACAAGTTGAGAACAAAGAAATGAATCTTGTTATGTTCACCTGACATCGACATAGACATGGCCGGACTGAAGCAAGTGTTTTGCTTCAACAACATCAACGGTAACGACTTGTGATCCTGTGCTGAAATATATGAAAAGAAGGAGAAAGAAACCGCAAGGGAAGACTGCCAAAGAAACACCCATGTCGGAATCTTGCACCACCGCCGACAGCCGACTACACTTCTTGGACACGAAAAAGGAAGAAGAAAGGGTCGTTTTTATATGTTTAGTCTTTGCTAGCTTTCTGCCGTTGTTTCTCAGATCCGGTGGCTGTTTTCCTTGTTTTCACAAGCCTACGGAAGCTGGCTGGCACTAATATTTTTGTTTCTCAAAATAAATTATGGTTAATTATCGGGTAGGGTCGGGTTTTTTGGCCCACCCGGACTCGACTCGAAAATAAATACCCTAAACCCGCACCCGAATACATTCTTTAAAAAACCCGACCCGACCCAGCCTATATAAAATAAATTAATTTTAAGGGCCTAATTGTAAAAAAAAATTAAGGGACTTAATTGTAAAAAATATAATTTAAAGGACTAAATTATAAATAAAATTTCAATTTTAAGGACTTAATTATAAAAAATATATAAAGAGGGGTATTATTATAAATATCTCTAAAAAATTTAAGGAAAAATTACACTATTAGTCTCGGGTCGGGTCAGATATTTTCCATCCTAAACCCGAACCCGACCGACCCGAGTTTATCATCAACAAAAATCCGACCCGACCCAAACCCGATTTTTTCATTAAAAAATTTGACCCTGTCGGGTCCTGGTAAAATGCTCATCCCTAGGTTTAGGAGTTTAGGTGTATAGGTTTTAAATTTAGGGATAGTGCTTGAAATTTATAGTTTAGGGTTATAATTTAGGGTTTATAGATAAATACTCACCATATTACCCTAAAAACTAAATTTTAACCTCTAAACCCTAAATTTTAACCCCTAAACTATAAGTTCTAACCACTACCCCTAAATTCTAAATCCATACACATAAACCCCTAAACCATACCCCTAAACTAAGTCCATAAACCCTAAAACTAAAGCGTATATAGAAACTTTTAGTTTCCACCGCCAGTGTATAGTATAATAATCCATAAATTATTACAATAACTAATATAAAATTTACAATTTGTATATAGTATTAATTTTAAAATAATTTAAATATGCCTTTTAATTATTTTAATTAGACTATATACTACTGTTAGTCTACTCGTACTGCCGCTGATTTGTTGCGGTGCGGCGCTTGAGTCCATTTCTATGGGATGATGAGCCCGAATCAGGATAACGAGTTGCATTGACTAATACTAAGCGGTGAAAGTACCAAAGATGCCCTTGTGGAAAAATTAACAAAATTTATTCGAGACTTGAAATTTGTACCGATTTATTTGATTCGAGATCTAAATATAATGATCTGAAAATTGAAATAAACTGAATCGATTTTCAACCTAACCGAATGGACCTGAATCGAAAATAGCCCGAAATAGAAAACAAAAAAATAAAAAATTGAGATGTGAACTTCCGCACAACTCACCAGAAAGTCAAATATATCGGCTTTATAAAGATATATAGGGGTGTAAAAACTGACCACAACATGAAAACCCAACTAAAATCGACAAATCTCCTATTGACCTGACCCGAAACCAACCGAATCAAAATCAACCAACCCTATATGACCCGACCCGATACTCAAATTGAATCACCACAGACAAACTAGACCCAAACCGAAAGTAATTAGACCTAAAATTACCTAAACTGAAACTGATATGAATGACTCATTTACTGCCTCTACTAATTAATCACCAAAATGATTTCTATATTTGACATTTTGCTCCTAAAGTAATAAGACTATAAGAGTAATTTTTCAAATTAATACCTAGAATTTATTTTCGTAAAATACAAAATATGTTTATACAACATTTAAAAATAATAACAATAATAAATTGATCTAGCGGGATGAGGCGCTAGGTCCTTTAAGCAAAATTAAAGATTCGATACTGACATTGTGAATGGAAAAAAAAATTAGGTTGAGAGGGTTTCCTCCATATTAGGCCTCTACAAAATACAATTTGAATTAGTCGACTAATAAGTCAAATTTAAAGTTACATTTTATATTTTTTTTGGTAAAATGGTATAATTGCATTAACCAGAAATCGCACATAGAAACGTATTAGCATTGTCTCATTATTTTTTTTTACAAAATCTAATAAGAGAAAAGCAATACACATGATAATACTTAAAAGAGAAACCACGTGATAACCCGACATAGCCACCCTGACAGCCATAACTATTGGAAGCATCCATCAGCAAACAACAATAGCGTGGTAACACAAATTGGTGGTTGTACAAAATGGGTAACCTCGAAGCTATTGAGACGTGCATTCTTATTTCTTAGCTAGAGCATCCGTCACTTTATTTCTATTCTAACGAATATATTGTACATGTACGACCCAATTATGTTGACGAGACTCATTCAAGTGCCAACTCCGTGTAACACCCTAGAGAAAAAATAAACTGAAAGTAGAGGTTGTGAGTTCGATTCCCACAACCTCAAGTGTTTTCGCCTGATGTCTAGCCACTAAGCTAAAAGAGTTTTTAGTTATAAGCCTCTTCGCCTTAGTTTTACGTGGTTCTGAAATAAAAATAATAAAAATATCTTACCTAACCATTAATGTGTCTTTAAGTCGGTCTAACCCCCCAAAATGGTATCATACCCTTCATCATCGACCCTACACCTCCCCTAAACCCGATCACCGTCCATTAGTCTCACCGTCGCGCCGTGTCGCTCACCGTCGATGCCCTTAAAACCGTCGTCGCACCCCAACCAAAACCCCTAAGACCACTCGCGCGATTACTGCTTCGATCACCGGCAATTGAATGAAACATGTTCGGCGAACCTAGAATGAAACCCTTTCGGGGTTTTGCTTTTTCCGACCACCTCTAACGCTGCCTCGCGTTTTGCTCACCACCATCGTCTTTCCGGTGTCGAGGCGAGCGCAGCGTCGGTCACCAACCACCATATCGACGTTGTTTGAAGCCTCATCGGAGATCTCCCCATGTTCGTCCGATTTAGGGTAAGTTTGATAAGTTTGGGTGAATTTTCGGTTTGTTCTCGAGTTAGGGGATGTGTGGGTTGTGAAATCGGGAGAAATGGTGCATTTGGGCCATTTTTTGCCGTTCGTGGGTGTCACGCGCCGTCACCGACGGTATTCCGGCCGCTCTGGGCGGTAGGGGTGTTCATTTCGGATATCCGATCCGATCCGATCCGATCCGAAAATTCGGATATCCGAAAAATTCGGATCACCTAAATAGCGATCCGGTAAAAACCGGATATCCGAAAATCCGGATATTCGAATTTTCGGATCGGATACTCGGATATCCGAATATCCGAAATTTATGAATTTATTTGATTTTTTTTAATTTAATGGTTCTATCAATGAAAAATTTAGGTTTTCGAATATAAAAATTAATAAATTATTGAATATAACAATATTTGTATCAAGAAATTTCAATTTTTCATATATAACAAGTAAAAATATCGAATATAATAAGATTTATACCTATTAAAAAAATTGAATTTTCGGATATCGGATAATCGGATATCCGATCCGAATGTAAAACCACTATCCGTATCTGATCCGAATTATTCGAAAAATAAAAAACGGATCGGATATCCAAAATTTCGGATCGGATCAACAGATTATTGGATCGGATCAATCGGATCGGATTTTTTTGAACACCCCTACTGGGCGGTGGCTGTTGAACCAGCCGGCTTAGACCCGACATGACCTAGATCGAGCCACCCGAACCGCTCCAAACAAACCGGCCCAAGCCCAGTGGTAAACCAAGCCCAATAATCGACCCATCAACCGAGTCAACCCGACCGAGTCAACTCAGTAAGTCAACTTGTCTAAGTCAACTCAGTAAGTCAACTTGCCCGAGTCAACTCGCCAGAGTCAACTTAGCGAGTCAACTCGCCGAGTCAACCATTGGACCAATGACGTCATCATGATGTTAGTGTTGACTTTGATAAAAAGTCAACTTTTCTCTAAAAGTCCAATTTTATGTTTTTCGACGTCCTAAATTCGATTTTGAAGTCCATTTCATGAAATTTAACCCGAAAGCCTCCATTTGGGACATTGAACTCGAACATGCATTACTTTAAGTTAAATTATTTGAGAAAGGTTGTAGAGCAAAGGACTAATATTGACTTTCTAATTTAATAGGTACTCCTGGATCTTGCGATCGTGCCTACGCTCAGCTTAGCTCGTTCTGATCAGTACCACCCCGTGATCCCATCGTCACTCGTACGGTCCCTTAACTTAGTACTTTATTTCGACCAAGTTGTGAATTTTCTAGTAACCGTAATCCTTGTCGATCTAGGTTCTAGTACCGCAGTGGAACGTGATCCCGGTACCTAGTAGATTATCAGACATGTCCGACTTTTGAGGTGTGTTCCTTATGTGCTATATGATTTATTGTAAATTGTTTTACCGCTTTATATGTTTTAGTAAAGTGGACATGTGCACATGTTTGATATGCTTGATTTTTCATATACATAAAAATGTTTTCTCGAGTACGAATGATCATGATATATGTTTGATACAAGCCTTAGTACCCGATATGATAAGCATGATCTATGGTTACCGTGTATTGGCATTGAATGTGTTTATTAGGTATTGTTTAACATATTGTTATTGTATACTATGATGTTACATGGACTGATTAGTAGGGGTACTTGGGTTATGATATGAAGTATCGTAAGGTTCAACCCTGATCCGGCTGGGAATTCCGCCCGTATAAAGTTCTTAGCTTCGGCTAGGGTAATTCCGCTTGTATTAGGTTCCTAGCTCCGACTAAGGTAATTATGCCTGGGACCTAAGGTAATCCCTTAGGCCGGTACCTACGCCAATTAGGCCTAGGTTAACGCCCGCATAAGGTTCCTATGCTTCGGTTAGGGTAATCCCACCCGGACCTAAGGTATTTCCTTAGGATGGTAGCCATACCCAATGGGCTCGGGTTAATGCCGTCATATGATACCATTCAGGAGAACCGTATGATGGAGTATGGTTGGAGGGTAGATAGGATACATAAAAATTTTGGTTGCATTTATGATATGTTTTTATGAGATACTTTTATTATTAAATGTATAAATAATTTTACTTGCACCGTTGGAACACACTGAGCTCCCTAGTTCATATCCTCATTTTCTACTTTTCAGATATTTTGGATAGCCTTCCGCACCTGACACTTGGAGGATCGAGACATTTTGGACGTACCCTTTTGTTGTAATGTTTACCATCTTCCAGACTGTTTTATTTTCGGTGACATGAGCCTATATCTTGATGCTACACACTTTATCTACAGCCTTGCATGGCTTTATTTTGTGATTATATTTAGAACTATTCACACTTGCTTACTTAAATTTACTTGCGTATGTATTATGGTTATTACTCTATTTTGAACTTTGAATTTTTTTAAACACCATATAAAAAGTTTCGGTAGAGAGTGTGACCTTCTGGATTCGGGCTAAACGCATAGGTCGATCTAGGGGGTTAGACTCAGGAAGTGAACCCTTTGAAAATTATTACATAATACTCGAAGAGCCTCTAAGCTGTCTACTTCAAGAGCAATTTTTTAAAACTCGGCTTCACAAGCAATTAGCAAACTTAAAGTACCTTAAAGTTCTGCATCCATTACTGAACAAATACCAATAAATTTAAAAAAACCAAAGTGCCAAGTTCCTAAGTTATATTTTATAATTTAATACTATTTAAAATCTAAATTTATATAAAAATAGTATTTACAATTTATACCGAAATTAATATATAATTACATTGTGTTATTCAAATGTGTCTAAATAATTAAAATTTATTGCACTTGCAGTAAAGGCAATCATGCACCCTTAAAGGCACAAAAAGAATTATTTTCTTTTACTTTCTTGAATCTTTAAAATTGCCGTGTATTCCTTTTAGGGACTATAAATTAAATTATAGCGACTAAATTTACAACTTAATTAATAACTTATGAATTTTGGATAATTATTTGATGCACTGCCAATAGAATTTTTTTTCCACAAGCATGTATTCTAAATCTGTCATGTATCCTTTTAGAGACCATAAACCTTAACCTTTAAAATATAAACCCCAAACTCTAATATTTAAGCCATAAAATATATTCTCAAACTTTAAAGTATAACTGAAAACACTAAAACATTAACTTTAAATCGTGAAAATTAAGAGTTTGTAGAAACTTTTTTTCACTGCAAGTGCATAAGATAATAATCACAGAATTTTAACCAAAATCAAACATTCTAATATTTTTATTAATAAAATGATATTTTAATTTCTAATGTAGATATCAGAATTTAAACCAACTTGATTTAGTAAAAAAATCTCTAAACCTTTAAATGTTAGCTACACGACAACGCTGACTCTGGTTTCATCAGCTCAAGTTTTAATGTAGTTGTACCAACCACATATTTATGTCCAGATTCAATATCCTAACAAATAGGGTCCAACTTAGAGTTAGAGGGGCAAACGAGTCATTCGGTTTAGGTTATTTTGAGTCTAGTTACATCCAGTTTAAGTTCGGTTTAGGTCTGGTTCGGTTTTAGTTCGGGTCTATGGTGATTTTAGTTGGGATATCAGGTTCACTTTTGGTTCGGTCAATTTCGGGTCAGTTAGTTTTGGGTTGGTTGATTTCGGGTCGGGTTAATATGAAATTGATCGGTTTCAGTCGGGTTTTTTCAGGCCGAGTTAGGTTTTTCCACCCTATATATGACTTTATATAATATATATTTAACTTTTTGGTGAGTTGTGCAACAATTCATATCTCATATTTATTTATTTATTTATTTATTTATTTTAATATATATTTTTATTTCGAGTCACCTTTGGTTCAGGTGAAATCGGTTCTGTTGAAATTCGGTTCAGGTTTATCGATACAGTTGAAAATCGGATCGGGTCTATTTTCGGTTCAACTGGAATTCGGTTCGATTTGATTCGGTTTATTTCAGGTTCTGGATCAAATTTGGGCCATCGTATTCGATACGATTTTGAGTCTCGATTCGGAAAAATTGGTTCGGTTCTCGAGTCTCGGGTCAAGTTTATTAGGTCTACTCAGAGCTTCATAATTATCCCGTGATTTATTGAAATATGTAGTAAAAAAACGCATGTATGCAAAGATGGAGCCTAGATTTGAGGTTCGGAGGAAAAACATAAATGTTTGAAATTGTAGTGAATTCATAAATAAATTAATTTTTAAAAACAATTATATAGGAGGACAAAAGTAAAAAAAAAAATCTTGGGGTATATAGCTCTGTCTTTGCATTCATGCAAAGAAATTAATTGGTTGATTTTTAGTGGACAATACCATAAATGACGTGATGGGGCGGGACCATATAAAATTTTTTTCTATATAAAGAGTGTGAGGTATTATGATTCCTGCTAAAACTTTTGGTTTAGTAATATTTTTAAATTATTATCAATTTTTTTAATATGTTGGTGTGATTATAAGATAATATCTGTTTAATTTTCTTAGCCCTTTAATAAGGTACACACATGGTGCTCGAACTCGAGTCATCTGGATGAAATACATATCATTTACCACTGGAATCACTCCACGGGTTCTTAAATTATTATTAATTTGCACTTCCCCTGTTGTGAATATAACAAACCATCACCCTAGCGCTTTTGCCCAGTCTTCTAATACTGCATACTTCGGTACCTTCATCGGTTCCTCGATTATTATACGAAACCCTTTCTCCGTCCCATGTTGCTCACATTCTTAAATCCCTACAACATTGTCGAATATCGTTAATTACTACCGGTCTAAAACCTCGATTTTAAGTTACGATTATACGAAAGTTGTGTCTCGGAGTTGAAATCAAATAAAACTCACAATTTTTAGAAGATCAGCTGTTGCATAAAGGGATCTCACCCCACTTTGGCAACCCTATAAGAAAAAATTAAATGTACTTAGCCGACCTCCAACTCCCACATCATTTTATATAGAAAAAGGTAAAATGACAAAAAAAATGTCCCCAATGTTTGCATATTTTATCATTTGGCCCTCTATTCTTTTTTTTGTCCAAATATGTCACCAACGTTTGCTTGTTTTGTCATTTGACCTCATATTCTTTCTTTTGGTCCAAATATGCCCCCAACGTTCATTCATAATCCAAATATGACCTTGTTGGATGTAAACTATCAATCAACTGACGATCAACAATTTATAAAAAAAAATTGACGTGGCATTAGCAGATCATAATACGTGGCAAGTTCAATCAGCATCAGCTGTTGAACGTCAGTTGATTGACAGTTTCCATCTAACGGGTGCATATTTGGACCAAATTGAAACGTTGGGGGCATATTTGGACTACGAATGAAACGTTGGGGGCATATTTGGACCAAAAGAAAGAATATGGGGCCAAATGAAAAAACATGCAAACGTTGAGAGCATCTTTTGTCATTTTGCCTAGAAAAAAAGGCGAAAAGATGAATTCGAATTTTGATATTATACTATGAGAGGATCTTCCACCTTGCAAAAAGCTGAAACCTCCTTCAAGAAATCAGGATTCTTCACCCTACCTACAGTTGGAACTCAAAAACAGATTAATATATTCTGTATAACTATAAACAGCAGAATTTAAACATGAAAAAGAGCAGATGCAGACCTTCTGGTGTGTAGAACATGTATGGGATGTTAAGGATCTTGTCTGCTTCCACGTGTCCCTTCTTGTATTCTTCCACTGTCCTGCAAATATTGGAAATGAATCTAAGAACAAGTTGAGAACAAAGAAATGAACTGAATCTTGTTATGTTCACCTGACATCGACATAAACATGGCCGGACCGAAGCAAGTGTTTTGCTTCAACAACATCAACGGTAACGACTTGTGATCCTGTGCTGAAATATATGAAAAGAAGGAGAAAGAAACCGCAAGGGAAGACTGCCAAAGAAACACCCATGTCGGAATCTTGCACCACCGCCGACAGCCGACTACACTTCTTGGACACGAAAAGGAAGAAGAAAGGGTCGTTGACTCGTTTCTATATGTTTAGTCTTTGCTAGCTTTCTGCCGTTGTTTCTCAGATCCGGTGGCTGTTTTCCTTTAAATCTATTTAAAGTTATATTTTATAATTTTTTTTTTTGGTGAAATGGTATGATTCTAACCAAAAATCGTACATAAAAATGTAGGGGTTTTATTTTGATGCACAAGCTGTGTAAATTTTTTTTACACATCCCTCTTATAAAATTTAAAATCTAAATCACAAACTCTAGCAACCTAAAACCTAAGCCTTAAATCCTAAACTCTAAATTTTAAATTTTACCCATAAATCTTAAATTATATACCCTACATAATAAACTCCTAAACCCTAGCATAAAACCCTAAACCCTAAACCCTAAAATTAAAGGGCTTGTGTAAACTAAAGTTTACACAAGCTTGTACATCAAAGTATTTTTTAAAATGTATTAACATGTGTTTCATTAAAAATCCTTTAAATTTAATCAGAAAAAAAATACACATGATAATACTTAAAGAAAAACCACATGATACTCAAAGAGCTTCTAAGTTGTCTACTTCAAAAACAATTTTTCGCAACTCGGCTTCCCAAGCAAATAGCAAACCAAAAGTACCTCAAAGTTTCACATTCATTACCGAACAAATACCAATAAATTTAGAAAAACTAAAATATCAGGTTCCTAAGTTATATTTTATAATTTAATATTATTTAGGGTAAAGTATGCCAGGTAACACCGAACTATAGGGTGTGACTTGTTTTTAACATCAACCTTTCAATTGGTCTAAATTTACCACCGAACTTTATTTTTCGACTCGTTTATACCACCCTGCCGTTAAATCGTTAACGCCGTGATGACATGGACGCTGCACCAAAACGACGTCGTTCTGGTGCCGCTATTTTGATAATAAATGACCCAAAACAACGTCGTTTTGCTAACGAAAATATATGAAATTGTGCATTCAATGGGATTTGAACCTAAGACCTTAAGCATCAAAGACAAACATCTTAACCACCAAGCCAACCTAATATCTTTAAATTAGTTTTAGCACAAATAATATATATTCCCAACTGTAGTTTGTCATATAAATATATTATTTCTAATATAAAAATATTTAAATATTGTTATTAATAATATTAAATATATAAATAGATAAATATATTATTATAAAAACTAAATGACTAATTTTCAAAACAAAATTTATTTAAAAAATCTAAAATTCGACAAAACTTAATCCCTAAACTCATAAACCCTAAACTATAAACTTTAAACCCTAAAATTTTATTCATAAACAAGTAATATTAAAATATATAAACAAATAATATATTATTATAAAAACTAAAAAAATTATTTAAAAATATAAATTTTTTAAAATTTACGAAAAGACCCAAAAATTCACCAAAATCTTAAACCCTAAACCCTAAAACCTAAACCACAAATCTTTAAGATTTTGGTGAATTTTTGGGTCTTTTCGTAAATATTAATTTTTATATATTTTTTAAATAAGATTTTTAGTTTTTATAATAATATATTATTTGTTTATATATTTTAATATTATTTGTTTATGAATAAAATTTTAGGGTTTAAAGTTTATAGTTTAGGGTTAGGGTTTATGAGTTTAGGGATTAAGTTTTGTCGAATTTTAGATTTTTTAAACAAATTTTGTTTTGAAAATTAGTCATTTAGTTTTTATAATAATATATTTATCTATTTATATATTTAATATAATAACAATATTTGAATATTTTTATATTAGAAATAATATATTTATATGACAAACTACAGTTGGGAATATATATTATTTGTGCTAAAACTAATTTAAGGATATTAGGTTGGCTTGGTGGTTAAGATGTTTGTCTTTGATGCTTAAGGTCTTAGGTTCGAATCTTATTGAGTGCACAATTTCATATATTTTCGTTAGCAAAACGACGTCGTTTTGGGTCATTTATTATCAAAATAGCGGCACCAAAACGACGTCGTTTTGGTGCAGCGTCCATGTCATCACGGCGTTAACGATTTAACGGTAGGGTGATATAAACGAGTCGAAAAATAAAGTTCGGTGGTAAGTTTGGACCAATTGAAAGGTTGATGTTAAAAACAGGTCACACTCTATAATTCGGTGTTACCTGGCATACTTTACCCTATTATTTAAAATCTAATTTTTTGTCTCTTATTAATTTTTTTATAATTTTAACTGATAATTATTTAAAATGTATCATTGATAAAAATATGAAAAAATATATTTTAAAAACCTCTAATCGAGTAGTTTTCCAATATATATTTTATATAAATTATTTATTTAAAATATTCAATATAATAATAGTCAAAGTTTAAAAATATTGACTTTTAAAAAGTCAATAAGGGACATTTTTTATGGGACCGGAGAATATATAATTACATTGTGTTCTTCAAATGTGTCTAAATAATTAAAATTTATAGTACTTTCTTTTTTTTCAATTTCAATCCTTTAAAGGAAAGGCAATTATGCACCCTTAAAGTCACAAAAAGAGTTCTTTTCTTCTACTTTCTTGAATCTTTCACTTTAGTCTTCTACTTTCTTGAATCTTTCACTTTAGTCCACTAGCTGTGAGCCATAGATATTCAATCCAATACCACTAGAAAAGGAAAGGATTCCATTTCTGAAACAAAATGATGTAATATAAATAGTTCTAACCTTTACAAGAAGAATGAAAGGAAAAGAAAAATAATTACAGCAAAACCAAATCGGATTGGGGAAGACGGTCGGATTGTGGCCGAGTCTCCGGTGGCCAAATTTGCTAGCCAATTTCTGGCCTCTTCAGCTGCCTTCACCGGATCATGATCCAACTTGGATTCAACTATGGTTCCTGTCGTTTTCGGACCAAGATCTTCAGAACTTTTCAAACTGCATCCATGTTAATGCAACATAAATATGTAATATTTACATTCCCGAAGCAAATATCTGGTTTCGAACCCATATAATACAAGACGACCCAATATAAATATTTTTTTTTATCATTCGACCAATTAGTGATATCTACAAGTAGGGGTGTAAACGAGCCGAGTCGAGCTCGAGTAGTGCTAAGCTCGGCTCGACTCGTTAAGAATTCGAGTCGAGTTCGAGCTTGACTCGAGCTTGAGTATGTTGAGCTCGACTCGGCTCGTTAAGAATTCGAGCCGAGCTCGAGTTCGAGTCGAGTATTGATCGAGCTTTAACCGAGTTGAGCTCGAGTAGCTCGCGATCTGTATCATTTTATTTACAACATTGTTCGTAATAATAATAATAATAATAATAATAATAATAATAATAATAATAATAATAATAATAATAATAATAATAATAATAATAATAATAATAATATACAAAAGAAATATTTCTATGTGACTCATTAAAAACCCTTAATCCTAGTAGGAGAAAAAAAGTACACATGAAAATATAAAGAAAATTAAACTAATATAACATAACAACCAAAATCATCAAACCTACATTTTAGTTCACTTTAATTTTAAAAATTTAAAAATAGTTTATTATACTTTCGAGTAGCTCGAGCTTTTCGAGTCGGGTATCAAGTAGCTCAGCTCGGCTCGTTAAGAACTCAAGCCGAGTTCGAGTTCGAGTTCGAGTTGAGCCTAATCGAGTCGAGTGTTGATCGAACTTTGATTGAATCGAGCTCGAGTAGCTCGCGATCTGTCTCGTCTCATTTACAACCCTATATGCAAGTATCAAATTTATGAACAAGCCAAACTTTTGTTTCCGAAATTTACCTTAGACCACCGGGGCAGAAAGTGACGGTGTAATCAGCCCCGGTGCAAGTGAAAGTGCTGCTGGCATCATCAAAAGCATAGCTATAGGATTTGGGGCAAGCTGCCTTGAAAACTTCTGAATACATGGATGGTTTACAAGCAGCCGGAGTATTGTAGGCGTCTTTACAGCAGTATTCCGGGTTGCCAAAGGCCTCACAGGCACTCCTACAGGCGGCGCCGCCGTGAATTCTCAACTCGGACGGGCACTTTTTGTTCAAATTCGTCACGCAGCCTGTGGTGGCACAGTCTCCTGAACCTCCACTTCCTTGCACAAGCAAAGGCAAATTGTAACCATCGACCAAGCTCACGTCGTAGAAGTCCTGCGCCCCTGAACCGAGTGTAAACTCGGCCAAGGTGGCTGGCGGGGTAGCCCCTGCTCCATTGCATTCAACTTGGCCAGAGCCACAGTCCCCTGTTGTGCATGACCCTTGACCGGAGTCATCGAAATCGCAGCCTGTTCTGCCCCAGAAGCGGCCGGACCAGCCTGAAGGGGCTGAGAAAGAACGAGAGCTGCCTTTAGTGAGTCCAAAGCCTGTAGTTTCCAGCTTTGGACTTCCTGGATTAGCTAGAATTCCAGGCCATATTGTGTGATGGCACCGGTTGATGAATGTGAAAGTTGCAGCCATGGCACCTGAAAAAGGAGGAGAATGAAGAAACAGGAAATAGATCAAAACTTTAGGAAAAGCATATATTACCATTACCTTGAATAAACAGGAGGAGAATGAAGCTCAAGAACATGATAGAACAATGGTGATAGAAGGAGAATCGAGCCATGGCGATTTCTAACTTTAAATCTCGAGTTTCGAGTCGAGTTTAAGCTTAATCAGCTTATTTATACTTTGGTAGTAGGCATGCACAATTGACCACCTCATTGTAATTTCAGTAATGATGTGAAATTCAAGTTTTTAATACCAGCAAGTTTTTTTTCTTCATAAAGTAACCTAACAATTTCAGGAAAAAAAACATTACTTTTGTTACTGCAAACAATTAGCTTCATATTATAAGCATGGAGGATGCAATGAATGGAAGTGATTGGTTAAGGAAAAAAGAAAGGTGGGGTCATTAACATGCAGTGTCAGAGCATAAAGATTCCACGTAGACCAAATCTCAGACAGCCAATACCGACACACGAGTGTCCATAGATTATTGCACATGGAGGCTTACGTTTCTTTCTGCAAACTGCCGCCCAAGTTCGTTGGTCGTTTCATTTTTTTTCCTTTACTTTTGATGAGGATTTGGTATCTCCAGCTTTTCCAAGCGAGAAATCACTGTTTCAGATAAGGGTCCCTTTCCTGAATATGCGAGCCAAATAATTTTTGACACTCATTTATAAATAAAATAACAACTTTAATAAATAAAATGACACATCTTTATAAATAATTAGCTTCTCTT
The DNA here is from genome assembly GCA_958450335.1 of Hibiscus tridactylites. Taxonomy (NCBI): domain Eukaryota; kingdom Viridiplantae; phylum Streptophyta; class Magnoliopsida; order Malvales; family Malvaceae; genus Hibiscus; species Hibiscus tridactylites. Next base: position 74,562,565 of record OY288274.1, on the reverse strand, counting down.
AATTTTAAAAAATAACATCTCTTAAAAAAATTCTGACTCAGCCCCTGCTTTCAATGCTATAGAAAAGAATTGTGCATACTCGGAAACTATTATAAAGATGTGTCATTTTATTTATTAAGGCTGTTATTTTATTTATAAATAAGTGTCAATTATATTTTTTCAATTTTTTCATATATAAATTATATAAAAATACGATTTTTAAAAAAATTTAAGGTGTCAATCAAATGGTCTTAGTGACTCCGCCCATGAGTGGAAGTCCAATTCATGATCTTTATTTATTTCCTACGTGTTTGAATTACAGTTTGGATTTTCTCTTTCAACCTCTGACCAAAAGTTTTTGACATCTAATCTAACACACTTCAAAAAATCCTTGATTATTGAACCTAAACAAATGATTTCAGTAAAAAAAAATACTATTTATCTAAAACAATTTAAGTTTGAGTGTATGTATGCTTAAAACGTGTGTGCGTTTTCCTTTTTCTTTTTTAATATATCTGTTGGAAAAAATATGAATAAATACTATTATGTAAGCACATTTTTATATTCTAAAAAAATATTTGAACATCATTTAATATATTTTATTATGTTTGTATTACTATTATTATTTGACACATCGTGTTCAATAGAAGATACAAATCATCCGCCCCTTTTTGGTGCCCCTTATTGAATTATAGAAGAGGTGGTTTCAACCGACCAACAAACTCAATGGTTGATGGGCCCCTATCTGTTATACCAGCCTGCTGTTAGTTAAAACAGAAAATTAACTAATAATTTTTCTGTTAGCTAATTGGGCTATAAAAACCCATTTGTGGGAACTGGCCCAGATCAACTCTTTTGGCCTACATTTGTTTTCATCTCTTTCTTTCTCTTTTCGTTCTTTGTTTGCCGGCTAGGGTTTCAGAGTATCCTCTTTCCTTTCTTTTCTTTTGCCGGATCTTTTCTTTTCTCATCGGAGCATTTCCGATATGGTATCAGAGCTATCGATCTAGGGCTTCTCTGTGTCTCGTCGTACTGCGTTCATTTCCTTGTTCAATTCGTGTCTCAAGCCGCTTCAGTTTCTCTTTTATTCGAGCTTGTTTCGGCGTCTCTTCGCTCATGGCTCCTCAAACAGAAAATATTGATGCCTCTAAATCCGTCCAAGTAGATGAGCATGACAATCAACAATCCTCTGCAGATTCGTCTGGGCCGATGTTTGCCAACAAGCAGATTAGCGTGAAATTGGATGATTTTAATTTCCTGTTGTGGAAGCAACATGTAACTATAATGATTCGAGGATATGAATTGGAACATTACCTGGACTCGAGCACACCAGTTCCACCGAAGGTTGTTTAAAGTTCTTCTGGGCAATTGATTCTGAATCCAGATTACCGGAGATTCAAGAAGGAAGATAATTCGTTGGCTTCGTGGTTGTTGTCAACAATCAGTGCCAATATCTTACCTCAATTGGTCGGAGCTGAATCTACGTTAAACATTTGGGTTATTGTTACGAAGCAATATTCAAGCCTCTTAGCAACGAAGATTATGAATCTTCATTGTCGTTTGCGTGCAATGAAGAAAGGTGCATTATCTGTTCGTGAATATACAACACAAATAAAGGAAATTTGTGATTTGCTGGCAATTAGTGGAAGCCCGGTTGCAGCTGTTGAGCAAATCGCGACCATTCTTAATGGTCTTCCGGCGGAATACGAATCGTTCATTGCTGCAATCACTGTAAGTAGAGAGCCGTACACTCTTGAACATGTGACTGCTGTGCTGCAAGATGCCGAGACTAAGATTTTGGATCCTATGTGTGTTTCAATTGGTGTCAACATGACTCGATATGGTGGGGAGAAAATGCTTGAGCAAGATGATAGAAACTCGGGCAAACAGTATTACACATCTTTTGGTAATAGGGGCCGTGGTCAACAGCAATCTAATTTTCGGTTTAGGGGCAATCAGTCCAGGCCTCAGTGCTAGATATGTGGAAAACTAAGGCATCTAGCTGATAGGTGTTGGAACAGATTCAATCAGAATTATAAAAGGGATCTACCTCTGCAACACAAGGATTCAGAAGATATGCGTGCCAATATATGTCACTATGGTGCTGATCCTGAAGAACAGTCGTATAACCCATTTGCTCAGAATAAAGCTGGTGTTGTTGTTCTGTCTTCAGAGGTGACTCAGGACACTATTCAGATCAACTCTCTTGTAGCTAAAGGTGTACTCTCTTCCACTGATAAATGGTACCCAGACTTTGGTGCTACACAACATGTGGCTCGGGGTCAGAGCTCAGCAACTCAGAACAGTTCTTAAAGTGGTAATGGTAAGGTGTTTCTAGGTGATGGCTCTTCTCTTACTATTTCTCATATTGGTAAGGCTGTTATACCTACTGATTGTGGTTCACTGGTTGTTAATAATTTGCTTTGTATGCCCAAGATCACTCGAATTCTCCTTTCTGTGTCAAAGTTTACTTCTGATAACCATGTTTTTGTTGAATTTCATGCTGACAGATGTTTTGTCAAGGATGAATTGACTGGCTCTGTGGTTCTTGAAGGGTTTCTGAAGGATGGTTTGTATTGCTTTCAGGTTCCTTCTGCATCTTCATCACATATCACTGCCTGTAATAATGTGTTTGTTGCATCTGCTGCTCCTGCCACTTCTAATGATCATGTCTTGTATTGGTTGTGGCATCAAAGATTAGATCATGCATCTCATGATGTTGTTAGCCTTGTTTTGAATACGTCAATTGATATTGATAAGACTGTATTGTGTTCTGCTTGTCAGTTAGGAAAATCACATAGGTTACATTTTCATGCTTCCACAACTGTTTACTCCAAACCATTTGAACTTGTTGAGATTGATGTTTGGGGTTCTGCACCCATCAGATCAGCTGGTTGGCTGTACTATGTTTCCTTTGTTGACATGTACACTAAGAACTGTTGGGTGTTTTTGTTAAAAAATAAATCTGATGTTATTGTTGCTTTCAAGCAGTTTCATGCTTTGGTGTTGAATCAATTTTCTGCTAATATAGTTGCTATTCAAACTGATAATGGTGGAGAGTTTATAGCTTTAGCATCTGATCTTAAAACTTTAGGAATTCAACACAGATTATCATGCCCTTACACTTCTGCTCATAATGGAGTTGTAGAGAGAAAGCATATGCATATTATAGATACTGCTTTATCCTTGTTGGCACAAGCTTCAGTTCCTCTTAGATACTGGTCGTTTGTTGTTCTTAGTGATGTTTACTTAATTAATAGGTTGCCTTCTGTTAAGCTTGGTGGGGTTTCACCCTTTGAAAAGTTGTATAATAAGAAGCCCAACTATAAGAATCTCAGAGTTTTGGGGTCACAATGCTTTCCATGTCTTCGAGATTACAGTAGACATAAGTTTGATTTTAGGACCAAGCCTTGTGTGTTTCTTGGTTATTTCTCTCTACACTCTGGTTATCAGTGTATGGATGATACTGTTTGTGTGTATGTGTCTCGGCATGTGAAATTCAATGAGCAAATATTTCCATTTGCTCTTAGTGATCCTCCTTCAGCTGCTCTTCCTAGATCTCAGTGTGTTCCTTCCTGTGAGTTCTCTCTTTCTACTCAATGTGTGGATACATCTCGAGTACCTTCTGCTTCTTCAAATGAAATGGGCTCTGCCCCTTCTGTACCACAAGAAGATTCTAGTATAGTTGATTCCCCTTAGCCTGATGTTGCTGATACTTTTATGGCTTCTCCTGGTTTCAATTCTTCTATAGCTGAGTTTGGTGGTGTTTTTGGTCCATCTGAGTCTGGCAATGATGAGCCTGGTGATGATGAATCTGGTGATACTGACCCTAGTAATGGTGAATCTGACAGTGGTGAGCCTGGTGGTGTTGAACCTAGTGATGGTGAACTTGGTAATGGTGAGTTTGATAGTGGTGAGCCTGGTGATAATGATGTTGGCCCACCCAATTTATGTGTAACACCTATTACTCCTGTGTCTGATGAATCTCCTTTCCCTGCTGAGTTGCGTTCTGAGTTGGGTCTTAGTCTAGAACCTTCAACTAGTCCTCATAGGTTGACTGAGGTCCCTGATATTTCTTCTCAATTACCTAGCATTGCTCCATTTGTTTCCCTTCCTTTAAATAGTCATCGTATGGTTACTCGTAGCAAGGATGGCATCTTTAAACCAAAAATTTACAATGTTGAGAGTTCAGTTACTCCTGCAAATGTTCATGAAGCCCTTAAACAACCTTTGTGGCATGCTGTTGTTTTAGATGAATACAATGCCTTACTCAAGAATGATACTTGGGAGTTGGTGCCTCTCCCTGCCAATCGAAAGGCAGTTGGTTCCAAATGGTTGTTCAGAATAAAACTCAGTTCTGATGGGTCTGTGAGTAGGTTTAAAGCATAGTTAGTGGCAAAGGGGTACAATCAGGTTCCTGGTTTTGGTTTTGTAGAGACTTTCAGTCCAGTTGTTAAGTTTTTCACAGTTAACATCCTTCTGTCTCTCGCTGTGTCCAATGGAAGGCCTATCCACCAGGTAGATGTTAACAATGCGTTCTTGAAGGGTGACCTTCAAGAAGAAGTTTTTATGAAACAACCTGAAGGTTTTGAGAAAACAGGGTTGGATGGTTCTCAGCTTGTATGTAGATTGAAGAAGGCCCTTTATGGTCTTCGCCAAGCACCCAGAAACTGGTTTCTTAAGCTGAAAAAGTTTTTGTGGAGCATTCATTTTCGTTCTTCTAGTGCTGACACGTCTCTTTTTGTTCAACATGTTGACAGTAATGTGATGTATGTTGCAGTTTATGTTGATGACATACTCATCCCAGGTTCTTCAACTTCTCATATTAAGCAAGTTATTCAGGCTCTCGATGACAAGTTTTCGTTAAAGGATCTTGGTCAAGTTAACTACTTTCTTGGTATTGAAGCTATCCATGTTGCAGGTGGGGTATTTCTTAGTCAGAAAAAATTCATTGATGAGTTACTGGTTAAAACTAATTTGTTGCACACAAATTCAGTTGATACACTTATGGTGGTGTCACCTAAGTTGTTCAAAGATTCTGGAGAATTGTTCAAAGATCCTCAGCTCTACCGAAGTACTGTTGGAGCTCTTTTATATGTGTGTCACACGCGTCCAGATGTGGCCTTTTCAGTTAATAAAATTTTTCAGTATATGCAGCAGTCCACTGAGATCCACTGGTATGCTGTAAAGAGAATTCTCAGGTATCTCAAAGGTACCTCTGACTATGGTCTTTGGTTTTCTGCTCTTAATTCCTGTGTAAATCTTCAAGTTTTCTCGGATGCTGATTGGGATAGTGATCCAGATGATAGAAGATCTATTTCTGGTCATTGTGTGTTCTTTGGTTCTCATATGTTGGCTTGGAGTTCGAAGAAGCAAAGGTCTGTGTCCAGATCCACTGCTGAAGCCGAATACATGAGTCTTGTTGATGCTGCTAGTGAAACCACATGGATCTCTGTTGTTCTCTCTGATATGCAAGTTTCAGTTGCTAGTGTTCCTCGAATCTGGTGTGATAACACCAGCACAGTTGCCATGGCAGCAAATCCTGTTATGCATGCTAAGACTAAGCATGTTGAACTGGATCTTCATTTTGTTCGCGAGAAGGTCATGCGTAATCAGTTGGAGGTCAATTACATACCAGCTCATGATCAAGTTGCTGATGTACTCACCAAGCCTTTGCCAGTATTAAGGTTTCAAGCTCTCCGTCGACAGTTGTCTGTATGGTCGTTAAATCAAGTTCGTGAAGAAGGTTCAGAAGGTTCAAGAGTTTAGAAAACGGGGTGAATATTAGATTATAGAAGAGGTGGTTTCAACCGGCCAACAAACTCAATGGTTGATGAGCCCCTATCTGTTATACCAGCTTGCCGTTAGTTAAAACAGAAAATTAAGTAATAATTTTTCTGTTAGCTAATTGGGCTATAAAAACCCATTTGTGGGAACTGGCCCAGATCAACTCTTTTGGCCTACATTTGTTTTCCTCTCTTTCTTTCTCTTTTCGTTCTTTGTTTGTCGGCTAGGGTTTTAGAGTATCCTCTTTCCTTTCTTTTCTTTTGCCGGATCTTTTCTTTTCTCATCGGAGCATTTCTGATACCCCTTTCTATGCCCCAACACTAAATAATACTAAAAAATTAAATTTCAAGTTCTAACCCTAAATTCTAAATCTTAAATCATACACCCTATACTCTAAAAAATATACTCTATCCTAAATTCCTTAAACTCTAACCACAAACTCTACCCTTAAACCTTAAACCTAATTTTTAGTATGAAAGCATAAATAAGAGAACCGAAAAGGACAAATAATTTCTATCCTTCAATAAACGTGTGTAAAATTGTCATGTGTTGTTTTTTTTAGTGCACATAACAACATCCTAAATTTACTTTTGGAGTTTTTTTATTTTTATTTTGTGTATACAACTTTAAGTTTGTTTCGTTTATCCAAAAAAAAAACTTTAAAGTCTGTTTCGCCTAGTCACTTTCTTTACTTTCTTTGTTATTTTTCAAATTTTAATAAGTATTTTTTTTGTTTTGATTTCTTATTCTTTGCGCACTTTCCTATATTTTTGTGCCTTTATGACTAATTTTATGCTTACCTTTGCGGTCTTTTAGTGTTTGTACAAAAAATTTACAACGTTGATTTTTTTATTTAGAATTGTCCGTAGTCACGGATAATTTGATCTCTTTTTGTAAATTTTTGTTAATGTAATCAAAATTTTGTAGCGGCGTAGCCTTCAAAATTGTTTGTTTTGCTCACAACTTCTATATCACCTCTCTTGCACCTCCTTGAATAGAGACAATAAAATTTAATAACGATTGATGAATTTTTATGGTCTTAAAAGAAGATTTCGTTGCTCTTTGCACTTTTGTTTGGTGTATTTTTGTTTTATTTGTATGAATATTTTGATGGATATAACCTCAAATCTCCCATTATGTTTATGTACTTTATATTAGCTGATTTTTTCTATTGTTTTTAATAAAACTCAATTATCCCGGTTAAAAACACAATTTCTCTAGTCCTAAGATTCACTTGCCTTTAGAAGATGGACTGTAACCATAAGTTGATTTTTAGTACTGTAGCTAACAAGACCTCTTAATTTTTTGGTTTTTTTTAATATGTTGGTGTGATGCAAGGGTAACATCTGTTCAATTTTTTTAATTTTTTTAAAAACGGCACACACAACATACATTACTGGTACTCAAACCCGAGTTCTAAAAAATGATGAACATCTACATCTTAGTTCAATGTTATTTATTTTATGTAATGAATATTATAATATAACGATCCATGACCTCACGTTGCAACAACAGTTATTTAAATCCCAACTTGCTGCCAAAGTATGTTCGACTAATAAAGTAGATGATGTGCACTAATGGCCAAATTTTAGGCTGCGAAAAAATCGTAAGAAAGGCAACAATTTTTTAATTAACTTAAGGTGATTATAATGTAGTATTTGTTTATATATTTTTAACTCTTCGACAATGCACAACTATTTTAGAAACAAAACTATTTGAACTCGAATTTCTTAGAATGAACATTATTTACTTTTCAACTGAGACCACTTGTTGGGTTCAACAACAGTTTTCTTATAATATTTTCTAGTAATAAATAATAACGGTTAGTTTTTCTAAATAATAATAAAATATTTAAATTAGAAAAATTATAAATTAAGAATAAAATAATTGAAATAATTTTCTATAACCATTAATGTAATACATAAGCTTTGTTTGGCAATTAGCGGATAGCTGATAGAGAATTATATTAGCTGATAGTTGATTGCATTAACTGATTTGATAAGCGAATTATATTAGCTGATAGCTGATTGCATTAACTGATTTGATAAGCGAATTGTATTAGATGATTGTATAAAAGTGTTTAGTAAAATTAACTGATATCTGATAGATGTTTGATTATTTAAACAAGCAAAATGACATATAAGGACATGATTATATTCGATATTTGTTTGAATAGTTTATTAGTTATCAATATTTTGTATGTATTAGATTATGAAAAAATAATTTTTTAATATAACAGTATTAAGCATATTTGAAAGAATTATATATTTATTTATATAATTATTTTTAATACAATTCAATTAATTATTAAATTTAAATACAAATATAAATGTGATAATAAGAATAAAAAACAAAAAATATTAGTTTACAAATGTCACAATGTAAATACGCGAGGGTGAAGAATTAAAATAGAAAAAAGTTATTAATTTAGATTATTTGGAGATTTTTTTATAAATATCACAATGTCAAAATCTCTAATTTTAAAAACCTCCTATTACTAGTTTTTTTTGTTCAAAATTAGAAGTTTCACCACAATACTTTATTCCAATCGGCTATTCACCAAATATTCAAATTAGCAAATTTAACCGATCAAACCTTTAATATTAGCTCAAACTTCTAATTTTAGCTCAAACCATTATCTATCAAATATGTTCAAATTGGAACATATTGGAACATATTGTTTTCGGTTCTTTGCTGGAAGATGTGGTAGCGACACAAAACTTATGTCTAATTGTTTCCGGTTGCTGGGATTGGTTGAAATCTCTGTTGTGGCCGGTTCTGCACTATGTTAGTTGATTGTGTGTTGGGGTTTAGATGTACGTGAGATTTTTTATTGGTTCTGTTGTGTGTCGAGTTGGCTTGTTTATTCTATAATTATTATTGTATGTACTTTTTTTTCTCTAATTAATTTATGGACGTTTTTTAACGAGGCATACAATATTATTTACCTTTCTATAATAAAAGAAAATTAAAAGCTCAACCAAACAATTGAGACAAATGATAGATACAAACAATCGATTAATGATAACAATCATTTCATTATAATATATGATGATAAATTGACAAAACTTATCATCAAAGTGCGTATCAAATATATAAGCAGAAATGGTATTATTATGTAGGGGGGACTCCATGGATGTGCGGTATGCCGTGTAGATAAGATTTTTATCTTCTTTTTAAACCGTCGTCTATCTTTTCTCCATTCTTTTTTCTTTTCTGGAATCCATCCTTCTTTAATAAAGTTTTAGTGTCATGGTTTATCACCATGGTGATTTTTTCTAGCAAAAAAACATTCTTTTGGGAAAAAAATTCTGCTTAAATCCTTGTTTCTTTAGTTTTTTCCTTCAGTATATATATAGAGTTAAGATCAACTTACACAGTGTAAAACTCTTTAAGTTTTATACGTTTTTAGGATCGTTTGATGGGGGAAATGGATGACTGAGATTAACTCCTTACTTTTTTATTTCAAGTGATAATTTTCACATATTTTACTGTTAATCTCATCAATCCGTTTCACTCATTCAACGATCCAAAAAACGTGTAAAACTTAAACAGTTTTACACTGTGTAACTGGATCTTATCTCATATATATATATATATATATATATATATATATTCTATACAAAGTCGGTTTCCACATTGCTTTAGTTTTAAGGTTTAGGGTTTAGGGGTTAGAATTTAGGGATATTTGTTTCAATTTAAGGTTTAGTGTTATAATTTAGGGTTTATAGGTTAAAACCTAAATCCTCACTATATTACCCTAAAAACTAAACCCTAACATGTAAACCCTAAATTATAACCCTAAAGCTTAAATTGAAACAATTATCCTTAAATTCTAACCCCCACACCTAAACCTTATACCCTAAACTATCTCCCTATACCCTAAAATTAAGGCGCTTGTGGAAACTTTCAGTTTCCACCTCCTGTGTATAGGATATATATATATATATATATATATATGGGTTAGGAACTTACACTGTGTAAAACTCTCTAAGTTTTACACGTTTTTTGGATCGTTAGATGGGGGAAATGGATGGTTGAGATTAACTCCGTGTTTTTAATTCCCAAGTGATAATCTTCACATATTTTACTGTTAATCTCATTCATCCGTTTCACTCATCCAACTATCCAAAAAACGTGTAAAACTTAGAGAGTTTTTTTTTTAATATAAAACTTAGAGAGTTTTACACAGTGTAATTTGATCATATCTATCTATATATATATATATTAAGATGGCATAATGGGATGAAAAAGGCAAAAAAAAAAAGTGGGTTTTGCATGGATTTAAGCTTGAAATCTTAGAATAAAAAATGGCAATGTCACGTAATCACTAAGACAATAAGTTGTCGATAATTATCTCTAATTCTTAAAAGTTTTATTCTATTAATCTATTGCATAATCTACCTTGCATGTACTAATACCCCATTCATTGAGAAATTAATAGAAGAATTCAAATTTTATTTTATAGCTAAATAATTAAAAATGTTAATTAAACTGATATACTTTTTTATTACAATGTTATCAACCTGCAAAATAAAATTAAGAAAAATAATAGAAAATCCCCCCCCCCCCCCCCCCCCCCATTAATCTCAAAACAATCCCTGCACTCTCTCCTATTAAAAAAATGGAAGTTCAAACAAAGAACAGCCGATGTGGGAAATGGAAAAGGTAGTGTAATATGATGCCCCCTTAGCTTTGCCTTGTCAAAAAATGGTTTATATTATGCTTTTATGGAAATTATTAAGATGGGCTAGCTTTGCTTTAGTGTGAGCGTGGGCAAAAGGGACGTTTTCATACGGCCTATTTTTTATATATAATATTTAGTATTATAGTTTAACTTTTTCAATATTTATTATTAATGGTTTACTTAATTATTTTTAAATTTTATTTTTTTCAATATTTATTTTAAGGGTCCGTTCTTTTCAATATTTGTTATTAAATTTTATTTTTTTAACATTTTGTTACTAGGATTCAAATTTTTTCCTAATATTTGTTATTAGAGACATACTCTTAAAATTCGATTTTTTCCTAATATTTGTTATTAGAGGCATACTCTTAAAATTCAATTTTTCTAATTTTTGTTATTAATGATCTAATTTTTCTCGATACTTGTTAGTTGTTATTAGGGGTATAATTTTTTTAACACTTGTTATTATGAGCTCAATATTTTATCCACACTTGTTATTAGAGTTATACTTTTAAAATTCAATTTTCTCAATACTTGTTATTAGGGTTTAATTTTTTCCAACATTTTTATTAGGAACAACAAATATTTGAAAGAATTGTGAGTATGTCGATAGTTTTGCAACCCAGAAAATGAGTGGTGAATATTCCCATCCCACAGCTGCAAGATCTTCCCGTGAAACTGCGTTGCCCTTGCCCATGCATGCATGATGGATGCTAATCATAATTAAGTATACATATATATATATATATATATATATATATATATAGTATTAATATCTTATACACTAGTGGTGGAAACTGAAAGTTTTCACAAGCGCATTAGTTTTAAGGTATAGGGTTTAGAGGTTTAGGTGTAGGGGTTAGAATTTAGGGATAGTTGTTTCAATTTAAGGGTTGGGTTATAATTTAGGGGTTATAGGTTAGGGTTTAGTTTTTAGAGTAATATGGTGAGGATTTAGGTTTTAACCTATAAACCCTAAATTATAACCCTAACCCTTAAATTGAAACGACTATCCCTAAATTCTAACCCCTACAGCTAAACCATATACCTTAAACTAACTCTTTATACCCTAAACTAAGGCGCTTGTGGAAACTTTCAATTTCCACCGCCTATATATATATAGGACTGTTAGCGGGCCCGTTCCTGAGATTTTGGTGACTCACGGACGAATCTTAAAATTATGCTCTAATAATAAGTATTGAAAATTTTAAATTTTGAGAGTAGACTCTTGATAAAAAAAGTATTAGAAAAAATGAGACTCTAAAAATAAGTAATGGAAAAAAAATAAATTTTAATAGTTTGTACCTATTAACAAATATTGGGGAAATTGGGCCCTAGTAATAAGTATTGGAGAAAAAATAGACTCCTAATAAAAAATATTGACAAAAATTACATTTTAAGAATAGACCCTTAATAACAAGCATTAGAAAAAATTGGGCCTCTAATAATAAGTATTGCAAAAAAAGACTCATAGTAACAAATATTGAAAAATATTAAATTTTAAGAGTATGCCTAATAACAAATATTGAAAAAATTGGGTTCCTAATAACAAGTATTGAAAAAAATGACCCATAATAACAAATATTTTAAAAATAAATTTTAATAATAAACTCCTATTTAGAAGTGTTAAAAAAATTAGACCATAATAATAATTATAAAGAAAAAATAAGTTATCATTAGAATTAAATACTGATAATTATGAACTGTGGATCCTGAATAGCGTGGGCCCTGGGTCGTCACCCTTATAGCCCACCCCAGGAACGGCTCTGACTGTTTGATAAAGGTAAATAAATGAATGAGATTAACCGTAGAAAATGTGAAGATTATCATTTAGAGAAAAAAAATAAAAAATAATAATCTTATCATCATCCAACAGTCCAAAAAATATAAAAGTAATTGAATTTTACACCATATAAATAAATACGATGATTGCATTAGTTCTATATTTGGATGAGCATGGCACTTGTCGGGAAAAAGATAGTTGGACCGCAGCAGCAAGCATGGCCCAAACCAACACAAAGACTGGGCTTCTGGAAGTCTCACCAATTTTTTTTTTTTTGAAAGAGCAGAAAATACTGCTACATGAAAACAATCAGAACAATTACAACCAGCACTCCACTGTACAAGTATACTCCAACTACAATCAAAGATTAAACCTATATAAAACCCTATACAGATATACTCCAATTCCTTCAAAGTATCAAATTAATAGTATTAGTTCCCGCAATAAAGGCTCTACCTTTACTCTTTAAAAGAATTATATCACTAAAATTCGACAAATAATTTATCAATTGAACATCGAACATCAAAAGATTTCAATCAAGCGACGAACAACGTTGCATATCTTGCCGTTAGAGGAAAAGAATTCATTACGACATAAGAGGGATTTAGTTACTTTGGGTGTTTTTAGAATTTAGGATTTTTTTTAGAAATTAAAATTTTTTAGGGGGTTTATTGAAATTTTAAAAACTTTAGATTTTAAAAACTAAAAAATAAAAATCAATGTCAAATGTTAAGCAAGGTGTTGAGTTTTTTAATAGACTGACTTTAAAATGATAACAAAATGAAATATTAGACATCTCTTTTAACAATAAAAATATATTGAACCCCTATTTTAACAAAAAAAAAAACAAAGTAAAAATAAGATTTTGATTACTTATTTATAATAAATCCAATTAAAAATTCAATAAAAAATCATACTTTCTTATAGAGCGAACAGAGTCTTTACGTGGCACAATCAACGGCTGGATTTCTCCCGCAAAAACTTCCGGTCGTTTGTTTTCGTTAGTAAATCAGTTGAGATATCTGTTATAGAGTTAAGTAACTGTACACGAGATGATGAGTTCAACTTCCAACTCGGTAGCCTGATAGTTGACACAGGGTCAACTCAACTCGTTTACCAGCACTGGTCGGTCTCCCAACGCCGACCACCATATCCGGTAAACTTAGAAACCGAAGTCAACGGCCTTTGGCGTATCCGGATAAGCTTAACATCATATACGGCTCGTTTCTCCGGATCCGATAAGGTACTGTAAGCCGCGTGTATCCTCATGAACTCGTCGGCGGATAATTCTTTCCGACCGGTTTCCGCCACGTCGGGATGACAAACCCTTGCCAACCGTCGGTACGCCGCCTTTATTTCCAGGTTCGAAGCACCATCGGCGATCCCTAGCACCTCGTACAGCGACGTACACGCTGCCTCTCGAGGACCGCTCAGGTAACCGCCCGTCGAAACTTTCTCTTGTTTGGAAGCGTAAGTGCTGGTGTTAGTAGCGGCGGCGGCGATAGATGGTCGTCGGAATCTGGATGGTGGTGAAATTTGAAAACTGGAGAGAGAGGTTGAGATAGAGAGAGAACAGAGCATGTTGAAGTAGGGTTATAGATATTCTTCTTTCTTGTTTCGAGAAAAAAATCGTTTGGTTAGAGGATAATATATAGAGTTTAGGGTTTTTTTTAAATATTTTTAGGTTTTAATTTTTTTTCTTGTTGGTTAATTTCTGCTTATTTTAAAAATATATTTTTAGGTTTTTACTGTGATTTTTAACATGTTTGTTGTTTTTAAATGTTTTATGTAATTTTAAAGGCATGTCCATTCTATTATAATAGTACCTATAATTAACAATGTTTAAATTAATCTTCAAATTTTTAAATATTTTAATTTCATCTTTAAATTATGGTTTTTATTCTGGATTGATTTTTAGAGATTTTAATATTTTAATTTCATCTCAAACTATGTACTTAGTCGGTCCCCAAACATTATTTTAGACAGTTAACAATTTTTATAATAGTTTTATTGACACGAGATATAATTAGTATATATCGATAATTTGGGGATAGAATTAGAACGTTTGAAAGTTTGAGACTAATTTAGAATGAGAATTATAATTTTAAATGAAATTAAAACGTTCAAAATTCCATGACCAATTTAGAACAAGAGTCATATTTTGAAAACATGTGGTGCAATTAGCTATTAATCATACTTTGATTTTACACAAACCAGCACCACTAATTTGTCTAGTAAAATGATATAATAGATCCCTAAAATAATGTCGGAGATTTAAATTCTTACATTTTGAATAAAGTAAATTAGATTGAGAGGATGTCGATCAAATATACCAGTCAAAAAATTAAGGCATTATTTGGTAAACAACTTTTTGAGTCAAAGTTAGAGGTTTAACCAATCAAATCTGCAAATTTAGATGTTTGGTAGATAGAAGATTATAATAGCGGATTGGGGTGAAACATCTCATTTTGAAAGAAAAAAAAAACGTTTATTATGAGCTTTTTTAAGTTAGAAGTTTGAATAAAAGACTTGTAAAGACTCTTTTGTCCTTGATAATTGTAATTTTTTTCTAAATAAAATAAATTTGAATAACTAATAAAATTTAAAAAAATGTAAATAAAAATTAAAATATACATATAAATTTAATAATTAATAAAATTATATTCAAAATATAATTTTATAAATAAATAAGAAATACATTTAAATATAAAAAAAATTCCTTAAATATTATTTGATCAAATGGAGAGAGTGAGGAGAGAGAGCGGGAGGAGTGAGAGCGCAAGTGGGCTGGGTGGGGCACATGTCCGCCGCCGTTCGGGAGTGTCCATCTTCATCGACAATGTGAGCAAAAGGATTCACCCTAATACACTGAAGGAGGCGCTCAAAGGGTATGGTGTGGTGACTGATACGTACATTGCTTATTGGAATCGGAGTAGAAGAAACAATCCAACAACGTTCGCCTTTGCTCGTTTTAGGAGCGTGAGAGAGGCCTTAGAGGCTGTCCGGAAAGGCAATGGCAGAATGATGGACAGGTATAGGGTTAATATGTTCCTGGCTGATCAGAAGGAGAAAAGAGTTCTTAAGGGCAAGAGTCCGACAAAGAATGATCTTAGCCGTCGTGAGGCTTTGCGTGACGGGAGGTCTTTCAAGGATGTGTTATTGGGGGTCAAGGGTGGTAACTTTCCTCAGAAATTCCAATCCAAGCTGGGCCGACGTTTGGAGTCAGGCGCAAAGGAGGTTGAAGCTGGTGTAGATGGTTTTGTAAACGCAGATGAGTTGATCAGGGTGCAGGCGGTGGAGAAGGAGGAGTTCGATCGGGAGAATTGTAGCCTAGGCTCTTCATCGCCATGTATTAAGTTATACAACGAAGAACTGTCGTGGATTAAGTGCTGCATGGTGGGCAGGATAAAAGCAATGTATAATGGGGAGCTAGTGCAAGAGGCCCTTCGATCAGACGGATTCAACGTTAAAATCTGCCCTTGGTATGGAATGCTGGTCATAGTTCGAGCGGATAGCGTTGAAGTCCTGAAAAAGTTATGGAACACTAGAACGGAACTTCTAAGATTATGGTTTGACGAAGCCGAATTATTGGTTGGATATGAAGGTAAACGGTGGGTGAAGGTTTGGGTCGAACTTGCGGATGTGCCGTTACAACTGTAGAATAAGGAGTTCTTCCTTCAATTAGGCAAAAGATGGGGAAGAGTGTCTAAAATCGATGACGATACGATAGGGCGGAACCGATTTGACAAAGCCATAATGCTAATGGAAGTTCATAATGTGTCAGATATACCGGACAGAGTAAAAATTCTGTTCAATGGAGTATGTTCCCGGATCAAGGTGACAGTGCAAGATTTTGAGGAGGAGAGGGTTTTCATCGACGGCGGCGGTTCGGGAACCCAGTCTCCGCGGGGGGGGGGGGGGGGGGAGCTGTGACACTTCGTGGAATGGCATTAGCAATGATGAAGAGATAAATGCCGCGGTTGAGCCCGAGGCGATGGAGTCAGCTTTCGGGAATCCTAATTTATTGGAGGGTTTGAAGGCGGCCTACATTGGGACCCAGTTGTCGGAGGGTTGTCACTCTATTTTTCTAGAAGGTGGGGTGGGGGGCAGCTTAAACGAGCTTGGGCTGCATGAAGTTCCAATTAATTTGACTGTGTCCATTCCTTTTGAGGGAGGCCGAAGGGATGCCGATAATACATCAGGTTGGCCCAACGAACATTGTGCTGAAGTGTCTAATGGATCTAAGCTTGTTGACATTGAAGTGGGTTATGTTGAGATTGGTCATAATAGGCCCGTGGTGGCCTCAGCGCCCTTGGAGATACGAAGTGGGCTTTCGGCCCGCATTAGAGGTGGGAGGGGAGGTCTAAGAGCAGGGTTGGATAAGACCTGCCCTTGGACCAAACATAACAGACTTAAGAAAAGTAAAGGGGTAAAAAATCTGAGTAAAAAAATCCGTAAGAAAAACCGGTCTGCGAGAGGAATGACGATGAGCCCCCCACGTTCGCCGGTTACTAGTTCATCGACCCAAGACGAGAAGTCGATTCAATGGGAGGAAGCTTCAGCTACTCTGAAGACGGGTAAGGTGTTGGGGGGTATCCTTTGATGCTTCTGAGGAGTGTATATTGGCGCGGCTGGTAGAGATTGACAATGGTGGTGATGCAGTGCCAAGGTAAGAGGTGGTGATGGTTTCTGGGTGTGTTAACTGGTTATTTCTCTGATGAATTCTATTGTTTTAAGTTGGAATTTGAGGGGGATGGGTAGGCCCGAGAAAGTGAGGGCACTGATCAATCTTCTGAGCGAAGTTAGATGTAAGGTGTGTTTTGTACAGGAAACTAAACTAGGTTTGATGAAACCGTGTCTGGCAAATCGGTTACAGGGGAGGTGGTTCGGCGGCCTTGCGTGGTCTCCGGCTAAAGGTGCTTTAGGGGGCTTATTATCCCTTTGAGATGAGTCATTTTTTGTGGCAGAGTCGACCATAGTAAAGCGAAGATTTATCGCGGTAATGGGAACTATGATTTCGGTAAACAAACGTTGCTGCTTAATAAACTTGTACGCTCTAAATGAGCCTGGGGAAATGAGGGTTTTCTTTGAGGAAATCTCATCCCTGATTGCAAATGTCCATATCCCGGTAATCGTAGGAGGAGACTTCAATGTAGTGCTGAATGAGAATGAGAGGTAAGGGGCAGATGAGTGGGACGATAGGGGGCAATGGTGAAGGATTTTATTCACCAAAACGCGCTGGTGGATCTGCCGTTATTGGGTGATAGATTCACCTGGTTCAGATGGGGAGCTTTGAAGTCTGCAAGCAGAATTGACCGTATTTTGTTGTCGCATGATTTTGTGGATTGGTTCCCCATGGTTACTCAACGAGCGCTTCGAAAGAGCCTATCAGATCACAAGCCTATTGTCGTGGGTGAAGCGAGAGCTAGTGAGAGCAGTGGGTCTTTTAAGTTGTTCTCCCATTGGCTTGATGTGCCGGAGGTGGTTGAAATTATTGAGAACATATGTTCGACAGAAAGGGGAAAGAACCTGAGCCACATTTTGAAGAAGGTAAGGGAGGCTTTAAAGGAATGGGTTTCGAACTTTCGAGCTAATGATCTAAGGAAGACTCATGATTTAGAAGTCAAGATTGCAGCATTGGAAGAGCAGTCGCGAGGCAATGGTTATAATGAGGAAATAGGCAATGCGCTGAAGTCACTAAGGAATGAGTTGTGGGTCGCGTACAGAAGGGAAGAGAGGGAATGGCATCAGAAGTCTCGCGTGAAATGGTATGTGGACGGGGACAGGAATACGAAGTATTTCCATTTAGTGGCCTCTCTTCGTCGAAGTAGGAATTTGATTCAGAAGGTAGAATGGCAGAATACTATTTTTTCAGAGGAGGAGCAGATTGTGAATGTGTTCGGAGAGGTATTTAAACATAATTTCAGCGCATCCAATACACTCCCTTTGAGGAGTTTCGATTGTGAATTGAAGCAGTTGAGTGTCGAAGCAAGCAGTTTCTTGGAAGCCCCATTTACAGTGGATGAAATTAAAGAAGCTATTTGGTCCGCCGATGGAAATAAAGCACCGGGACCGGATGGATTTAATCTGGACTTTTATAAGAAATGTTGGTCGTGTGTTAAAGATAAACTGATGCAGTTCTTTAACGAGTTCTTTGAAGGGAAGGTCAAAGACAAATTTTTTAACCATTTGTTCATCTCTTTGATTCCGAAGAAGGAGTCCCCTGTGACTGTTGATGATTATAGGCCCATCTCCTTAGTGAGCAGTGCGTATAAGATTCTTGCTAGAGTCTTATCAAGGAGGCTCGGATTGGTGATTCATGAGGTAATTAGTGACAATCAGTTTGCATTTATCTCGGGCAAATAGATTGCGGATTTTGTGTTGATTGCTAACGAGGTGATTGACGACCTCAAGTGCAGAAAGAATGAATCTATTGTATTCAAAGCCAATTTCAGGAGGGCGTATGACACAGTTGATTGGTCGTTTTTAGATCTTGTTTTGCAGAAAATGGGATTCGGAGTCAGATGGAGAAAATGGATTCACATTTGTGTGTCTACTGCGTTGATTTCGGTTAAGGTAAACATCAAACAATCTAAGTTATTTCCGATTAGAAGAGGGCTGAGACAGGGGTGTCTGTTGTCCCCTATGCTTTTTAACATTGTTGGAGAGGCTCTTAGCGCGTTGCTGCATAAAGCAGTGAAAGCTAAAATCATTGAAGGGGTTCAAATAGGCAAGAATGGACTGGTTTTGTCACATATATAGTTTGCTGACGACCTCATCATATTTGCGAAAGGGAGCCGGGAAAATATGATAAACATCAAGAGGTTACTGAGAATTTTTGAACTTGCATCGGGGCTTAGCCTCAATATTAAGAAAACTGGTGTAATGGGTGTTGCCGTGGAGCAGGAATGTGTGGAGGAATGGGCTAAGGAGCTTGGGTGTATGGCTGGAAAATTACCGTCAACGTATCTTGGCCTACCGTTGGGTGCCCCTAGGAATACGATACAGTTATGGATGCCCATAATTGATAAAGTGTCGGCGAGACTAGCGGGTTGGAAAGGGAAGTGTTTGTCCATAGCCGGAAGAATTTGCCTAGTTAAATCTGTGTTAAGCAGTCTCCCGGTGTACTATTTAAGTTTATTTCAATTGACGAGTGCAATAGCGGATAAGTTGAATAAGCTGAGTGCTCAGTTTATTTGGGGATCGAACTTCTCCAAGTCGATCCATTGGGTAAAATGGCAAGATATTGTCAAACCAAGATGTGCAGGAGGTCTGGGGTTAGTTGACACAAAAACAAAGAATCGCGCTCTATTGAATAAGTGGGTTTGGCGCTTTGGTCAAGAGGCGGACTGTCTTTGGAGGAAAGTGGTAAACGCCAAATATGAGTACAGTGGAA
Organism: Hibiscus tridactylites; assembly: GCA_958450335.1. Lineage (NCBI taxonomy): Eukaryota > Viridiplantae > Streptophyta > Magnoliopsida > Malvales > Malvaceae > Hibiscus > Hibiscus tridactylites. The sequence goes on along the minus strand of OY288274.1, from coordinate 74,542,933 downwards.
GCAGTTTACTGTCATCTAATAGTGGCAGTAGAAAATCTTCATGGGTGTGGAGGAATATAACGAGCTCATTGCAGATCCATGATGATGCCCTTACGAAGAACCTCATCTTCACTCTCGGTGACGGAAAAATGATTAAGTTTTGGGACGATAGGTGGACCGAGTATGCATCACTTAGGGTGAGGTTTCCAAGGATCTTCAATCTTGCAACTAACCGAATGGGGACGGTGAGGGAATTTGGTAGAATGGTGAACGGCAGATGGGAGTGGGTGGTCAACCTTCGAAAAAGACTATTTGAATGGGAGGAGGAGGTGTGGGACTGCTTTATGAGAACCATTAATAGGTTTACGGTTTCAATGTCGGTTCCGGATCGATTATCTTGGAAGGGATCTAGTAAGGGGGTATATAGTTCGAAGGACTTTTGTTCGTTGGTTGTTTCAAATGAGTATGACAAGGATGTAATTTGGAAGATGGTTTGGTCCAACCTTGCTCCACCAAAGGTCGAGACTTTTATGTGGAGAGCGGTTCTCGGCAGATTACCGACGGTTAGTGCGTTGAAAAGAAGAGGTGTTGAGATCGCGGGTGAAGGTATGTGTGTTCTTTGTGGAGAATGCGTTGAAACTTGCGACCATAGTTTTTGCCATTGTAGGTTTACGTGGAGGATTTGGCAATTTTGGTGCGAAAGGTGGGGAATTCAGATGGTAATCCCAGCGAGTATCAGAGAGTTTCTCCTAGCGTGGAACTATACTCACGTTAGAAAATCGGCAAAACTAATATGGTCGATTGCTTTTTTCGGTATCGCGTGGACAATTTGGTTGGAAAGAAATGAGGTAATTTTCAATAATACTAGTGTGTGTGAAAAGAAAATCTGCGACTTGATGTTAGTTCGCATTGGACATTGGTGCCAATGTAAATGGTCGCGGTCTATCCCTTCTCTAAATGACTTCTACAGAAATCCAAATTTGAGCAGCCTGGACGTGGCCAAGAGCAAAAGGTAGAGCTGTCAATGTTCTTCAGCTTCGTCCCTATTGTGATGGGTGGGTTCATGCTGGGTAACCAGGTCTGGAATGTTAACAGAAGCAAGGGAGGAGTAGTGTTGTTAGGGTTAGCACTGTTTTTAAGGCTAAATGTGTCGATGGGGTAGAACCCATGTCGGACCTGTGTTTGTAATGAGGGCGAGGTTGTAAGGGGGGTTGGTTGCGAGTTTTTTACGTGTTGTATGTGTACTTGCGATTAAGTTTTGAATAAATAGGGCACTCTTTTCTCCCTAGCTAGGTTTAGAGGGGGTTTTAACGAGGCCCGTCGCCTTAAAAAAACATATACATTTAAATTTAATAATTAGTAAAATTATATTAAAAAGATAATTTCACTAATAAAAAATTAATATATATCTTTTATATATGCTTAGTAATAATATTAAAAAAATAATTTTCATAATCTAATTAATAGTAACATATACAAAATATTAAAAATTAATAAATTATTCAAATAAATATTAAGTATAATCGTGTCCTTTATATGTCATTTTGTTTGTTCAAATAATCAAACAGCTATCGGTTATCGGTTAATTTTACCAAACACTTATATACAATCAGCTAATGCAATTCGCTAGTCAAATTAGTTATCCGCTAATTGCCGAATATTGTCTAAATATTAGCGATCATAAAAAAATGATTTTACACGTGGAAGGAGTTATTGGCTTTGTTTAAAAGTCTAATCAAAATAATTAAATTACGTGGATCCCATTGGAAATGATTCCTTAAAATCATCATCATTTGTTGATGAAATTAGGCTAATCATCACCAGCAACAACTGCATGAGCCAAAAGATGCCCCCATTTTTCAATGACATGTCAACCATAGCTATTTCGTAATTTCTACTTTATTTATAGGGAAAAACAACAACTTAATTATATTGACACATTATTTTTATATATAAAAAATTCATTAATATTAGCAAGTTATATCATATGACTAGAAGCATCCTAACTAATTATTTGTTTACAATGTATACATAGTACATAAGTAGTGTTATATGTATATAGAGGGACGATTTAAAAGTTTACAGGATCCTGTGCAATATATTTTAAGAAATATTTTTATTTTAGTAAAAAATATATTATGAAGCTTTATTTAAAGTCATTTTCTTTTTTTTTCTTGTAATTTATTAAACCGATTTTTTTTGTTTTTCCCTATAAATATTTAATTCAATTCATTTACGACTTTTTTTTATGCCTCGTGCGGTCACTCATCTCGCACATGCCCAGAACTCTCGTTGTATATATATGTAGTGAGAATTAGGGAAACGGATACAAATATTAGGCCTCGTTCCTCACAATTCAAACATCTTACTATTAAACCAAGAGGTTTACGTATATTTAAGATATGTACCCTAGTATTTAGACGATTTATGGTTTATAAGTTTAAAAGATGTGGTTATTCGAACTGAATTGAATTTTATTTTTTTAATTTTTAATTAATTTAATTGTTTTATAATGTAAAATAAATAGTTTATAATTTAAAATACGATAGATGAATTATTTAATTGAGAAATTGTTATGAATATTTATCTATGTGGATGTCTATCATGATTAGAACTTTATCAAAGGAGTTTGATTTATTTATTATTAGGAATATTATCTCTATGAATTAGAGTTTAATGTATTATGTACTTCTTATGCCTATAAATAGATGATTCATTGAAGGCATTGTATACAAGTCTATATTTGAGAATGATACAAATCTCCCTCTTTCTCTCATCTCTTTGTTCTTCTTGTTCTTATTCTTGTTCTTCTTTATTTTATTCACAACACGTTGTCAGCACGAGACTCTAATCAACTGAGGTCTTCATCGTTATAATTCAAAAGAAGTTACTGGGAAGAATTCGATTATAGAATAAACCAAAGATAAGTTTTTTTCTCATTATTTGTTTTTAGTTACCGATTGTCTTTCTCTTTATATTTTAACTTTGTTTTAATTTTTGAAAATTTTAGAAGTATGTTTGATTTTATTTGAACATTGGAAAGAGATAAATTTGTGGCTTCTCACAAACAAAAAGACGAATCGACAGAGACGAAGAGGTTACGTTTGGTGTAAATTACGTGTGTTTTCTCTTGTTCCTAAAAGGGTTAATTAGCGGTATGCTTATTCATACTTTTACTTATATGATTATATTTGATATTTTTCATATTATTATTTATGTCATTTTATTTGGTAAAAATTAATATTTTTAACCGTGTTTTGAGTTTTACATGATATGCTTAAATGGCTTGGAAAGAGATGTGATATAAAGGGACCATGAGAAGCTATCTCGATTATATGATATGTCTCCATTATCCACGAGAGAGAAATCAATATCGGTAAATTTTGGTTTTATTTTTATTCTTTATATTATTATTTTAAAGTGCGATAAATCATGATGATTTTGAATTTACAAGAAGATTATTATAAAGTCTATATTTGCTCGAAAGCAATATTTCTTCTTCGTTGAAAAATTTGACCATAGACTTCTCCCAATTTCAAGTTACGAAAATTCTTCTTGATCCAAAAAGTTTTATAGGAGGCATTCCTTGAAGTGAATGCAAATCATGATGTTTATTCCATGCGATTATCAATGATGGGGCATTCCCTGAAATGAATGCAAGCATGATGTTTATTCCATGCAATTATCAATGATGGGGCATTCCCTGAAGTGAATGCAAGCATGATGTTTATTCCATGCGATTATTGGATCTGTTTCATTCCCTGAAGTGAATGCAAACATGGTAAATCATTATTCAATTAGAGACATAATTTCGATATAATCCAAGTATAATTGACTGGACATCCCGTTCTGCGAGGCTACTGGTCTCAAAGGAGGTTTTTAAAGGACCTTGTAGACAGGTTTAACAATGCCGCGTATGAGGATTAAATCTTTGTTCTCTGTGATAAGGATATGTGAAAAAGGTTTTAAAGGCCCACTGGCTCTACTCCATTCCCTGAAGTGAATGTGAGATTATATTATGGAAGGAATAAAAAAATCACATTAAAAGTTGTGGTCGTGGTCGAGGCTATGAATATACATATGAAAAATATAGTCGTTTTAAGAATACTTCTACCCGCTGGTAGCGAAGTTATAAGGATGACAAGAGTCATAAAGATCATTCTAAGGAAGTGAAATCCTTTTACCAATGTGATGTTATAAACCATTGGTTTCGTACTTGTCAAACGCCAAAGTATTATGGACTTTATCCATAATCATGAATGATAAATAAAATAAAATATAAACAAAATTTGTTTATGGCGTTATTGGTCCAACTCAATTAGATATTGTTAATTTTCTCATAACCTTTGAAGGGAATAATTTACCAATTAGTTTATTTCCCTTATAACCTCTAACATGAATAATTTTTTTTTATGTTAATTCGTTTTATTTATTATTTATTTATGTTAGTTTGTTTTATGTTTATTTATTTCACATATTATTTATTTACGCTTTATGTTAATTTATTATTTGAAGAATATGATTACTTCCGGAATAAAATATACAATGAATTGTGGCTATTTATGCCTAGCAGATAATGCAAGTACTCATATTGTACTTAAGCATAAGAAATATTTTCCCCATTTAAATGCAAGGGGAAATATGAGTAGTATTTCTCAAAGTACTAAAATATCAATACTTCGGAAGAGCACTTGAAAGTTTATCCCTGATAGATAATCGACTTGATATGATGTGCTATATTTTATATTTTTCATTCCTCGAAGTGGATGATACAAAGTGCATATTTTCATTACCTGAAGTAAATGAAACAAAGCACATTTTGAAAGGTGCACAATTATGCATTTCTCGATTAAAATGCAAGGGAATAATGTGAGTACTATATCCGGAAGTACTAATATCACAAAAGGCTCTGGTTGAGCAAATATGTTATTGTCAAATGGAACTTTATTTCATATTCACAGTGCGTTATACTCGCCAAAGTCATAAAGAGAGCAATATGAGTTCGCAAACTATCCCTTTGGGAATTATAGATAACATATGTTATCAATTGGCATTTGAAATAAGTCAATATGGATATAAGTTTTGGTAGCCAAAAAGTCAGTTGAAAGCTCTAGAAGAGCTATATATTGCTACCAAAAGATAATTTCAATTGAAAGCTCCGAAAGAGCTAAATATATTCCTATTTAAAGGAACAATTTTGATGGTCGTACTAGACATGTACGAGTAAGATTGAATTACATGCTATGGTAAACAAGAAGTTTACAAATTCAGAGATATATATATATATATAGTTGGCATGATCGGTTAGACCATCCTGATCAATAATGGTGCAGAAATTATTGAGATTTACATGCACATGTATTAAAAGAACATGTAGTTCTTGTGGTGCTTATTCTCAAAGGAATGGATTAAATTCCACTTATTAAAGAACGTGAAGTTCTTGTGTTGCTTAAAGGAATTGATTAAATTCCACTTACTAAAAGAACATGAAGTTCTTGTGTTGTTTGTTCTCAAAGAATATAGATGATCCCACTTACCAAAAGAATTAGAACTTAAAGTTCTTGTACTGAAGTTAAGACTGTATGTCTTGCATATCTGAACGAAATATGGGCCCATATATCCACAAATGTGGAAAGTTTTATATGATTTTAGTAGATGCATCTACATTGTTTTATCGACTTACAACCAGAAGTTTGTGAGATTGATTTTAAAAAGATTCAGATTATGCAGTTAGACTATTCGTCTTGAAAAGCTAGTGGGTTTATGTTTTAGGCTATATTAGTTGTTACAAAGCCTATTGATTATGAAAAATATAGTTTAGCAAAATTTCAATTGGATGCCTCCTATTTAATAGCTAAACTATGAGAACAAAAGAGTTATTATTTATATGGTGTTTCCATATTGCAACACTTATACGCATCAAGCCAACGAGTTATAATAAACTCCCCGTTATGATTGGTTTTTGGTCAGAAACCATACATTTCCCATTTTATGATTTTTGAATGTGCGATATGAATTGCTCTACCACAACGCACAAAATGAATAAATAAAAAGGGTTGAGAATATATATTGAGTACGAGTCTCCTTTTATGTTTAAATTCTTAAACATTAATTGGATAATCATTTATGACATGATTTTTCTCAACATCAGGGGGAGATAATAATCAGCTGGATAGATGAAAATGAATTATCATTATCTAGATCCTCGTATATGAACTAAAAGTTTATAAGATAATTCATGTTATTACATGTCAACTGCCAGACATATTTACTGACCCAATGAGAGTAATTAAGTCTCATATACCAGCTGAAATGCTCTAAGTTTAAATTACATGTTAGAGCGAGAGAATGTAAATCATGCCTGAAGCATGATAGTTGAAATGGTTCCAATGATCAAAATTCTCATAAATAGAAAGTAATATGAGATGGTCATATATTGGAGGCGGGTGCTTCTGAAGAGACCCAAGACATAACAAATAATAAAACTCTATAAGAGTTTCAGGTACCTGAAATAAAGATTGAAATCTTGAAGAGATCTCGATGAGTTATGTCATTACGAGAATGAAACCAGAAAATTGGAAAGTTGTCGACAACGATTTTACAAACAATTTTACATAAAATACTTCTATAGAAGTAAAGAAAGAAATTGAAGATCTTGTATAAAATCTATCCATAAGTATAGATATTGAATTGGCCAATGTTGAAAGACGCTTTGAACTTCTAAAATAGAAGTATTTAGACCAGCAGTCCAAACACCTAAAGGTGTAATGCAAGTGAGGCACAAATAAGTAGTCGTAAATACGACTTGAACTATGATTTATGAAAAGTTTTAATTACTTCATGGTGGATGCAATTACTTTGGCAGTTTTGAAAATTTTACATGCGTCTAATTATTTGTGGATCCATATTTATCCTTGAAGGATCTAAAATGCTATAAGCATTTAGAAATTTCTGAGGAAATTTATTTAGACATGTCTCATGAATATTTTGGCGCATTTGGTATAATCGCCTTAGTGAATACTAATTGAGAAAATACTATAAGAATGATCAGATTTTCTTATGTATTTTATAAAGGAGTTTGAATCAAGATCCATTATGATAATTTTAGAACTCCTAAAGAGCATCAAATTGGAAACTCGTGAAGTACTTTCAATACAAGTACTTGAATCTTGACATCAAGTTTATCTCGACCTGAAGATCGAGCATTTTTATATATTTCTTTTGTCTATGAATAGACATAAGCTGAAAGAATCTTAAAGAAGATTCAATATGAATAGATCATATCTATTGAGTATCCCAATAGTTGTAAGATTGTTGGATGTGAATAAAGATAATTATATCTTTTCTTGGTCTTGAAGCACTATATATTAGTTGGTCAAGAAATATCTATGAATATACAAAGATCATTACATTTCGATCTTCAAACATTCGTTGATGCCTCCTCAAATGTCGTAGAAATAATTGTTATGCATGAGGCAAGCCAAAAAATGTGTTTCGCTAAGACTATTGACCCAACATATCCAAAAGATATGTGGATTTACTTTTACAAGATATGATAAAAGCTATCTTGTGTGAAGATAACGCAAGATGTATATCTCAGTTTGAAAGTGGATACATCATGAAACATATTACTCCAAAGTTTCATCCCTCGCGATCTTTAGAAAAATGATATTCAAGATTAAATTATGAAGATTCAAAGATCTTCTGTGATGTTTGCATGAGGGGGAGTAAATACGCGTTGCACTCTTTTTCCCTTAACCGAGGTTTTGTCCCAATGGGTTTTCCTGGTAAGGTTTTTAATGAGGCAACATGTTATGCGTATCAAAGATGTGTGTACTCTTTTTCCTTCACTAAAGAATTTTTTTCCCACTGGGTTTTTATCTTAGTAAGGTTTTAACGAGACACATTATCTTCATAGACATCCAAGGGGGAGTGTTATGAATATTTACCTATGTGGATGTCTATCATGATTAGAACTTTATCAAAGGAGTTTGATTTATTTATTATTAGGAATATTATCTCTATGAATTAAAGTTTAATGTATTATGTACTTCTTATGCCTATAAATAGATGATTCATTGAAGGCATTGTATACAAATCTATATTTGAGAATAATACAAATCTCCCTCTTTCTCTCATCTCTTTGTTCTTCTTGTTCTTTTCTTGTTCTTCTTTATTTTATTCACAACAGAAATTTAATTTTTAAGAAATATTTGTGGAAAAACTTTAAAATTTTTCCGATTAATGTTTAAAATTCATAAATTAAAGTTACTTTACCAAAATAAAATTCAAAAAGCATGTGAAAAAAAAACTAAAAACCGCGGTTAATCAAACAAAAAATCGATAGATTACTAAAATAGCTTACCATTTTGAACCGAACTGAATCGTATACACCCTTACACTCAAAGGCATGAAAAAAGGAGAAATAGAATATTAGTTCTGAAGTAGAGACGTTAATATAATTAGAGTTATATTACGAGACAAAAAATAAATGTTTAAAATGAGAGTAAGTTCATAATTAATTTATTTAAAAAATAATATAAATGAAAGCTAAAATATTTGCTGGCCGGGGGTAACGACCCCTCCCGCCGTATACATACCTCTGTCGTTAAGTAATTTGGGACACATGAGAAAAAAATGATATTGTATTCATGACTTTTGAGTCGAGTTAAATTCAGTTTTACTTAAAAATTATTTTGTGTTTTTTTGACAAATTATAATTTTAATCTCAATCCTACATAGATGAGAGAAGAAAAAAAACTCTAGAAAAAAAATAGTACTCTTACCGAGTCTAAAATTTATAACCTAAAAGGACATAAAAAAATAAAAATGAACAGTTTTATTCAAAAAAAATAATTTATTGTATACACAATGAGTTAACAATTACTATTTATTTATTTTTTAAAATTAAAAATTTTATTTTAATAGATTACACAAACCCATTATATCATTAAATCATAAACAATAAAATTGAGAAAAGTAAATATTTGTGGGTCTGTGTCATCTTTATGTATATCCACTTGAATAGTCAAAACTTATCATGTCTTCTCCACTAATTTCAATTCCCCAACATGATTCCGTTCTATCACTTATCATATCACAAAAGCTTTACTTTTAACTATTATATGTGATTGTACGAACCAACTTGCTTCAATAGTTAAGGGGACGGTTATTGTTCTTAGAGGTTACGGGATCGAGCACCACTCTGTACCAGCAGCTGTAGCTGGGTGATTAAGCATGCATTGTCAAGTGATTAAGGGTATATTCAAAACATATACTACTTGTACTCAATTAAACAAGTTCGTTTTCCCTTGTTAACTATTTTGAAAATCGAAATCATTCAATTATAAGTTGATTTAATGATATAAAATCTTATATCTTTTGAATAAAGTCAATATTTTAATTATAATGCTATGAATTGAATAAGAAATGATTTGTTAAAATCATGATCCAAATTTTATTAAGATTTAGTTTCTTTTGTAAACAAGCAACATATTCTTATAAAAACACTAAGGATTAAAGGTTTAGACACAATACAAGATACACGATGTAAACAACGATTCTATAGAGCCTTAAGCTGCAAACATGTTGCAATCATTTATTTGTTATTTTTATTTTGCTCGTGATCATCATCTTTCTTTATTTTGCCCTTATCGTTCGTCGTTGGTATATCATGATATTACATGATTCATATATTTTAACGTGTTCTCAAGTATAAATTAATGAATTTGGATGTAAAACAGAACATAAAAAGAAAACGTGCACGTGGAAAAATAATTAGGGTAAAAATGAAAAAGTGAAGGTTAAGATTCACTCGATAAGCTCAAAATTTTGTTTATGTTAATATTTAAAAGTATGATTTAATCATTATTTAAATGAATTCGATTATGGTAGAAATTCAATTATGACTATAATTAAATCTGAGTAATGATGACTTAATTATGAGTTTCGGCCATCTTTTAGATTTAATTACAATAATTTTTTCAGTAAAATATTGTATAAAATTCGATTATAGTCGAAATAAAATGTTTTAATTAAATTGATGACTCAGTTATGGATTTTAGTCGCCTTTCAGATTCAAATTACAAATTTCTTTAATAAAAACTGCATAGTTTTGATTAAGTTTTCAATAAAATCTGTATCGACTTGTGTCGTACATCTAGCTTAAGTAATACCAAGTCCCTTATTATTGGGACCAACCGAGAAAATATTTAAACAATTTAAGACTATTTAAATCGGGGGAATTTTTCTTGCTTTGACGGTGGAAAACTTGTTTTCCTCAAGTAGGTCTAATTTAAAGTTTATGAGTTTAGTTTAGGGTTTAAGTTTTAGGAGTTTGAGCTACATAGCCTAGAATTCAAAATTTATTATTAGAATTTAAGGTTTGGTGGTTAAAAACTAGTATTTGTTTTTTAGTTAAGATTTAAATTTTAACTTTTTAAGTTAAATTAAGCATATCACTAAAAAAAGCATAAATATATATTTGATATCTGAACTATGTATCTTCTTTCAAGTTAGTACCTAAAGAATTTTTGCTCCCAAGTTGGTACTTGAACTAGACATTTTTTTCAAGTTGGCACCTAAATATTTTTTGCTCTCAAGTTGGTACCCAAACTTTAATTTCATTCATGGTTTTGGTATTTTTATTAACTATTTTAGTCCTAAAAACTTATACATTTTATCAATTTGATCCTAATTAAAAAAATCAATAAATTTAACTCTTAATATTTTAAAATTACATCAATTTAGTAAAAAAATATGTTATTGTCAAATCAAGTGAGTCTATAGGATCAAAGAAACAATTGGACAATTGCATTCTACGATAAAAGGACAAGTTGTTATTAAACTTTTATTATACCAAGAAATTAATGTAACATTCCTGAGAATGTGTACAAACAATTTAGGAGAATAACAAAAAAATAATTTGACAGAATTTGTAAATATAAAATGTTAAATTTATTGATTTGTTTCGAATTATGACCAAATTGATAGAATGTATAAATTTTGGTACCAATTTGGGAGAATGTGTCTAGTTCAAATACCAACTTGAGAGTAAAAATTCTTAAAATACCGACTTGAGAGAATACGCCTAATTTAGGTACAAATTTGAAAGAAAAATTCATTAGGTACTAACTTAGTAAAATGTGCCTAATTCAAGTACCAAATGTATATTAAATTTTAAATCTTAAACTTCCGAAAATTTAAACTAATTTTATTTAGGGTAAACTACTTCATTGACCACCATACTTTTGATAAAGTTGCGATTTGACCACATTACTTTTTTTTCGAAGCAATTAAACCACCAAACTATTTAAATGGTATCAATTTGACCACCAACCGTTAAAACCTAACAATGGAAGTGACGTGACAATTAGTGAAAATTTGTATAATTACACATTTAGTCATCCTTACTTATACATTCTATCAATTTAGTCCTAATTTTAATTTAATAAAATAAATAAATTATTTAATTAGGTGGTAAATGGAACAAAACTGGGTATATGCTCCCAACATGAATCGAACCTGGGTAACCTAGTGAAGAAACCGCAAGGCAAAGCCACTGGGGCAAAGCCATTTTTGTGATACAAAATGCAAATAATTAATATAAGTCATACTTGGTTCTTTATGCCAAGGAAAAGTAAATAAATGTGGATTAACGAGATTTGAACATGGCACGCTTATAATGCATAAAAATAATCTAATCCAATGAAATAAATCTAATAATTAAATTATAATTTAAAATTATATCAATTCGTTTCAATTATGTTCGTAAGTTTGTATTCACTAAATAAATTTAATATAGTTTTAAAATTTTAAATTTGTAATATAATTTCATATATATATATATATATAGTAATGTAATTAAATTTTTAATAAATATTAAAATTTAAGTTAAAAAATCAATTCAACTATTGTAACACCCGGGTTTAGGGGTCGGGTGAAAATAATATTTTAATATTATTTCAGGTTCGGTTTTATAATTTAAATAATAAAATATTATTTAAGTCTTCATATTTTAATACAAACATTATATGTTGGACTTAAATTAAATTAGGAATCAATTCCATGGATTTTTAAATATGGATGAGATATGACATCTCATTAATGTCATTTTGGTAAATTGTAAAATGAAGGAGAAATAAGATGACAAAAGGGGGTTTTATTTGAAAAGAAATGCTCATCTTCTTCATTCCATCATTTTTGAAAACCTAAAACCCCTCTTATCCCCTAAAGCACTATTTCATCAAATCTCTTCATCAATTCAAGGGCTCTCTTCGAGGTAATTGCATTTTTGAATTCTCCTCATGATTTCCAACATTTCCATAGATTTAGTTTTCATAGAAATCATCTTTTTGAGTTTTTTAAGTTTTCAAGTTTGAAGAAAAACATGAAACTTTAATAGCTTTTTGGGTTGTTTTTGATTAATAGAGTTGAGTTTTGATCTAACCTTGCCCAATGGAACATTATATCTCAATTTGGTTGGGTTTTACAAAGAATCCCGAAATGGGTTTTTAGGGGTATATTTAAAGTGTCAAAATTTGTGTTTTTGGAATGGTTTTGTGAAGAATTGTTGGGCTGATGTTATAGCAACTTTGGGTAGGTGTTTTTAGATGTTTTATGATGATTTTTGAGAGGTTATAGTGTTGGTTTGATGGGATTCCCTTAGCTACTGCTGTAGGTGATTTTTAGGAGTGGAAATTAAGAGTTTTTGAAGTGTTTGTGTAGGGAAATGAAAGGCTGATGGTTGTACAGCATTATGATGATGTTTTGGACATTTTTTGGAGTGTTTTAAGTGTTTAAATTGGGAGGTAATGGCTGAGTTTTGCTGGAGTACGAAAATGAGGATTATTTGGGAGGATTTTGACTTTGAATTGTTGAGAAAATGTTAGAGAATTGAGAGCTGATGTGTAACAGTAAAAGTGTGGTTGATTAAGAGGTTAATACATTGCTTTTGATTGGTTAGAAACAGCGGATTTGGCCTTGGGAGGTTCGGGCACGATTCCGAAAGTTGTGGAGGCTTGGGTCTGCTTTGCTTGGTTTGCTTAAGGAAATATGGTGAGTGGTTAAATATTTTTTAAAATGGTTTTGAGTATTTGGTTCAAGCATGTAAACCTAGGATGGGCTTGGTAAACCCACCTAGAGTTGGGATTAGAGTGGTAGCATAATCCCAAGCTTTGATTAGAGACTTTGGTTGCACTCTTTAATGGTTGTTTATGCCTCGTGTTAAATTGTGATGGTGTTGGTTATGTATATGTTGTATACATGTATGTTGAGGCATGTTTGATGCATTGTTATATACATGTTGATGATAAACATGATGGTGATATACATATGCATGGAATATGATGTGATATTGTGTTAATGATATACATGTGGTGTTGACACGTGAAATGATATTATGAGGTGATTGTATGATCCGAGGATCATGGTGAGTACATGCTAGGCATGGAAATGTGGTTTGTGCATGACGATGAGTCATGGTGAGTACGTGCTAAGCACGGAAGTTATTATGAAATGATATTGTAAAAGATTAATGAAATGTGTGGTATTGGCACTAGTATGCTTGAGTACAAATGATCGTTCATTAGGATGTTTAGTGTGCACACGTGAGTCAAAATGCGCGCGTGGTCTTGATGATGGTAGTCATCAAGATGGAGTACGGGTTCGCCCGGAAATCTTCTTATACATATATGTCGGTGATGAGTGGAATCCCATCGACGGGCGTGAGGATGAGTGGAATCCCATCCGCGTGAACGGTGATGAGTTAAATCCCACCGTCAGGTAATGGTTGTGTTGTTGGATGTGAGTTCCAACGGTTATCCGTGTATTCGAGTCATAGCTAGGTGCCAATACGGATTGTGGATTATGTTGCTCATATGTGGTTATATGTGTTTCTATATGTGTGGATATGGACTCGTTGAGCATGACATGACATTGATACTATGATCATGCATCATTTATATTTTTGGCTCTTGCGATTCGAAGGTAAGAACTCATGCATTCTACCTTGGTTGTATGCTCGTGCTTGGACCTTGCATTGTCGAAGGTTTGATTTATGAGCATACCCTCACTAAGCATTTATGCTTACGCTCCTTTTTGTTCGACAATGCAGATCAGAAGCTAGTGGGTGGCAAGGGCAAGGAAAGGCCTCCAAGTGTTGCTTACGGTTAGCTCAAGTATGATCTTTAAATTGAAAGATTGTAATAGTAAAGCAATGGGATAGGTGTCGTTGTTTGAGCCTTTGAAGTATGTTATATTGATTGTTAGGGGCATGCTAGACTCTTTTTTATATGTTGTGTTGATTTGGCTTTTGGATGTTGGATTTGCCTATCTTAAATATCTAAGTTTATGTCCTTGTTGAAGCATGTTATCTTTAATGTTATGTATGGAAGTATGATTCTTAAGTTGTTGATTCCTTCAATACATGGTCTTAATATGGTTGATGTGTGTAAGCATGCTTGTTATGTTCGATCTGCCTTAGTGTTGTTGTATGTGTGTTGTGGGAGGCTTTAGTGAGGTTTTGGGGCATCCTTGTGCTTTAAAACTAGCTAAAACCAATCTGTAGACAGAGGGCGTTTCGAAACGGTCGACCCCGTTCCGATACGACCCCTTTGTTTTTGGCCAAGCATTTCGATACGCCTAAAGAACGTTCGATACGATTTTGCCACTGGAAATTTGAGAATTTGACGATAAATTGATGTATCAAAACGGGCCTTAGCGTTTCGGAACGGTCTTCATATCGTTGACCACGAGAAGTTGACCGTTGACCTCGCTTCGATACGGGTCACCCCTGTTTCGAAACGGACTCAACATGTTGACTTTGGCCAGTTGACCAAGTCATGGCGTTTCGAAACAACCAAGGGGCGTTCCGATACGGCCTGCTTAAAAAGGATAAATGGGATGTTTTAAAGTGTTGTTTCGGATGACCATTGATTATGTTGTTTGTGTTTCCGCTGTCGTGTTTCACGTAGGACGTAATAATGCATATAGACAAGATATAAATAAAAGGAATTTTCTAGGGTTGCTAACCGAGGTGGGACCTTAACGGGTTTCACATCGGTTTTCCCTGTATAGCCTACTCGGACCGGTCAAACGTCCGGACCGGGACGAGAGGGTTACATTTGTTGGTATCAGAGCCTAAGGTTACCGAGACCTTGGGCAGGTAAGTGAGGTAAGTTCAAGTTTTGTATTGAAATGCATGGTGTTTGCTTGCCATGTAAGCATGTTGCCCTTTATTCAAGTATGTTGTGATGTGTGATTGTGAATGTATGTTGTTCGATCGTACGCGTATGTTGCTTGAAGTATGTTTAGTAGAGTCTCATTGCTTCTATTACATCGGAAAAAAAAGATTTTTAAGTGAGGGAATCATACTTGAGCCACTTGGACCCTTTCCTTTGCTAACCCAGTTTGTATGTTAATTTTCTATTGTTGTTGATTTATTGTTTGTTAGTAGTTTGAGGCCAAGATGTGGGCCGTGAGTCGGTAAGTAGATGTTGTGGTTTCTGGAAATGTGGATGATGTTGAGGGAGTTCACCGCTATAGTTAGAGAAGTATGGTTGTACTGGGGTTGAGGTACAATTTTTTTGTTGAATCAGAGTGTATGAGGATTGATTCTTGTTGGTGAGGGACGATGAGACCGATTCTGGTATTAGTTGGTAAAAAGAAGTGAAGATATGTGAGTGAGGTTCAGAGTGGTATCGATGTTATAGTAGATATGCCCTTGGTACAGTTTTGAGTTTGTTTCCTCCGGTTGATCCTGAGTCCGTACTTTCGTTTATTGTTAGCAAGCATGCAAGTTTGAATATGCTCGGTGAAGTGTTAGAGGTAGGTATGAGCACCTTAGTTCTTTTAGCGAGATCAAGGTAAGGGTCTCGTGTAAGCAATCTGAAACTCAGGAATGTTAGTTAGTAGTCGTTGGGGTTCAACCTATGGTTTTGATACAAGATAGCCGATCAGTATCCGTGAGTGTTAATCGATCTGTGCGATTGGGCCAGTATGCGTCTGAGTTGTTTTCCGGCATGGTTGTTTGTGTGTGGTCATAATTGAATTTTGAAGTTTCGAGATGCTCTAGGAACAATTTAGAAGAGTCAGATTTTGTTGAAGAGTCGGCCTGAAAGCAAGAGGACCGAAGACTATCAGCTGTATACATATGAAGTTGCAATTTCTGCGGATACATCCTTTTGTGTGAGCATGTAAGGAAGCTAGATATCTCCGTCGAGATCTTAGACGTAGGGACGCATGTGACTAAACCTTTTTATGAGATAGTGGTGGTCAGAAAGATGTGCGGAAGATGTTTTTTGATGGTTCAGAGTTACGTGTTTCCAGTAGATGTGCAGTAATTGTCATTTTACGGTTTCAATTTAACTTTTGGCTTGGTTTAGCTTGTAGAACACAGAGCTAGGATATACGTTGAGACAAAGAGAGAGTTGCCTTGAAGTTGCAGATTTCTGTGAGGCTGTAGTGGTAGGTGAGGATGTGAACTTCTTGTCGAATGTTGATCCAGCTTTAGAGGTCAAAGATTGGTTGAGTTTAGTTGACAGACTTGCCTGGAAAATGTGATTGATTTGATTTTTTTTAATGAAGTTTAGACCGCAGAATGTTAGAACAGTTTATGATTTTCCTAGAAGTGTTTGGAAGAATTGCTCGGTTTGTCTCCTGACAGAGAAGAAGAGTTTGTTATTGAGACCGTCTCCGAGTTTGCTCATGTGTTGATTGCTTTGTATCTTATGATTCCCGACATAATTGAGAGTGTTGAAGAATCAACTACGAGATTTGTTAGACCTTAGATTCATTAGGCCTAGTACATCATCTTAGAGTACAATAGTGCAATTTGTGAAGAAGAGAGATGCCAATACAAGGATGTGTTTAGATTATAGACACTTGAAACAATTGACAGTGAATAGTTAGTATTCGTTTCCCAACATCAGTGAATTGTTGATCAGTTTGTAGTAATTCTCATAGATGATACATGGGTATATTCACGTACCGAAGAAGACCATGACAAACTTTGAAGATAGGGTTGTAGATCCTTTTAGAGAATCATTTGTATGCCAAGTTGAGCAAACGTGAACTCCAAGTTAATGAAGATGTTCTCCTAGGACATGTAGTTCAGCCGAGTGTATTAGAGTAAATCCTAAGTAGGCAGAAGAAGATGTGAGTTGGAAGAAACCGAAGTCGGTGACAGATTGCTACATAAGAATGTTCAATTGTGTGGTTAGATGCGAGACAATGAACCCTCGAGAAACCGAAAGAAACTTTGAAGAGATCTTCGACCTTGATCCAGCCAATGTCAGAGAAAGAATTTATGAACTACAATGATGCGTTACATGTAGGGTTAGGTTGTGTGCTTATGCAAGACAGAAGAATTATGGCCTATTCATCGAGATAGTTGAAAGACCTTGAAAAGAATTATCCGACACGAGACATAGAGTTGATTACAGTTGTATTTGCTTCGAAGACTTAGAGACAAAGCATGTATAGTAAGAAATGCATAGTATAGGTACACTTATCATCAGAACTTGAAAAAAAAAATTAGACGACTTAGGAAGGGTTGAAACTTGAACAACATGAGTTGCTAGAACTGCTTGAAGACCGTAATCCCAAGATTGAGTACCATCCGAAGAGAGTCAACGTAGTAACCGGTGTTCCGAGTTATATCTGTTGTTGGATTAGTAGTAGAGTTACGAGCTGTGTTTGCCAGATTCAGTTTACCGAATGATAATAGTTTTGTGGCCGAGTTTCATGTTAAGCCTACATTGAGTTAGATACTTGAAGAGAAACAGTTGCAAGATAGGTTCTTGGCACCTCACGTACAATACGTAGTAGAAGGAAGACTTTCAGAGTACAATTTCAGAGATGATAGAGTTTGCATTTCAGGGACATAATAGTTGTGCCGAATGACATAGTGTTTTGAGACGTATTGTTTTGGCCGAAGCACACGGTAGTTCATTTGTATTGCATCTGAGTGGTATGAAGACGTATTGTGGGTTGGAGATAGGTACTTCTAGATTGAGTTGATGGATGGCATTGTTCAGTATGAGAGTAAGTGTGTAAATTGCCAGTGTGTCAAGACCGAGTATCAGTTTTCTTCTAGTTTGTTATATCTGTGGAAGGTTCTTAGTGAAAATGGGTAATAGAGGTTCGAGATTTCGACTAGATTTTTTGAAGGCGTCTGCATAGTGTTTGGTTACCTGTTGAAGTCAGATGGTCAGTCAGAGAGAGTTATCGGTCAAGATTTCAAACAGTGTTGTATGAGTAGTGAATCAGGCTAGTTCTGTTGTTTATTTGTTGCGGTTACCACCAGAATTAGAAAGGGGTTTGTGATTTGTCATGTGTATCTGTGATTCGGAAGTGTGAGTCAGATCTGTACCGTGCTAAGTTGTTGAAGAGATTGAGTTGAGTTTTAAATTGACATGCCTTGAAG
Source organism: Hibiscus tridactylites (assembly GCA_958450335.1). Classification (NCBI taxonomy): domain Eukaryota; kingdom Viridiplantae; phylum Streptophyta; class Magnoliopsida; order Malvales; family Malvaceae; genus Hibiscus; species Hibiscus tridactylites. The sequence goes on along the minus strand of OY288274.1, from coordinate 74,524,530 downwards.
GAACCAGTTGAGATCTAAGCATTAGATAGCTGTTGTTGCGTGGTAAGTCTACCGAGTTGGTTAGTATGTTGTGGTGAGAAGGTAAGTGTGGAGGATTAGATTTCGTGGTATTTTCATGTCCGATAAATTTCGGGGACGAAATTTCCTTAAGTGGGGGAAGTTGTAACACCCGGGTTTAGAGGTCGGGTAAAAATAATATTTTAATATTATTTCAGGTTCAGTTTTATAATTTAAATAATAAAATATTATTTAAGTCTTCATATTTTAATACAAACATTATATGTTGGACTTAAATTAAATTAGGAATCAATTCCATGGATTTTTAAATATGGATGAGATATGACATCTCATTAATGTCATTTTGGTAAATTGTAAAATGAAGGAGAAATAAGATGACAAAAGGGGGTTTTATTTGAAAAGAAATGCTCATCTTCTTCATTCCATCATTTTTGAAAACCTAAAACCCCTCTTATCCCCTAAAGCACTATTTCATCAAATCTCTTCATCAATTCAAGGGCTCTCTTCGAGGTAATTGCATTTTTGAATTCTCCTCATGATTTCCAACATTTCCATAGATTTAGTTTTCATAGAAATCATCTTTTTGAGTTTTTTAAGTTTTCAAGTTTGAAGAAAAACATGAAACTTTAATAGCTTTTTGGGTTGTTTTTGATCAATAGAGTTGAGTTTTGATCAAACCTTGCTCAATGGAACATTATATCTCAATTTGGTTGGGTTTTACAAAGAATCCCGAAATGAATTTTTAGGGGTATATTTAAAGTGTCAAAATTTGTGTTTTTGGAATGGTTTTGTGAAGAATTGTTGGGTTTATGTTATAACAACTTTGGGTAGGTGTTTTTAGATGTTTTATGATGAATTTTGAGAGGTTATAGTGTTGGTTTGATGGGATTCTTGTAGCTACTGTTGTAGGTGATTTTTAGGAGTGGAAATTAAGAGTTTTTGGAGTGTTTGTGTGGGGAAATGAATGGATGATGGTTGTACAACATTATGATGATGTTTTTGGACATGTTTTGGAGTGTTTTAAGTGTTTAAATTGGGAGGTAATGGCTGGGTTTTGCTAGAGTACGAAAATGAGATTATTTGGGAGGATTTCGGCTTTGAATTGTTGAGAAAATGTTAGAGAATTGAGAGCTGATGTGTAACAGTAAAATTGTGGTTGATTAAAAGGTTAATACATTGCTTTTGATTGGTTAGAAACATCAGATTTGGCCTTGGGAGGTTCGGGCACGATTCCGGAAGTTGTGGAGGCTTGGGTCTGCTTTGCTTGGTTTGCTTAAGGAAATATGGTGAGTGGTTAAATATTTTTTAAAAAGGTTTTGAGTATTTGGTTCAAGCATGTGAACCTAGGATGGGCTTGGTAAACCCACCTAAAGTTGGGATTAGAGTGATAGCCTAATCCCAAGCTTTGATTAGAGACTTTGGTTGCACTCTTTAATGGTTGTTTATGCCTCATGTTAAATTGTGATGGTGTTGGTTATGTATATGTTGTATACATGTATGTTGAGGCATGTTTGATGCATTGTTATATGCATGTTGATGATAAACATGATGGAGATATACATATGCATAAAATATGATGTGATATTGTGTTAATGATATACATGTGGTGTTGACACGTGAAATGATATTATGAGGTGATTGTATGATCCGAGGATCATGGTGAGTACATGCTAGGCATGGAAATGTGGTTTGTGCATGACGGTGAGTCATGGTGAGTACGTGCTAAGCACGGAAGTTATTATGAAATGATATTGTGAAAGATTAATGAAATGTGTGGTATTGGCACTAGTATGCTTGAGTACAAATGATCGATCGTTAGGATGTTTAGTGTGCACACGTGAGTCAAAATGCGTGCGTGGTCTTGATGATGGTAGTCATCAAGATGGAGTACGGGTTCGCCCGGAAATCTTCTTATATATATATATATATATATATGTCGGTGATGAGTGGAATCCCATCGACGGGCGTGAGAATGGGTGGAATCCCCTCCGCGTGAAATGAGGCGTGAAGATGAGTGGAATCCCCTCCGCGTGAACGGTGATGAGTGTAATCCCACCGTCAGGTAATGGTTGTGTTGTTGGATGTGAGTTCCAAAGGTTATCCGCGTATTCGAGTCATAGCTAGGTGCCAATACGGATTGTGGATTATGTTGCTCATATGTGGTTATATGTGTTTCTATATGTGTGGATATGGACTCGTTGAGCATGACATGACATTGATACTATGATCATGCATCATTTATATCTTTGGCTCTTGCGGTTCGAAGGTAAGAACTCATGCATTCTACCTTGGTTGTATGCTCGTGCTTGGACCCTGCATTGTCGAAGGTTTGATTTATGAGCATACCCTCACTAAGCATTTATGCTTACGCTCTTTTTTGTTCGACAATGCAGATCAGAAGCTAGTGGGTGGCAAGGGCAAGGAAATGCCTCCAAGTGTTTCTTACGGTTAGCTCAAGTATGATCTTTAAATTAAAAGATTGTAATAGTAAAGCAATGGGATATGTGTCGTTGTTTGAGCCTTTGAAGTATATTATATTGATTGTTAGGGGCATGCTAGACTCCTTTTTATATGTTGTGTTGATTTGGCTTTTGGATGTTGGATTTGCCTATCTTAAATATCTAAGTATATGTCCTTGTTGAAGCATGTTATCTTTAATGTTATGTATGGAAGTATGATTCTTAAGTTGTTGATTCCTTCAATGCATGGTCTTGATATGGTTGATGTGTGTAAGCATGTTTGTTATGTTCGATCTGCCTTAGTGTTGTTGTATGTGTGTTGTGGGAGGCTTTAGTTAGGTTTTGGGGCAACCTTGTGCTTTAAAACCAGCTAAAACCAATCTGCAGACAAAGGGCGTTTCGAAACGGTCGACCCCGTTCCGATACGACCCTTTTATTTTTGGCCAGGCGTTTCGATACGCCTAAGGAACGTTTCGATACGATTTTGCCACTGGAAATCTGAGAATTTGACGATAAATTGATGTATCGAAACGAGCCTTAGCGTTTCGGAACGGTCTTCATATCGTTGACCACGAGAAGTTGACCGTTGACCTCGCTTCGATACGGGTCACCCCTGTTTCAAAACGGACTCAACATGTTGACTTTGGCCAGTTGACCAAGTCATGGCGTTTCGAAACACCCAAGGGGCGTTCCGATACGGCCTGCTTAAAAAGGATAAATGGGCTGTTTTAAAGTGTTGTTTCGGATGACCGTTGATTATGTTGTTTGTGTTTTTGCTGTCGTGTTTCACGTAGGACGTAATAATGCATATAGACAAGATATAAATAAAAGGAATTTTTTAGGGTTGCTAACCGAGGTGGGACCTTAACAGGTTTTACATTGGTTTTTCCCGTGTAGCCTACTCGGACCGGTCAAACGTCTGGACCGGGACGAGAGGGTTACAACTACTATATACGTGAAATTATAAAAATAAATGCGAAAAAGAAAAATATATTAAATTTAGTTTAAAAATACAAAATTCTTAAAACTATTTTTATTTTAAATTGTGCACTAACTATATTTTAAAATATAAACAAAATGTTGTTAACTTTAATTTAATTATTAGATTTATTTCATTGGATTAGATGTTTTTATGCATTATAAGCGTGCCATGTTCGAATCTCGTTAATCCATATTTATTTACTTTTCCTTGGCATAAAGAACCAAGTATGACTTATATTAATTATTTGCATTTTGTATCAGGTGACATGTGTCACCACATGATTGCTAATTAAATAATTTATTTATTTTATTAAATTAAAATTAGGACTAAATTGATAGAATGTATAAATAAGGAGGACTAAATGTGTAATTATACGAATTTTTACTAACTGCCACGTCACTCCCACTGTTAGGTTTTAACGGCTGGTGGTCACATTAATACCATTTAAATAGTTTGGTGGTTTAATTGCTTCGAAAAAAAGTAATGTGATCAAATTGCAACTTTATCAAAAGTATGGTGGTCAATGGATTAGTTTACCCTTTTATTTATTTAAACCTTTAAGATAATATTTTTATTTATTTAAACCTTTTTTCCATCCATTTCCCCCGCACCAGAGAAAAACCCAAACCCCCCAAATTCTCCACTCAAAATTGATAAAAAAAGCCGCTAAATTCTTATACAAGAATCGGAGGTGAAAACCCTTCTTTGGCTTCTGGTTTTGATCCCACTCCAACTGTTTGCTGAAATGCCTCACCCGGCTACCGAAGCCCAGGTTGAGGATGGTGGCTCTGCTTCTAAACCACCGCGCATCATCAAACTAGGCAAAACTACTGACGATAGCGACAAAAAGGTCCTCCCTTTTAGCTTCTCCAATTGCTTTTGGTCGCATTTATCTGCATTTCCTACTAAAACAACGTTTCCATTTTTCTGGGTTCTTCAAATTTTTTAGTAAGATTATTCCCTTCGTATAATACTAGGGACGCTGTAGTAGCAGTTGTTTGACGCTTCATTCTTTTTTGTGAAGATTTTTAAGTTCATAAGAAGTTAATTTTTTTATATTTCTAATTAGAGCGAAAGCATAATTATGCAATTAACATTTGAAAACTAGAACTGGGAGATGTTGGATTTTGTTATTTGCTTGGAAAGATTTCCCCTTTTTATAATGACATTATTTGTTTTGTGTTCTGATCATTTCCAGGGTACAAACAAGAGAGTTAAAGATATTGAGCTTTGTGTTCCAATTGTTAATGGAACTATTGCTTTTTATCTTGGAAAGGCTAGTAAGTATGTTTTTCCATGATATACGTATCCCCTTGTATTGTGATTGAATAGGACTAAATCATTAGTCTAAATCGATTTATCTCCTTCGAGTAGGTCGCAGTCACAGAAGTGGACTGTTTATGTGCGTGGGGCGGCGAATGAAGTTCTTGGAGCAGTGATAAAGCATGTTGTGTTTCAACTGCATTGATCCCAGTTTCAATAACCCTACAAGGGTTGTTGACTCACCACCTTTTGAGTTATCGGAATGCGGTTGGGGTGAATTCGGGTAAATTTACTTGTTTTGCCTTCTTTCTGGATTCCTGTTCATCGAAACTTTTCTTTGAGATTAGTTTGCTTGTTTCTGCAGCACCAGTTGAAAATATGAATGACAAGGGAAGGGGCGACACCAAAGATCATCAACTCAGTCAGTGGTTTCTGAATTTCTCAGAGGCAGATGAATTGTTGAAACTTGCCTCTGCTCGTCAGCAGGTTAGAGTAGTGCAATTGCTTTTCACATTCAACTCGGTTGAGCCGTTGTGAAGTGTTCAGGTATTTATATACCATATGCTTATACAGAAGTCTACCCGAATGTATAGGTTAAAGCATCTTTTAACATTACCTATTTTGTAGATGTTCTGTCTGTCCCATGCCATGTCGATATGAATTGTCGAGTTACACTCTCGGCCATGATAGTGGTTTGTTACTATTTTATACTACATGATAGGTGCAAGCCCATATTGTTAAGCAAAGAAGAGAGTTGAGTGTGATTGATGGGATGCCCTCAACCTCTGAAGCCGGCCTCCAGTTATGAATGTACATGATCATGGTAAGTTAGCATCGGAGTTCACTTGTCGAGTTTATATTAGGGATGACGAAGTGAACTGTGAAGAAGATGTAAAGATGTGGATATTAGCCGCAACAACCTTATTTCTAGATTTAGTTGTGAATTATTCCCTTTTAAGAGCACTGATTGTAGCTAAGTAGTATGCTAAGTTGTTAACAACGGGGATGATCGTCTATCCCCTTTGCCAACTTAAGAAATGAAAGACATGCAACTTTCTATTCTATTGTAAAAAAATTTCCTCGATGCGATTGGTCAAGGAATTGAAGAAAAGATGATTTAATTGATTCATTGCCGTATATATATATATGATCTGATGTTTCATTTCCACATTACTATAATTTCTACAATGCGCGAGTTCCGATTAGAACCCAACTACAATCACAGAAAAAAAGAGAAGGAAATATTATCTAGGACAGATGGGACCGGCTGATTGATATGCCCGTTAATCTGGAAATCTATACAAAGCTTGATGGCACCATTCTATTGCTCGTTCTTCCCTTTCAAGGACCGAAACTAAGCGAGTGTTTCTCTTGCTCAAGAGTAGAAGCGGAGAATGTGGACTTGGTACGCCTATGATTGAGGTGAGATGAGCTCAACGAAGACCACAATGAAAGATTTGTCTCATCATCCACGGGACTTAATGGGGAATGACTATAATGCAAGGAATCCTCACTCACGGATTGCACATCCGCTGAAGCTACGCTGTCCTCAATGCGATCGAGGTCATCGACACGGTGAATATCTTGTGCCTTTGAACCGTTGTGATTTGGTTTGCCTTCTACTGCAGTTTCACCCAACAGCTTGTCACTTTGAGTGTGCAAAGATTGCAACTGCCTCCCAAGAAGGTAAATGGTCTCCTGGCATGCAGCAAGCTTTTGTGCGGTGTCTTTTATCTCTTGTTCCTGCCAAGAGAATGACACGACAAACACTTTCAGCAAAAGCTTTCGAGTTAACAATCATTGCGAAAAGCATCATAGAAGGAATACTCCGATCTGATCAATTAACACGACAGGTCACATGGAACAAACATTCTATCCACATTTTCTTGGTTAATAAGGTTCCCTGATAAAGTTATTATCATGCTACATACCTGTTTGATCTTCATTTCAGAATCTTCTATTGCTGATGATGGACATCGAAAGGAGGCTGCATTCCTTTAGCAAGGTAAGAGAATTTACAGAAAGTTAGAAGACATAATGCTACACAAGATCTTTAGTTCATTGATTTGATGAATTCCCTTTTCGTTACCAGGTCAATCGATTGCCTATTAGAGATCATATCTGCTCACACATCAAGCATTATGAATAGTTAATTACCTTTGAATTTGGTCCTCGAGATCCTTGCATCTAGCCAGGGCATCCCGGTGGCCACGCTTTTCTTCTTGTAGTTTATCATCTAACTTTGCTAACTTCTCTTGAAAAAGGTTTATCTCAGCTTCCAACTCCTGTGCATGCGTTTCTAGTGACTTGTAAGATTCAGTCATACATTTCAGCTGAGTTTCGGCAAGGCTGCGGAGATTTTGAGAGGAAGTCAGCTGTAACTTCAGTTCAGTTACACTATTATCCGTCTCCTGAAGCAGCAACTTTGTATTTTCGAGGTCTTTAGTGCTTTTTTCAAGATCCGCTGCCGTGTTTTCTTTATCCAATTTCAGCTGTTCCAACTCTTTCAATAAGCATGAGCATGATGTAGCATTGGGTTGAAAACTTGGATCCGATATTTCATCTTGAAGTACCTCTGAGTCTGGACAGGAATGAAAAAGATGACGCCCTCCGCCATATGCATGTTTTGATGGGTTATCTTGTACAACCTTATTCTCTAGCAAAGCAACCTTGTCTATGCAATCACTATCGCTGGCATTTCTATCATAATCCCTATAGCCCAGGAAACCAAGGTTCAGTCGATCCACTTCAGCTAAAACATGGGAAAGTTTTAAGATGAAGTCAACCAAACCCTTCTTGTCGGATACGAACTTATCCACAAAGACGGAGAAGTCATCTAATTTTTTATTTAGTCCATGGCCATCAGTACGAGGGTCCTGAACTCTCATTGCTTCTCTGCCAGCTGATAGTAAAACCTGATGAATCTGAGATATTGCAGCTGCCAAATTTTGCTTTGTAATATTATCTTCATCTAAGAATGTCGAACTCTCTCCAGACACATCCTTCTGATCGGAAGGACCGTGGTGAGACAGAGAACCTTGTACTTCCAGAATAGCACATTTGATATCCTCCAAGACCCTTCCCAAATTCTTGTCCCCAGTTTGAGACTCAAAAATTGTAAAAACCATTGACTGAAGCTTTTGGAAGGGCAGATTTTCTACATCTTGCTGAAGCTTTGTTGTCGAGGATTTTGAACTCGAAGAATCCTGCTTTGATGGTGGACTAAAACCAAATTCTTGCTCATAATTAGCTGGATCACTTGAAACGGCATTAACTCCACCAACATCATTTGACAGACATGCCAACTTCTCCATCTCTAGAAAGTCATTCATCAATTCCAGGCAATTTGAGTTCTCTTGCTTATGAACTTTATGCCTATTCTTCTCCATTCCCGAATGAGATATATCGGAGGTTGCTGCTAGCGAAGATTCAGCTGAACGTCCTTCAACATCAACCCCATCTTCAGACATGGAAGTGATACTAGGTGCATGGCTAGCATATTGACTTGAAAGATCGCCATCAGGGTGCTCAATGCTCGAGTTTGGGGAGCTTGTTTGATGATTAAGGGCCTGTGCTTGTGCTTCTAAGCTCTTCACCCTTAGAGTTGTCTTAGCACACATCTCTCTCGCAGCCTGCAGTTCACTATTGCGACTGGCCAAAGCTTCCTTAAGCATCTTTGTTTCCTCTTCCATCTCCAACAAGCGCATAGTTAGATAATCGACATCCTTTTGGGATTGCAGCAAGCTGCCGGCAGGCGATTCCATCTTTGGAGACAAATTCGGGTTAGGATTCTTAACCACATTCCTTTTAGATTGAGGTACACCAAAATCTCTGCCAAAATTATCAATTTCTTGCTTCATTTGGGCCAATACAGCTGGCCCCGGCAACCTCTTACGGACTAGGTTGCGTAGCCTTTGACACTCTGCCTCCAGTTTAGCAATTTTGCTGACACTTACTAAATGTTGCTTGTTTGCTGCTTCTGCAGATCTCATACTCATATTCTTTTCTTCATTCCGAATTTCGAGCTCCTTAGAAACCATATGCAGCTCATACTTGAGCAAACTCATTTCCTTCTCACGTGACATAAGGGTTTCCTTCATAAGTTCTATTTCAGCTTCTGCTTTAGATTTTTCTACCTCGATCTGAACTATCAAATTCGACCGCTCATGCAACGACCTCGAAAGCGCTTGGTTTTCAGCCGCTGCTCTCAAAAGACTTCCATCCAATTCAGCTATTTTCGATTCAAAACCGAGCTTTATTTTATCAAATTGTATCATTTTGGCTAGAACCACATCCTGCAATTTCTGCTCACTCTCCTCTTTCACATCCCTTACCTGTCTCATACACTCCTTAAGAGCGCCATCTAAATGATGTGCTCGATCCTCTACTGAAAGCTTCAACAGAGTAAGATTTTCGAGTTGTCGTTTCAAAGCAATAGCTTCCGCATCCGCCTTCTCCCATCCTAAAAATGAAAAGTACAAAAAGCTCTCAAATCGTCACTCTGAATGCTAGAATTAAAACTGAAAATTATCTTTTTTTCCAACACATACCTGAAACAGCTTCCTCAGCAACTTTAGCATGTTGGCTAATCAAAGCATCCTTAGATTTAATCTCCGAATCAGCTACGGATAGTTTCCCTTTCAAATCCTTCACTTCATCCTCACATAATTTGACTTGATCCTTTAACATTTTAACTTCATCCTCTAATCCAGTCAAATTCACGTATGATTCCATGGATATTTGAACATAGTTCACCGTTTTACATTTTTCCTATCAGTAAACAGCACAAAAAAAGAAAAGAACAAAATCAAACTCCAAACAATCAGGAACGAGTTTCATAAATAATTTCATTTCACAGCTTTAAAAAACCTGATCTCCGATAGATGCTAAGGAAGATAAAGAAGCGACGGTTCCATCTGATACAACCGCCTGCTTTTCAGTTCCAGATTTTTCCGACGATTTCTTCTTCCACGGCCATCCTCGTCGGTCCATTTCAAAAATCTATATCACAAACTGAAATTTAAGAAGAACAAAAAATTTTCTTCACTGAATTGAACTTACCGGAGAGAAATGCAGATTACTGGCGATCACTGTACTGGAATTTGATTTGAATTAGTTAAAATATCAATCCCGAGAAAACCTTTATTTTATATTCTTTCTATTCACAGCGCGAACAGAGAAAGAAACCAACAGACAGGACAGAGGGGAGCGGGGTTGGCTACACTTTAAAACGCTCCCAGAAATGCGACGGCGTTTTGACCTTTTCAAAAGCTGCGAAATCGAATTTGGGGAATCTGTTGCCCCCATCGGACACGCGGCAGTGTATTATGGGCTAGATCTCCGCTCCTTCTAAAGTGGAGTACGATGGTGTAGTTAGGTCTATGGGAGGCATCGTGTTACCGCATTTGGGTGGATCGTTTGCCTTGCGTGATGTAATAGAACCAACGGCCGAGATTCAAAGGTTCTTCCTGTGGGGCCATTCCTTGAAACAATTATATAAGGGAGTAGTTTGTTTGAGGGACCCGATTTGGGTAAAAGTATATTTGATTGGTATGGACATGTACGTTTTAGATTTCATAAATATATTTTTATTAAAACTCTGAATTACATCGATCGAGTTTAAATCGATTGACATGTCGTTGGTATAATATGTAAAACGCTTTGAGATTGAGTATGTTTAAACGTTTAATATATTTTAATTTATTTGTTTTTTAACAAAATATCTTCTGATTTATAAAGGTTGAGGGGTTTGAGTCTATATATAAATTATATCAAATTATATGATAAAAATAAAAATATGTTACATACTATAAAAAATATAATTATTAAATAATAATTACATCATCGGAATTTAATTATCTAATAATTAATTATATAATTAAATGACTATTCAAAAAATTATATGATTAGTCGATATCGGTTATATACAATTGTGTCAAAATCTAATTTTTCTCTGAAACCTAATTTTCTCTTCATAGCGGTCGCAAGTTTTTATTATTTTCTTTTTGTTTAGCAGTTGGCGGCAATCAATAATAGTACTGATTGTCAATCATTAGTGTTCATAATTTTTTTATTTTATTTTTTATGTTTTATTTCTTTAATTTAAAAAAATTGTGCTCTTGTGGCACTTGTTTCCTCAGCCTTTGTAACATATTTTTCAATAGTTTTTGTGATTCGTTTCATCTGTCGTTTGACACGATTTTAGCATATTGTAGCGATCGTTTGATGCTCGTATAGAGATCCTCACGGCGCTAGCTTCTGATTTATTTTGTCGGTGGTCATAGAAAAGATTGATCCCCACTCGTTTCATGGTTTGCTAGCAGATGTAATCTGAACTGTGTAGCAGAGCAATCTGCCTGATAATTTAGTTCGTTGCTCACTCCTTTTTCATCCCTAAAGCGTCTCGTTTGGCTAAAGATAAAGAGATTCATGAAGGTTTTTAGATTTTGATCGTATGCTAGTCTTCATGAAAAAGTTTACTTTTTTCTTGCACCTTTGTATGAGATTTTTAGTTGAGTAGTTTTTTTTTACTATTTTTAATTAATAAAATCTAGATATCATTGTTAAAAAATATATGATTAAATGTATAAATAATTACACTTTTAAGTCTAATTATTTGATGACTTTCCAAACATTATCATTACTTGATCAGTCTTATAAACCCTTAGTCTAAATTATTTATCAAACAAAATTGACTATCTAACTGCAATTTGGATTTAATAATAATATTCCATAAGTACATGATTAATGAATAAATTTGGATAACATATAAATTATTCATACTTGATTCCAGTATTCAATCATCTATTATTCCTGACAATTTTATAGAATTTTTTATACTATTCTAATTTCTATTTTTTTATAATCACTTGTATTTGATTTATTAGTTGATTATTTTGAATCGAATATTGTAAATGTTCATTGCAGGAGAAACTCTTCTAACTTAATTTCCTCTATTCACAACGTCATGGTTTGAATAATTGATCTTGCTTGAGAAACCTAGCGCCTTATCCTAATTCCTATCAGATCAATTGATAATTGTTAAATTTAAAAGGGTTTTTAAGGTCTTCCTTTAAAAGTTGTGGGGTTTTTACTATTTTTTGGTATAAACATCGGTATTCAATTTATTGACGGATTAATTTAAATCGAGTATTGTAAAGACTCATTATAGATGACTCTCTCGATTCAATTTATTCTATTCATAATGTCGGAATTCGAACCTTCTCTCACTAAACTAAATGATTGTTGGTCGCGGGTTTCAGTATTTTACAGCAAATGCCGAATAGTACATTAAATTTGACCACATGGTTGGTACAACTCTCGTTAACCTCTTGGTTGTTGCTTGAAAACCATGGAAACCCGCATTATTGCTTTCTCTTTTCTAATAATTGATTTTGCAAGTTTTGATGAAACAAAGGTAGATAAATTGTCCCACTAGACAATGGCAGCATGTTTCTCTTTTATTCCATAACCAAAAGTTGATGGGGAGTTTTTAATGGTTTTCTATTTTGTCAACCATGAACCTAACACATATTACAATTCAGAGTCGGTTATTGAATGACAGCAAACAAAACAGGCAAATGCAACACCTAATTTTATTTATATGGATTAAACACACATGGTGACTCAGCCGGGCAAAACTCGACTCGAAAAAATTGAATTATTCGACTCGACTCGAAAAAATTTTAAATAAAGTTTGAGTTATGAAATAAAAATTCGAATAACTCAAATTTTTTATTAATTAGTTGATCGGTTTTCATATTCGAGTCGAGTTTGTCAATTCTGCGTGATATATTATGTATACCACATGTGAAAATATGAAGATATATAAATATATGCATATAGAAAGTCGTTAAAATTGGAATCAATATGTCAACCACCCAATCTTAAGTATATGCATATAGAAATATATATGTGCACCGCTACGTATATGCATATAGAAATATATATGTACAATTAAATTTGTACAAAAACTCAAAAACTCGACTTGAATTTCATAAACTCGACTCGATTCGAAAAAATTTCTAATAAAATTTGAATCGTAAAATATGACTTGCAAACTCGAATAACTTAAATTTTTTTGACTCGACTCGACTCAACTCGATCGAACGCCCAACCCTTACCAGCCAGGTTTGAAACTATGAAGTTGTTTCACGCCTTGGCTCGCTCGTGTTCAAAACAATTGGGGATGCCCTTTTGTTCTCAAGCTAAAAGTCAAGATTTTTATATAATGAAGTTATAAGATACGAGAAATTCTCACACTATTACGATAAATATTGTTAAGCTCTTACCCAACATACTAAATGAGGTGAATTTTAATATTTACTATAATAAGCTTTGATATAATTTTAATATGGGTAATCTTCACCAGTGATCCCTTTCGTTTGGGGTTTGTTCTATTTTAGTCACCAGAATTCAAAAAAGATTATTCTGGTCACTTACGTTTAGAATCGTGTCTAAATTGGTCACTGGGACGTTAGTCTCCGTTAATAAAATTAATTTTTAATTTAACCCCAAAACTTTCAAAACTTTATTTTTCACCATCTTCCCTAAAAACAATTCCGAATTTGATTGGATAATTCGAATCATACCAGCTATCACAGCTGAAAGATGCATGGCACCATCAACTTGCTGCTTGAATTGGCTTCCTCTCTCCTTTCTTTGCCTTTCTCATACTCTCTTAGTCTATGATATTAAATCAAGAGAAGAGTAAAAATTAAAAACTACATATGAGATAAATTTTGAGTAGCGTTGTGAAGTGTATGATGCACTATAAACAAGCTGTCAATTTTTGAACAAGATTTTTTTATTAAAAAATATCCCTACTAAGTTTAACCACAGTAATATACAAATCTTGAGACCATTCAAACATAAAAGCTAACCATAGACTTAAAAGATTAACCACATTGACTGCTGAAACTTACAACAAGTGACATTAATGATTAAACATTAAACCTGAAAATTTCAGCGAGGCTTTTCTGTTTGCTTCCAAGTCTTACCCTGGAAAAACCAATCAAATTATCCAATTCAAGCAGCAAGTTGATGGTGTCATGCATCTTTAAGCTGTGATAGCTGGTATGACTCGAATTATCCAATCGAATTCGGAATTGTTTTTGGGGAAGATGGTGAAAAATAAAGTTTTGAAAGTTTTAGAGTTAAATTAAAAATTAATTTTTTTATTAACGGAGACTAACGTCTCAGTGACCAATTTAGACACGATTCTAAACGTAAGTGACCAGAATAATTTTTTTGAATTCTAGTGACTAAAATAGAACAAACCCCAAACAAAAGGGATCACTGGTGAAGATTACCCTTTTAATATTTTTATATAATAAATATTTTTTAATAGAGTCAATTATACCCTAATATTTCCATACACATCCGACGATGGTAGTGGCTTTGAGTTTATGTAGATGTGGGAAAAAGTTAGAGAGTCTGGTCAGGTTCTTAATTTGGGATATATTAGATAGAAGAATAAGATGTATATAGTGTGAGGATGCTGATATGACCTCAACTTGACATGCTCGATCTGATTTAATTTTAGGATAAACTATCTGGTTGACCACCAATATTTAGGTAAAGTTTTAAAATGACCATCTTAAAAAAACGTGTCAATTGACTACCCAAACTATTAAGATGGGATCAATTTGACCACCAGCCGTTAATGGGCTAACGGAATGTGACGTGGCAGTTAAAAAATTAAAAGTATAATCACACATTTGGTCCTTATTATTTACACATTCTTTCAATTTAGTCTTAATTTTAAACTAATAAAATAAATTAATTATTTATTTAGATAGTGACACGTGTCAACACCTTATTGGAGGACTTTAATTATTTATATTTAATTTAATAAATTTATTTTCCTCCTCCAATCAGGTGGTGACACGTGTCACCACCTGTTTAAAGGAGAAAAACAATTTTGAGCAAATTGCTTGCCAAGGGAATCAAACCCAAGCAACAAGGGAAAATTGGCAACAACATAACCAATGCACCAAACCCAATCCATTGTTTAAAATTACCCCATCAGATATATATTGCTTATTGTTTTTACATTTATTCTTTTAATTCAACATGTATAATCATCAAAGTCACCATCACAAATTCATCAAAGTGGGAAAAATCATTTGGATTTCAAGTTTTCTGGTCTGGTTATTTGTGTAACTGGCTTATCTAAAGGTTGGCAGTTTTGTATCTAAACGAAATGAATCCTTCCCTTCTCTTTTTGTTTGATCATTTTGCTACTTTTTACTGTCTGAGTTTAATTTTAACTTGTATGATTTTGATTCTGGTTTGGTATTATAAATGTTGATTTTTTCTTCTTTCTTCATGAAATTCATGTTTGTTTTCAGAAGCAAGGAAACAGGTTATGGAAGCAGCAGAGAGATTAGGGGGTCAATATAGTCCTACTTTACATCCTCAATGTACCCATTTGGTGGTCCAAATATCCTTTCTCATTATCATTGTTTTTCTCCATTTGAACTACTAAGATTTTCCCATAATTTTAAACTATTTTCAGTATGTTGAGGAAAATAAGGTTTCAGATTCTTTGTATTGTTTCAACTGGTGCAATAGCTATGTCAACCTTAATACTTGTTACAGCATTTGTGGTCGTAAGTTTGAGCATGCTCTAAAACATGGATCGAGAAACAGTCTATTCGTCGTTACGCTCGGATGGTTTGTGGACAGTGTCAAGAGGAATGGTAAGATCAGGCTGCTTTAAAACGTGCTATTTTCGAATCGTTACGACTTACACGGAAGTCCAATATGAAAATTTCCTACTAGATTATCTTACAGCATGCGTTGTTCCTTCCTAATGTTCAATTTAAGAACACCTTATGTTATTGAACCGCAATGCTGCTCGCAGTTTACATGTTTCAATGACATGGTCTGCATCTATTGTAACGTGGCTGAAATCTGAGCTCTTAATCGGAATCTCCAAGAGCCATGTTTATTTCAAATTCTACCATAGATTTTGATTTCTGTTAGTATATATAAATATTTTTCCCCTTCATTTGCTACAGTACGGTTAAGTGAATCACTCTACAGTGTGAAGGGTGTTGGAGAACATAGAAAGCATGTAGACGAGTTGAATCGGCTTGTCAAGTCTCCAGCTTCTGAAAGTTCATGTCTTCCTTCTGGTTTTCATGAAGCCAACAAGACTGACATGATTGAAAAACGAAAAAGAGTCCCTAATCAAAGTATGGACTCAATGCTATCAAGCCATACCGTGTAAAAACAATAAGCAATATATATATGATGGAGTAATTTTAAACAATGGATTGGGTTTGGCGCAGTGGTTATGCTGCTGCCAATTTTCCCTTGCTGCCTGGGTTTGATTCTCTTGGCAAGCAATTTGCTTAAAATCGTTTTTTCTCCTTTAAAAAGGTGTTGACACGTGTCACTATCTAAATAATTAATTTATTTTATTAGTTTAAAATTAGGACTAAATTGAAAGAATGTGTAAATAATAAGGACCAAATGTGTGATTATACCTTTAATTTTTTAACTGCCACGTCACCTTCTGTTAGCCCATTAACGGCTGGTGGTCAAATTGATCCCATTTTAATAGTTTGGGTAGTCAATTGACGCATTTTTTAAGGTGGTCATTTTAAAACTTTACATGAAGATTGGTGGTCAACCAGATAGTTTACCCTTAATTTTATAAGATTTTTAAATGGGTTTGAGTCAGAAGGGGTCATATTCGAATTTAAAGTGAAAAATCCGGTCTAACATAAAATAATAGTGTAATTTTTCTTTACATTTTTGGGTATAATTGATATAATGTCTCTTTTTATATATATTTTTCAATTAACTCCTTATTTTACCGTTCACATGTATATATTTATGAATAATTGTTGTAATGTCTCTCCATTATATATATATTTTTCAGTTAAATCTCCATTTTACCAAATATAAATAGGAATAATTTTCTTTTATATTTGTATTGGGCCGAGTGGAAGCGAATTTTTACTTTAAAATTAAGGTTGGATTTCAAGTCAATAAATTTTTCTAAACTCGAATTGATCAAATATCGAACGAAAGAATCTACTATTCGAACTAGGTTTAGATCAGTCAAAATCTCAATTCGACCCGACTCATGACCATTGTTAAGTGTAACGTTGGCTAAATAAAGAAGTGGATGACAAAGTAATTCCACCAGAGAGCCCGAAGGCGATGAAGGAGCTTGTAGGCAAATAAAGATGTAAACCAACAAATGGCGAACATTAAGCCCATGATATGTACAATGATGGAACCTAATATTAGTTACGGAGGATATTTAAAACTTTTAAAATTATAAGGCTTAATAGTCAAAAAATACACAACCTATATATTTTTTTTCTAGTTTAGTGCCTAATATTTTTTCGGGCTACTTTAGTGTCTAACGTTTCATTCCGTAACTCAAATTAGGTTTTTTCGCGACAGACATTACAAATTTTCTGTTATTCAATAAAAAACGACATGTGACATATTCTGGTATTTTTTTAATTTGTATTTTTCTAAAAATAAAAAAATCTTTAATTTTATAAAAAAACTTAAAATCTTTAATTTTTCTAAAACCCTGAAACACAAACCCTAGATCCTTAAATTCTTCCTCCCCTCTCACCACCGATTCAACCACCACCGACCACCTTTGCCTTCGTCGCCCCCACGACTGAAAGTTCTATGATCTCGTCGTCAAAAACCGACGAATGGACCGTCTATTGCTCCATCGACGAACATCCAAAAATAAAGAAAAAAAAGACCGATTGGGTTTCTAACCGACGACTAGAGGGTGGGGATGTTGAACGGTGAGGGAGATGTGATTTGAAGGTTTGTTTGAAAAAACTAAAATTTTGGGTTTTTTAAGAAATATATAATTTTAAAGTAATTCAGAAATTAAATAAATTTAAAAACATGCCACATGTCATGTTATAATTGGTTAACGAAAAATTTTTAACGGCTGTTGACAGAAAAACCCAATTTGAGTTATGAAATGAAACGCTAGGCACCAAAGTGGCCCGAAAAAAACGTTAGACACCAAACTGAAAAAAAATATAAATTTGGTATCTTTTGACTATTTAGCCAAATTATAATGATAATAAATAAATTATATTTTTTAATTAAATAATAATGATTTGGCTAATTTGGTTGAATATTCCTTTTACCCCTTTAATAACATTTGAAAAAATACCCCATTCAAGCCACGTTGGGCGAAGTTGCGTTTTGCAAAAACGTGACTTCTGTGTAATAAAAACTTATTTTTTTTACCTATCTACTCAACACGAAAGTCGCGTTTTGTAAAATGCAACTTTCAATGTAGCGTTTTGCAAAACGCGACTTCGCCCTACGTGACCTGAATAGAGGGTATTTTCCAAATGTTATCTAAATAGAATATTTTTCCTACTAAAGTCTCAAAAAGGAATATTCAACCAAATTAACCAATAATTTATCATTTTTTAATATTTTGTAAAGACTATAATCTCCCACTAATCTCGATTTAATTTCGCCCATAATCATATAAAACTTGACAAATACACAAACACACCTCAATAGTATTTATAAATAAGATATGGCGTTTGGTTTGAAAAAGAGATAATTATTAAAATAATGTAGATTTTTTTTCAAAATAACTCTTTTGTTTACTTATTTTTTATCATTGCTATTCGACTCATTGACCAATTAATTCAGATCGAATTTTGTAGAAATTTAATATAGGAGCGACCATCCCAACGCAATTTCTCCTTTCATAATGCTAATATTCGAACACCTAGCTTTACTTAAAGGATCTAACGTCTCATCTCGCTAGACCAACATAAAATTTATACATTATCAGATATTAAATATAAGGGTAATTATTTAATGCATAACTAGTGAAATTTTTTCTTAAGTGGGCTTCTAAAGATGTCACATATCCCTTTTAAAGGCTATAAACCCTAACCCATAAAAGTTCTAAACACTAAAATCTAAACTTTAAACCATAAAATTTATTCGCAAACCTTTTGTTGAGTGGATCGAAAGATCGATATGAACCAAGAGGGGGTGAATTGGATTTTTAAGGTTTAGGTGGTGGAAATTGCAAATTAAAAAGATTGACAAGGAATTTTAGAGTGGTTCAAGTTCCAAATGAACTCTACATCCACTACCTTAGCTTCACTAAGGATTTGCAACAATTCCACTAATTGCTCTTCCCCTTTTCTAGGCTAAGGAGGCAACCCTTACAATTTTCGGTTAAATTTTCTACCCAAAATTTAACCCAATCCTCACACAAAGGTAACGAAGAATTTGATGGCTAAGATAGTATCTCTCAATACAAATTGTAGCCCAATTACAAGCACTAAACCCAATTGAAAAGGATAAGAATGAAAATTACAATTGGGGTTTCTAGACAATATGGGATTTTAGCACAAATGCTTGGATTTGATGTATGGATATTTGCTTTTGGATCAATAGTTGTTGCTGGAGCTTTTAGAGGTCCCTTTTATACCTTCTCATTGATTTCTAGCCGTTGTGGTTGTTGCATTCATCAATAGAGCCGTTGGGGGTGTTATCTCACCTCCACAAATGCAGTCTGCAACCACCCGTTTCGGAACGCGGGGGACCTGTTTCGAAACGGACCAAAATAGAAAGAGCCGTTGGGGTGCATTTAAGAGCCCGTTTCGAAACGTATTGAAACCGTTTCGAAACACTTTTGCCACTGTCAAGGGTTGTTTCGAAACAGCTTGAGCCCGTTTCGAAACACCCTAACGACTTATGAAAATTCAGTTAAAAATTATTACAACGGTCATAATTTTTCAAATAAAATGAGGAACCGTTTCGAAACGCTGGAAGCCGTTTCGATACGGGTTCATATGTTCTAAAGCTGTTTCGATACGCGTTTTGGAACAGGGGTTGGCAGTGGTGAAACTGTTTCGAAACGCCTTAGGCCGTTTCGAAACAGGGACTTGAAAAACACTGTTTCGGCTTTAAAACACTTAGAAAAATATTTGAAAACTTTGGTTTTTAACTTTGGCATATTCTTAAAATCATATGGGGATGTTTGAGGACTTAAAAATTCGTTTTGACATTTTTAATTTAGTCCTTAGGTTTTTAGTTATATCAAAAATTAAAATATCGGTTTCACAATCTCCCCATTGTTTATATAACAAAACCAAAGTTAGAATTTTTAAGAGTTTTGAAAATTTTGAACATATTCTAACTCCCCTTAATTTAAGATAGGTTTTTAAAGTTTTAAAAAAATTTAACTTTGAAATTCAAGTTTTAAAACTTAAAAACATTTAAAACGAATTTTTGTTTTTGGCTCTTAAATTTCTTCTCCCCCTTTTTGTTAGATCAAAAAGAATAAATAAGGCTCATAGAGAATGTAACCCCCTTAACCCGGCCCAGACGGTTGAACCGAATTAAGAAGTTTACACGAGGAAAACCAAAGTCAACCCGAAAGTCAACCTTGATTAACGACCTTTTTTTTTCTTTTTACTCTTATCTAGATGCACGTTAACCCTAGATATGTTTTCAGGATAAACATATTCAAACATCATAACAATCAGAGAACATTCAGAGACCCAATTGCACAAATTAAGACTTTAGGGACCAAATTGTAAATCCTGGAAACTTTAAGGACTTAACCCAAATTAAAGTTACCATCTTGAATTTAATCATGTTTCATGCTTCACTGCCAAATTTCAGCTCAAACGGACTTCTCAAACTCATGCAATTGCAATAACAAGATTCAGGACCAAAACGCAAACATTTCAAAACACATAACTGCCAATGTCAGCCCCCAACGGTCAGGTGTTCCGAAATAGTGAGAACCTGTTTCGAAACGCGGGGCCGTTCCGCAACGTGTTCCGAAATGAGGGCTGGCAGAGGCCTTTCCGTTTCGGAACGGTGCCTTCCGTTTCGGACGCCTGGGCTACTACAGAGAACCCATTCCGAAACGGTAGCTCCCGTTCCGATACGGCCTGCACAGAATGCAGCATAAAGGTTGAATAAACATCCAATTGACATGCCAAACATGCTCCAAATGCAATCAAATCATACCAGCAAGTCATTTAATATACAAGGGACATAAATGCATCAAAAGCTAGATACATGACCACCCCTAGGTGCATCAACACAATAAACACATTCGATACACATTCATGCTTTTAAACAAGAAGCATAGCAAATCAACTTAAGCATAAGATGATTCAAACGTTACAACATTAATCCACATGATTCAAAATCATAAACCAAACTTGTCCAACATACACAATCTCATTACACATCAACATAAGAGATTCACCCCCCATTGCCTTTATTATCTATAGCTATTAACCGAGACATACATCTCAAGTGGAGTTCTTCTTGAATCCCTTGCTCCTCGCTGTTCCAACTTCAAAGATCTGTATTGATGGACAAAAAGGAGCGTAAGCACATAATACTTAGTGAGGAATGCTCAAAACCAAAACACCATCAATGCAGCGAGTCATAAAATCTCTTAGAAAAGCAACTCGATTTGTTAAACCATGCAATGTTTGAAAACCCCTTTTCAACAACATGCTTAAAACTATGCATTGCTCAAACATGAAAACCAACCCTTAGCTTAACAAGCTAAGTAAACCTTTTAAAACAATTTACTCAATCAACCCAACACATGCATTAAACAAATGCAACATATGAACCACATCATCAACATTTGCATCACATGCTTTTAAAAAAACAAGTCTTAGCAAGACTTCAATGCACTAAGAGATTTCATGCACACATGCACCATTTTCAATAGATAACCAACACTTGTTCAAACTAACAAGTAAACATGCGTTCATAAAACATTAAACACTTCTCATGCAAACATGCATCAATTCAAGCATCTCATGCTTCATTATAATCAAGAACATTATATTGGCTTCCAAGTGATAAACCACATCCACTTTTCAACTCAACATCCAATCGGATACGCGGATCACAAGCGTTGTCCCTACGCTTCATACACACTACCAATCCAAGGTCCCCAAATGGACTTTTAATCACCATTTGACCTTACCATTCACAAGGTTCCCATATATGGACTTTTAATCACCATATAACCTTAACTTTCACAAGGTTCCCATGTATGGACTTTTAACCACCATACAACCTTAACTTTCACAAGGTTCCCATGTATGGACTTTTAATCACCAAACAACCTTAACTTTCACAAGGTTCCCATGTATGGACTTTTAATCACCATACAACCTTAACTTTCACAAGGTTCCCATGTATGGACTTTTAATCACCATACAACCTTAACATGCACAAGGTTCCCATATATGGACTTTTAATCACCATATAACCTTAGCATTCACCGATTGGTAGTTGTATAACATCACTAACGAGATCCGGGACACCCTACACAAGATCCACACATGGACTTTACACCACCATTGTGATCTTAACAAGCACAAGGTCCTCAAATGGAATTTTTGTCACCATTATTACCTTTGCTTACCCAAGGTCCTCGAATGAAATTTCAACCTCCATTATGACCTTAACCATCTCGTTAGGATACTTGGATGGAGTTTACCGGTTCACACTTAACCACTCCACATCCAAGGCGACTTTATTCACGGTGCACCCAATCTTATAGCCGGCTAACTATATCTGATCAAAGAAACCAAGAACCACTTACATCACTTGCCAATATAACCATCTTACCATATTAATCCTTTGATTCACATGCATAACCAAAATGCAAGAACCACCATTTACCTTAACCAAGAACCAACCATGGACTTTCAAACACCATGTTGTTCTTAAATAAACAAGGCTTACCCAAGGACTTTCAACCACCTTTGTAACCTTAAGCATCACTTACCAAAGTACATCATTAACAACAATATTCCATTGTTTTAAAGCACCACACAAAGCCATTAAACAACATGCAACACTATGCATCAATTCCACAATTTCAAAGTACAAAACCAAGGATCTCTTACCTTGAGCATCCTTCACATATGGCTTTCAAAACCAGCATTAAACCATGCTTAAAATATGCTTTCAAAACAGAATTTAAAACATGCAAATCACATCCATCAACCACAATTGCTTTAAAAACCAATTCACAACACAAATCAAGAGCGAAAATCCATTTACTTACTCTTGAGCTTAGCAAAGTTGTTTAGACTTAAACTAAGCTCCCAAAACCTTCAAACCTTGGTTTAAAAGCTGAAAACCCAACTTCACTCACCGATACACAAAACAAGGCTAGCCAACAAGCCTTCCAAGCATCCGAAACCTTCCGCACCACCTCTAATGCTCACGGATCAATCTCCCCTGTTTCAAGCACACAATAACAGAGGATTAATGCATCATTATGCATTAAAAACACCAGCAACAACACTCAACTCACTGCTCTACACAAATCCAACATTTCGGCTACCAAACACAACCGAAATCACCTCCAAACACTTCCAAAACTTAACCCAGCCAAGATCCATCACTTCTAACCATTTTTAAACATCAAATAACATCCAAAATGATCACAAACACGTCCTTATACCTCCAGCTATAACAGATCACCAAGATCACTCCAAAAACAACTAAAAACTCAAGCAAAACTTAGGAAAATTAACCTATTCGGGATTGCATTGATCAAACCTCAATTTCTCATCAATTTAACATTCATTTAACATCAAATTGACACCTAAAAACACTGCCCAATCAGATCATACGAAATTTCATCAAAATCAAGCAAATCTTGCATTTTAAAGCCAAAATCAAGATTACAATTGTAAAACCTTTAATAAATCACAAATCAAGGATTGAGAACTTGGGAATTTCAGTAAAGAACTGGGAGTTTAGAGGAGAAGGACGTTCTTACCTCCAAACTTGAGTTTCTCCCTTTTTGGAACCAAAATCTTGAAAATCCAAATAGCAAATGGTGAGGTTTTTGTTGAAGAGATGATTAGAGATCAAAAGAGAATTGAAATGAGTGATTTAGATGACAAAATCAGAGGGAAAGATCTGGAGAAATGTGTTTGGTTTGAGAGAAAATGAAAATGGAAGATTTGAGAGAAAAGTTAGTTAGAAATGAAAATATCTTCCCTCCACTTTTCCTTTATTTAAAAACCATTTATTAAACCTTAAATATTTTAGAAAAATCTGGAGAAACTCCATTGGGTAAATAGCTCCTTAAAGATTCAAAGTTTCAATCCTTTTTAAAACAGTCACGCAGTTTTCAAAAATTACATTTTGGTCACTAACCCAAAATGTCACTCTTCCAAACCACATTTTGCAAAATTGATTTCACCTTTCTCTTATATATAATAAAAGAGGATTTTAGAACATTTTTCCATATTTTTAATGCAACCCGAACTAGGCTTTCCTAAATTCACTCTTTTATATTCGAACAACACTTTGACCGAACCGGTCCAAACCCCAAAACTTCCAAGCCCAAAACTGGGGCGTTACAACTCTCCCCCTCTTAGGAAATTTCATCCTCGAAATTTCAACTGGCGAAAAGAGCACAACCAAACTTCTCAAAGCAACACACAAAGCAACACAAGAGACTTAACCACCACTGAACATTCTCCTCGCAAAACTCCACCCAAACTCAACATCACCACATACTGTTCCCAAATTCTAGAACACTAAAAAATAACCACAACTTAACCTTTCACAACTCCAGACTACACATAGCCCCATCAACAACCTGTAGAACCTCTAACTCTTACAGCATACAACACTTTAACACACAACTCCCAAAACTTGTTCACACAGTGACACCAACCAATTCTATTCAGCCACTATGTAACCCACAACCTTCACTGCTTCTAAAACTCTTCAACAAATGTTGACATTCCTTCAGATCCGCCGCTATCTTTACCATAACGACTCACCGGGACTACTCACCCGAAATCCAAAAATTACATCACAACCCCAACTTGACTCCGCCAGCCGTTCCATTACACCACCAGCTGACTTCAGACGGAACTCACTTAACCACAACCAGCCAACCACTTCTCACAAGAATCCTTCCAACCAACACTGGCCTTCGATCTTTCATTGCCTTTACACTTCAAGTTTTGACCACAACACTTGCCTTACTAGAACATCGCCCATCTTAAACATACATAACATCTTCTCAACTCCTCAAGGATTGCTAAGAACCATCACTTACATAAACAACCCTTCTACTACAACATTAATGCTAAGCTAACTCAGCACTTTGAAAACACAACCTCTAACCTGCAACGTCACTTAGCACCAAGGAACTACCATTTCCACTAGCTATTCAAACCACTTGATCGATTCTAACTTCAACCGGTACTCCTCACCACCAACCCACTAAACTCTTCAAGCATCAAACACTTTCCCTTCTACCAACGTACTATACCGCATTCACCATTACTAACAACTTGCTTAATATTCTCCATTACTTCTAACTTTCACTCAGCATCAAAACAACCTCTAAAAACCCATCATCCAACATAACCCAACCACAATACTAACAGATTCGATTAGTTATTAGCGAGTGTGAACGTTCGTATGCATGGTCACCAATATGCCCTATCAATGCCTGACGTACATGTATGCAAAACCTCTAATGTCATGCCACATGTATGCATGGACCAACACATATATAATATAACATATAACAAATGATTTTAATTGTGCATGAATGCCAGTTCACACCCTCCAATAACATCCTCAGAATCCGTCCAATAACAACCTCCTACCTCACTTCTAACTTGACCAACTCCACCATTCTAACAACTTATTATCCACCAAAATACTCACTAAAGCCCTCTTCACACTAAAGATGTTTTCAAACAACAACAACAGCTACCTCAACATGCTAACAACAAAACCATACCCACTACGCAAGAAAAGCCAAACCAAAACCAACAGAAACCAACTAAGGTAACTAGAGCAAAGGTTACTTAACAAGGTTACCTGAAAACACTCCACTGCCCCGAAACTACAACAGACGAGCTCTCTTCCTCGCAAAACCATCATCCTCCAGCCGCACCACTACAACATCAGCTAACACACTAGGATCACCACCATCTCCTTGTGGTAAAGGACCCTGACTATTCCGAGCCAACATCAAACAATTACGCCTCGTATGTCCAACAGACCCACATTTCCAACAGATTCCATTTCCCAAACTCTTCACAACCTTCTGCTCTTCCTGCCACCTTCGAACCTTGCCTCGGCCGTGCCCACGACCCTTCAGAGACCCTTTGGCTACTACTGAAGCTGACTTCACCCCAAGAGGACAATCACGCTTCACATGCTCTTTAGAACCACAGTTCCAACAAGCACCTGCGCCCCAACAACCTCCAACATGGCGCCTTCCACAACGATTACACACCGGTAGCTGAGCCTCCACTCCTTGATCAACCAGCACTTGCCCCAGATCTGCACTACCTTCACACTGCTTAACCCTTGGGAATTTCTCTCCAAGATACATTTCATAAAAGGCAGACACAAAGAAGTCCCAATCAATATCATGGATGTGCGATGCCACCGCCATAGATGTCCACCAAGCACATGCGTCCTCCAACATCAAAGAGACAACGCTCCCCAGCTTACAGGCATAATCACAACCTTCCTGATCCAAAATCAGAATCACACTGGCCAACCAGGCCTCAAATGTCTCAGGTGTCGAACCATGATATTCCACAGCACCCAAATCAAGCAAACGCTGCTTCGACAAACCCACACATCCCACAGCCAGCACATCTACCAACTTTACTTTTACCACAGCCTGAGATGTTCCCAACACCTCTTGAACAACAGGTGATGAACTCTTCATCACGGAACCAACTTCTTCCTCCTGCCTTACCACCTCAACTCCAGGCACATAAGACTGAGACGAAACACCTCCATTAAAAGGTGAATTCCACGCCTTAACAACCTGCCCTAAGGCAGCAACCATCTCACCCAACCGCCATTCTTTCATCGATTTCGCCATACTATTAACAACAAGCAATCACAACAAAACAAACAAATCAGTTAGACCAGCTTTAAGCAAGGATTCAAACTCCAACTCCAAAATAACACAATAGCTATAATAATAAGGCAATGGGTATCCCGAATCCTCCCCTTTTACATGACATAACAGTCAACACAAACATGGATATCACAACATCAAGCATATCAAACAACATACTTCGATCATGCTTTCATCAAACAGCATCTACTTGCAACAGCATAATATCAACATATCATACTCATTACACCTTCATCATTCATAAAACCAGCTCACAATATCAGCACAAATCCACATTAGCTCTACCAAGATTCATAACCAAAAAGCATGCTTAAAAACATCAACAATTTGCTCAGAAACACGTGTTTCAACCAGCTTTCAACCACACATCAGGATATAAATTAGACACACATTACAACAACTTACCGTTTTCCCCAAGCATTCGCAACTCAGCTCTGATACCACCAAATGTAACCCCCTTAACCCGGGCCAGACGGTTGAACCGAATTAATAAGTTTACACGGGGAAAACCAAAGTCAACCCGAAAGTCAACCTTGATTAACGACCCTTTTTTTTCTTTTTACTCTTATCTAGATGCACGTTAACCCTAGATATGTTTTCAGGATAAACATATTCAAACATCATAACAATCAGAGAACATTCAAAGACCCAATTGCACAAATTAAGACTTTAGGGACCAAATTGTAAATCCTGGAAACTTTAAGGACTTAACCCAAATTAAAGTTACCATCTTGAATTTAATCATGTTTCATGCTTCACTGCCAAATTTCAGCTCAAACAGACTTCTCAAACTCATGCAATTGCAATAACAAGATTCAGGACCAAAACGCAAACATTTCAAAACACATAACTGCCAATGTCAGCCCCCAACGGTCAGGTGTTCCGAAACAGGGAGAACCTGTTTCGAAACACGGGGCCGTTCCGCAACATGTTCCAAAACGAGGGCTGGTAGAGGCCTTTCCGTTTCAGAACGGTGCATTCCGTTTCGGACGCCTGGGCTACTACAGAGTACCCGTTCCGAAACGGTAGCTCCCGTTCCGATACGGCAGCTCCCGTTCCGATACGGCCTGCACAGAATGCTGCATAAAGGTTGAATAAACATCCAATTGACATGCCAAACATGCTCCAAATGCAATCAAATCATACCAGCAAGTCATTTAATATACAAGGGACATAAATGCATCAAAAGCTAGATACATGACCACCCCTAGGTGCATCAACACAATAAACACATTCGATACACATTCATGCTTTTAAACAAGAAGCATAGCAAATCAACTTAAGCATAAGATGATTCAAACGTTACAACATTAATCCACATGATTCAAAATCATAAACCAAACTTGTCCAACATACACAATCTCATTACACATCAACATAAGAGATTCACCCCCCATTGCCTTTATTATCTATAGCTATTAACCGAGACATACATCTCAAGTGGAGTTCTTCTTGAATCCCTTGCTCCTCGCTGTTCCAACTTCAAAGATCTGCATTGATGGACAAAAAGGAGCGTAAGCACATAATGCTTAATGAGGAATGCTCAAAACCAAAACACCATCAATGCAGCGAGTCATAAAACCTCTTAGAAAAGCAACTCGATTTGTTAAACCATGCAATGTTTGAAAACCCCTTTTCAACAACATGCTTAAAACTATGCATTGCTCAAACATGAAAACCAACCCTTAGCTTAACAAGCTAAGTAAACCTTTTAAAACCATTTACTCAATCAACCCAACACATGCATTAAACAAATGCAACATATGAACCACATCATCAACATTTGCATCACATGCTTTTAAAAAAACAAGTCTTAGCAAGACTTCAATGCACTAAAAGATTTCATGCACACATGCACCATTCTCAATAGATAACCAACACTTGTTCAAACTAACAAGTAAACATGCGTTCATAAAACATTAAACACTTCTCATGCAAACATGCATCAATTCAAGCATCTCATGCTTCATTATAATCAAGAACATTATATTGGCTTCCAAGTGATAAACCACATCCACTTTTCAACTCAACATCCAATCGGATACGCGGATCACAAGTGTTGTCCCTACGCTTCATACACACTACCAATCCAAGGTCCCCAAATGGACTTTTAATCACCATTTGACCTTACCATTCACAAGGTTCCCATATATGGACTTTTAATCACCATATAACCTTAACTTTCACAAGGTTCCCATGTATGGACTTTTAACCACCATACAACCTTAACTTTCACAAGGTTCCCATGTATGGACTTTTAATCACCAAACAACCTTAACTTTCACAAGGTTCCCATGTATGGACTTTTAATCACCATACAACCTTAACTTTCACAAGGTTCCCATGTATGGACTTTTAATCACCATACAACCTTAACATGCACAAGGTTCCCATATATGGACTTTTAATCACCATATAACCTTAGCATTCACCGATTGGTAGTTGTATAACATCACTAACGAGATCCGGGACACCCTACACAAGATCCACACATGGACTTTACACCACCATTGTGATCTTAACAAGCACAAGGTCCTCAAATGGAATTTTTATCACCATTATTACCTTTGCTTACCCAAGGTCCTCGAATGAAATTTCAACCTCCATTATGACCTTAACCATCTCGTTAGGATACTTGGATGGAGTTTATCGGTTCACACTTAACCACTCCACATCCAAGGCGACTTTATTCACGGTGCACCCAATCTTATAGCCGGCTAACTATATCCGATCAAAGAAACCAAGAACCACTTACATCACTTGCCAATATAACCATCTTACCATATTAATCCTTTGATTCACATGCATAACCAAAATGCAAGAACCACCATTTACCTTAACCAAGAACCAACCATGGACTTTCAAACACCATGTTGTTCTTAAATAAACAAGGCTTACCCAAGGACTTTCAACCACCTTTGTAACCTTAAGCATCACTTACCAAAGTACATCATTAACAACAATATTCCACTGTTTTAAAGCACCACACAAAGCCATTAAACAACATGCAACACTATGCATCAATTCCACAATTTCAAAGTACAAAACCAAGGATCTCTTACCTTGAGCATCCTTCACATATGGCTTTCAAAACCAGCATTAAACCATGCTTAAAATATGCTTTCAAAACAGAATTTAAAACATGCAAATCATATCCATCAACCACAATTGCTTTAAAAACCAATTCACAACACAAATCAAGAGCGAAAATCCATTTACTTACTCTTGAGCTTAGCAAAGTTGTTTAGACTTAAACTAAGCTCCCAAAACCTTCAAACCTTGGTTTAAAAGCTGAAAACCCAACTTCACTCACCGATACACAAAACAAGGCTAGCCAACAAGCCTTCCAAGCATCCGAAACCTTCCGCACCACCTCTAATGCTCACGGATCAATCTCCCCTGTTTCAAGCACACAATAACAGAGGATTAATGCATCATTATGCATTAAAAGCACCAGCAACAACACTCAACTCACTGCTCTACACAAATCCAACATTTCGGCTACTAAACACAACCGAAATCACCTCCAAACACTTCCAAAACTTAACCCAGCCAAGATCTATCACTTCTAACCATTTTTAAACATCAAATAACATCCAAAATGATCACAAACACGTCCTTATACCTCCAGCTATAACAGATCACCAAGATCACTCCAAAAACAACTAAAAACTCAAGCAAAACTTAGGAAAATTAACCTATTCGGGATTGCATTGATCAAACCTCAATTTCTCATCAATTTAACATTCATTTAACATCAAATTGACACCTAAAAACACTGCCCAATCAGATCATACGAAATTTCATCAAAATCAAGAAAATCTTGCATTTTAAAGCCAAAATCAAGATTACAATTGTAAAACCTTTAATAAATCACAAATCAAGGATTGAGAACTTGGGAATTTCAGTAAAGAACTGAGAGTTTAGAGGAGAAGGACGTTCTTACCTCCAAACTTGAGTTTCTCCCTTTTTGGAACTAAAATCTTGAAAATCCAAATAGCAAATGGTGAGGTTTTTGTTGAAGAGATGATTAGAGATCAAAAGAGAATTGAAATGAGTGATTTAGATGACAAAATCAGAGGGAAAGATCTGGAGAAATGTGTTTGGTTTGAGAGAAAATGAAAATGGAAGATTTGAGAGAAAAGTTAGTTAGAAATGAAAATATCTTCCCTCCACTTTTCCTTTATTTAAAAACCATTTATTAAACCTTAAATATTTTAGAAAAATCTGGAGAAACTCCATTGGGTAAATAGCTCCTTAAAGATTCAAAGTTTCAATCCTTTTTAAAACAGTCACGCAGTTTTCAAAAATTACATTTTGGTCACTAACCCAAAATGTCACTCTTCCAAACCACATTTTGCAAAATTGATTTCACCTTTCTCTTATATATAATAAAAGAGGATTTTAGAACATTTTCCCATATTTTTAATGCAACCCGAACTAGGCTTTCCTAAATTCACTCTTTTATATTCGAACAGCACTTTGACCGAACCGGTCCAAACCCCAAAACTTCCATGCCTAAAACTGGGGCGTTACAGAGAAGACAAAGGATTAGTACCAATAAGCATTAAGTAATAAGCAACAATAATATCAATTCATAAAATTAAAATATCCAAAGCATAAATCAACATTAAGTTCAAAATATAATCCCAAACAAAAGATCAAAAGCATAGGTTCTGTAACCCCCTCGTCCCGAACTGGCCTGATGACCGGTCCGAGTGGGCCACACGGGGAAAACCGAAGCGAAACCCTTTAAGGTTCCCCCTCGGTTAACGACCCTAAAAATTTCTTTTTATTTATCTTGTCTAAATGCATTACCATTGCCTATGTGAGACACATCAGCGGAAACAAAAGCAATACAAAGATCAACCATTCGAGACATCATACATAAAACATCCCATTTTCTGTAATTAAGCAAGTCGTATCGATACACTTGTCAAGGGTATCGATACACCTTGACCAAAGTCAACACTCAAGGGTCAACACAGGAAGACCGTATCGATACACCTGTTAATGGTATCGATACGCCCTTCCCAGTCAACATCTCGTGGTCAATGAGATAAACCCGTACCGATACTCTAAACTACCGTACCAATACGGTAACATCTCACCAAAATCTCAGAATTCAAGTGAGCAAAAACCGTATCGATACGCCCCCGTGTATCGATACGCCCAGCCAAATTTGAGCCCTGGAGGCAATAGCATATCGAAACGGCACTCAGGCGTATCGATACGCCCTGCACTGCAAAGCTCCCAAACTCAGCAAAAACGAACAAGACTCGAACCTAGATGCAATTTAAGACTTCCCTAGACCCAAACCAGCATTCATACAACATTAGCAGGTCAATATTTAGCCATACAAACACCCAACACGTACATACATCAAGGAAATCATGCAATTGATCAAAGATGACATTTAGGCATTAATGGTCTCATACTTCAACATTCAAACACAAAGGCAACCTCAAAAGGCACATAGCCAACATTCATTGTAAGCAATTTAGGCATGGATTACAATTCAAACATGGCATCACAAGCCATACAAAAGCAACAAAACATGGAGTCTAAGCAAGCTCCTAAACAACCAACAATCATCCATCAAAATAACTCATTTCCCATTACTTAAACTATTACATACTCAACATTTAAAAGTTCATACTTGATGTACTCAAGCCAACAACCACACTTGGAGGCCCTCCACTTGCTTTAGCAACCCACGAACTAAGGATCTGTAATGTTGAACAAAGAGAGCGTAAGCAATGATGCTTAGTGAGGGTAAGCTCTTAAAAACAAACCTCAACATTGTAAGGTCCGAGCACGATCTTAGCCAAGGCAAGATTTCATATTTACCAAGGATCCACAAGAGTCACAAGATAAAGATGCATGAGCAATATTCAATTAAATGCCATGATCAACAAGCTCTATTTCACAACATATGTAAATACATATAATATCCAAGTAAAGATCACATATCTCAACACATTGATACACTTATCAATCACATTGGCACCTAGCTATGACCCGAATACGCGGATAAACATGTTGGAACTCACATCCAACAACCACATTACCTCACGATGGGATTACACTCATCACCGGTCTCGCGGAGGGGATTCCACTCATCCTCACGCCCCGTCGATGGAATTCCACTCATCATCGACTATATATAAATACAATTTCCGGGCGAACCCATACTCCTCCTTGGTGACTCAACGCCACCAAGGCCACGCGCGACTTTTGACTCATGTGTACACACTAACATCCTAATGATCGATCATTTGTACTCAAGCATACTAGTGCCAACATTTTACTCATTCCACATTACTCATTTCAAACAATTCCGTGCTTAGCACGTACTCACCATGAACACAATCATGAACCATTATCATGCATGCCTCAAGCATCACAAATCATGCCTCATCTCACATGTATAACACAATATACATAAGCATTCATATCACATTTCATACGAGGCATACACATCCACCTATATGAGTTCATCCAAAGGCTCTAGATCAAGTTTAGGATTAAGCTACCACCCTAATCCTAACTCTAGGTGGGTCTAACAAGCCCAACCTAGTCCACATACTCGAACCGATCATTTTAAAACCATGTAAAACAATTAACCACTCACCTAAGCTTCCAAGCTCCAAGCCAAGCAAGCAACCACTCTCATAATCCCGGATTTCTTCCCGAAGCTTCTCCAACACCAATTTCCGCTTCTAAACAACCTCAAACACATTTCAAACAATTCCAAATCAGCCCAACATCAAAAGACCAACCCAGAATACAATTCAATCACAATTTACCATGTTGCAAGCTAAGAACAAATCCCATTTTTAACCAACTCGGACAGCCCCAAAACCATGTCTAAAAACCATGTTTCCAACCTCCATTACACCCACAAATGATCCCAATTCAACCCCTATCCATAGTACTATCAATAGCCTATCAAAACCCACTTAAAACAACCCCCAAAGCTCACTCAAAACCCTCCAAAAACCACATGTTTACCCAAATCCGATAATTGCTCAAAATCATTCAAAATTCACATATGTTATACCATTTGACCTCTATACATCATAACTAACCATATTAAATCAAAACATTTAACCTAACAACATAAAGTTTCCATTTTTAATCAAAATCTTCCAAAATTCTATTTTCCAAAACTTCCATGAAAATCAAAATAAATGGTACTTTTAAAGAGAGGGAGTTGAGAGGAAGTCAAAAACGTTATTACCTTTCAAAATGGAGTTGAAATGGATGAGAAATGAGATGAAATAGTAACTTGAAGAGGGGAGGAGCTCTTTCACGTTGGGTTCTCTTTGAAGAAGAGGATGAATAGTAAAAAAGGTGTTTTATTTTGTATAAAAGGGGATTTAAATTAGAAGATGGGTAAATTAATGAATGGCTATTCCCTTGTTCTTTAAATAGCTCTTCAACTTGCAATTAAATCAATTTGGTCCCATTTCAAATATTTATTTTGAAACCCGAAATTTTAAAGGATCATTTTAATTATAAACCTGAGCCCAAATAATATTAAAATATTATTTTCACCTAACCCCTAAACCCGGGTGTTACAACTCTCCCCCACTTAAGGAATTTCGTCCCCGAAATTACCTGGTGGAAACAAATACGGAAACTGCTCAACCATATCCGCTTTCCTCTCCCACGTGGCCTCTTCCATACCTCTATGTCTCCACAACACTTTGACCAACTCTATGGTCTTGCCACGCAACACCTTGCTATTAGAAGCAAGTATCTCAATGGGTTCTTCATTATAGGACAAATCCGGATTTAACTCTATCTCCTCAACGGGCATAACATGAGATGGATCCGATCTATATCTCCTAAGCATGGACACATGAAAGACATCATGGATCTTCTCTATCTCAGAAGGTAACCTCAAACGATAAGGTACAGGCCCAATCCGCTCAACTATCTCATACGGACCAATGAACCTCGGACTCAACTTGCCCTTTCGGCCAAATCTCATTGCCTTCTTCCACGGAGATACTTTCAGAAACACTTTCTCACCCACGGAGTACTCTATCTCTTTCCTCTTCAAATCCGCATAAGACTTCTGACGATCGGAAGCTGCCTTCAAACGGTCACAAATCAACTTCACTTTGTCGGTAGTCTCTTTAAGCAAGTCTGGCATAGGTAACAATCTCTGACCTGTTTCAGCCCAACAAATCGGAGTCATACATCGTCTACCATACAAAGCCTCATAAGGAGCCATCTGAATACAAGACTGATAACTGTTGTTGTAAGCAAACTCAACTAACGGTAAGTGCTTCTCCCAAGAACCCTGGAAGTCAATCATACAACAACGAAGCACATCCTCTAGAATCTGTATCACTCGCTCTGACTGCCCATCGGACTGCGGATGATAAGACGTGCTGAAATGCAAACGGCTACCTAGAGCACTATGCAAGCAACTCCAGAACCTCGAAGTAAATCTAGGATCCCTATCTGACACAATAGACTTCAGAACTCCATGAAGTCTCACAATCTCACGGATGTACAAGTTTGCCAACTTGTCTAAGGAATCCGTAGTGTTCACTGCTAAGAAGTGAGCACACTTAGTGAACCTATCAACAATCACCCACACTGAATTTTTCTTCGAATGAGACAAAGGCAACCCCGATACAAAATCCATGGTGATTCTCTCCCATTTCCATTCCGGAATCTTCAAAGGCTGTAACAAACATGAAGGAACCTGATGTTCTGCCTTCACTCTCTGACAAGCCATACAACGGCTCACATACTCGGCTACATCTTTCTTCAAACCAACCCAGAAATAATCCTCTTTAAATCTCGGTACATTTTGGTACTACCCGGATGCATAGAAAAGGGACTCGAATGTGCTTCACTCAGAATCTAGCGTCTCAACTCAACATCTTCTGGTACTACAATTCTATCTCTAAAGCACAACAAGCTCTCACCACTGAAACTGTACTCGGTCGGTCTTCCTTCGGCTATGTCCTGAACATGAGGAACTAAAGTCACATCTTGCAACTGCTTCTCTCTAATCAACTGAATCAAAGAAGGCTTCACTTGAAACTCGGTGATCAAACCACCATCATCGGATACACTCAATCTAGCAAACATAGCTCTCAACTCAACGGCCACTTTCCTACTCAAAGCATCGGCTACTACATTTGCTTTACCCGGATGGTACTCGATGGTCAAATCATAATCTTTTAGCAACTCTAGCCATCTTCTTTGTCTCGAGTTCAACTCTTTCTGTGTCATCAAATACTTCAAGCTCTTGTGATCGGTGTAAACTATACACTTCTCACCATACAAATAATGACGCCAAATCTTCAATGCAAACACAACTGCGGCTAGCTCTATATCATGAGTAGGATAGTTCTTCTCATGAACCTTCAACTGTCTAGAAGCATAAGCAACAACTCTTCTCTCTTGCATCAAAACACATCCTAAGCCTACGTAGGAAGCATCACTGTAAATCACAAACTCCTTACCTGAAACAGGTTGCACTAACACTAGAGCATTTGTCAAAGCTTCTTTCAATTTCTCAAAGGCCTTCTGTCTTGCATCTGACCATTCAAACTTAACTCCTTTTTGCAACAATTTAGTCAAAGAAGCAGCTACTCTAGAGAAACCATCAACAAATCTCCTATAATAATCGGCTAATCCTAGGAAACTCCTAATCTCGGTCACGGACTTAGGTTGTTTCCACTCAACAATCGCCTCATTCTTCGATGGATCAACTCGGATACCTTCGGCCGAAACAACATGGCCAAGAAACACAACCTCTCGAATCCAGAACTCACATTTACTAAGCTTCGCATACAACTGGTTGCTCAACGATCTCTGTAAAACAAACCTCAAGTGCTCATCATGCTCTTCTTCTGTCTTCGAGTACACAAGTATGTCATCAATGAAAACAACTACAAAACGGTCTAGATAGTCTCTAAAAATTCTGTTCATCATGTCCATGAATGCTGCAGGTGCATTCGTGAGCCCAAATGGCATCACAAGAATCTCATAGTGACCATATCTAGTCCTAAAAGCTGTCTTCGGAACATCACACTCTTTCACCTTCAACTAGTAGTACCCGGATCTCAAATCTATCTTCGAGAACACTGAAGCACCTTTCAACTGATCAAACAAATCATCTATACGAGGCAACGGATACTTGTTCTCCACAGTCAACTCATTCAATTGCCTATAGTCAATACACATGCACATACTACCATCTTTCTTTTTCACAAACAACACGGGAGCACCCCAAGGAGAACTACTAGGCCTAATGAAACCACGGTCTAATAATTCTTGCAACTGACTCTTCAATTCTTTAACTCTTTCGGAGCCATACGGTACGGAGCTATCGAAACTGGATTAGTCCCTAAAACAGTCTCAATCACGAACTTAACATCTCTGTTAGGAGGCAAGTCCGACAATTCTTCAAGAAACACATCCGGAAAGTCACAAACTGTTCTGATATCTTTCGGTCTAGCTTCACTCATATTCGGATTCATAACATAAGCTAAGTAGGCCCCACATCCGGAGTCCATCAACCTATGAGCCTCTAAAGCTGACACCACATTAGACAAGAACTTAATGTTCTCGCCTACTACCACTACCTCGTAGTCATCAGAAAGCTTCAAAGAAATCCTCTTCGTCTCAAAATCCACACTAGCTCGGTGCTCAACTAACCAGTCCATACCCAAAATAATATCAAAACCATAGAAAGGAAGTTTCATCATATCAACTGAGAACACATGCCCCTGAATCTTCAGTGGACATCTCTTATACATACGTCTAACCACAACTGTCTCACCGAAAGAACTAGTAACATGCATACCTACATCTAAGATCTTAACAGGGATATCTAACTTATGTGCATGCTTACTCAAAATGTAGGAAAGCGTAGAACCCGAATCAACCAAAGAAAGCAAAGACATAGACTGTAACTCGAAATTACCTGCTATCACATCAGTGTCGTTCCCGGCCTCTCTCTGAGCATAAACTCTCGATGGTCCTCCCGCCTCTGGCTGCACTGCCACAACATGAGCAAGGTTCCTCTGAGCATCTACCCTAGGTGCATCAGCCCTAGGTTGGAAGTAGCCACGACCGCGCCCACGGCCTCTCTGAAAATCATTCGCTCTCGCAGGAGCCTGAGAAATGTTCGGTGCCTGTGCCGCCTGATGCGGACAATCCCTCCTAAAGTGGTCCCTCGAACCACAGTTCCAACAAGCATGGAAATTACCCCAACACTCACCAGCGTGCTGTCTCCCACAACGGGTACACTCGGGCAAACACCCTCCTCCTCTATGGCCCTGATGGCCCCTACCATGATGGCCACCGCCACGTCTATGGTCAAATTGATGTCCGCCACCTCTGTGCCTCTTGGCATCTCTACCATCAAAGTGGTTATGCCTCTTACCAGAACTGGAACCACCAGATCGTTTGGCCGAACCCAAACTGTGCTCCAAATCCTTGGCCCTCGCGACCAATACATCAAAGTCTGAGTAGTCAGATGCTAGCGTGTACCTCTTAATCTCCCCACCCAACCCATAGCGGAAACAGTTACAACGTTCCACTTCAGTAGGAACCAACTATGGAGCATATTGACTCAAGCGAACAAAACGGATCTCATAGTCAGTCACAGAAGCCTCTCCCTGAGTAAGGGCCATAAACTCCCGCTTCTTCTCATCTAAGTACCTCGGTCCCAAGTACCTCTTCCGGAAAGCGGTCTCAAAGAAATCCCAATCAATCTCTGCCTCTGGAACCCCAGTAGTAATGGTGACCCACCAGGTGTAGGCATCACCCTGAAGCACCGAGATCACACAACCCAATCTACGTGCGTCCGCACAACCCATCTGAGCCAAGATACGAACTGTCTTATCTAACCATAACTCCGACCTCTCCGGAGTAGATCCCCTAAACTCCTCGGCCCCCAAGCTACGAAGCCTCTCCAAAGGTAGACTGGCATCGTCACACCTAGGCTGAGCTGCAGCCTGAGCTCCCGCAACTGCGGCCTGAAATGCTCCCGCTATTGCTTGCACTAGCGGAGTCATATCAATTCCAGCTAGACCTTGGCCACCTTGGCCACCTTGAGGTCCCTCTCCTTCAGCTCCATCCTCGCCTCTAGCTCCAGGCGAAGGAGGTGGTGGTGGTGGAGGTGGTGGAGAAGCGCCAACTCCCGCGGGCACCGACCCTTCTATGTGAGCCTCCACACTAACTGCCGACTAAACAGGAGCTGCAACACGTGGTTCATGACGAACCACTCTCAGCCTACCCCTCGGCCTAGGCATCGCTCTCACAGATATTAACTACAACCACAACAACAAAACATACAAGCTGGGTTAGCAAGGTAAGGCTTCCAAGTGTTCAAATACGTTCCCTTACTTAAAAATCTTTTTTCCAATGTAATAGTAGCAATGAGACTCTTACACAACATGCTTCTAAATAAACAGTCAACATACTTGTCAAACAAGCAACCATTCTTACAAAGCAAGCAAACACCGTGCATATCAATAAAAAACTTGAACTTACCTCACGTACCTGCCCAAGATCTCGGTAACCTTAGGCTCTGATACCAACAAGTGTAACCCCCTCGTCCAGGTTTGGCCGGATGACCGGTCCGAGTGGGCCACACGGGGAAAACCGAAGCGAAACCCGTTAAGGTTCCCCCTCGGTTAACGACCCTAAAAATTTCTTTTTATTTATCTTGTCTAAATGCATTACCATTGCCTATGTGAGACACGTCAGCGGAAACAAGAGCAATACAAAGATCAACCATTCGAGACATCATACATAAAACAACCCATTTTCTGTAATTAAGCAGGCCGTATCGATACACTTGTCAAGGGTATCGATACACCTTGACCAAAGTCAACACTCAAGGGTCAACACAGGAAGACCGTATCGATACACCTGTTAAGGGTATCGATACGCCCTTCCCAGTCAACATCTCCTGGTCAACGAGATAAACCCGTACCGATACTCTAACCTACCGTACCGATACGGTAACATCTCACCAAAATCTCAGAATTCCAGTGAGCAAAAACCGTATCGATACGCCCCCGTGTATCGATACGCCCAGCCAAATTTGAGCCCTGGAAGCAATAGCGTATCGATACGGCCATCAGGCGTACCGATACGCCCTGCACTGCAAAGCTCCCAAACTCAGCAAAAACGAACAAGACTCGAACCTAGATACAATTTAAGACTTCCCTAGACCCAAACCAGCATTCATACAACATTAGCAGGTCAATATTTAGCCATACAAACACCCAACACGTACATACATCAAGGAAATCATGCAATTGATCAAATATGACATTTAGGCATTCATGGTCTCATACTTCAACATTCATGGTCTCATACTTGATGTACTCAAGCCAACAACCACACTTGGAGGCCCTCCACTTGCTCTAGCAACCCACGAACTAAGGATCTGCAATGTTGAACAAAGAGAGCGTAAGCAATGATGCTTAGTGAGGGTAAGCTCTTAAAAACAAACCTCAACATTGCAGGGTCCGAGCACGATCTTAGACAAGGCAAGATTTCATATTTACCAAGGATCCACAAGAGCCACAAGATAAAGATGCATGAGCAATATTCAATTAAATGCCATGATCAACAAGCTCTATTTCACAACATATGTAAACACATATAATATCCAAGTAAAGATCACATATCTCAACACATTGATACACTTATCAATCACATTGGCTCCTAGCTATGACCCGAATACGCGGATAAACACATTGGAACTCACATCCAACAACCACATTACCTCACGGTGGGATTACACTCATCACCGGTCTCGCGGAGGGGATTCCACTCATCCTCACGCCCCGTCGATGGGATTCCACTCATCATCGACTATATATAAATACAATTTCCGGGCGAACCCGTACTCCTCCTTGGTGACTCAATGCCACCAAGGCCACGCGCGACTTTTGACTCATGTGTACACACTAACATCCTAATGATCGATCATTTGTACTCAAGCATACTAGTGCCAACATTTTACTCATTCCACATTACTCATTTCAAACAATTCCGTGCTTAGCACGTACTCACCATGAACACAATCATGAACCATTATCATGCATGCCTCAAGCATTACAAATCATGCCTCATCTCACATGTATAACACAATATACATAAGCATTCATATCACATTTCATACGAGGCATACACATCCACCTATATGAGTTCATCCAAAGGCTCTAGATCAAGTTTAGGATTAGGCTACCACCCTAATCCTAACTCTAGGTGGGTCTACCAAGCCCAACCTAGTCCACATACTCGAACCGATCATTTTAAAACCATGTAAAACAATTAACCAC
Organism: Hibiscus tridactylites; assembly: GCA_958450335.1. Lineage (NCBI taxonomy): Eukaryota > Viridiplantae > Streptophyta > Magnoliopsida > Malvales > Malvaceae > Hibiscus > Hibiscus tridactylites. The sequence goes on along the minus strand of OY288274.1, from coordinate 74,483,511 downwards.
TCACCTAAGCTTCCAAGCTCCAAGCCAAGCAAGCAACCACTCTCACAATCCCGGATTTCTTCCCGAAGCTTCTCCAACACCAATTTCTGCTTCTAAACAACCTCAAACACATTTCAAACAATTCCAAATCAGCCCAACATCAAAAGACCAACCCGGAATACAATTCAATCACAATTTACCATGTTGCAAGCTAAGAACAAATCCCATTTTTAACCAACTCGGACAGCCCCAGAACCATGTCCAAAAACCATGTTTCCAACCTCCATTACACCCATAAATGATCCCAATTCAACCCCTATCCATAGTACTATCAATAGCCTATCAAAACTCACCTAAAACAACCTCCAAAACTCACCCAAAACCCTCCAAAAACCTCATGTTTACCCAAATCCGAAAATTGCTCAAAAATCATTCAAAATTCACATATGTTATACCATTTGACCTCTATACATCATAACTAACCATATTAAATCAAAAAATTTAACCTAACAACATAAAGTTTCCATTTTTAATCAAAATCTTCCAAAATTCCATTGTCCAAAACTTCCATGAAAATAAAAATAAATGGTACTTTTAAAGAGAGGGAGTTGAGGGGAAGTCAAAAACGTTATTACCTTTCAAAATGGAGTTGAAATGGATGATAAATGAGATGAAATAGTAACTTGAAGAGGGGAGGAGCTCTTTCACGTTGGGTTCTCTTTGAAGAAGAGGATGAATAGTAGAAAAGGTGTTTTATTTTGTATAAAGGGGGATTTAAATTAGAAGATGGGTAAATTACCAAAAGGCCATTAATGAATGGCTATTCCCTTGTTCTTTAAATAGCTCTTCAACTTGCAATTAAATCAATTTGGTCCCATTTCAAATATTTATTTTGAAACTCGAAATTTTAAAGGATCATTTTAATTATAAACTCGAGCCCAAATAATATTAAAATATTATTTTCACCTAACCCCTAAACCCGGGTGTTACAGGTTCCTAAAACATAATATAACATAAAGATGCAGTCTTAAACCTAAAATGCATAAATAATATGACATGATATGGAAGTCCTAGGCCTCGTCACCACCATCATCATCATCCGAAGTCTCATCATCGCTCTTGACTTGAGAACGGTGAAACTTCGTCCATTGGCCATAAAGAGTAGAGAAGGATAAATCCAAGTTCGAGTGGGAAGTCTCAAGAGATAGGAGGCGATCCTCAACATTTTGCAAGCGAGTGTCGATGACACCAAAACCCAAAGCTATGCGAGTATCCAAGGCATTGAACCGCTCGGTAATGAGAGCCGTAAGAGCTTAATTGTTTCCAACTTGAGCTTGCGGTGGAGGTGCAACGGGAGGAAGAAGAGCTTCTCTATCAACACGTTCCCAAACATCGTTCACATAGCGAAAACCCGACTTACGAAGAGAGGACTCACCAATCTTGGACTTGCGAGGTTTTAGGGAGTCGTATATGCAATCGAGACCAATCGTGCTAAAGATGTGGCTTAAGATCGTGCCATAAGTAAAGGATTTCAACTCATTGGTGTCAATAAGCTTAACATTATTAACCATCTCGACAAATATGATCTTAGCAGCATTAGGGCGCTCACCACGACGGAAACATTCAAACCAAAAGTGATCAACTTGACGGATATGAGAGTATTTACCTCCGGAGGGGCGGAGGAACCATGATACCATCAAGTGAAGAAAACGATCGTGCGCATCCAGGGCAAGTGTCGAACCGGTGGTAGTACCAAAGTGACGTTCATTCTCAATTCCTACATTCTTAAGGGAAAAAGTGGACTCCAAGAGAGCAACTTCAACAATAAACTTTTTCCCTAAAATAAAAGATTCAATCCCTACAACCTCGGTATTAGTTTCATCATTAATAAGACGAGCATTGGAGTAAAAGATGAGTACCATATGTTTGTAGCGAATGTCCGGGATGCTCAACAAAGGAAGAAGATCCCATTCACTCAAGCGCTCGAGGTAGCGGAAAAGGAATCTCTCGGAGTTAAGGAAATCGAGATCAATGACACGTTCACGACGAACTTCGAAATCCTGGACATATTTGAAACGAGCTCGCATCTCTGTAGTTTGAAGGGATTTCTGAAAGAGTAGAGCAAGATTCGGACGCATGCTCGACTTACCGGTTTGAACGAACTTACGCTTTTTGTTAGCTTGTTCCGACATCCTAAAAACATTAAGCAAGCATGTTTTAAAAATTAAGTGTATGCATAGATTTTTAAATTCAATCCAATAATAAATCCCACTTAGGTTTTAAAAAATTTTAAAACAAAGAAAGAATAAAAAAACAGTAAAATAAAATACGACTGAAATTTTTTATATTCGAATAAAAAAATTCAAGATTTTGATTTTTTTTACAAGATATGGAAAACCCAAACATAAAAACATATAAATTATACAAAAATAAAATTTTCTAACATAAGATTCGAACATAAATTGAAAGAAAAAGAAAAAGAGGAAAAATACCTTAGTTTGGGATTTTGGATGAATGGAAGAAAATCCATGCACAATGTTGATGAAACTTGCTTAGACTAGAGTTTTAGAGAAAAACCCCTCAAGATTTGGTAAAAAACAAAGAGGCTTAGAGGGTTTTTATAGGGAAAAAGTTGGTTTAGGGTTTTTAGGGTTTTGAAGAGTTTGAAGTTAAAGTGAATTTTAACATTAAAAGCCCTAATTATAGCTATCCGCGAAACCATTTCGGAACGGTCTTGACCATTTCGAAACGCGAGCACGAGGGTTTGACCGTTTTGAGACTTTCAGCTGACCGTTTTGATACGGTGTTGACCGTATCGAAGCCCCGTTGACCCGTATCGAAACTCGTTTCGATACACCCCTTGGCAGTAGCAAAAATGTTTCGAAACCCTTTTGAGGCGTTTCGAAACGCCCTTCTCTCAGACATGATATTAAGGCATCCGTATCGAAACTGGTTCACCCGTTTCGATACACCTAGGTCTGGAAGTGCAGATGAGGCTCTAAAAATGCAGAAAAATGAGTTTTTCTAAGGCCTAACGTGCATGAATGACATAAATGAGCAGGCAAAACATATGAAAACATAAACATACTTCCCCTAGCTATAAGCATGGATGAAATTAGGAGTCAAAACACATAAACATGACATTTCACAAGATCAAGCAATTTTAAGCACAAAAGAGGTCCTAAAAGGTCAAGATAGGCTAGCTAGACCTAACTCTCTCCTAAGGGACCAAAAACGCTCTTTGTCTAAAGGTTTTGTAAATATGTCCGCTAATTGATTTAAGGTGTCTACATACTCTATAACCACATCTTCTTTAAGGACATGATCTCTAATGAAATGATGCCTTATTTCTATGTGTTTGGATCTAGAGTGTTGGATGGGATTTTTTGTTAGACATATTGCACTAGTGTTGTCACATTTTAGGGGTATGGTTTCAACTTTAATTCCATAATCTAAGAGTTGTTGCTTCATCCAAAGGACTTGAGCACAACAACTCCCTAAGGATATGTACTCGGCTTCGGTGGTAGATAAGGCTACACTATTTTGTTTCTTAAAGAACCAAGATATGAGCATACTACCTAGGAATTCACAAGTTCCCGAAGTACTTTTCCTATCGATTTTGCAACCCCCATAATCCGCATCCGAATAAGCATGAAGGTTGAAGGTAGAGTCTCTAGGGTACCAAAGACCTAAACAATGAGTATCTCTAAGGTACCTAAAGATTCTCTTAACGGTTATAAGGTGAGACTCTCTAGGACTAACTTAAAACCTAGCACACAAGAAAACACTAAACAAGATATCCGGTCTACTTGCGGTACGGTAAAGCAATGATCCAATCATAGTACGGTAAAGCTTAGAGTCAACACACTTACCTCCTTCATCTTTGTCAAGCTTTGTAGATGAGCTCATAGGTGTGGCTTGAGGCTTTGCATTCTCTAAGCCAAACTTCTTGAGCATATCCTTTATGTACTTTGCTTGATTGATGAAGGTGCCATCCTTCTTTTGCTTGATTTGGAGTCCCAAAAAGAATGAGAACTCCCCCATCATGCTCATCTCGAATTCACCTTGCATTAACTTAGCAAACTCTTGACAATGACATTCATTAGTAGAACCAAAAATAATATCATCAACATAAATTTGAACTACTAAGATGTCATTTTTATACATTTTTATAAAAAGTGTAGTGTCCACCTTACCTTCTTCAAATCCTTTTTCAATTAAAAAGTTTGAAAGTCTTTCATACCAAGCTCTAGGAGCTTGTTTTAAACCATAAAGAGCTTTGGTGAGTTTGAAAACATGATTTGGAAATTTTGAGTCTTCAAAACCCGGTGGTTGTTCCACATACACTTCTTCATTTATAAAACCGTTTAAAAACGCGCTTTTAACATCCATTTGAAAAAGCTTGAAATTATGATAACATGCATATGCAAGCAACATCCTAATGGCTTCCATTCTAGCTACGTGTGCATAGGTTTTGTTGCGTGTAAAATAGACTATCGCAATTGTAGTGCAAGTGTACACGACGCAAGTAGTAAAGTGATACGAAGTATCGGATATCGTCTCCACAGGGATTGGGCTAATGACTTCACCTTGATTTACTGCACAAAGTAAAGGAAATATTTTAGAAAGTTGTCACGAATAATAAAGTGAAACGCAAATAAAAGAATTGAGAAATCAAGATAGAAAGAATGGGCCGGTATTGAATTGCTCGGTAGTGTAGGTATTGAATTGCTTAGGATCTCCAGTTCTGTCGTCGCTCCCGTCGCCGACAGCACCTGTCGCGGCGTCTGTCCGTTAGTTGTCGCGGCAGCAGACACTAACTCAGTACTTCAAGCTTGGCAAGAATCCCAGATCTGCCTTGCCCTATCCCTAGGCACAAGTCTGTCGATGAACACGTCTTTGATGATACCTCCCGGCGTGAATCGAAGGATGAACACCGATGTGTATGAATTCTTCCTTAGCCACTTAACCTCGCCTTATCCCTAAGCACGAGATGGTTCAACTATAAACTAGAGAACTCGCTTCTATCTCTTTCGTATACTTAACTCTCCCGATGCTAAGTAAATAGATAACCTTACAATGCTCTCCTGATGCTCTTGCAAGATGTTAAAACCAAGATAAAAGAACTTGAAGTTTATTTTATTGAACTTGAAAAAATCCTAAAACAAAGCAACCCTTGCAACTACTTTACAAAACAACCCGTGGCCCTAGGGGGAATTTAGAACATGTCGGTGACGGGTGGACGGCAGGGTTTTGGTTTCGGTTATGGGGTAGTCGGCTCTGCCCTAGGTTTAATCTATGCCCTTTATATAAGCTTTGGGCTTAAGTTATCTAAGGTAACAAGGATTACAACTTTAATTAAAAGTAAGATTCTAATAAAGATTAAATCTCTAAAGTATCCTACTTTCTAGCCGCCTCCTTGCTTTTAGGGATTTCCTCTCCTTTGAGCTTTGGCTTGACATATCTTTTGATCCGGGGCTTGGAAAATTATTTGGCATCCACACGACAGACGAGCAGATTTTTCTCTATCTATCGATGTCCACTTCATTTTTCCTCTTCAATAATCTGCTGTCACCATGCTGTCGTGACGGGTCCATGACAGGTTCGTCTTCTTCAGCTGCTTGTTCAGTTCAGCCATCCTGCTTATCTGCCCTTCGCCTGCCTTCATCGTCAACCTTGGCAGTTACCTGCAAAATACACCATCTTTTAGTAGAATCCGTGCCTTTTATATAATTGTGATATTTAATTGAAAACTATCCTAAATGCAATGCAATGATGCTTGAATGCAGCAGAAATATGGGTTAAAAGGGTGTAAATAATAGAACTTTTACACACTCAACAGGTTTCACCAAAATCTATTCCCTCTTCTTGAGTGTAACCTTGTGCTACTAGTCTAGCTTTATTTCTTACAATGTTACCACTCTCATCTAGCTTGTTCCTAAAGACCCATTTAGTTCCTATGGTAGATTGTTTACTAGGCCTATCAACTAATGTCCAAACGTTACTTCTCTCAAATTGATTTAACTCTTCTTGCATAGCCATAATCCAAAAATCATCTTTCAATGCTTCTTTAATATTCTTAGGCTCTATGCATGAGATAAATGCAACATGATTCATTAATCTAAGAGAAGATCGAGTGGTTACCCCCTTGGATGGATCACCCAAGATTTCACCATTTTTGACATAGTTGAACTCCCTTGGGTAGCTCACTTCCTTTTCCTCAAGAGCCAAGTCCTTCAAGGCTTCAAGAGGTGGATCTTGTGTGTCCTCTTCTTTTGTTGGAATCTCATCCTCCTTTGAAGTTTGTCCTCCATCAAAGGCATTTATGATTCCTACATCATCATCATCACAAGAATCCTTCCTTGGAAGGAGGTTATCATCGAATACGAATAGATTCTTCTACTACTAAAGTTCTTTTGTTAAATACTCGATAGGCTTTAGAGGTTAAAGAGTAACCTATGAAAATAGCTTCATCACTTTTTGCATCAAATTTACCTAAGTTGTCTTTTCCATTATTTAAAACAAAGCACTTGCAACCAAAGGGGTGAAAATAGCTAATGTTAGGCTTTTTAGATTTTAAATTCTCATAAGGTGTTTTCTTTAAAATTGGCCTAATCATTACTCGATTTACAATATAGCAAGCGGTGTTTGTGGCTTCCGCACAAAAATATTTAGGTAAATTGTTTTCACAAAGCATAGTTCTAGCCATTTCTTGAAAAGTTCTATTTTTCCTCTCAACTACCTCATTTTGTTGAGGAGTTCGAGGAGCCAAAAAATTGTAACTAATACCATTTTTCATTTAAAAAATATTCAAACCCTAAATTTTGAAACTCGATTCCATGATCACTTCTAATATGTGAAATTTTAAGTTCAAGATCATTTTGGGTTAGTTTTGAAAATGTGATGAATTTTTCCAAAGCCTCATCTTTAGTACTTAAAAATAGAACCCAAATGAATCTAGAAAAATCATCAACAAGTACAAAAGCATAAGACTTACCACCCAAGCTCATAGTCCTAATTGGCCCAAATAAATCCATATGGATAAGTTGTAAACATCTACTAGTAGAAACATCATAAATGGATTTAAAGGAAGACTTATGTTGTTTACCCTTAGAGCATGCATCACAAATTTTATCATTTCAAAATCTTATCTTGGGTAAACCTCTAACTAGATTAAGGGAGACTAGTTTTTCTAAAACACTTATGCTAGCATGTCCTAGTTTCCTATGCCACAACCATGCATCATTTTCATTTTGTGCTACTAAGCATGCATGAGATGTATGAATGTCATCTAGATGCACCATGTATATGTTTCCTATGCGATGACCTATGAGCATAATATTATTAGATTTAATGTCTACAATTTTGCATCCATTTTTATCAAATAAAACATTAAATCCTTTATCATACAATTGACTTATGCTCAATAAGTTGTGTTTAAGACCATCGACATACAAGACATTTTCAATGAGAATAGTAGAGTGATTACCTATGGAGCCAATACCTTTAATGTGGCCTTTGGAGTTGTCACCAAATGTCACTCCTCCTCCACTTTTTGGCTTTAGATCCATGAATCTACTCTTGTCTCCGGTCATATGCCTTGAGCATCCACTATCAATGTATCATGAGTTTTGACTTTGTGCTTTGGCCTTGTAGCAATACTCCCCCTACAAACAAAGATATTAAGCTTTTGTTTTTGGTACCCAAATCATTTTGGGTCCATGAGTGTTAGCTCCCAAAACCTTGGTTCCCTTAGGAATCCAAGATGACATAGCAATAATGTTATTAGATTTTACAAGTTCCTTAGGAACCCATACACTTCTAATTCTTTTAGCTCTACTATGTCTAGGAAAGCTACCTTGTTTGTAGTAGTTAGTCTTTTTCTTAGGTTGGTTTATTCTTGAAGATTCACCTATTTCATGCTTGACACTACCAACATTTTTAAAAGACTTTTTGAGCTCATTTAGCTCATCCAACACCTTTTGGTGTTCACTATTACATTGAGACAAAAGATTATTAAGGTCAACATTTTCATCTTGAAAGAATTTTAGTTAATCTTTCAACCCTAATATCTTTTTCTCAAATTTTGAATTAGCTTGAGAGAGTGAGTCATTTTTCTCATTTAGTTCCAAAATAATTTTCTTATTTCTAATAACCGACTCCTTATATTTCTCAACTAATTCATTATAGACCTCTTGTAACTCATCATATGCATCATTCAATTCATCATATGTAAAATCTAAAGTTGATGAGTTAGAGGTTACCATGGAGGAATCTTCCTCAAGTGCCATGAGGCAAAGGTTAGCCACTTCTTGTTCGTCATCCTCCGATGACTCCTCATCACTCCAAGTAGCAAGCTTGGCTTTGAGCTTCTTCTTCTTCTCAAAGCTCTTCTTCTTGAGTTGAAAGCACTCCGAACGTATGTGGCCGGGTTGTTTGCACTCAAAGCAAATAATTTGATCCCTTGCTTCTTCTTTGTTCTTGCTTTTGAAGTCCATTTTTCTTTGGATTTCTCTTCCCCGGTTGGACCTCATAAAGCGTAAGAATCGTTTGGCTATCATAGCCAATTCTTCTAGCTCATCCTCCTCACTAGAAGAGCTCTCTTCATGTAGTGAAGCTTTGAGAGCTATTCCCATCTTCTTCTTCTTTTCAACCTCAAGTTTTTCTACTTTTTTATCTTCTTTCTTCTTCTCTTCTTCCCTTCCTTGCTTTATAATCTCATGAGTAAGGAGAGAACCCACAAGCTCATCAAGCTTTAAAGCCTTTAAATTCTTAGCTTCTATGATGGCGGTTCTCTTCCCATCCCAAGATTCAGGATGTGAATAGAGTAGCTTCCGGACAAGCTTGTCTTTCGGTATGATCTCTCCAAAACCTTTGAGCCAATTGACTATAGTGGAGAACCGATCAAACATCTTGGACACTATCTCATCGGGCTCCATCTTGAAATTCTCATAACTAAGATTTAGAATTCCAATCTTAGTTTCTTTGACATCGTTGGTTCCCTCATAGGTAGTCTCAAGAGTGTCCCACACTTCTTTGGCACTCTCGATGGATGACACTTTAGAATAGATGTCCGGACCGAATGAACAAAAGAGCATGTGGAGAGCTTTGTCATTTACTTGAATCTTTTTCCTTTCTTCTTCACTCATCTCCACCTTTTTCTTCAAGACCATCTTGCCTTCACTATCTTGCTTCAATGGAATGTAAGGGCCATCTTCAATGACATCCCACACTAAGTAGTCATTGGACTTGATGAAGAGACGCATTCTATTCTTCCAAAAAGAATAGTTATCACCATTGAAGAAGGGAGGCTTTGTAGTGGATTGAGACTCATACATGCCCGAACCGGAGGTTGAAGCCATCTCTTGATATTTGATGATCACACTCTTCCTAGGAAATCCTCTTGAGGTTGTTAATCCTCAAAGAGGTAGGCTCTGATACCAATTGTTGAGTGGATCGAAAGATCGATATGAACCAAGAGGGGGTGAATTGGATTTTTAAGGTTTAGGTGGTGGAAATTGCAAATTAAAAAGATTGACATGGAATTTTAGAGTGGTTCAAGTTCCAAATAAACTCTACATCCACTACCTTAGCTTCACTAAGGATTTGCAGCAATTCTGCTAATTGCTCTTCCCCTTTTCTAGGCTAAGGAGGCAACCCTTACAATTTTCGGTTAAATTTTCTACCCAAAATTTAACTCAATCCTTACACAAAGGTAACAAAGAATTTGATGGCTAAGATAGTATCTCTCAATACAAATTGTAGCCCAATTACAAGCACTCAACCCAATTGAAAAGGATAAGAGTGAAAATTACAATTGGTGTTTCTAGACAATATGGGATTTTAGCACAAATGCTTGGATTTGATGTATGGATATTTGCTTTTGGATCAATAGTTGTTGCTGGAGCTTTTAGAGGTCCCTTTTATACCTTCTCATTGATTTCTAGCCGTTGTGGTTGTTGCATTCATCAATAGAGCTGTTGGGGGTGTTATCTCACCTCCATAAATGCATTCTGCAACCACCCGTTTCGGAACGCGGGGGACCTGTATCGAAACAGACCAAAACAGAAAGAGCCGTTGGGGTGCATTTAAGAGCCCGTTTTGAAACGTATTGAAATCGTTTCGAAACACTTTTGCCACTGTCAAGGGTCGTTTCGAAACAGCTTGAGCTCGTTTCGAAACACCCTAACGACTTATGAAAATTCAGTTAAAAATTATTACAACGGTCATAATTTATCAAATAAAATGAGGAACCATTTCGAAACGCAGGAAGTCGTTTCGATACGGGTTCATATGTTCTAAAGCCGTTTCGAAACGCATGGGTTGGTAGTGGTGAAACCGTTTCGAAACGCCTTAGGCCGTTTCGAAATAGGGACTTGAAAAACTCTGTTTCGGCTTTAAAACACTTAGAAACATATTAGAAAACTTTGGTTTTTAACTTTGGCATATTCTTAAAATCATATGGGGATGTTTGAGGACTTAAAAATTCGTTTTGACATTTTCAATTTAGTCCTTAGGTTTTTGGTTATATCAAAATTAAAATATCGGTTTCACAATCTCCTCATTTTTTATATAACAAAACCAAAGTTAGAATTTTTAAGTTTTTTGAAAATTTTGAACATATTCTAACTCCCCCTTAATTTAAGAAAGATTTTTAAAGTTTTAAAAAAAATTAACTTTGAAATTCAAGTTTTAAAACTTAAAAACACTTTAAACATTTAAAATGAATTTTTGTTTTTGGCTCTTAAATTTCTTCTCCCCCTTTTTGTTAGATCAAAAAGAATAAATAAGGCTCATAGAGAAGACAAAGGATTAGTACCAATAAGCATTAAGTAATAAGCAACAATAATATCAATTCATAAAATTAAAATATCCAAAGCATAAATCAATATTAAGTTCAAAATATAATCCCAAACAAAAGATCAAAAGCATAGGTTCCTAAAACATAATGAAACATAAAGATGCAGTCTTAAACCTAAAATGCATAAATAATATGACATGATATGAAAGTCCTAGGCCTCGTCACCACTATCATCATCATCCGAAGTCTCATCATCGCTCTTGACTTGAGAACGGTGAAACTTCGTCCATTGGCCATAAAGAGTAGAGAATGATAAATCCAAGTTCGAGTGGGAAGTCTCAAGAGATAGGAGGCGATCCTCGACATTTTGCAAGCGAGTGTCGATGGCACAAAAACCCGAAGCTATGCGAGTATCCAAGGCATTGTACCGCTCGGTAATGAGAGCCGTAAGAGCTTAATTGTTTCCAACTTGAGCTTGCGATGGAGGTGCAACGGGAGGAAGAGGAGCTTCTCTATCAACACGTTCCCAAACATCGTTCACATAGCGAAAACCTGACTTACAAAAAGAGGACTCACCAATATTGGACTTGCGAGGTTCCAGGGAGTCGTATGTGCAATCGAGACCAATCGTGCTAAAGATGTGGCTTAAGATCGTTCCATAAGTAAAGGATTTCATCTCATTGGTGTCAATAAGCTTAACATTATTAACCATCTCGGCAAATATGATCTTAGCAGCATTAGGACGCTCACCACGACGGAAACATTCAAGCCAAAAGTGATCAACTTGACGGATATGAGAGTATTTACCTCCGGAGGGGCGGAGGAACCATGATACCATCAAGTTAAGAAAACGATCGTGCGCATCCAAGGCAAGTGCCGGACCGGTGGTAGTACCAAAGTGACGTTCATTCTCAATTCCTACATTCTTAAGGGAAAAAGTGGACTCCAAGAGAGCAACATCAACAATAAACTTTTTCCGTAAGATAAAACATTCAATCCCTACAACCTTGGTATTGGTTTCATCATTAATAAGACGAGCATTGGAGTAAAAGATGAGTATCATATGTTTGTAGAGAATGTCTGGGATGCTCAACAAAGGAAGAAGATCCCATTCACTCAAACGCTCGAGGTAGCGGAAAAGGAATCTCTCGGAGTTAAGGAAATCGAGATCAATGACACGTTCACGACGAACTTCGAAATCCTGGACATATTTGAAACAAGCTCGCATCTCTGTAGTTCGAAGGGATTTCTGAAAGAGCAGAGCGAGATTCGGACGCATGCTCGACTTACCGGTTTGAACGGACTTACGCTTTTTGTTAGCTTGTTCCGACATCCTAAAAACATTAAGCAAGCATGTTTTAAAAATTAAGTATATGCATAGATTTTTAAATTCAATCCAATAATAAATCCCACTTAGGTTTTAAAAAAATTTAAAACAAAGAAAGATTAAAAAAAATAGTAAAATAAAATACGACTGAAATTTTTTATATTCGAATCAAAAAATTCAAGATTTTGAATTTTTTTTACAAGATATGGAAAACCCAAACATAAAAACAAATAAATTATACAAAAATAAAATTTTCTAACCTAAGATTCGAACATAAATTGAAAGAAAAAAAAAAGAGGAAAAATACCTTAGTTTGGGATTTTGGATGAATGGAAGAAAATCCTTGCACAATGTTGATGAAACTTGCTTAGACTAGAGTTTTAGAGAAAAACCCCTCGAGATTTGGTGAAAAACAAAGAGGCTTAGAGAGTTTTTATAGGGAAAAAGTCGGTTTAGGGTTTTTAGGGTTTTGAAGAGTTTGAAGTTAAAGTGAATTTTAACATTAAAAGCCCTAATTATAGCTGTCCGCGAAACCGTTTCAGAACGGTCTTGACCGTTTCGAAACGCGAGCACGAGGGTTTGACCATTTTGAGACTTTCAGTTGACCGTTTCGATACGGTGTTGACCGTATCGAAACTCGTTTCGATACACCCCTTGGCAGTAGCAAAAACGTTTCGAAACCCTTTTGAGGCGTTTCGAAACGCCCTTCTCCCAGACATGATTTTAAGGCATCCGTATCGAAACAGGTTCACCCGTTTCGATACACCTAGGTCTGGAAGTGTAGATGAGGCTCTAAAAGTGCAGAAAAATGAGTTTTTCTAAGGCCTAACATGCATGAATGACATAAATGAGCAGGCAAAACATATGCAAACATAAACATACTCCCCCTAGCTATAAGCATGGATGAAATTAGGAGTCAAAACACATAAACATGACACTTCACAAGATCAAGCAATTTTAAGCACAAAAGAGGTCCTAAAAGGTCAAGATAGGCTAGCTAGACCTAACTCTCTCATAAGGGACCAAAAACGCTCTTTGTCTAAAGGTTTTGTAAATATGTCCGCTAATTGATTTAAGGTGTCTACATACTCTATAATCACATCTTCTTTAAGGACGTGATCTCTAATGAAATGATGCCTTATTTCTATGTGTTTGGATCTAAAGTGTTGGATGGGATTTTTTGTTAGACATATTGCACTAGTGTTGTCACATTTTAGGGGTATGGTTTCAACTTTAATTCCATAATCTAAGAGTTGTTGCTTCATCCAAAGGACTTGAGCACAACAACTCCCTAAGGATATGTACTCGACTTTGGTGGTAAATAAGGCTACACTATTTTGTTTCTTAAAGAACCAAGATATGAGCATACTACCTAGGAATTCACAAGTTCCCGAAGTACTTTTCCTATCGATTTTGCAACCCCCATAATCCGCATCCGAATAAGCATGAAGGTTGAAGGTAGAGTCTCTAGGGTACCAAAGACCTAAACAATGAGTATCTCTAAGGTACCTAAAGATTCTCTTAACGACTATAAGGTGAGACTCTCTAGGACTAGCTTGAAACCTAGCACACAAGCAAACACTAAACAAGATATCCAGTCTACTTGCGGTACGATAAAACAATGATCCAATCATAGTACGGTAAAGCTTAGAGTCAACACACTTACCTCCTTCATCTTTGTCAAGCTTTGTAGATGAGCTCATAGGTGTGGCTTGAGGCTTTGCATTCTCTAAGTCAAACTTCTTGAGCATATCCTTTATGTACTTTGCTTGATTGATGAAGGTGCCATCCTTCTTTTGCTTGATTTAGAGTCCCAAAAAGAATGAGAACTCCCACATCATGCTCATCTCGAATTCACCTTGCATTAACTTAGCAAACTCTTGACAATGACATTCATTAGTAGAATCAAAAATAATATCATCAACATAAATTTGAACTACTAAGATGTCATTTTTATACATTTTTATAAAAAGAGTAGTGTCCACCTTACCTTCTTCAAGTCCTTTTTCAATTAAAAAGTTTGAAAGTCTTTCATACCAAGCTCTAGGAGCTTGTTTTAAACCATAAAGAGCTTTGGTGAGTTTGAAAACATGATTTGGAAATTTTAAGTCTTCAAAACCCGGTGGTTGTTCCACACACACTTCTTCATTTATAAAACCATTTAAAAACGCGCTTTTAACATCCATTTGAAAAAGCTTGAAATTATGATAACATGCATATGCAAGCAACATCCTAATGGCTTCCATTCTAGCTACGTGTGCATAGGTTTCATCAAAATCTATTCCCTCTTCTTGAGTGTAACCTTGTGCTACTAGTCTAGCTTTATTTCTTACAATGTTACCACTCTCATCTAGCTTGTTCCTAAAGACCCATTTAGTTCCTATGGTAGATTGTTTACTAGGCCTATCAACTAATGTCCAAACGTTACTTCTCTCAAATTGATTTAACTCTTCTTGCATAGCCATAATCCAAAAATCATCTTTCAATGCTTCTTTAATATTCTTAGGCTCTATGCATGAGATAAATGCAACATGATTCATTAATCTAAGAGAAGATCGAGTGGTTACCCCCTTGGATGGATCACCCAAGATTTCACCATTTTTGACATAGTTGAACTCCCTTGGGTAGCTCACTTCCTTTTCCTCAAGAGCCAAGTCCTTCAAGGCTTCAAGAGGTGGATCTTGTGTGTCCTCTTCTTTTGTTGGAATCTCATCCTCCTTTGAAGTTTGTCCTCCATCAAAGGCATTTATGATTCCTACATCATCATCATCACAAGAATCCTTCCTTGGAAGGAGGTTATCATCGAATACAACATGAATAGATTCTTCTACTACTAAAGTTCTTTTGTTAAATACTCGATAGGCTTTAGAGGTTAAAGAGTAACCTATGGAAATAGCTTCATCACTTCTTGCATCAAATTTACCTAAGTTGTCTTTTCCATTATTTAAAACAAAGCACTTGCAACAAAAAGGGTGAAAATAGCTAATGTTAGGCTTTTTAGATTTTAAATTCTCATAAGGTGTTTTCTTTAAAATTAGCCTAATCATTACTCGATTCACAATATAGCAAGCGGTGTTTGTGGCTTCCGCCCAAAAATATTTAGGTAAATTGTTTTCACAAAGCATAGTTCTAGCCATTTCTTGCAAAGTTCTATTTTTCCTCTCAACTACCTCATTTTGTTGAGGAGTTCGAGGAGCCGAAAAATTGTAGCTAATACCATTTTCATTTAAAAAATATTCAAACCCTAAATTTTGAAACTCGGTTCCATAATCACTTCTAATATGTGAAATTTTAAGTTCAAGATCATTTTGGGTTAGTTTTGAAAATGTGATGATTTTTTCCAAAGCCTCATCTTTAGTACTTAAAAATAGAACCCAAGTGAATCTAGAAAAATCATCAACAAGTACAAAAGCATAAGACTTACCACCCAAGCTCATAGTCCTAATTGGCCCAAATAAATCCATATGGATAAGTTGTAAACATCTACTAGTAGAAACATCATTAATGGATTTAAAGGAAGACTTATGTTGTTTACCCTTAGAGCATGCATCACAAATTTTATCATTTGAAAATTTTATCTTGGGTAAACCTCTAACTAGATTAAGGGAAACTAGTTTTTCTAAAACACTTATGCTAGCATGTCCTAGTTTCCTATGCCACAACCATGCATCATTTTCATTTTGTGCTACTAAGCATGCATGAGATGTATGAATGTCATCTAGATGCACCATGTATATGTTCCCTATGCGATGACCTATGAGCATAATATTATTAGATTTAATGTCTACAATTTTGCATCCATTTTTATCAAATAAAACATTAAATCCTTTATCACGCAATTGACTTATGCTCAATAAGTTGTGTTTAAGACCATCGACATACAAGACATTTTCAATGAGAATAGTAGAGTGATTACCTATGGAGCCAATACCTTTAATGTGACCTTTGGAGTTGTCACCAAATGTCACTACTCCTCCACTTTTTGGCTTTAGATCCATGAATCTACTCTTGTCTCCGGTCATATGCCTTGAGCATCCACTATCAATGTATCATGAGTTTTGACTTTGTGCTTTGGCCTTGTAGCAATGCTCCCCCTACAAACAAAGATATTAAGCTTTTGTTTTTGGTACCCAAATCATTTTGGGTCCATGAGTGTTAGCTCCCAAAACCTTGGTTCCCTTAGGAATCCAAGATGACATAGCAATAATGTTATTAGATTTTACAAGTTCCTTAGGAACCCATAAACTTCTAATTCTTTTAGCTCTACTATGTCTAGGAAAACTACCTTGATTGTAGTAGTTAGTCTTTTTCTTAGGTTGGTTTGTTCTTGAAGATTCACCTATTTCATGCTTGACACTACCAATATTTTTAAAAGACTTTTTGAGCTCATTTAGCTCATCCAACACCTTTTGGTGTTCACTATTACATTGAGACAAAAGATTATTAAGGTCAACATTTTCATCTTGAAAGAATTTTAGTTCATCTTTCAACCCTAATATCTTTTTCTTAAATTTTGAATTAGCTTGAGAGAGTGGGTCATTTTTCTCATTTAGTTCCAAAATAATTTTCTTATTCCTAATAACCGACTCCTTATATTTCTCAACTAATTCATCATAGACCTCTTGTAACTCATCATATGCATCATTAAATTCATCATATGTAAAATCTAAAGTTGATGAGTTAGAGGTTACCATGGAGGAATCTTCCTCAAGTGCCATGAGGCAAAGGTTAGTCACTTCTTGTTCGTCATCCTCCGATGACTCCTCATCACTCCAAGTAGCAAGCTTGGCTTTGAGCTTCTTCTTCTTCTCAAAGCCCTTCTTCTTGAGTTGAGGGCACTCCGAACGTATTTGGACGGGTTGTTTGCACTCAAAGCAAATGATTTGATCCCTTGCTTCTTCTTTGTTCTTGCTTTTGAAGTCCATTTTTCTTTGGATTTTTCTTCCCCGGTTGGACCTCGTAAAGCGTGAGAATCGTTTGGCTATCATAGCCAATTCTTCTAGCTCATCCTCCTCACTAAAAGAGCTCTCTTCATGTAGTGAAGCTTTGAGAGTTATTCCCATCTTCTTCTTCTTTTCAACCTCAAGCTTTTCTACTCTTTTCTCTTCTTTCTTCTTCTCTTCTTCCCTTCCTTGCTTCATAATCTCATGAGTAAGGAGAGAACCCACAAGCTCATCAAGCTTTAAAGTCTTTAAATTCTTAGCTTCTATGATGGCGGTTCTCTTCCCATCCCAAGATTCGGGAAGTGAATAGAGTAGCTTCCGGACAAGCTTCTCTTCTGGTATGATCTCTCCAAAACCTTTGAGCCCATTGACTGTAGTGGAGAACCGATCAAACATCTTGGACACCGTCTCATCGGGCTCCATCTTGAAATTCTCATAACTAAGATTGAGAATTCCAATCTTAGTTTCTTTGACATCGTTGGTTCCCTCATAGGTAGTCTCAAGAGTGTCCCACACTTCTTTGGAACTCTCGATGGATGACACTTTAGAATAGATGTCCGTACCGAATGAACAAAAGAGCATGTGGAGAGCTTTGTCATTTACTTGAATCTTTTTCCTTTCTTCTTCACTCATTTCCACCTTTTTCTTCAAGACCATCATGCCTTCACTATCTTGCTTCAATGGAATGTAAGGGTCATCTTCAATGACATCCCACACTAAGTAGTCATTGGACTTGATGAAGAGACGCATTCTATTCTTCCAAAAAGAATAGTTATCACCATTGAAGAATGGAGGCTTTGTAGTGGATTGAGACTCATACATGCCCGAACCGGAGGTTGAAGCCATCTCTTGATATTTGATGATCACACTCTTCCTAGGAACTCCTCTTGTGGTTGTTAATCCTCAAAGAGGTAGGCTCTGATACCAATTGTTGAGTGGATTGAAAGATCGATATGAACCAAGAGGGGGGTGAATTGGATTTTTAAGGTTTAGGTGGTGGAAATTGCAAATTAAAAAGATTGACAAGGAATTTTAGAGTGGTTCAAGTTCCAAATGAACTCTACATCCACTACCTTAGCTTCACTAAGAATTTGCAACAATTTCACTAATTGATCTTCCCCTTTTCTAGGCTAAGGAGGCAACCCTTACAATTTTCGGTTAAATTTTCTACCAAAAATTTAACCCAATCCTCACACAAAGGTAACAAAGAATTTGATGGCTAAGATAGTATCTCTCAATACAAATTGTAGCACAATTACAAGCACTCAACCCAATTGAAAAGGATAAGATTGAAAATTATAATTGAGGTTTCTAGACAATATGAGATTTTAGCACAAATGCTTAGATTTGATGTATGGATATTTGCTTTTGGATCAATAGTTGTTGCTGGAGCTTTTAGAGGTCCCTTTTATACCTTCTCATTGATTTCTAACCGTTGTGGTTGTTGCATTCATCAATAGAGCCGTTGGGGGTGTTATCTCACCTCCATAAATGCAGTTTGCAACCACCCGTTTCGGAACGCATGGGACCTGTTTCGAAACGGATCAAAATAGAAAGAGCCGTTGGGGTGCATTTAAGAGCCCGTTTCGAAACGTATTGAAACCTTTTCGAAACACTTTTGCCACTGTCAAGGGTCATTTCGAAACAGCTTGAGCCCGTTTCGAAACACCCTAACGACTTATGAAAATTCAGTTAAAAATTATTACAACGGTCATAATTTTTCAAATAAAATGAGGAACCGTTTCGAAACGCTGGAAGCCGTTTCGATACGGGTTCATATGTTCTAAAGTCGTTTCGATACGCGTTTCGGAACAGGGGTTGGCAGTGGTGAAACCGTTTCGAAACGCCTTAGGCCGTTTCGAAACAAGGACTTGAAAAACATTGTTTCGGCTTTAAAACACTTAGAAAAATATTTGAAAACTTTGGTTTTTAACTTTGGCATATTCTTAAAATCATATGGGGATGTTTGAGGACTTAAAAATTCGTTTTGGCATTTTCAATTTAGTCCTTAGATTTTTAGTTATATCAAAATTAAAATATCGGTTTCACACCTTTAAATCCAACCACAAACACTAAAACCCTAACCTTAAACTCTAAGCCCTAAAAACTAGGCACATGTGGAAAACAAATTTTACAATGCAAATGCATAAAATAATTTCCCTAAATATAAAAGAGTAATTATTCCATGCACTGGCGGTGAAAACAAAAGGTTTCCACAATTACCTTAGTTTTAAGGTTTAGAGGTTCAATTTGTGGTTTAAAATTTAAGGGTTTAGGTTCAAATATTTAGAATTTTAGTGTTGTTGTTATGATTGAGGGTTTAAAAATAAAATTTAGGGTTTATATATTAAAACTTAAATCCCTAACACATTACCCTAAACCCTAAAGTGTAATCACCACCTTTAAATCTTAAACATTAAATTATAAACCTTAAACTAAATCTATAATTTATGAAAACATGAATATAATATTTCTCTAATATTAAAACCATAAAAATAGTGATAATTAATTGATTTTTATAAGCAACGAGAGACCGACACGTCAGAAGATAACACCGGCATTTCTCTACTACTCCATATAGCTTTACAAAATCTATACTACTAACTGCTTGTTCGTTCTTTCCTCTTTTGTGCTACAGTACAGTCTCTTATAAACTGCGAAGAGTACGGCGGACGGCGGTATATCAGGATTGAAAAAAAGAACTCAAGATGTCATCGTCCACGGCGGCGCCCAATCAAGTGAGGGCATCTCACATACTCATCAAACACCTGGGCTCTCGCCGCAAGGCTTCTTGGAAGGATCCAGAAGGCCGCGTCATCTCCGCCACCACCAGGGACTCCGCCGTCTCGCAGCTCAAACTCCTCCGCGACGACATCGTTTCCGGCAAGGCTAAGTTCGACGAGGTTGCCTCTCGCTACTCCGATTGCAGCTCCGCTAAACGCGGCGGCGATCTCGGTTAGTTTGTTGACTTTATTTGCGGTGCAAATGCTTTTTTAAGCTTCCGTTGCTGATTTAGTTTTGGATATGAAAATAGAGGCCTCTGATTTGGATCTATAGTTTCTATTTTGCTGTTTGGTTGCTTAGAAACTTGTGAGAAACAGAGTTATTGGAGGGCCAGAAAGATGCTTTGAGTTAATACAATACAAGTATTGAAAAGTTAGTCTAAACGGAGTCATATAGTTATGTTTTTGTTTAACAGGACGCTTTGGTTATAGCGTTTTGAATACTTTGCTAAAATTAGGGTTTCAAGTGTAAAGATATTAGAATTTTGGAATCCCCTGCAATCAGGGGCGGACGGACTTTAAGTTGGGGGCGAAAATAGATTTTTAATAGAAAATACATAGAAAAATTCTAAAAAATTTCTAACTCGAATAGGAATTGTAAAATTTTAGTGGCCGCCTGCCCCCCTCGCTCTATCCCTGCATGCAATCGGAGCTGTCATAGATTTTCCCAATATGTTATTAACTGTAGTTTTCTTATTCTATATAGAGTTTTGACTACATGATTTGATCCCACGGTTCCAAGGCACATTAGTTATTCTTCCACAATGAAAGTTAGCCTATCATTCAATTCTAGCACCTTTTGCAATTATGTTCATGCTATAATTTTCTTTATCTATATCCTGCAGGGAATGTGCCACTCGATTCTTATTGTTAAATTATCCGTGACCTTTCGTTAGTTTGTATCAACATTTCGAAGTCATAATCCAAACCGAAATCTTATACCAACTTTTTGGTGCAGGTCCTTTTGGTCGAGGCCAGATGCAGAAGCCATTTGAGGATGCAACATATAATCTTAAGGTTGGTGAGATCAGTGACATTGTGGATACTGACAGCGGGGTTCACATCATAATGAGAACAGGTTGATTATCGGCGATGATTCGATGAAGCCTGGATATCGTGAGCAATTAATTTAGTCTGTTGGGAAAATCTTTCCAAGAACATTCTGAAATCACTTCTGGTAATGCCTATGGCTAATTTTGTTGAGTGCTGTTCTAGTTCTACACTTTAGAATGACCTAAATGCATGAGAGAATTTGGTTGCTAAAGCATTTAATCTTCAAAGCTTTTTTGGTTGTATTGTGGCCTTTTTATAATAAAAAGCATTTGGTAGACTAAATTTCTCTTCACTCTTGTCTTCTCTTCTCCTCTCCATCTTCCTCCCTAACCCGACCAACGACCGTATCTGTCGATGATGTCGGTTGATGCGGAAATGCTCTGTTCTAAGGATGAATGATACTTTTGCAGTTTTCTTGTATTAGTGTGTGTGGAACTAAGAAGGGGCAATGGAAGGCTAGCCTTACACAGGGTTTTAAAAATGTCCGTCAAGGCTGTTGCAAGGCATGCCCAACAGGAGCCATGGTGCCTAGTGCATGCTGGACAAGCCTTGGACCCACCATGCCATGGATGTCTACAAAATATAATTAGGGTAAATTACTCAAATGAATGACTACTCAACTATGGGGTTCGATTTGACCACTATATTTTCTGGTAATATGACACTCAACTATGGGGTTAGTTTTAATGTGACCACATGCCGTTAAATCTAACGGAGGGAGTGATGTGATAGTTAGTAAAAATTTGTATAATTACATATTTAGTCCTCGTTACTTAGATGTTCTATCAATTTGCTCTTAATTTTAATTTAATAAAATAAATTAAACGTTTAATTAAGTGGTGACACATGTAATTAGGATCAAATTAATAGAATATATATAAGCAACGAGGACCAAATGTGTAATTATAAAAATTTTTACTAACTGTTACGTCACTTCTTCCGTTAAGATTTAACGGCAGGTGATCACATTGAGACTAACCCCAAATTAAATGACCATATTACCACAATTAAAAGTATAATGGTTAAATCAAAACCAACCCTATAATTGAGCGGTCACTTGAGTAGTTTACCCATCTAATTATATATTGCAATGGATATAATCTAAGATAAAAAAAATATTGTACCTTCGAATTCTGTATTCGTTGAACATCATTTTTTGTGTAAGAGTGACGTTTTAAATCCTTTAAGGATAATAAAAAAAATTGTATATTCGAATTTTATTATGGGTAATTATTTGATACACTGGTGGTGGAAACTAAAAGTTTTCACAAGCGCCTTAGTTTCAGGGTTTAGGGACTTAGTTTCTGGTGTATGATTTAGGGATTTAGGTGTATGGGTTTTGAATTAGTGATAGTCGTTGAAATTTACAATTTAGGATTATAATTTAGGGTTTATAGATTAAAACCTAAATCCTTACCATATTACTCTAAAAACTAAACTATAACCTCTAAACCCTAAATTCTAACCCTAACCCTAAATTCTAATCACTATTCCTAAATTTTAAACCCCTAAACTTTACAACCTAAATTAAGTCTCTAATCTCTAAAATTAAAGTGAAAATTAAAAATTTCCACCCTCAGCGTATATATATATATATATATATGATAATAATTCTTTTAATATTTCACTTTTCATTTATTTGAAAAATCCATAATATGATAAATTTTTGAAATGTAGGTTAACAATGGATCATTCGTTTCCTTTTACTTTTTGTATAGTTAGGATTTTTTTTATAATATCACAATCTTACACAGAGATCTCCTTTTTAAATGGTTTTCTTTAAGCTTTAAAGGGTAAAAAAGAAAGGAGAAAAAAAAGTCCTAGAGGAAGAAGAATGTGATAAAAAATTTCCGTCTCTTTTCAGTGCACTTACTTATGTCCTAACACTTAAAAAAATACACTACAAAATTAAATTTTAAGCCATAACCTTAAATTTTAAATTCTAAACCCTACACCCTATATCCTAAAAAATACACTCTACCCTAAGTTTTCTAAACTCTAACCTAAAACTCTAAACCCTAAACTTAATTTTGAGCGTGAAAGCATACGTAAAGACACCGAAAAGGGCAGAAGATTTCCATCCAAAAGAATGGGGAAGGGATATTTAGGATTTGATCCAAATATTTGATAATTTATTTTAAATTAAGACTTAAATAATAGAAATATATAAGTTTTAAGATTGGAATTATTATTATATTATGACACGTTAATGTTTTTTTCAATAATATTAAGTTGATTACAAGATAATATATGTTCATAGATATTTTTAACTTTTTGACAAAGCACGTACATCGTGCAGACATTGTGAATAAATATGTATCTCCTGAGATAAATATCATCTGTTTTTTCTGTAAGACACTTGTTGGGTTCTATAGTAAAAATAATTTTATAAATAAATTTAAGACGATTGTTAAATGAATTTACGAAAAAGAACGAGAAATGGAGAATTTATTTCACTCATCTCACAACAAATATTTTTACAAAAAAATTCCCAATATGCATCAAACGTTTGTAAACAAAAACCCTCTTCATTTAGCAAATAAACATATTCCAATATCAAAATCCGAACTCGAATCCAAGAACTCGTTCAACTTGTTTCCTTCTCCTCTACTACCATTATGCAATAACATCAATGCCATGTCTGAGTTATCATCGTTACTAATATTATTAATGGCCTCGAAGCTCGAAACTCCTCAGCCGTCGTCAAATCTATCTTCTTGGCTTAGCTGAGAAGCAACAAACTTGTCTAGTGCTCTCCAATCAGTCACTTTCTTGTTGTTGTTGCGGATAATTCTATTCTGCACTCCGTCTTCGTCCTCATCATGTTTAGTATTATCTGATATTAGAGATATAGAGCTCAGCCTCTTCATCAATGGAAGTGATGAGCTCTCTAGATATGGAAGTTGAACGAACTGAACATCCGAGTGATCGACCAAGCTTAAACGATTTATTTCTTTCTCTTTTCTGCACAAGAGATTTTGGTGTAAGAAATTCTTGGTTTGGCCAGTGGTTTTCTTCTTAAAGGCTCGACAAACCACCCATCCTTCTTCCTGCATGAACTTGAAAAATTAGTACTAGTAAAGAATGCAAAACTCATAGTTTTATACGTTTTGTGAATCATTGATGGGTGAAATGAATGTCTGAAATTGTCGTCCAAACCCGGATCGGCATGACGTACGACACTTAAAAAGGAATAAAAATTCTATGTCCTTTTTCGGTGCCTCTACTTATGCCCCAACACTAAAAAACACAACAAAATTAAATTTCAAGACCTAACTTTAAATTTTAAATCTCAAATCCTACACCCTACACCCTTAAAAATACATCATACCCTAAATTCTCTAAACTCTAACCTAAAACCCTAAACCCTAAACTCTAAAGCTAATTTTGAGTGTGGGGACATAAGTAGGGGCACCGAAAAGGGGTAGAGAATTTACATCTCTTGAAAAGGAATTTATCCTAGACAAGTCAGCCTTATTCGCGTCCATTTCTAAAAACTTTATTCGGAAGCGTCGTTTCATGATCCATCAAGCAACACACCCATCAAATATCGTATCCTGCAGGACCTAGCAAATACTAGGAGCCAACCTCTGACTTTTGGGCAGAGCGCGATAGAGGGCCCTCTGGCCTCAAACTTTCTCTAAGACATCATCTTAGAGAGACATTGTGCCATCCTCTTTGGCCCCAATGCCCGCACACCTAGGACTCACTGAGCCTAGGAGAAGGTCACTTACACCAAAGCAGGTCGGCTGCTACTTTTCTTTCCGAGTGATAATTTTCACATATTTTTACTGTTAATCTCAAACAATTATTTCACCTATCCAACGATCTAAAAACTGTGTAAAAATTAAAAACTCTTATATATATAAGTGCTTGCCTGTGGAGGTCCATGATCGTGGGTTTCAAGCCTGTACTCGTGCATAATCCAGTCAAATTTCCTGTCATTAGGAGCTCGTCCTTTGTAGAAAAAAAGAGTTTCCCTCATGCCGATCAGCTTAGATTTATCATACACCGCTTTGTCTCGCCCCGTTGCTTTCCAGAAACCAGCCATGGTTGCTTTGTTAGTTTTTGTCCTCGTTGGATACTTCTTATCCCTGTGGTTGAAGAAATACCACTCATTTTGCACCTCGCATCCAATTCGGCACCTCCCTGCACATCACCGCAATAACATCTATTATGTCTGCAATCACGACCGAAAACGTAACCGATATTGACGGCAAAACGGAAACCCTATAAGATGATAAAAAAAGAAAACCTTTAAGATCCCATGGTTCTATCCTGTAGAGATCAATGTCTGTAATAACATCAAGATCAATCTTCTGTGACTCAACTTTCTTCCTCAGGTAATACCCGACCAGCTCCTCGTCGGTCGGGTGGAACCGGAACCCAGCTGGGATGCATGACTCCATCACAACTGCTGTTGCTGCTATATCAAATTCACCAAATTAAAACAAACTATTACTAAACTAACAATTGTCTTCGAAAAGACAATGACATGTAAAAAGTAAAGTATAAAAGAAAAAAGAAGAAGAAAAAGAAAAAGCAGTGTTGATGAGGCACTTGCAGAAGCTGTGTCTGATGGCCAAGGAAACGGAGTCGGTCCACTTTGTCGGGTTGTCTGGAATTTCCATAGCAGCTGTAAGAAGAAGAAATTGCAGACCCCGGGATGGAAATCATCTGCCCCAAAGTATGCTTCCATTTGTGCCCTCACTTTAAAATAGTGGGTTTAGGGTTTAGGGTTTGAGGTTTAAAATTGGGGCTTAGGGTTAGGGTGTAGGGAATTAGGGGTAGGGTATATTTTTTAGAGTTTAGAGTTTGGAGTTTAGAATATGAAAATTAGGGTTATATGACAAGATTTAATTTTTAAGTATTTTTAGGCATGAGACATAGAAGTAGACATGGTTAGAGGGCAGGAAATTTTTACCCCAAGAATGGAACTAAAAGATTTCCAGGGTTTGCCTCTTTAATTCTCAAACGAAGAACTCTAAACTTATTCACATATTAGGTAGGTACTAGGTAACCGTTCATTCATGGTTTCACATCACAATCGGGTAAGATTATGCTGTCAACAAGTTGCAAGCTGCTAAAGTTTTGTAGATCAAATTTATACATAAATCAGGTTGGTGGGTTAGTGTTAGAAATGATCAGGCGACAAAGAAATGAATAATGTCCTAACAAATATTTCGAGACTTGTATTGTATGGAACAAGGTGGCTTCTTTGACCAGACAAAAATTATGTGGAAAACAAGAGAGAAAGTGACAAATTGAAGTGGAGTGTGACAACTGACATCCAAACCTGTAATCTGGCAAGCGATGTGCTGCCTTACACAAAGAGAGAAAGTGATAATTGAGTTTGAAAACGAAGATGATTATGCATGGAAATGCAAAAGCTTACCTGATATAGAAGAAGAAGAAGAAGAAGAAGAAGAAGAAGAAGAAGAAGAAGAAGAAGAAGAAGAAGAAGAAGAAGAAGAAAAAGAAGAAGAAGAAGAAGAAGAAGAAGAAGAAGAAGAAGAACCGCTCGATTGCGCATGATTGATGGTTGTCCCCAGTGGCTTACGTCATCGATGCCTAGCTACCTAGATAGCTTCTTACACAACTTTGCTCGTACTCAATTAATTCGGATCAAATTTTGTATAAATTTAATATGAGACTACTCTTTTAATGCAGTTTTTTTATTCACAAGATGAGAATTGCACATTTGATATTGTTTAAAGAGTATAGTGTATCATCCTGTTAGATCAGGGTAAAAATTATCTGCCCTTTAATCATATTTCTTTTATGCTCCACACTAAAAATCACTTATAAATTAAATTTTAAATCTTAACTCTAATTTCCACATTCTAAACCCCACGCCCTAAAAAATACACTCTACCCCTAATTCCCTAACCACAACCCTTAACCTTAAACTCTAAACCATAAACCCACTATTTTAAAAGGAGAACATAAAAAGAGGCATGATTAAAGGCAGGCGATTTTCATCTGTTAGACCAACAAATTGTTGATTTTTTTTATTTTTAATTCATGGAAGGTAATCCTATATTTCTCTAATTTAAAAACTAAATAAATTACAAATTTAGGAAAAAAATCCTCTACTCTTTTCGGTGTCTTTTTATGTTCAACACTAAAAATAAATAAATTCTAAGTTATAACCCTAAATTTTAACCTCAAACCCTACGCCATAAAAATATATCCAACCCCAAATTTCCAAAACCATAAACCTAATTTTTAGTGTGGGTGCATAAATACATGGGCGGATGTACATGGAAATAATAGGGTACAATTGACCCCACTTGGTTTGTTGGTATGAGATTTTCAACGAGGTAATGTAGAATTTTTCATATGAAATATTACAATTGACCCCACTTAATTTGTTAGGGTATGATGTCAATAATACTTATTTTAATAGTTCGAGATTCTCCCATATCTCATATTCCACTTCGACCTCACTACATGAAAAATCCTGACTCCGCCACTTCATAAATAGGGCACCAAAAAGGTAGAGAATTTATATCACAAATTTAATATCTTTGTTTGGATTTTGTATAATATACGAGCAATGCCGGAGAAGATAAAATGCATGAGAAATGCATGAATGTTATAGTACTACAAAAAAACATTATTCCTATTCCTTAAGAATTAAAAGAAGATTCAAATCTTTTTAAAGATTTACATGTCCAATTACTAAAGCAAATGCTTGGATGCATATCTTGGTTTTACTCATGATTTCTAAACAAATGGTAATGGTATCGAGACATTGAAACAGAAAGTGGACGCTTTGCCCACGTACGACGGTGGTGGTCGGTGGGTCTCCAATCATGCGGCGGACCGCATCATTAAACTCATTCGACCCACACCCACCACCACCACCAAGCTGGAGGTGAACCCTAAAACCCTTCTCTCTTCTTTCCACACTATAAAAATAAAAGAAGAAAATATGTGAAGATAAGAGTTAGCTTAACCAGTGAAAGGAGGATATATTTGAGCGGGTCCTATTAGGATCTTAATAGTGCTAAATCACCGCCGCACTGTCACGGTTGTGGATGTCGTGGACGTTACGTAACGTATAATGGTTGTCGTAGACGTGATTTGTTTATTAAAAATTATAATTTTTTTAAATTGTTAATGTGGTTCAATATCGTGGTGATATTTAACGTTGCGATCGCAATTTAATACTATTTTCTTAACATAAACAACCCTCCAAACTCCTCTCTCTTTCCTCGCATTCTTTTTCAATCCAAGAACAACACCTTACCCTTCCAATTCCATGTTTCTGTTTATTACTACAAAGACATTTATTCTCTTTAAGTTTTTTTCTTCTAATATATTCATATCTGACACTTATTTGAATTTAGATATATCATACGTATAAAATCAAACTCTTGAACAACACTCGTAGCTGGACACAATTTGACTTAGGTATGAAACACAAGCTTCTTTCGAGTAGGGTTGTTCAATCAGTCGAATCGGTTAACCGATCAAACCGAATTATCGAAAATCTATTAACCGATTTTTTTTATTAACCGTTAACCGAACTGAATTTTTTTTCAAAAATTTTAACCGAACCGAAAAAATTCGGTTAATTCGGTCAATTTTCGAACTAACGGAATTTTTTTATAAACTTTTGGGTAAATTACACAAATAGTCACTAAAGTATGTAAAAATGATCTTTTTAGTCAATGAACTTTCAGAAGTTATAAAACAACCATTAAACTTATTGAACTATTACAAAATGGTCATTGATTCATTGCATGTTGTAAATTATTGATAGATATTGAAAAGTTTAATGATCATTTTTTAATAATTCAATAAATTTAATGATTATTTTGTGCTAATTTGATAAAGTTTAATGACCATTTTATAATATATCAAAAAATTTAATAATCATTTTATAATTTTTAAAAGTTCAATGACTAAAAATAATTATATGTAATATATAAAATATATAATATATAAAAATTTTGGTTAATTCGGTTAATTAACCGATTTCGAGTCGAATTAACCGATAACAAAAATTTAAAAAAAATATTAAATATTAACCGATCGAAATTAAAACTAATCGATTTTTTTCAATTCGAACGATTAATTTAGATAAAACTGAAGTTTAAACACCCCTCCTTTCAAGGGACATCAACCATGATTGGTCTTGTTGTAGGCATTAATTCTATAACATCTGAATTTGCAAATCTTCTAGACCATATAATGCGTTGGGAGTGGAAAAATAAGTTGACAATGTCTTAAATTTATCACTACTATGTCATTGTGTGAGATGATGATTGAGCATCATGTGATATAGAGCGGATATATCCTGTGGCTAATTTATACTGTATAATTAATGACGGTTCAAAGATTTACGAAGCTATGTGTAATTTATTGAAATAAGACCCTTTAATTTATAATTTCAAAAATATATAAGGTTTTTTTATAAAATATTTTTATCTTAGTAAAAAATATATTATCGGAGCCCTCTTTAAAGTCATTTATTATTATTATTATTGTAATTTATTAAACCAAAATCTTTTGTTTACCTCATAAACATTTAATTCAATTTATTTGAGGCATTTTTTTTCTTGGGACTTTGTGCATTCGTTTATCTCGTACATATTTAAAATCACATCGGTGTATAACATTCGGGAGGGATAGGCATTGATTAGACCACGTTTCCCAACAGGGAGCTCTCAATATAGAGAGGAGATGGGCCATTTGGATTGGCAAAGATTAATGGATGCCATGATGGCCACAGGGTGAGCCGAGATCTGACTTTTTCTGGTGTCTCTTTTTATATTACAGCAATAAAAAAATTAAATTTTAAATTTTAAGTATAAATTTTAAATCACAATCTTTTAAAATATACCTTATATTCAATATTTTAAATGCTCTAATTTTAAATTATAATTTTAAATTTTAAATTTAATTTTTTAATATTAAAACATAAACGATTTCTACTCGATAGATCATAGCTTTCTGGGGGTGGATGATGGACCGAGGGGTCCAATTCGCATCGATTATAACACGATGAAATTTGACTTTGTTAGATATCTTGCGCAGACAAAACTCTCTTTGCTATTTTGTTCTAGATTCTACATTTTGGCATTGATTATAATCATATTACATTTTTGTTTGTCAAAAAAGTTTGATTCTTTGTGCGTTACTTTTTTCCCATCTTTTTATTCCATTTTAATAAGTTTATTGGTTAAAAAAAAACTTTCCCTATTCGCTCTAATTTTTTTTCTCAATTCTTTTTAGTCACTCGACAATTTTTTTCTTAGCGCTTTAAGTTTTGTTTTGTAGCCGATGACAATACCGATTTTTTTGTCGATTGTGACCGTCGGGTCTATTTTTATTTTCTTTTTTTAGTTTTTTAATAAAATAATTCTGTAATTGTGACATAATTTTTTGTCTTTATGACACGTTTATTCCTGTTTTTTGACATGTTTATCTCTATCTTTTGGCATGTTTTCTTCTAATTCTTCAGTCGTTTTTGTCGTTTTTTATTCTATGTTTTTATTAGGGTTGGTTTTGACGACACCACGACTGATCAAGATGACGCTTATTTGTAATCATGTTGGTCTTCCTTGTTCTGGACCTTCGGTTTGAATTTTGATACGCGGTTTGCGCTTGTGAAGAGTTTCTCACGATGCTCGGCTTTGATTTACGTTTTCTCGGTGGTTTATCAATAGCTCCATCCCCTTTTGTGGTTCGTTTTGCCGATGCGGTCAAGTTTCATATCTATTTTTCGATTGAGTATTTGGATGGGTTTATAACCTTTTCATGTATAGCTCATGTTTGATCTAAAGTGGCTAGTTTTAGGAAAAAGTTTAAATTATGTATTTAGTTTACAATGATAGTTTGTAAACCATTATTGTAATTTTGAGTATTTCTTCGTTAATAAAACTAGTGACTTCTTTTCAAAAAAAAAAACTTATTGATAATAGTCTTTGTTGTTTTTATTTAAATACCTTGAATTTTAAACTTGTATTTATTTTGGTTTAAATTTTATTAGTGTAAATATTTTTTTAAAAATCGATGTAGATTGATTCATATACAAAATTATTATAAAGGATTTATATTCAGTCGTTGGAAAGTTTTAGTTTTCACAAGCGTCTTAGTTTTAAGGTTTATGGACTTAATTTAGGGTGTGGTTTTTAGGTGTAGAGTTTAAAATTTATAGGTAATAGTTAGAATTTAAGGGTTAGGGTTTAGGTTTTAACTTATAAATCCTAAATTCTAACCCTAAACCCTAAATTTTATTCACACTCAAAAAATTCTAAATTACTAAACCTAAACCCCCTAAATCCTACACCTTAAACTCTAAAATTGGAACGCTTGTAGAAATTTTTAATTTCTATCGTCATTGTATCAAATATTTATCCTATTATACATTTCATTTGTGTTATGAATATTTATTTATATGGATGTCTATCATGATTAGAACTTTATCAAAGGAGTTTGATTTATTTATTATTAGGAATATTATCTCTATGAATTAGAGTTTAATGTATTATGTACTTCTTATGCCTATAAATAGATGATTCATTGAAGGCATTGTATACAAGTCTATATTTTGAGAATAATACAAATCTCCCTCTTTCTCTCATCTCTTTGTTCTTCTTTATTTTATTCACAACACGTTATCAGCACGAGACTCTAATCAACTGAGATCTTCATCGTTCCAATTTAAAAGAAGTTATTCGAAAGAACTCGATTCTAGGATGAACCAAAGATAAGTTTTTTTTTCTTATATATTTTTTTAAAATTACCGATTGTTTTCTCTATGTATTTTAACTTAGTTTTTAATATATTTTTTTTTGTTGAAAAGCTTGTAAGTATATTTCATTGTATTCGAGCATTGGACAGAGATGAATTTATGGCTTCTCACAGAGCAAAGGACAAATTGAAAGAGATGGAAAGACCATGTTCGGTATAAATTACATATTTTTAAATTGTTGTCTTTATTGATCTACCTTTGATGTGTTTGAATCAAAATCAATAACATTCACATTATTTAGTTTAAATATTAAATTCACGTTTTCTTTCAAATCTTCAATTTCAAATTAAAATTCTTTATATATTTTAAATTTGTTAAATAACATTTAACTTATAAATATTAAATTAAAAGTAAAATAAAATATATTAGACTATGCGCATGAGCGCCTATTTTTTCATGGAGAGATAGTCTTTTATATGGTGCCTCATATTTCTATTTTATTTAGTTTTGTTTACCTTTACTTTAAATTCAATTTCAACATTGGACAATTGGTGTTTTCTATTTAATGTTGTCATACCAATAACTTTTCAATTAAAATTGTGTGTGAACATCATTGATGTAAGTTTATTGAGATTTCTCTATTTATTTAGTTTATAATTAAATATCAATATTTGTTTATGATATTCTATTGGTAAAAGTTGGTATCTTTAATCATGTTTTGAGTTTTATATGATATAATAGCTGGGAAAGAGACGAGATTCTTGTGAGAAGCTTCTTGGTCATTTGTTATGTCTCTATTGTGCTCGAGAGGAAAATTAATATCGGTAAATTTTATTCCTATTTTATTTTTATTCTTTATATTATTATTTTAAAGTGCGATAAATCATGATGATTTTGAATTTACAAGAAGATTATTATAAAGTCTATATTTGCTCGAAAGGAATATTTCTTCTTCGTTGAAAAACTTGACCATATACTTCTCCCAATTTCAAGTTACGAAAATTTTTCTTGATCCAAAAAGTTTTATGGGAGGCATTCCTTGAAGTGAATGCAAAGCATGATGTTTATTCCATGCGATTATCAATAATGGGGCATTCCCTGAAGTGAATGCAAGCATGATGTTTATTCCATGCAATTACCAATGATGGGGCATTCCCTGAAGTGAATGCAAGCATGATGTTTAATCCATGCGATTATTGGATCTGTTTCATTCCCTGAAGTGAATGCAAACATAGTAAATCATTATTCAATTAGAGACATAATTTCGATATAATCCAAGTATAATTGGCTGGACATCCCGTTCTGCGAGGCTACTGGTCTCAAAGGAGGTTTTTAAAGGACCTTGTGGGCAGGTTTAACAATGCCGCGTACGAGGATTAAATCTTTGTTCTCTGTGATAAGGATATGTGAAAAAGGTTTTAAAGGCCCACTGGCTCTACTCCATTCCCTGAAGTGAATGTGAGATTATATTATGGAAGAAATAAAAATCACATTAAAAGTTGTGGTCGTGGTCGAGGCTATGAATATACACATGAAAAATATAGTCGTTTTAAGAATACTTCTACCCGCTGGTAGCGAAGTTATAAGGATGACAAGAGTGATAAAGATCATTCTAAGGAAGTGAAATCCTTTTAGCAATGTGATGTTATAAATCATTGGTTTCGTACTTGTCAAACGCCAAACTATTATGGACTTTATCCATAATCATGAATGATAAATGAAATAAAATATAAACAAAATTTGTTTATGGCGAAAATAATTATGGCGTTATTGGTCCAACTCAATTGGATATTGTTAATTTTCTCATAATCCTTGAAGGTAATAATTTACCATTTATTTTATTTCCCTTATAACCTCTAACAGGAATAATTGGTTTTTATTTATTTATTTATTTATTTTATGTTAATTCATTTTATTTATTATTTATTTATGTTAGTTTGCTTTATGTTTATTTATTTTACATATTATTTATTTACGCTTTATGTTAATTTATTATTTGAAGAATATGATTACTTCCGGAATAAAATATACAATGAATTGTGGCTATTTATGCCTGGAATTGTGGCTATTTATGCCTAGCAGATAATGCAAGTACTCATATTGTACTTAAGCATAAGAAATATTTTTCCCATTTAAATGCAAGGGGAAATATGAGTAGTATTTCTCAAAGTACTAAAATATCAATACTTCGGAAGAGCACTTGAAAGTTTATCTCTGATAGATATTCGACTTGATATGATGTGCTATATTTTATATTTTCATTCCTCGAAGTGAATGATACAAAGTACATATTTTCATTACCTGAAATAAATGAAACAAAGCACATTTTGAAAGGTGCACAATTATGCATTTCTCGATTAAAATGCAAGGGAATAATGTGAGTACTATATCCGGAAGTACTAATATCACAAAAGGCTCTGGTTGAGCAAATATGTTATTGTCAAATGGAACTTTATTCCATATTCAAAGTGTGTTATACTCGTCAAAGTCATAAAGAGAGCAATATGAGTTCGCAAATTATCCCTTTGGGAATTATAGATAACATATGTTATCAATTGGCATTTGAAATAAGCCAATATGGATATAAGTTTTGGTAGCCAAAGAGTCAGTTGAAAGCTCTAGAAGAATTATATATTGCTACCAAAAGATAATTTCAATTGAAAGCTACGAAAGAGCTAAATATATTCCTATTTAAAGGAACAATTTTGATGGTCATACTAGACATGTACGAGTGAGATTGAATTACATGTTATGGTAAACAAAGAGTTTACAAATTCAGAGATATACACACACACACACATATATATATATATATAGTTGGCATGATCGGTTAGACCATCCTGATCAATAATGGTGCAGAAATTATTGAGATTTACATGCACATGTATTAAAAGAACCTGTAGTTCTTGTAGTGCTTATTCTCAAAGGAATGAATTGAATTCCACTTATTAAAGAATGTGAAGTTCTTGTGTTACTTAAAGGAATTGATTAATTCCACTTAATAAAAGAACCTAAAGTTCTTGTGTTGTTTGTTCTCAAAGGATATAGATGATCCCACTTACCAAAAGAATTAAAACTTAAAGTTCTTGTACTAAAGTTAAGACTGTATGTCTTGCATATCTGAACGAAATATGGGCCCATATATCCACAAATGTGGAAAGTTTTATATGATTTTAGTAGATGCATCTACATTATTTTATCGACTTACAGTCAGAAGTTTGTAAGATTGATTCTAAAAAGATTCAGATTATGCAGTTAGACTATTCGTCTTGAAAAGCTAGTGGGTTTTAGGCTATATCAGTTGTTCCAAAGCCTATTGATTATGAAAAATATAGTTTAGCAAAATTTCAATTGGATGCCTCCTATTTAATAGCTAAACTATGAGAACAAAAGAGTTATTATTTATATGGTGTTTCCATATAGCAACATTTATACGCATCAAGCCAACGAGTTATAATAAATTCCCCGTTATGATTGGTTTTTTGTCAGAAATCATACATTTCCCATTTTATGATTTTTGAATGTGCGATATGAATTGCTCCACCACAACGCACAAAATGGGTAAATAAAAAGGGTTGAGAATATATATTGAGTACGAGTCTTCTTTTATGTTTAAATTCTTAAACATTAATTGGAGAATCATTTATGACATTATTTTTCTCAACATCAGGGGAGATAATAATCAGCTGGATAGAGGAAAATGAATTATCATTATCTAGATCCTCGTAAATGAACTAGAAGTTCATAAGATAATTCATGTTATTACATGTCAACTGCCATACATATTTACTGACCCAATGAGAGTAATTAAGTCTCATATACCAGCTGAAATGCTCTATGTTTAAATTACATGTTAGAGCGAGAGAATGTAAATCATGCCTGAAGCATGATAGTTGAAATGGTTCCAATGATCAAAATTCTCGTAAATAGAAAGTAATATGAGATGGTCATTTATTGGAGGCGGGTGCTCCTGAAGAGACCCAAGACATAACAAATAATAAAACTCTATAAGAGTTTCAGGTACCTGAAATATAGATTGAAATCTTGAAGAGATCTCGATGAGTTATGTCATTACAAGAATGGAACCAGAAAATTGGAAAGTTGTCGACAACGATTTTACAAACAATTTTACATAAAATACTTCTATAGAAGTAAAGAAAGAAATCGAGGATCTTGTATAAAATCTATCCGGAAGTATAGATATTGAATTGACCAATGTTGAAAGACGCTTTGAACTTTTAAAGTAGAAGTATTTGGACAAGCAGTCCAAACACCTAAAGGTGTAATGCAAGTGAGGCACAAATAAGTAGTCGTAAATACGACTTGAACTATGATTTATGAAAAGTTTTAATTACTTCATGGTGGATGCTATTACTTTGGCAGTTTTGAAAATTTTACATGCGTCTAATTATTTGTGGATCCATATTTATCCTTGAAGGATCTAAAATACTATAAGCATTTGGAAATTTCTGAGGAAATTTATTTAGACACGTCTCATGAATATTTTGGCGAATTTAGTATAATCGCCTTAGTGAATACTAATTGAGAAAATACTATAAGAATGATCAGATTTCCTTATGTATTTTATAAAAGAGTTTGGATCAAGATCCATTATGATAATTTTAGAACTCCTAAAGAGCTTCAAATTGGAAACTCATGAAGTACTTTCAATACAAGTACTTGAATCTTAACATCAAGTTTATCTCGACCTGAAGATCGAGCATTTTTTTTCTTTGTCTATGAATAGACATAAGCTGAAAGAATCTTAAAGAAGATTCAATATGAATAGATCATATCTATTGAGTATCTCAATAGTTGTAAGATTGTTGGATGTGAATAAAGATAATTATATATTTTCTTGGTCTTGAAGCACTATATATTAGTTGGTCAAGAAATATCTATGAATATACAAAGATCATTACATTTGGATCTTCAAACATTCGTTGATGCCTCCTCAAATGTCGTAGAAATAATTGTTATGCACGAGGCAAGCCAAAAAAAAATGTGTTTGGCTAAGACCATTGACCAACATATCCAAAAGATATGTGGATTTACTTTTACAAGATATGATAAAAGCTATCTTGTGTGAAGATAATGCAAGATGTTTATCTCAGTTTGAAAGTGGATACATCATGAAACATATTACTCCAAAGTTTCATCCCTCACGATCTTTAGAAAAATGATATTCAAGATTAAATTATGAAGATTCAAAGATCTTCTGTGATGTTTGCATGAGGGGGAGTAAATACGCGTTGCACTCTTTTCCCCTTAACCAAGGTTTTGTCCCAATGAGTTTTTCTGGTAAGGTTTTTAATGAGGCAACATGTTATGCGTATCAAAGATGTGTGTACTCTTTTTCCTTCACTAAAGAATTTTTTTCCCACTGGGTTTTTATCTTAGTAAGGTTTTAACGAGGCACATTATCTTCATAGACATCCAAGGGGGAGTGTTATGAATATTTATTTATATGGATGTCTATCATGATTAGAACTTTATCAAAGGAGTTTGATTTATTTATTATTAGGAATATTATCTCTATGAATTAGAGTTTAATGTATTATGTACTTCTTATGCCTATAAATAGATGATTCATTGAAGGCATTGTATACAAGTCTATATTTTGAGAATAATACAAATCTCCCTCTTTCTCTCATCTCTTTGTTCTTCTTGTTCTTATTCTTGTTCTTCTTTATTTTATTCACAACAATTTGTACATTATAATTTCATCACAATAATAAATATTAGGCTTATTCGAAAGGCTAAAAGAACAAAATGGATTCATCACAAAAATTGTGGATTAGCCGTTTTCTTCCATCTTTTCCGCCGTGTATTTTTAATTATTTTTATTTTTTCTTTTAAAATTGTGGGCGATGACACTTACGTCGTGTTGGTTTCCTATTTCCTTCTATTTATTTGTTTGTTTAGTTTTTTATAAAAAAATCTCATTTGTATTGAATTTTTCTTTTTATATATATTATTGCGTTTTTTGTTTTATATGTTTATGTGGTACAATTTTTTTGTATGACACATTTTTTGTTTGTCATAGCACAGTTCTCGTCTATTTTTGTAGTAGTTTAATGTTTATATAAAGATCATTACGACACACGTCCCTTATTAGGAAAGGTCTAAGATCACGTATAATTACATTTATTTTATGATAATTTATCGATACTTTTAAAACTATCAGTAGAGTAATTTGCAAGATTGATATTATTAATCACCTCTCTTCATGCCTATAACTAGAGGTGTTAAACAGGTCAATCGGTTCGGGTTCGGCTCGGGTCATTTTAGTTTTGATTGTTTCGGGTCTGATATCATTCGGTTCAGATTCGGTTCGGGTTCGGTTCAGTTAATTTTCGGGTCGGTTGATTTTTAGTTCGGATCGGTTTGGGTCAATTTCTGGTTGATGGGAGATCGGTCGGTTTTAATAAAGTTTTTAAGTTGGTCAGTTTTTTTACACCCTTTATATGGCTTTATAAAGCCAATATATTTGACTTTTTGGTGAGTTGTGCGATTATTCATATTTCATATTTTTTATTTCTATTAATATCTTTTATTTATTTCAGGTTGTCTTCGGTTCGGGTCTATTTCGGTTCAACTAAAAATCAGTTCATTTTCGGTTCGATTTCGGATTTCGGGTCAAGTTTGTCAGGTCTACCTATAACAAGGCTTGAATGGTGAGAATGGGCTGCTGCTGCTGCTATATGGCTAGCCCAAGAAACGTTTCTACTTTATCGTACGGCCATGGAATTATCAAGTTCCCGGCCCGTGGGTCCACTAAGAAACTTCCTATTTGCTTCTCTATCTGTCTCTTTCCTTCTTCTCCGATTGATTGTTGAAGAAATCCACTGATCAAAGTTCTTCAAATCTTCGGTGAAAGTTTTCAGAAACTAAAATGGCGTCCACATTCAGCGGCGATGAAACTGCTCCTTTCTTCGGCTTCCTCGGGGCCGCCGCTTCCCTCGTTTTCTCCTGTAAAAACACAAACTTTTTTTACTCCAACAAAAGTTTTCGGGTTTTGGTGGGAGCTAATTTCCGTATCCAATTTGTTCTCGTTTTTTCAGGTATGGGAGCAGCGTATGGGACGGCCAAGAGCGGTGTTGGAGTGGCGTCGATGGGGGTGATGAGACCGGAGCTGGTGATGAAATCGATCGTCCCCGTCGTTATGGCTGGAGTTTTAGGTATTTATGGGTTGATTATTGCGGTTATTATAAGCACCGGGATTAACCCAAAGGCCAAATCTTACTACCTATTCGATGGATATGCCCATCTTTCCTCTGGTCTCGCTTGTGGCCTCGCCGGTCTCTCTGCCGGCATGGCTATTGGAATCGTCGGCGATGCCGGCGTTAGGTATTGTTATCTAATTCGATATTGTTTGCAGAATTCATTTTTTTTACCTGTTTCTTGTAGTAAAAGCAATTGAACTTGGGGCTTAGTCTAAAATCCGTGATTTCAGAAATGTAGTCTTCTATATTAGAATACATTTTGGTAAAGCTTTAGCTTTAGATTTGGCTTGCAACTAAGGGAAATGTATTAATTTCAGATATCCACACCCAATTATTTGCCCGCCTTGTTCCGAAAGTCTCACTATACGGTTTAAGTTTCTATATGTATGGTTGGCTTTTAACTTAGAAACTTAGATGAAGCGGTAGGGGCGAACTGTTCTAGTTGATTGAATTCGAGTCTAGATTAGTTGAAATTATCCTTACTACTCGAAACACATGTTATTTTGATTCAATTAAGGTACTTTAGATGTTATTGAGATCAAAGAGGGAGAAAAACAATGCATTTATAAGAGTCTTGTGAGAAGTTCGGAATCGTTGCCTATGAATTAAAATTTTCTGGTATTTCTCTGGATTGCATACCTTTCATGGACGATATTGCGTTCTCTTTGTTATTTTGATTGAATTCGAGTCTCGATTTATCCTTACTACTCAAAACACATGTTATTTTGATTCAATTAAGGTACTTTAGATGTTATTGAGATCAAAGAGGGAGAAAAACAATGCATTTATAAGAGTCTTGTGAGAAGTTTGGAATCGTTGCCTATGAATTAAAATTTTCTGGTATTTCTCTGGATTGCATCCCTTTCATGGACGATATTGCGTTATCTTTGTTACGGAAGTTTTTTGCTCTGCCTTGGGTGTCTAGATTATGCTGAGTGTGAGAATGGACATAGTTTGATTTAGTTTTCCTGTGCATTTATTTTCAGAGCCAATGCCCAACAACCTAAGCTTTTTGTTGGAATGATTCTTATTCTCATTTTTGCGGAGGCTTTGGCTCTATATGGACTCATTGTTGGTATCATCCTCTCTTCCCGAGCCGGTCAATCCCGAGCAGAATAAAACGCAAGGTTCTACGACTTGGGTAGTTGCTAGTTGGTGTCACTTGGTTGTGTCTTCGTATCGTTTCATTCTGCCGGCACGGATTGTGAAACATTTTCTAAGAAGTTATCTTGAATCCATTCATGAATTTCTTCAAGTGGGTTTTTTTTATGCTGTTTGTAATGATCGACAAGTTATCTTATTTTGCAGTTCTATTTGTGTTATCTATGCATGTAGGCTGTAATTCGCATGGAAGCTGAATTTAATGTAAAAGCAAACATGTCGCAATTTGTAAAGACAATAAAACTCTCCTTTCTTATTTCAATTGAAGGCTTTGATTGACCATACCATGTGTGTTCGTATTTTAGCCATTCTTTTTTCTGTCTTGATCGGAAAAAAATATATATAAAATTATTTTTGACCGATGAGTCGTTAAATAACAATTTAGGAAGTTAGGAAGTTCTAGGGTGAAAATGAGGCGTGTACATAAATTTTTACAAAAAATCGTTAGGATTTATATATATGCATCAAAAATTTTATAAAAATAGTAAAAAATTCAATATATATATATATATATAAATGTTTACCACTTTTGTGTACATACCAAAATTCTTACAGAAGTAAGCATTTGCATATATACTTTAAATTTCACTATTTTTGTAAGGATTTATATATATGTACATAAATTTTAGGGGTGGGCATTGTCGGGTACCTCATTAAGCGGCCCGTGTCCCGGCCCATTATATTCGGGTATCCGGTTTCTATTTTTATATTTTTTTATTCTGAATTAAAAAAATATCACATGTCAAACACAAAAATATTTTAAAAAATTAAACTTAAAACTTAAAAGAATATAATACAAACATAGAAATAATGTAGGAATTTAAACTTAATTTTAGAGTAAAAATATTAAGAAACATAAAATAAAAATATAATTTTAAATATAAAAAATATATATTAACTTTTTATCGGGTCGGGTACCCGATAAGGGGAAACTTCCGGCCCTACCCGACACTTTAAATTCGGGTCATCGGGTTTTCGGGTCAGGTTAATCGGGTCGGGTATTTTTGTCCACCCCTAATAAATTCTTACAAGAGTGATAATCATTTATGTATATACCGAATTTTTTACTATTTTTGTAAGAATTTCGGTACATATGTAAATCCTTACATTTTTTTTTGTAAGAATTTGTGTAAACGCCTCAATTTTAATAGTTTCTTTTATAAGAATTTCCCATAACAATTTTCATCCTACAGTTAAGCATTTTCAACTTTATTTTATTAAATTTATAATTTTTTGACTCTATAAAAACTGAATTGATTATCTTCAAGCTCAAAGGAATTTAGAGTGGAAAAATAAAGACGACGAGAAAAAGGCAACACATACAGCCAGAATAATTTAGTGCCACTAGCTCCAAATATAAAAAGGTTCAAATTTTCCTTTCCTAAAAGAAACAATAAACATTTGATAAAAAAAAAACAATAAAACAACAAAAATGTAAACATGGTTTTCTTTTCATCAGGTATGTTTGCAAGATGATCACTAGCAGGTGCAATCATCTCATGCACATATAGCTTGATTCGAACTACTTGCAGGACCAACCTTGAGCATGCATAACAATTCCATCCTTGCCAAATAGCTGCGACTGATTATTGAACTCCACGGATGATGATCCGACTGATTGTCCATCGGCACAAGCATCTTCTTGGCTCATTGCACCACTCTGGTTATTAGCAGTTCCCTGATCCAATGAAATGTTCTGAACACCGGCCAACAGTATACCTTGACCAGACCTGATAGGGAACTGAATAGAAGATGGCATTATCCACCGCATCCAGTCGTTCCGCTTCCTTACTTTGTCACCCTAAAATGTAATTGGAAAGATGATTAAAAACAAAAGAAACAAATAAGCACATAAGAGGCACGGTATCGGTATGTGTGTGCAGTGTGCAAGTCTTGGAGATGGATCAGAATCACATATGGTAAAAGGGGGAGTCGATTTCATTCTAAAAGGTACCTGCACTTCCACAACTGCTGAACTTTGAAGAGCATCTAATATAAGTTGGATATTATCTGTCAAAAGTGAAACCTGAAAAAGGAGAAGCCAAAAAAGAAAATTAACTTTGCACATACAGAATCAAAATGTTGCTCAATTAATAGTAAAATCCTAAGCAACGTTTATAATAATGTGAAGAATATGTTATTTTAGAAATACCATCAGTGGAATATAATTGCAAAATCCAGCTACCTCAAGATAACTGTAGACACCGATGCTTACATATCTCTAAAAATGACATGCTACACAAATCAGAACCTAAAGGGTAGTGATGTGCAATAGTGTGTGGGTGGTGGGGATATCCATGCATAGCACACATGTAATGATCATTGCATACATAAACAAATAAAATGTTAGCATTAGAAGTTGTGAATCCTTCCCGTTGGTGCATATATTAGTCAATGAAGGGCAGCTGAAATGCCACATTACCTTTGCAACTACAAAAAGGCTGTTGTAAGCCTTTATCTTTTAGAACCACGGAAGTTCTAGGTTCACTACCGTTTAAAACCATACTAGAAAGCAAGTGGCATGAACATAACACTAATCTGTACTCAAAGATTTAGCCACAAGAAAATTATAACATAATAAAGCAAAACAGTCGGTACCATATCAAGGGAGTGAGCTGACGATAAGCACACTTAAAGGAAACATAATTAGAACAAAATAGAACACACAAAAAAAGGTCATAGCATAAGCCAGTGATAAGCACATTTATAGAAATCTAATATAGGTATTTTCTAATGAATCATGATAACCGCATAGAGTTGCCATCAAAAAATTGTAGATGAGACAAGTAGGGAATAGATGTTATGAACTTAAGAAGTTGCTAAAGAATCAAAATGCATCACCATGAAAAAGCCCTAACAACATAATCTACCACAATCACACAAACATTACAACTTTAAATTTTCTGAAAGCTAACCTGTCTAAAGCCAGCAATCAATTTAATAGGAACCCAGCCATGGTCATCCATGTTCTGCCGCAAGTATGTATCCTTAATTAGGTTATCGTTACTGCAATAAACAGAAATTAGTTTCTTGGTAACCAGATTTACCACCATTCAATTAATTAAATTGACCTAAGGTCCTAAACTAACACAAACAAAGCATTACCTGAAGTAATAATCTATCTGCTTCATTATACTAGCATGCAACTGATGATCTTGAAGCTCTGGAGGAGGGAGTAACATCGGGGATACTGGTTGAATAAATGGGACACCTCCATATGAGTCTGGGTGAGGTGTTGGGACTAAATAAAACTGAGATGAAAATTCTGAAAGGAGGCATAGATATTAGTGCAAACTCATATTACCACTCTTCTTCCACTAAAAAAAAAAGAGTACAGCTTACCAGGAAAGCCCATGTGGGTGCCATAAGGGCGAACATGTGGAGGAGCAAAAATTCTTCCAGTATTAGGAGGTGAAGGTGATGGATGTGGATGCCTCGTAAACATGGGAACACCCCTTGGCAGCATATGACCATCCCTGTTAATAAAATTTCGACCATTCCAGTCTCGGTTTCCACGGTCTTGATTGCGCCTTACTCCATGATTCAACTGGTGAGAACCATTTCCTCGTGGATGCGGACCATTATTACGATATCGGAATGAATTCTGTGGGTGTCGTTGGTCATTAACACCACTGTAAGGCACGGAACCAGTTCTCTGTATATGGTCCCTGGAAGAAGGGCCCTTCAGAGGCGCGTCAACCATAGGGCCTTGAGGAGGTGGCTGTGAAAGGCCACCATTAGATGCAGAGAAATTGCGATTCTGCTCCATTGGCCTTTGGCGTGCAGGCATTGCATGGTTTGGGATCGGATTTGAATTCAAGTTTGCATTGTTCCTGACTTGGTTCTGTGAAGAAGAGGAAGATGACGCAGTTCTACTCCCCTACAATTTAGGCAGCATTCCAAAACCTCAAGTCTAAGTAGGTTCAGAATCCAAAGCTATATACAGTTATACACAGATCGGCTCATATAACTTCACATAAGCTAATCTATAAACGCACCCTATATTCATACATATAGTCTTATACTCAGGTTATATCAAATGAATACTAATTCAAGTAAACCCTGATGTTGGATTAAGAACTAAGAACCCTAGCATTTCCTGCTTTGGCCAATTTAGATTCTTGCTTATCAAACAGATAATACAAACTGTAAAACTAATTTTATTTTAACTTAGATCAGTTAAATGAGTTAAGAAGTAAAACGAAAATAAAAAAGAACAAATTTAATATTTGAAAAGCAAACCTGAGAAACGGGGACAGAAGAAGTAGAAGATGATCCATCCAATGAAGCTCTGGACGAATCTGAAGAGGAATTAGAAAGACCCTTAGCGGACCCAGACAAAGGGGGCCAAATGCTAGCCTCCATACCGGACCCAGACTCCGTAGCGACATTAGAAGGTCTGTTCCAAGCCGGTTTCTTACCGTTATTGGGCCCAACATTCACATTCTCCATGCCTTCCTCTTCGACCGCCACGGGAACAGGTGGCTGAATCATAGCCGTTGACGGCGACGACGAAGAATGAGACGATGACGATAAATGAACAGCCGCGCCCGCGATCGGCACCGGTTCACCCCGAACAATTTGATTCCATTGCGAAGAACCCGGGTTCGTGGCAGGATATGTTTGGTTAGGGCTACTGGTAGAGTGATTCACAGCTGTCACCGCAGCGGAGGTATTGAAATTAGCCGAGTTAATATTTGCAGCCATATCAAACCCTAATTAAATCAAAATTGGATTTTCCCCCTTAAGTCGACAAGACGATCGGCCCCAAAAAAATTAATAGAAATCGGAGAACAAAATTGATCGGAAAAAATTTAGAAAAAAGAAGTGAGAGTTAAAATTAATTGTCACGCG
Source organism: Hibiscus tridactylites (assembly GCA_958450335.1). Taxonomy (NCBI): domain Eukaryota; kingdom Viridiplantae; phylum Streptophyta; class Magnoliopsida; order Malvales; family Malvaceae; genus Hibiscus; species Hibiscus tridactylites. The sequence goes on along the minus strand of OY288274.1, from coordinate 74,438,676 downwards.
AATGCAAATCTGTTAATTTCCCCCGGAAAAATTAGGGATTTGATGATGCGATCGGCGGAAAGAGGCGGAAAAAATCAAAATAAAATGAAGAAGAAGAGCGACGGAAAACTCTGCTTCTGTCTTTCTATTTTTTTTTTCTTTTAGAATTTGTTTTCCCCAAAGCTGCTTTGCTTAAATAGTGGGGTTTTGGTTAGTTATTTATAGTGTTTTTACGATACTGCCATTGAAAAATCAAGGTTGTTTTGGGGTAATTTTACCGCTGTTAAACTTTTACTTGGGGATGGTTTTCCTATTTTGTTTTAACTGTAAGATTTACTTATCTACCTTCACTACAACTAGAACTGGGAGTATTTATTTTTCAGGTTCGTAATATTACTTCTCTAGTTCTTTTAATTTCATGTTTATATATTTCATTTAAATTTTTATTTGATTATATTATTCTAAATGGGCATGGGTTTATCCCAGCAATTCGTTAGGCGAGATCTTCAATTTTTAGATGTCGTATTGCTATTATTTTTAGTAGCTATAATTATTAATAAAATAACGGTTATAAAATTCACTTGAGATAATTATTTTAGAATCTTAGCATTGAATTTTTGTTTTGAAATTCTTCTTTTAGTTAAACAAGTGAACTAATAAGAATTTAATGAGTTCCTTGATTTTTATTTTAATGCTTTTGTGATTACAAAGATTTCGTTGCCTTAGGACTGCACTTGTACTAAATCATAAAAGTAGTAACTAAAAACAATAGTGAAGTTCTAATGTTTTTATTTGATCAATTTTTTTAGTGAAATTTATTAGTTATCAGTTTTCTCAAAGTTCCAGTTGGTAACAAAATATGTTATTTTCATGTTACTTGTTTCTTACAATATTCTAACTAGGAGTGACATAAATTTATTAGTTTTATGAATAGAGTATTGTTTGTGGATGTTAGCACAGATGCTATTGTACGTTGGTACCAAAATATGAGAAATCGTAGTTAACAATTGTAGTTAGTTTTATGTACTATTAATTTATAATTTGAATTTCTTAGACTTTTGAATGTAATTTTTGATGACTTTTTTAATTTACTCTGAGAGTATATGCATTGTTTTTATTATCGGCATGTGAATTACTAAATTTAAATTCCTAAATTTGCCTATGTTTGCCATAATCATGTTTCTAAAATTATTATTATTAGATTAAATTATATTGGTATCACTTTTTGGTGGTTTTGAGAAATTCGTCTTCTACATATCAAAAGTTGATGTACTGATTTTATCATAAAACTCTCTTGAAGGGGAAAAAAGTAGAAACTTTAAGGATTAAGGTGTAAAATTTTATCTTTTACGATGATCAGACCATGAAAGAAGACAACGAGTTATTTGTTTGGCCTTGTAGCATTGTATTGACGATAAGGGTGTGAATGAATAGAACGTTCGACGAATTGTTTGTATAACGTTTATTTATGTTCGTTTATCAAATTAAATAAACGAGCATAAATAAAAATTTTATGTTCGTTTAATAAAAGAACAGACACAAATAGAGGTGCGTTCGGTTCGTTTATGTTCACGAACAAACTCGTTTATAAGCTCGTTTATTCGGTTCCCCTTTTCCTTTTATATTTTTACATTTTAATTATTGGTGAAGGTAATGACTAAATTCAACACATGGTGAACTTTGGAGTTCAAATTGTGAAGTCTAAAGAGCTTAAAGACTAATTATGTGAATAAACGCTAAACAAACATATTCAGGAACACTAAACAAAAAGAACATGAACCACTTCAAAAATACACTAGCGAACATAAACATAATTTTAAAAATTTAAACAAACATGAACACTTTAAAAAATAATTAAACAAACACGAACATTACCTTTTATGTCGAGTATGTTTGGCAACAAAGATTGCCAATGTTCTTTATGATGCACGAGGTAAAACTACTTTACAATGTTCCTGTTACTTTCCCTTTTGTGTCGGTAAGCCTTTGATGACCTCTTTGCGACTGTGACATCTCTGGTCCAAAGTGGATAAAAATCACCTGTCCCTTTTCGGTGCCCCTACTTATGTCTCAACACTAAAAAATACAATAAAATTAAATTTCAAGCCCTAACCCTAAATTTTAAACCCTAAACCCTACACCCTATACCTTAAAAATACACCCTATACCTTAAAAATACATCCTACCCTAATTTCCCTAAACCCTAACCATAACCCTTAACCTAAAACCCTAAATCTAATTTTGAGTGTTGGGGCATAAGTAGGGGCACCGAAAAGGGGTAGAGAATTTCCATCCGTCCAAAGTAATCTAGGCTCGGTTTTCATATCAGCTTAATATAATCGAAGCTATTGTTGCTCTACTTTGTCTCGTCTGTATTCTGATATGGTTGAATGGGGACTCGAGTTTGTGAAGCTCGTCGATGGCTTTTCGTTATTGCCGTCCGATAAGGCAATTAGGCTCGGTGGAAACATTCAGGTGGCTGAGATCATGTTGAACCATGAGCCAGATTGAGGTAAATGATTTCAACCGCTTTTTTTACTTTTGTCCCCCTATTTAAATTTCTTTAAAAATTAGTTTATTTATAAATTTGCCTCCCTCCACTTTTAAACATTTATAGTTTACTCCACTTTAAATTCTGATTCCGTTCCGGCATGTAACTTCCTGTGGTGCTAAATGATTGCGCCTTATTCACTTATACTTTTGTCGACCTGTGCTTCTCTTTGTAGCTCGATTGGATTGTGCCTTTAAAGAAAAGGTCAAGTTCAGTAAGATCGTAACACTTTGTTTTTTGTTGTAGACAATTGCTAGAAATTATTTCCATCTTAGGTTTATTACTGTTATACCCTATATACTACGACACTCATTCTTTCGCAATAAAGGTTTTATAATATCACAAAAGTCATTATACGCCTTCAAACGTTTTGCACTAATAAGTCATATTCGTCTGCCTTTTTTTATGTCTCTTTATATGTTTCACTAATAATTTTATGTTACATATATTAAAATAATAAAAAATAATAATTAACATATGTGACATAAAATTATTGGTAAAACATATATATGAGCATATTAAAAGAGATGACGAATGTTGTTCCTCACCGAGATTCCACCTTATCATACCCTCTGAATCACGCTCATTATGATAAAATTAAAGTGAAATTCGCCTGCTTCACTGGTCAAGTCCATTGTCTGATACACAGATTTACTGGCCAAACTAACAAGTCAACAAACAACAATTCGTCAGAAGTAAACATGACACTTATTATTGAAGACTGTCAGTTACCCTCTTTAAATACTCAAAAAATATCGATAAAGGTATGAGAAGAATCTACCCAAATAAACTTTTTTTTTCTCTCCTTAATTCCACCACATAAAGCCTCCGACTTTACTCCAATTCATCATCATTAACTCCGACCATCGTCTATTACAAACTCTTTACTTAAATCATAAAAATAAATCGTCAAAAATCACCCCAACAATCTCCATCTCAAGTCGCTCTTCACCTATTATTAGTTGAAGTCATTTTGCAATGTGTTTCTCATCCGCTATACTATCTCTATAATTTATGTATGTCGTTTTTTAATTAAATAAAGAGTACGACACTGTTTAGCAGATAGCTAATAACATATTATATTAGCTGGTGTCTGGTAGTTGATTGCATTAGCTGATTTAATTAGCTGATTGTATAAAAGTGTTTGATAAAATTAACTGATAGTTGATAGTTGTTTGATTATTTAAACAAACAAAATGACATATAAGGACATGATTATAATCGGTGCTTGTTTGAATAGTTTATTAGTTATCAATATTTTGTATCTATTACCGTTCAAAAAAATATTTTGTATCTATTAATATTAATTAGATTATAAAAATTAATTTTTAATATAACAATATTAAGCATATTTGAAGATCTATATATTAATTTATTATTTATATAAGTACTTTAATACAATTTAATTAATTATTAAATTTAAATAAAAAATATAAATGTGCGAGAGAGAAAATATTGCTTTACAAATGTTAAAATATAAATACGCGAGGGTGTAAAATTTAAATAGAAAATGCTAAATTTAGGTTATTTGAAGATATTTGATAATTGTTAAGGGTAAAACAGTCTGTTGAGTTGATCGAACACTTACAAATGGCCAAGAGGGGGTGAATTGTCAATTAAAATTTTGGTGAAGAGAAAGATTGAAAATAAAAATGACACAAGGGGTTATAGTGGTTCAAGTTCTCCAAATGAACTCTACATCCACTACCTTAGTTCCCACTAAGGATTTTCAAACAATTCACTACTTGAATTTGTCCCCTTTTCATGGATGAGAAGGAAACCTTACAATTTCGATTAAGCTTTCTACCCAAAGCTTAATCCACTCAAATACAAAGAAAGAATGTGGTAAACTCAAATGTTTCCTCTCAAAGGATAATTGTCTACCCAATTACAATTTTAACAACCCCAAATTCACAATACAAATTGACAATTTGAAACACACTAGAGTTGGGTACAAAGATTTGACTTTGAATAGCTCAAGGGTTTGAATTTTTGCTTTGATGATGCTTGAATGTTGAATAGTTGTTGATGACCTTCAAAGAGCTTCATTTTATACCTCATCTATTAATTCTAGTCGTTTGGGTGGTTGGGAACATAAATGGAGTCGTTGGAACCCTCTCTTACCACCATAAATGCACTTCTGCAGCTATCTGTATCGGTACACGGGGAGCCGTATCGATACATGTCTCAGAAAAGAAAGAGTCGTTGTGTGCAATAAATAAGGGGTATCGATACGCACGTAAGCATATCGGTACGGGGTATCGAAACGGCAAAGACCGTATCGATACCTTTTTCTCAACTTAGCTCACTGTCGATTTCCGTATCGGTACGAGGGTTTGGCGTATCGATACGGGTCAATGGCCAATTTAAAATTTTGTTACCAACCAACTGACACCAACGATCAAAATATTTAAACCGACTTGAATTTAAAATTCATTAATTACGTATCGATACGAGGGTTTAGCGTATCGGTACGCCATTCAAACCTTTAGACTTTTACAAAGGGGCGTATCGATACAGGTGAAGAGCGTATCGATACATGTTCCTCCAATAGCCAACTTTGGTAAAAAGGTATCGATACGACTGGAAGCGTATCGATACACCTGGACGATTTTCAATAGTTTGGCCTTGGAACACTTAGAAAATATTTTGAGTTTTTCAAATCAGTTTTAAAGTGTTGGTGATTTAAAAACTTATTAAGGGACTTATAAAACAATTTTAAGTTTTTCAAATTGATCCCTAAAGATTTAATTTATATCAAAATCAAACATGGGTTTTACAGTCTCCCCCTTTTTGATATAACAAAACTAAAACTTAAAATTTTTTGACACTTTGAAAAACTTTACAAAGTTAACTCCCCCTTAATATAAGCTTGATAATTTTTGAGTTGAAATCAAAATTTTTGAAGTGTTGTGAGCTAGTTTCTCTCCCCCTTTTTGTTAGATCAAAAATATTGAGACAATAGATAAGTGCATAAACATAGGCAAAGGTATAAATAAGCAACATTAATATTATTAATCATAGCATCAAACTTAAAAATCCAAACAAAAATAGAAAATCAAAGCATAGGTTTAATAATAAACTTAGTCCTAAGAACATAATTCAAAGATGCATAAAATAGAAAATCCTAAATGATATGCATGAGATGCAAGAAGAAACGTCTAGGCATCATCTTCGTTGTCTTCATCATCTTCATCATCAACTCCCATTGGATCATTGTCCCTCATGCTATTTTGCCACTCATCATGGAAAGCGGAGATGGAAATAATCAAAGAATTATGACCGCTTTCAAGAGATGTGAGGCGATTCTCCATGCTCGTCATCCTTGTATCAAAAGTTGTTTCAAGGGTGGTAAGACGATTTCCCATGTCCGTGCGCAACCCGGTAAATTGCTCATTTAGGTATGTCATGAGAGCATCCATAGAGGGTTGTGGAGCTTGATGAGCTTGATCTCCTTGAGGTTCTTCAAATACGGCCGCGGCCTCGGGTGGTAGCTCGGCAAGACGAACCCAATTACCATTAAAATAATGGAATTTTCCTCGTGCAAGAGATCGCTCATCAATGGAATCGGTAAGGGGAGTTGGGAAGTCAAAAGAGCAATCAATATCCTTTTTCATAAAGAAATAACATAAGGTCGTACCATATGTAAAGGAGGTGACGAGAGAGATTTGACGATGTTGCACAAGATAGACGATTTCCCCGAACATGATTCGAGCAAGATTTGGGCGCTTTCGCTCATGGAAGCAACGGATCCAAAAATCATCCACTTGACGGATGGTAGAATATTTTCCTCCGGAGGGACGAAACCACCAAGACACCATCAAATGGAGGATCCGATCTTGAGCATTTAGGGCGGTCACGGAGCCACTAAGAACATGCCCCAAAGCATCCTCACCATCAAGGCCTTCATCTTCTAATTTAAAAACTTCACAAATAGATTTGACATCAAGGATGGTTTTCTTTCCCATGAGATAAAAGCTAATGATGACAACTTCCCCATTGCGAGAAACACATTTGGCATTAGTGTAGAAAATCAAAACCAAAAGACGATAATAAAAACCGGGAATAGATAGGAAATCCATAAAATTCCAACGTCGAAGCAAAAGAAGATATTTAAATTGAAAACGCTCCGAGTTGAGAAAGGGAATGGATATTACCCTTTCCGCACGAATCTTGTAATTCTCGAATTGACGAAAATATGCTAGACCCGTGGGACCTTCAAAGGATTGTTCATAGATGGAAGTGTAGTTCGGACGTGCAATCGCTCTAAGAGTGGATGATTCACCGGTTTGAGAAACCCTTGTTCCCTTCCTCGATTCCTTTGGTGCCATGATCTAAAAGAGAAATCATGCATAAAGATTTCTTCAATTTTGGTTAAGAACCAAGGTAGAAAAGAATTAAAAAAAGGAATTTTGGAAGAACAAAGGTTTTGTTAAGAAAAATATGAATCATAAAAACAAAAACAAAAAAAAACAAAAATTGAAAAGGAAAAAGCAAGAAAATTTTACCTTGATAGAAACTTGAGAGATTGAAGAAAATTCTAGCACAATTGTGATGAGAAGGAGCTTAAAGCTTTACTTGATTGAAAAACTCTTTTAGATTTTGAGTTGTGGTGTGAAAATATGAGGGATGAAGAGCCCTTTTATAGGAAAAAACGACTAGGGTTTTTAGGGTTTGAAGAATTTCAATTTTGGTAAAAGTTGAACACTTTAAATGCCAAATTAAAAGCTGTCTGCGCAATCGAGTATCGATACGCCTGAGGGTGTATCGATACGGGGGTAGAAACATCATTTCCTTAAAAATGCCCGTTGGAGAATCGTATCGAAACAATTTGAAGCTCGTATTGATACGGGTTTAATCGTATCGATACCCGTTTAAGCAAAATGAATTCTGGAATTTGAATGAAGAACACGTATCGATACACGTAGATCTGTATCGATACCCTATGCCCAGAAATGCATCTTTAGTCCTAAAGAACAACCATAGGCTCGATTTTAACATCTCCTAAAGGTATGCAAATGATGAATGAACACTTCTAAGCATATTTTAATAGAAGCATACTCCCTCTAACTATAGGCATGGATGTTTTCAAGAGTTACAACACACAAACATGCAATTTCACAAAATCAAGCATTTTTAAGCACAAAGAGGTCCTAAAAGGTCAAGATAGGCTAGCTAAACCTAACTCTCTCCTAAGGGACCAAAAACGCTCTTTATCTAAAGGTTTTGTAAATATATCCGCTAATTGGTTCAAGGTATCAACATATTCTATAACAACATCATTTTTCAAAACATGATCTCTAATGAAATGATGTCGAATTTCTATATGTTTAGTTATAGAGTGTTGGATGGGATTCTTAGTAAGACAAATGACACTAGTGTTGTCACACTTAAGGGGTATGGTTTCTACTTCAACACCATAATTTAAGAGTTGTTGCTTCATCCAAAGAACTTGAGCACAACAACTCCCTAAGGATATGTACTCCGTTTCGGTGGTAGATAAAGCTACACTATTTTGTTTCTTAGAGAACCAAGATACAAGCATACTACCTAAGAATTGACATGCCCCAGAAGTACTTTTCCTATCTATCTTACATCTCCATAATCCGCATCCGAATAAGCATGAAGGCTAAAGGAAGAATCTTTAGGATACCAAAGGCCTAAAATAGGTGTGTCTCTAAGGTATCTAAAAATTCTCTTAATGGCAACTAAGTGTGATCCTCTAGGACTAGCTTGAAACCTAGCACACAAGAAAACATTAAACATGATATCCGGTCTACTTGCGGTAAGGTAAAGCAACGAACCTATCATGGATCTATAAAGCTTAGAATCAACACACTTACCTCCTTCATCTTTGTCAAGCTTTATGGAAGAACTCATAGGAGTAGCTTGAGGCTTTGCATTCTCCAAGCCAAACTTTTTGAGCATATCATTCACGTATTTAGCTTGATTTATGAAGGTGTCATCCTTCCTTTGTTTGATTTGGAGTCCCAAAAAGAATGAGAGCTCCCCCATCATGCTCATCTCAAACTCACCTTGCATTAGCTTAGAAAATTCTTTACAATAACACTCATTAGTAGAACCAAAAATGATATCATCAACATAAATTTGAACTACTAAGATGTCATTGTTATATCTTTTTATGAAGAGTGTTGTATCCACATTTCCTTTTTTCAAAACCCTTTTCAATCAAGAAATTTGAAAGTCTCTCATACCAAGCTCTAGGAGCTTGTTTTAAACCATAGAGAGTTTTTGTTAGTTTAAACACATGGTTTGGAAATTTTGAATCCTCAAAACCCGGTGGTTGTTCAACATACGCCTCTTCATTTATAAAACCATTTAAAAAGGCACTTTTCACATCCATTTGAAAAAGCTTGAAATTATGGTAACATGCAAATGCAAGCAACATCCTAATAGCTTCCATTCTAGCTACGGGTGCATAAGTCTCATCAAAATCAATTCCCTCTTCTTGTGTATAGCCTTGAGCAACAAGTCTAGCCTTGTTTCTCACTATGTTACCACTTTCATCTAATTTATTCCTAAAAACCCATTTTGTTCCTATAGTAGATTGATCATTAGGCCTTTCAACTAATGTCCAAACTTTACTCCTCTCAAATTGATTTAATTCCTCTTGCATGGCCAAAATCCAAAAATCATCTTTTAAAGCTTCTTTAATATTCTTAGGCTCAATGCATGAAAGAAATGCAACATGATTCATTAATTTGAGAGAGGATCTAGTAGTTACCCCCTTGGATGGATCACCCAAGATTTCACCACCTTTGACATAGTTTAACTCCCTTGGGTAAGATACCTCCCTTTCCTCAAGAGCCAAGTCCTTCAAGGCTTCAAGAGGTGGATCTTGTGAATCCTCATCTTTGGTTGGAATCTCATCCACCTTTGACGTTTGTCCTCCATCAATGGCATCAATGATTCCTACATCATCATCATCACAAGATTCCTTCCTCGGAAGGAGATTCTCATCGAAAACAACATGTATTGACTCTTCAACTACTAGAGTTCTTTTATTAAATACACGATAGGCTTTAGAGTTTAAAGAGTACCCTAAGAAAATAGCTTCATCACTTTTAGCATCAAATTTACCTAAGTTTTCTTTACCATTATTCAAAACAAAACACTTGCAACCAAAAGTGTGAAAATAGATAATGTTAGACTTCTTAGATTTTAAAATATCATAAGGTGTTTTCTTCAAAATTGGCCTAATCATTACTCGATTTATAATATAGCAAGCGGTATTTGTGGCTTCCGCCCAAAAATATTTAGGTAAATTATTTTGGCAAAGCATGGTTCTAGCCATTTCTTCTAAAGTTCGATTTTTCCTCTCAACTACCCCATTTTGTTGAGGAGTGCGAGGTGCGGAAAAATTGTGGCTAATCCCATTTTCATTTAAAAACTCATCGAAACCTAGATTTTGAAATTTGGTTCCATGATCACTTCTAATGTGAGAAATTTTAAGTTCAAGATCATTTTTAGTTATTTTAGAAAATGTGATGAATTTTTCTAAAGCCCCATCCCTTGTACTTAAGAATAGAACCCACGTATAACTAGAATAGTCATCTACAAGCACAAAAGCATATGATTTTCCACCCAAGCTCATTGTTCTAATAGGCCCAAAAAGGTCCATATGAATCAATTGTAAACATCTACTAGTAGAGTCATCATTTATGGATTTAAAAGAAGTTCTATGTTGTTTACCCTTTGAACATGCATCACAAATTTTATCATTAGAAAATTTAAGTTTGGGTAAACCTCTAACTAGATTAAGGGAAATTAATTTTTCTAAGACACTCATGCTAGCATTTCCTAATTTTCTATGCCAAAGCTATGAGTCATGTTCATCATGTGCAACTAAGCATGTATGTGATGAATGAATGTCTTCTAGATGCACCATATAAATGTTCCCTATGCGATGACCAATGAGTATTAGTTGATTTGTTTTAATGTTTACAATTTTGCAACCACTTTTATCAAATATAACATTAAAACCCTTGTCACACAATTGACTAATACTCAACAAGTTATGCTTAAGACCGTTGACATACAAAACATTTTCAATGAAAATAGAAAAGTGATTACCAATGGAGCCTATTCCTTCAATGCGGCCTTTGGAGTTGTCACCGAAAGTTACCACTCCACCACCTTTTGGCTTTAGTTCCACAAATCGACTCTTGTCACCGGTCATGTGTCTTGAGCATCCACTATCAAGGTACCAAGAATTTTTGCTTGAAGCTTTAGCCTTGTAGCAATGCTCCCCCTACAAACAAAGAAATTAGGCCTTGGTTTTTGGTACCCAAATCATTTTGGGTCCATGAGTGTTAGCCTTCAACATTTTGGTTCCCTTAGGAATCCAAGAAGCAATAACATTCATATCATTAGAAATAATGAGTTCCTTAGGAACCCAAACACTCCTAACTCTTTGACCTCTAGATTGCTTATTAAAATTTCTTGGTTTAGGTATAAAAGGTTTTCTTTTTACATATTGGGATTTAGAATGATTTCCTTTTTCAAAATTATTTTTCCCAATAACAATAAATGTTTTAAGATTATCCACTTCCTTTGTGTGATAATCTTGAAAATCGGAAAAAAGTTTTTCAAGTTCAAGATTTTTTGTTTTAAGATCATTTGAAAGATTTACTAAAAACAAAACCTTCTTTTCCAATTCGGAGTTAGCTTTAGAAAATGTCTCATTTTGATTTTTCAAATCGGAAATTGTTTTCTTGTTTTTCAAAATGGATTCTTTGTATTTTCCTACTAACTCATCATACACTTCTTGCAATTCATCATAAGCATCTTGAATTTCCTCAATAGTAAAATCGAAATTGGATAAGTTAGAGTTTACCTTAGGTTCATCATCAATGGCCATGAGACATAGATTGGCCACTTCCTCCTCTTCCTCGGATGACTCATCGTCACTCCAAGTAGCTATTTGTGCTTTGAGCTTGTTCTTCTTCCCAAAGCTTTTCTTTTTCAATTGAGGACACTCGGAACGGATGTGACCTAGTTTCTTGCATTCATAACAAGTAATTTGGTCCTTCTCCTCTTCCTTGCTTTTACTCTTGAAGTCTCCATTTTCTAATGAATTTTCTTCCACGATTTGACTTCGTGAACCGAGTAAAACGTTTGGCCAACATAGTCATCTCCTCATCTTCATCCTCACTAGAATCACTTTCTTGATGTGAAGCTTTTAGTGCGATTCCCAGTTTCTTCTTCTCAACTTCCTTCTTCTCCACTATCTTCTTCTCTTGTTCTCTTCCCTTCCTCATAATCTCATGTGTGAGTAGAGATCCAACAAGAGCATCAAGCTCGAGAGTCTTCAAATCTCTAGCTTCAATAATGGTCGTTCTCTTGCCATCCCATGACTCCGTAAGAGAGTACAACAATTTTCTCACTAGCTTGTCTTCGGGAATGATCTCACCGAAACCCTTCAAACCGTTGACAATGACCGAGAATCGATCAAACATCTTGGAGACACTTTCTTTAGGATCCATCTTGAAGTTCTCATAGCTTAGATTGAGTAGCCCAATCTTTGTCTCCTTGACATCACTAGTTCCCTCATATGTTGTCTCGAGGGTGTCCCAAACCTCCTTGGCATTTTCGATTGAAGACACCTTGGAGTAGATATCCAGACCAAGTGCACAAAATATCACATGTAGAGCTTTGTCATTCACTTGCATCCTTCTTTTTTCATCATCCGTCATTTCGGCTTTGACTTTTGGGACAAGTATTTCTCCATCTCTCTTCATGGGAATGCATGGACCTTCTTCAACCACATCCCACACCATGTAGTCGGTAGACTTGATGAAAAGCCTCATCCTATTCTTCCAATAAGGATAGTTATCCCCATTGAAGAATGGTGGCTTGGTGGTGGATTGGGACTCATAGTTGGAGGTGGATGCCATTGCTTGACTTGTTGTTGATCAAACTCTCCTAGAATCGACTCAAGAGGGTTGTAATCCTTCCAATGAGTGTAGCTCTGATACCAATTGTTGAGTTGATCGAACACTTGCAAATGGCCAAGAGGGGGTGAATTGACAATTAAAATTTTGGTGAAGAGAAAGATTGAAAATAAAAATGACACAAGGGGTTAAAGTGGTTCAAGTTCTCCAAATGAACTCTATATCCACTACCTTAGTTCCCACTAAGGATTTTCAAACAATTCACTACTTGAATTCGTCCCCTTTTCTTGGATGAGGAGGAAACCTTACAATTTCGATTAAGCTTTCTACCCAAAGCTTAATCCACTCAAATACAGAGAAAGAATGTGGTAAACTCAAATGTTTCCTCTCAAAGGATAATTGTCTACCCAATTACAATTTCAACAACCCCAAACTCACAATACAAATTGACAATTTGAAACACACTAGAGTTGGGTACAAAGATTTGACTTTGAATAGCTCAATGGTTTGGATTTTTGCTTTGATGATGCTTGAATGTTGAATAGTTGTTGCTAACCTTCAAAGAGCTTCATTTTATACCTCATCTATTAATTCTAGTCGTTTGGGTGGTTGGGAACATAAATGGAGCTGTTGGAACCCTCTCTTACCACCATAAATGCACTTCTACAGCTATCCGTATCGGTACACGGGGAGCCGTATCGATACATGTCTCATAAAAGAAAGAGCTGTTGTGTGCAATAAATAAGGGGTATCAATACGCATGTAAGCGTATCGGTACGGGGTATCGAAACGGCAAAGACCGTATCGATACCTTTTTCTCAACTTAGCTCACTGTCGATTTCTGTATCCGTACGAGGGTTTGGCGTATCGATACGGGTCAACGACCAATTTAAAATTTGGTTACCAACCAACTGACACCAACGGTCAAAATATTTAAACCGACTTGAATTTAAAATTCATTAATTCCGTATCGATACGAGGGTTTAGCGTATCGGTACGCCATTCCAACCTTTAGACTTTTACAAAGGGGCGTATCGATACAGGTGAAGAGCGTATCGATACATGTTCCTCCAGTAGCCAACTTTGGTAAAAAGGTATCGATACGGCTGGAAGCGTATCGATACACTTGGACGATTTTCAATAGTTTGACCTTGGAACACTTAGAAAATATTTTGAGTTTTTCAAATCAGTTTTAAAGTGTTGGTGATTTAAAAACTTATTAAGGGACTTATAAAACAATTTTAAGTTTTTCAAATTGATCCTTAAAGATTTAATTTATATCAAAATCAAACATAGGTTTTATAGAGCCTTTATAGCTATTATGTCAAACCGCTAATTTTAAAAAGTTCTTATTAGCAGCTTTTTCAAAATTAGAGGTTTCACCTCAATCTCTATTCACCAAACATTCAAATTAGCAGATTTGACCAATCAAACCTTTAATATTAGCTCAAACCTCTAATTTTGGCTCGAGCTGCTATTTACTAAAAATGCCTATATTGTTTTCTCAAAAAATCAGGATTAAAATTTATACAAGATAAAATAATATAAATATCTTTTTATCATTTGATCAATTAATGGATTTATAGAGAGTTATACTTTAAAATATGTAATTTTGTTTAATAAATTTAATTTTTATTTATTAGACCAATCGATATTTAATGAATAAATCATTTGTTGACTATGGGAAAGACTACAAATTTTATTCAAATAGCCGACCAAAGAAGTTGACCTTTAATAAAAGTCATGAAGGCTGCTTTACAAAATGCCTACCAAAATAAACAATACCTACCTTACACGTGTATACGTGGCACTGAAAAATATGGCTCAACCAATTGCTTTCCTTTTTACCATTGACTTTGTATACGTTATTACTTTATTGATTTTAAATAAAAATAATATTTTTCCTTATATAAATGATCCACTATAATGAATTTTGATGATTCTTAATATGATTTTATAGTATTATAGTATTATTTTAAAAAAAAATTATTTACATTTTTATAGATAAAATTGTGGTAATTCGCTTTCAAAAAAAATTGTTGTAATTCAAATTGTTGTAATGTTTCTGCCGCCACTCATTATCTTCTCATGGTTGGCTGTAATTTTTTTTCTTTAATTGATGGTCGACAATTACTTTTAATATTAGTTGTTGACCACCATAATTATTATTTTTCTTGTATTTTTTTTAAGTTTTTTCATATTTTAATAAGAATCTTTATTTTTGTAGCACATGTTTTCTCTATCCTTTTGACACGTGTTTTTTCTGTCTTTGTGATATGTTTTTTGTTTTGTTTTGTGGTCCATTTTATCCATCCTTGTGGCATGATTGACACGCGTCGTATAGTGTCAAAAATAAAACCTTAAACTCAAATAAAATAAGATTTAAAATAATATAGTGAGAGTAAGGGTCGATCCGCAGGGAATAGGAACTCTAACACCTTTCTTCTGATTTAGACCAATAACCTGTAGAAAATAAAGGGGGGTTTTAGAATAGTGATTTGAATGAGAAAAATAGAAAAAAAAACGTAAAAATAAATGTTGAGAATAAATTATGGATAGAAATAGCCTCAAGCCACGCTTAGCCACGACATCTTCGATCACTGAAGTTGATTTTTCTTCGACTTTCCTGCAGGTTACAGTCTACAAGGCCCAACCCTTGTAACTTACTTCTCGTTGGTAGATTCGACTCCCAGGGCAATCCTTGAAGTCAAACTTTTGTGAATTAGCCACGGCAATCGATGCTAACCCAGATCTGAGTTAGTGCTGGAGAAGCCCGTGCTCGGATATTTGTCTCGATGAGAGTTGTTTCCGATTTCGATTCCCCTTAGTGGACCGCCACTAAGTTTGTTCTTAGGGAGTTGAATTGGCTACAAGCTTTTCCTCGTCCCCAACGATGGATCTAAACCACTTCAAGCCGATGCGCGCTCTCGGAATGAAACAATTGCGATGCCTAAAGATTAGGCCGATTGCCTAATCAACTTTGCAGAGAATCTAAAAAAGGAATTGTCGAAGGATTGAAGTATTTTCCTAATCTCACGAAGTTTGTCGGGTTTGGCGTTGCTTTTGGCTAAAGGGAATTTAGTTAAGCATGGTTTGTGAAAAAATCATACTTAATAAAATAAATAAAAATGGAGAAAAGAAAATGGAGAAAAACGAAGAACTTTATTACTCAAGGAAGAAAAGAACAATGGAAAATGTTTTTATGAATAATTCACCCCCAAAGTGGGGTATTTATAGTAGTTGAAAAACCCTAAAAACCTAAGAGGATAAATCCTAAAATAAATTTAAATAAAATTACATAAGATAAATATCAAAGTTTTGAATTTAAAAGATAAAATTCGGATGATAGGCTATCTTGATAAGTGGACTGATAGGTTATCAAGCTTGCTGACGTCATCTTCTAGAAGGTGCTGATGTGGCGCCTAGTCAGCATTCATGCCCATGAATTCAGTATTTCTTGCTGCACTTCAACTCGTTTCTGGCATTACGTAACCTGCACGAAAACAACACAAAAATAGCCCAATTAAGTCCTTCAAACATATATTCGATCAAAACAAGGACTAAAAACATAACCAAAATAAACACTTATCAAATTCCCCCTCACTTATCCGATGCTTGTCCTCAAGTATCTCAAAATTAAATAATCCTAAGTTCAAGTTTTCATCCTTAATTTCACGAAGTCTCAAAAATTCTCAATATGATTAAGCATCTAAATATGAGAGAAAACTAAGGAGCAAAAATAGATAAATGGCAAGACTAATAGTTTAAAGCTAAGACGACATTCTAAAACTCTACTAACATCAATGATGCAAACCATGTACCCTCACAAGGAATCGCTGTAACCCCCTCGTCCCGGTCTGGCCGGATGACCGGTCCGAGTGAGCTACACGGGGAAAACCGAAGCGAAACCCAAAGGATTCCCCCTCGGTTAGCAACCCTATTTTTTTTCCTTTTTATATTAATCTTGCCTAGATGAATATTAGGTCCTATGTGATTCACAACAGCGGAAAACGATCAAAGGAAAAACTCATTCGAAACACAGCCATGCAAAAACAGTAGATTTTAAGCTTATAAGGCAGACAGTATCGATACCCTAATCAGGGGTATCGATACCCTCCTTCTAGGTCAACCCAGGAAGTCAACACGAGAAGGCCGTATCGATACCCTTACCAGGGGTATCGATACCCTCTTCCTCGGTCAACCTTCCTTGGTCAACAGATTTGACCCGTATCGATACTCGGGACCCCGTATCGATACGCTCCAATCTAACTCCCAAACCCAGATTACAGAAACTTTGGGGGGTATCGATACCCTAAGGGTATCGATACCCTAGGCAAAAACTGGGGCATTTGGGTGAGAGAGTATCGATACCCTAACCAGGGGTATCGATACCCCCTGCACTGCAACACCTCAATCTCAACTAAAACGACCCCAACTCGACTCTACATGCATTTCTCGACTCACCTAAGCGTATACCATCATGCAAGCACACATAATTAAGCTATGGGTGTCATTCAAACATGGATTAAAGCTTTCATACATAGCATTCAATTCAATGAGCAATGTAGGCAATAATAAGCATACATGAAGGCTCAAATGGTCTTAAAAGCACAAGTCAAACACAAGAGGTTTGCAACCATACATAAGGCAACCTAAACACCCTAAAGCATGCCATCATACACACCAACAAACATCAAGGTATTACATGCATTCAATCCATAATTAATTCAACATCAACATTAGGCATTAACAACAATAAGCCAACACTTAGGAGTCTAGATACAAGCTCCTAAGACACGTAGCATTTCCCATTGCTAGACTACTACATTATTTAATTAAACCATACTTGAGCAATTACCACACGCTTGGACGCCCCTTTTCTTGCTCCTTGCTAGCTCCAAGCTAAAGATCTGCATTGTCGGAAAAAGGAAAGCGTAAGCATAAAGCTTAGTGAGCGGAGCTCTAAAACATAACTACGACAATGCAGGGTTCAAAGCTTTCTTTAAGATAAAGGTCAAGGCATACAAATCATCCTACAACCTAATCCTTCTACTAACATACAAGTTCAACCAAAGGTCAACACTAAAGATATGTAACATGGCATCACACTCCATGATATGCTTGAAGACATGAATCTTAAATTGAAGCAAAACAATGTAAAGGAATAATATAGTGAGACAACATGAGCAACACATGGCATGCACAAGCATAACCAAAGCATACACGGTGGGACTACACATCACCGTTCCGACTAGTAGTTTTCCAATGGGACTACACATCAAAGTACTCTTCTACTAGTCACTACCGGTGGGACTACACATCACCGGAGTCTTATACCACTTGCTACCGGCAGGACTACACATCACCGGAGCAACGACAACCATCACGTGAGGTTCGACACCAACCATGCAACACGACATACAATCACTACCATACGACACGTACTCACTATATCATGCACAACCAAATCAAGATGTAACAAAATCCACAATTAGGCATCACTTACTACTTGGAATCTTACCAATCACAAATGGTCTTACTCACCATTTTCGTGCACAACTTGCACCAATTTACTCACACCTTACAAGGCATATCAACAACATCATTAATACCATCATACGTGATCAAAGATATAGCAATAAGCAACATGCTTCTACTCAAGTAATTTAAATTTCATGCTTAACAAACCATCAACGCAAGACATGAAAACAACCGGAAAAAGGGGAAATTAAATAGGCGATTCTCATCAACTTACTCTTGAATTTAAAATTGACCTTTCAAGCCCAACTAAACTCTTTCAAAACCAACCTTGAACCAAAACGTTTCTTGAAAACATTTCCACATTCATATGCTTGAACCAAATAATCGAAGGCATTTAAAAACATTTTAACCACTCACCTCATTTCCTTAAGCAAAACAAGCAAAGCCAAATCAAGCCTCCTCACTTCCGGATTCGATCCCAAAGCTTTACCAACGCAATTCCTTGCTTCTAATCACCTCAACACAAGTGAATTAACCTCGAATCAGTCCACAACTCAACATAGCAAACCCGGAATACAATTCAAATATTAAACACTTGTTTTTTGAACCAAGAACAACCCCCAAAAAGCCATTCCCGAGCAGCCCCCTTGCACAGTCCAAAACTTGTGATTTCAACCCATTTAACACTTCCAAATGCTTCCAAAACAGACCCCAACTATTACCCTAACTTCAACCCTCAATTTCCAACACAAACCACACCCAAAACTCAACTAAAAACCCTCCTAAAACCCCACCAAAACCCAATTTCGGGAAACTTAACAAAATCCTTTAAAAATCATATATGTTGAACCATTTAACTTCTATACATCATTACTAACCATATTAAATCAAAACATTAAGCTTAACAACATAAAGTTTCCACTTTTGATCAAATCTTTCAAAACTCTATTTTCCAAAACTTCCATGAAAATGAAAATAAGTGGTACTTTTAAAGAGAGGGAGTTGAGGGGAAGTCAAAAACGTAATTACCTTTCAAAACCGAGCCAAAATGAGGGAGGAAGGAGATGGAATAGTGAAAGGGGGAGGGAGTTCTTCAAACCCGTTGAAGAAGAAGATGATGAATAGTGAGAGGGTGTTTTATTTGTATAAAGGGGGATTTAAATTAGAAAATGGGAAAATTACCAAAAGGCCATTAATGAGATGGCTATTTCCCCTTTTCTCTAAAACCATCCAAATTAAATTTTCATTTCAATTTAGTCCAACAATAAAATGTTTGATTTTAAAACCCGAGGCCCAAAAAGGTTATTTTAATTATAAAACCGAGCCCGAAATAATATTAAAATATTATTTTCACCCGACCCCCAAACACGGGTGTTACAACTCTCCCCCACTTAAGGAAATTTCGTCCCCGAAATTTATCGAACAGGGAGGGCCACTGAAACATGCTCCTCCACACACTCTCTCTTACTACAACATACTCCCCAACTCGGTATACTCACCACACCACATTAGCTACCTGACACTAAGATCTCAATGGGTCCTTCAATGCATGACCATTTTAAATTCAACTCAATCTTTTCAACATCATGACACGGAACAAAACTGGCTCACACTCCTGAATCATAGATACACAGAACACATCACAAACCCATTTCTAACTCTGATGGTAACTGCAACAATAAACAACAGAACTAGCTCGATTCACAGTCTCATACAATACTGCTTGAACACTTGACTCATAACCTTCTCTGACTGACCATCTGACTTCAACAGGTAACCAAACACTACGCAGACGTCTTCAAAAATCTAGCAGAAAACTTGAATCTCTACTGGCCACTATCAACCACAAGACACTATACAAATCACGCTCCTGCTAAGGCACAACTCCGCCATCTTACACAAGGTACAAGTAACCAGAACATGTATAAAATGAGCACACTCGATGTAACTATCATTGCTTACTCGGCTAACTCTCTCGTGAGAAACCAAAGGCGAACCGGACTCAAAGTCCCTCAAATCTATTTCCCACTTTCATTACGAATCTCCCACAGATGTAACAAACTAGAAGGAACTGATGCTCGATCTTGACACACAGGCAAACTATACACTTACTCGCATACTGAACCACGTCATTCATCAACTCAACCCAGAAGTACTCATCTTCGACCCACAATACCTCTTCATACTATTCTGATGCCATACAAATAAACTGTCATATGCTTCGGCCAACACAATACGTCTCAAAACACTATGTCAATCGGTACAACAATTCTGTCTCTAACAATACAAATTCTATCATCTCTGAACTGTACTCTGAAGGTTTTCTTTCTGATGTGCCTTGCACGTGAGGTGCCAAGAATCTATCTTGCAACTGTTTCTCTTCAAGCATTCTGACTCAATGTAGGTTCAACATGAAATGCGGCAATTACAACTCGCAACTCGACTACTAACCTAACAACAATTACAACTCTGAACATCGGTTGCTACGTTGGTTATCTTCGGATGGTACTCAATCTTGATATTACAGTCTTCAAGCGTTTCTAACACTTATGCTGTTCAAGTTTCAACCCTTCCTAAGTTGTCTAACAATTCAAGCTCTGATGATCTGTACATATACACTGTGCATTTCTTACTATACAAGCCTTGTCTCTAAGTCTTCGAAGCAAATACAACTGTAATTAACTCTATGTCTCATATCAGATAACTCTTCTCACAGTCTTCCAACTATCTTGATGAACAAGCCGGAATCTTCTGCATTGCATAAGCACACAACCTAACTCTACAATGTGACACATTACTATGGTTCACAAACTCTTTCTTTGATATAAGCTGATTCAAGGTCGAAGTTCCCTTTAAGGTTTCTTTCGGTTTCTCAAGGGCTCATTGTCTCGCATCTAACCACACAAACTGATCATTTTTCTGTAGCAATCTATCAATGGAGCAACTATCTTCAAAAGACTATTTACAATTCTCTGAAAGTAACAGTACTAGACCTAGGAACTATTGATATCTACCACAGTCTTCAATTTCTTCCAACTCATATCTTCTTTTGTCTACTTGGGATTTACTCTAACATAGTCGGCTGATCTACATGTCCTAGGAGAACATCTTCATTAACTCGGAGCTCACGCTTGCTAATCTTGGCATACAACTGATTCTCTAATAGGATCTACATCACTAACTCCATCGCTTGTCAAAATCTTCCTTGGTACGCGAATACACCCATGTATCATCTAAGAGAGCCACTACAAGCTGATCAAGGACTTAGGAAAACATCTTACTCAACTTCTCTCTGAAAGTAACTAACACACTAGTCAATCAAACGGCATAACTCAAAACCCAAAGTGGTCACATCTGCCCCGAACGCTGTCTCTGATACTTCAACTTCTCTCACTTTCAACTGGTAATAATCGGATCTCAATTTAATCTTCAAATGAACTGAAGCACACACTAACTGACCAACAAACCACTGACACTCGAAAACGGATACTAATTATTCGTTGTCACTGGTTTCAACTGTCTGAAATCTAAACACATTCTCATGTTGTCACTCTCTCTTCTTCACAAATTACACTGTCGATCTCTAACAATGATGCATTAGGCCTAATGAGTCTAAGATCTAACAAGTCTCGAAGTTAATTCTTCAACATTCTCAATTCTTCCGGAATTCATAAGTTACAGAGCAACAAAACAGAAGCAACCTCGGAGACAGTCTCAATAACGAACTCTTCTTCTCTATCAAGAGACAGACCGGGTGAATCTTCCAAACACTTCTAGGCAAACACAAACTAATTTAGTATTCTGTGGTCTAATCTTCATTCAAAATCAAATCCATCACACTTGCTAAGCAAACCTGCCAACTAAACTCAATAAATCCCCGACCTCCAAGCTGGATCAATCATTCAATAAGAAGTTCACATACTCACCTACTACTAAAGTCACACCGAAATCTGCAATTTCAAGGCAACTCTCCCTTTGTCTCAACGTATACACTAACTCTATGTTCTACAAGCTATTTCATACATAGTTTCACATCAAAACCGTAAAAAGCAATTCCATCGCATCAACTGAAAACACGTGCCACTGCACCATCAACGGACATCCCTTGTACATCTTTCTGACCACGACTGTATCCCCAAAGGAGCTAGTAACACTAACACCTACCTCTAGTACTTCACAAGGTGGATTTCAACAACTTCACATGCTCACTCCAAATACACAGACACGTAGATCCAGAATTAATCAGAGAAACAAGCCCAATGACTGTATCGAGGAATTACTTGCTACAACACCGACATCCTCCCGAAGCCAACTCTTAAGTCTTCACTTCTATTACCATCTCATATCAAGATCGGTCACATTGTTCTCACTCAACAGAAACCAACTCATATACACGTTGCCCCAAACAACTAACTGCACTCCCAACTCTGGTACGGTCATGCTACCCTGAACTAAAGCGATGAGCTCTATCACCGTTCACATCCTCTAAAACCTCAGGTTCATGATTACCAACTCCATGCCCATACCTCGACCTCCAACTCACCAAGGACAACAATACAATAATAAACAAAACACACAAGCAAGAATATTTAGGGTTAGCAAGAGCAAGGGTCCAAGGTGCTCAAGTATATTCCTTTACAAAAATCTTTTTAAATAAGTAATAGTAGCAATGGGAACTCGACACTACGCTTTAACACAGACATCATGCTAACACATGCTTTCGATCACCGAGACATAACAACAACATAACACTTCAAACTTACCTCACTTACCTACCCGAGGTCTCGGAAACCTCAGGCTCTGATACCAATAAATGTAACCCCCTCGTCCCGGTCTGGCCGGATGACCGGTCCGAGTGAGCTACACGGGGAAAACCGAAGCGAAACCCAAAGGATTCCCCCTCGGTTAGCAACCCTATTTTTTTTTCCTTTTTATATTAATCTTGCCTAGATGAATATTAGGTCCTATGTGATTCACAACAGCGGAAAACGATCAAAGGAAAAACTCATTCGAAACACAGCCATGCAAAAACAGTAGATTTTAAGCTTATAAGGCAGACAGTATCGATACCCTAATCAGGGGTATCGATACCCTCCTTCTAGGTCAACCCAGGAAGTCAACACGAGAAGGCCGTATCGATACCCTTACCAGGGGTATCGATACCCTCTTCCTCGGTCAACCTTCCTTGGTCAACAGATTTGACCCGTATCGATACTCGGGACCCCGTATCGATACGCTCCAATCTAACTCCCAAACCCAGATTACAGAAACTTTGGGGGGTATCGATACCCTAAGGGTATCGATACCCTAGGCAAAAACTGGGGCATTTGGGTGAGAGAGTATCGATACCCTAACCAGGGGTATCGATACCCCCTGCACTGCAACACCTCAATCTCAACTAAAACGACCCCAACTCGACTCTACATGCATTTCTCGACTCACCTAAGCGTATACCATCATGCAAGCACACATAATTAAGCTATGGGTGTCATTCAAACATGGATTAAAGCTTTCATACATAGCATTCAATTCAATGAGCAATGTAGGCAATAATAAGCATACATGAAGGCTCAAATGGTCTTAAAAGCACAAGTCAAACACAAGAGGTTTGCAACCATACATAAGGCAACCTAAACACCCTAAAGCATGCCATCATACACACCAACAAACATCAAGGTATTACATGCATTCAATCCATAATTAATTCAACATCAACATTAGGCATTAACAACAATAAGCCAACACTTAGGAGTCTAGATACAAGCTCCTAAGACACGTAGCATTTCCCATTGCTAGACTACTACATTATTTAATTAAACCATACTTGAGCAATTACCACACGCTTGGACGCCCCTTTTCTTGCTCCTTGCTAGCTCCAAGCTAAAGATCTGCATTGTCGGAAAAAGGAGAGCGTAAGCATAAAGCTTAGTGAGCGGAGCTCTAAAACATAACTACGACAATGCAGGGTTCAAAGCTTTCTTTAAGATAAAGGTCAAGGCATACAAATCATCCTACAACCTAATCCTTCTACTAACATACAAGTTCAACCAAAGGTCAACACTAAAGATATGTAACATGGCATCACACTCCATGATATGCTTGAAGACATGAATCTTAAATTGAAGCAAAACAATGTAAAGGAATAATATAGTGAGACAACATGAGCAACACATGGCATGCACAAGCATAACCAAAGCATACACGGTGGGACTACACATCACCGTTCCGACTAGTAGTTTTCCAATGGGACTACACATCAAAGTACTCTTCTACTAGTCACTACCGGTGGGACTACACATCACCGGAGTCTTATACCACTTGCTACCGGCAGGACTACACATCACCGGAGCAACGACAACCATCACGTGAGGTTCGACACCAACCATGCAACACGACATACAATCACTACCATACGACACGTACTCACTATATCATGCACAACCAAATCAAGATGTAACAAAATCCACAATTAGGCATCACTTACTACTTGGAATCTTACCAATCACAAATGGTCTTACTCACCATTTTCGTGCACAACTTGCACCAATTTACTCACACCTTACAAGGCATATCAACAACATCATTAATACCATCATACGTGATCAAAGATATAGCAATAAGCAACATGCTTCTACTCAAGTAATTTAAATTTCATGCTTAACAAACCATCAACGCAAGACATGAAAACAACCGGAAAAAGGGGAAATTAAATAGGCGATTCTCATCAACTTACTCTTGAATTTAAAATTGACCTTTCAAGCCCAACTAAACTCTTTCAAAACCAACCTTGAACCAAAACGTTTCTTGAAAACATTTCCACATTCATATGCTTGAACCAAATAATCGAAGGCATTTAAAAACATTTTAACCACTCACCTCATTTCCTTAAGCAAAACAAGCAAAGCCAAATCAAGCCTCCTCACTTCCGGATTCGATCCCAAAGCTTTACCAACGCAATTCCTTGCTTCTAATCACCTCAACACAAGTGAATTAACCTCGAATCAGTCCACAACTCAACATAGCAAACCCGGAATACAATTCAAATATTAAACACTTGTTTTTCGAACCAAGAACAACCCCCAAAAAGCCATTCCCGAGCAGCCCCCTTGCACAGTCCAAAACTTGTGATTTCAACCCATTTAACACTTCCAAATGCTTCCAAAACAGAACCCAACTATTACCCTAACTTCAACCCTCAATTTCCAACACAAACCACACCCAAAACTCAACTAAAAACCCTCCTAAAACCCCACCAAAACCCAATTTCGGGAAACTTAACAAAATCCTTTAAAAATCATATATGTTGAACCATTTAACTTCTATACATCATTACTAACCATATTAAATCAAAACATTAAGCTTAACAACATAAAGTTTCCACTTTTGATCAAATCTTTCAAAACTCTATTTTCCAAAACTTCCATGAAAATGAAAATAAGTGGTACTTTTAAAGAGAGGGAGTTGAGGGGAAGTCAAAAACGTAATTACCTTTCAAAACCGAGCCAAAATGAGGGAGGAAGGAGATGGAATAGTGAAAGGGGGAGGGAGTTCTTCAAACCCGTTGAAGAAGAAGATGATGAATAGTGAGAGGGTGTTTTATTTGTATAAAGGGGGATTTAAATTAGAAAATGGGAAAATTACCAAAAGGCCATTAATGAGATGGCTATTTCCCCTTTTCTCTAAAACCATCCAAATTAAATTTTCATTTCAATTTAGTCCAACAATAAAATGTTTGATTTTAAAACCCGAGGCCCAAAAAGGTTATTTTAATTATAAAACCGAGCCCGAAATAATATTAAAATATTATTTTCACCCGACCCCCAAACACGGGTGTTACAATCGCTCATGTCACTCAAAGTGTTTAAGGGTAAGAAAAATCACTCGAGCCAAAGCTAATTAGAGCATAACCATAAGCTTGTGTTTAAATCTAATCTCCACTACTAACATGAATATGATGCAAAAATCAAGAGGTCTTAAATAAGGGTTGTAATGGGGCTAAGGTAAGGGTAGGATAAAGGCTGAAAATAAGGGCTAAAACTCAAGACAAAAATCATCTCAAAATATATTCGAAACTGTTTTTTTTTTCATTCGAACCAAATCTGCTCGACAGTGTACCCTTTTTTTTCGAACTGCACTGTTTTTTCTTTTTTTTTCTAGTTTTGTTTTTCTGCAGACTCGAACAATTTTCTGCAGTGTATATTCGAATCAATTCTGCACTGTATATTCGAATCAATTCTGCACTGTATATTCGAATCAATTCTGCACTGTTTTTTTTCTGCACAGTGTAATACACTGCTGCACTGCACTTATTCGAATCAGTTTTTTTTTAAGATGAATTTTGTCTCGAAAAAGGGAACAAAAGTGATGGATTTGAGAAGAAATTGGATTAGGCTTAAAATGTGGTAATTTTCAAGAAAAAGGCTAAGACTCAAAGATTGTTTCACTAGGGGAAATTAATTAAAGGGTAGGTGATTTATTTGGGAAGAGAAGTGGTTAAAACCTAGTGCCTCTATCATATTAAAGCATCATAATCAATCAATGTAATCTCAAAAAGAATTTAAAGACAAGTTCTAGAATGCAACTAATTTAGCTAGGCACACTCAAAGAAACAAAGAGCAAATATCATGCATGCTCATTAGGCTCAAAAACTCACAAATATGTCTTGTGTACTTAGGTAAGCATCATGTGGATTAATAGAGAAATAAAAATGTCATAATAAAATTAAAAATTAATCATGCCAAAAATTTACCATGCAACCTAGAGTTTTCTAACAAGATAGATTCAGAACCATGTGAAAACAGTGAGACAAGGTGAAATTAAGGATTTAAACAGAGAACTTAAATTAATAAAACCAAGATTTCAAGCGAACAATCAAGACGGATAAGCAAGATAAAAATTGATAAGCATATCTCCCTCCCCCTCACTTAGATGCATTTTGTCCCAAAATGAAAAATTAAAATAAAAGAGAAGGAATAGGAAACTCCCTTATTTAACATCGGCTGCGACGGTGCAAACGAGTGAAGGTTCGAGTTCGACCGGAGGAGTGGCATGTGCTTGCTGTCATGTTCTCACCATGGTGATCGAAAGAATGAATGAGGCAAGGGGAGAGGGTAATCGCAGGAGATGGAATTGAATGAGAAAAACTTGACGGTGGGGTGGGTGTTTCGGTAAGCTGTTATGGAAGAAAAGAAATAAAAAGAGAAGAGTTTAGTTGCGGGTAGGGAGGTGTAATTGGGTGTTTGGTGGGGTCCACGAATGGTGATTGGGTTGAAAAAGGGGTCTTGACCAGTGGTGGATAAGGTAGGGTATTTAAAATTGGATGGGATAAAGATAAAAATATTTTAAGAATTGGGCCCACCAAATCCTTTTGAAAAATGATAGCTTCTCATCCTTTATTCGATCTAAATCATCTGCAAATAAAATAAATAAAATATCAGATAAAAAAATAAAATTCGAAATAAAATAAAACGATAAGATAAAATAAAAAGATAGATAAGATGAGATAAAAATAAACTTAAAAGATAAGAAAATAAAATAAAATAAAATAAACAAATATTAAAAATAATGAAAATAAAATTGATAAGAGATAAAATCAAAATTAAAAAATCTTTAAACAGATTAGTTGATTTCGATTCTTCTCTTTTTTTATTAATTTTTTTTTTAATTTTTTTTAAAAAAGAAAATTTAAATAACATTAAAAATAAAGAAAAATAAAAAGAAATGGGTTGTCTCCCATCTAGCGCTTTATTTAACGTCGTTTAGCTCGACGACCTGGTTCAGACTACAGGCATTGCGACAAATACTTCTTCCAGTTCTTGCGCTTTATCCAACTGAGTATTTCCCTACGAGAAATTTTGCGATTATGGAGTTTTTTTACTGGAAAATTTTCTCTTTCACTCTTCAATTTATTTGGAGGTAATTTTAACTCCAAATTCAATTTCTGCAAAATGAAAGAAAACATTTTAGATTTTGATAAATCAGAATGAACAGAAGAAACATTTTTCAACTCCTTAATTCCTTTGTCGTGATCCTTCAAATCCCTGCACGAATCATCAACAGATTTAAATTCTATAAATTCTTCAACGGCGGGCTCAATAACATCTATAAAATTTATACTAGCAACATTATCAGGATGTCGCATCGCTTTGTAAACATCAAATTTTGCGATCTCGACATCGAACTCCATTGTAAGGATCCCGCTTCTCACATAGATTTTCGTATTTGCAGTGCTAAAAAATGGGCGGCCAAGGAGGATTTCGGAAGAATTATTAGTCCGATCGTTTTCCATGTCTATGACATAGAAATCTGCCGGAAAGATTAAATCTTTTACCTTTACCAGGACATTCTCTAGCAATCCTTCCGGGTAAATTATGGATCTGTCCGCCAGCTGTATAGTTACTTTTGTATCCTTCAAAGGCTCAGCAGAAAGTGAGTTATAAAATGAAAGTGGCATAACATTAATAGAGGCCCCTAAGTCACACATTGCTCGTTTAATACCCACTTTACCGATTTTGCAGGGAATGGCGAACATACCTTGGTCCTTCAATTTTGGTGGTAACCTTCGCTGGAAGACCGCCGATACATGCTCTCCTAGATTAACCTTCTCAATTCCAATAAGACGACGTTTATTAGTACATAAATCTTTAAGGAACTTAGCATACCTTGGAATTTTTCGGATTACGTCGAGGAGTGGAATATTGATCTCAACTTTTTGAAACACATCTAGGATCTCCTTTTCTTCTGCTTGTTTGTCTCTTTTCATTAATCTCGACGGGAAGGGTGGTGGTGTAGCGTAGGGAGAAGGTACAGGGGTTGGATCGGGCATACCTTTTCTAGTAAGGGGTGATTGCTTTTTTTCTTCCTTTTGTACGCCATCTTCTTTAGCTTTAGGTTCGATGACTGTACCGCTTCGCAGAGTGATGGCATTCACATTCTCTCTCGGATTAGGCTCCGTTTGAGAAGGTAATTTCCCTTTGGATTCTAAGCGACTTACCGCTAAGGTCAATTGACTTATCTGTTTGTCAATTGATTCAAAGTGAGCTTCGGTTCTTAGTTGAAATTTTTCTTGGGCTAGCGCTAACTTCTCAACAATTGACTCCAACGATGGCTTCTGCGGTTGATATTGTTGTGGTGCAATTGGTTGATAAGCTTGATTTGGCCTCTGGTTTTGCGCGTAACCGAAGTTTGATTGGTTTCTCCATCCCTGATTATATGCATTTCCTATGGCGTTGGCTTGGGCGACATCATCTTCCTAAATCATCGGACAACCGTCTGTCGGATGTTCTGGACTAGTACAGATTCCGCAAAGTCTAGTTGTTCTTCTTTTATCTGCAACAAGAGTTTGCACTATTTCAGATAATTTGTCAATCTTATTTTCCAATGAAACTGTACTTACCTCGCGAACCCTTCGAGATGGTTCGCTAGATTGATTGAATCTTTGAGAGTTGGCGGCCATGGTTGATATCAGTGTTTTAGCCGCCGTTGGTGTCATGTTGACTAGAGCTCCGCCACTTGCTGCATCTATCACTTTCATGTCCATAGGCGTCAATCCTTCGTAAAAATATTGGAGGAGGGTTTGTTCCGACAACCCATGTTGTGGACAATTTGCACACAACTTTTTAAACCTCTCCCAGTATTCATACAAGGATTCAGCTTCTTTTTGTTGAATGCTTAGGATGCTGCGCCTGATTTCGCTTGCTTTCGCTGCAGGGAAGAACCTGTCAAGAAAAAGTTTAGCCATGTCAGTCCATGTTGTAACAGAATTAGGGGGTAAATCAAATAACCAATCTTTCGCTATATCAGCTAAGGAAAATGGAAAAGCTCTGAGTTTGATTTGGTCATCGGATACTCCCTGTGGCTTTGTAGTTAGACAAACCATGTGAAATTCCTTCAAATGTTTATGAGGATTTTCTGTCGGTAAGCCGTGAAAGGTAGGCAAGAGATGGATCAAACCCGTTTTTAGCACGAACGGTGTTTCGCCATTCGGGAAAGTTATGCACATAGGTTGTTGGTCATCGGGCGCCGCATTTAGTTGGCGTATGGTTTGATTTTCGTCTCCCATCGGATTGGGCTCGCAACTCGATTCTGCTTCGGATGTGATTTCTAGATCGCGTTCGAATCTCTGTTGGCGTCCTTTGTTTTTTTTCCCGAAGTGTTTGTGCATTCAACTTTCGGGCTAGTGCTTCGATTTCCGGGATGAGATCAAATTGTTCTCCCGGATTGCTCCTGGTCATAAATCAAATAAAACGATATTAGTAATTTGCCGTATTCCCCGGCAACGACGCCAATTTTGACACGCGTCGTATAGTGTCAAAAATAAAACTTTAAACTCAAATAAAATAAGATTTAAAATAATATAGTGAGAGTAAGGGTCGATCCGTAGGGAATAGGAACTCTAACACCTTTCTTCTGATTTAGACCAATAACCTGTAGAAAATAAAGGGGGGTTTTAGAATAGTGATTTGAATGAGAAAAATAGAAAAAAACGTAAAAATAAATGTTGAGAATAAATTATGGATAGAAATAGCCTCAAGCCACGCTTAGCCACGACATCTTCGATCACTGAAGTTGATTTTTCTTCGACTTTCCTGCAGGTTACAGTCTACAAGGCCCAACCCTTGTAACTTACTTCTCGTTGGTAGATTCGACTCCCAGGGCAATCCTTGAAGTCAAACTTTTGTGAATTAGCCACGGCAATCGATGCTAACCCAGATCTGAGTTAGTGCTGGAGAAGCCCGTGCTCGGATATTTGTCTCGATGAGAGTTGTTTCCGATTTCGATTCCCCTTAGTGGACCGCCACTAAGTTTGTTCTTAGGGAGTTGAATTGGCTACAAGCTTTTCCTCGTCCCCAACGATGGATCTAAACCACTTCAAGCCGATGCGCGCTCTCGGAATGAAACAATTGCGATGCCTAAAGATTAGGCCGATTGCCTAATCAACTTTGCAGAGAATCTAAAAAAGGAATTGTCGAAGGATTGAAGTATTTTCCTAATCTCACGAAGTTTGTCGGGTTTGACGTTGCTTTTGGCTAAAGGGAATTTAGTTAAGCATGGTTTGTGAAAAAACCATACTTAATAAAATAAATAAAAATGGAGAAAAGAAAATGGAGAAAAATGAAGAACTTTATTACTCAAGGAAGAAAAGAACAATGGAAAATGTTTTTATGAATAATTCACCCCCAAAGTGGGGTATTTATAGTAGTTGAAAAACCCTAAAAACCTAAGAGGATAAATCCTAAAATAAATTTAAATAAAATTACATAAGATAAATATCAAAGTTTTGAATTTAAAAGATAAAATTCGGATGATAGGCTATCTTGATAAGTGGACTGATAGATTATCAAGCTTCCTGACGTCATCTTCTAGAAGGTGCTGATGTGGCGCCTAGTCAGCATTCATGCCCTGGTTCATGCCCATGAATCTGCCCATGAATTCAGTATTTCTTGCTGCACTTCAACTCGTTTCTGGCATTACGTAACCTGCACGAAAACAACACAAAAACAGCCCAATTAAGTCCTTCAAACATATATTCGATCAAAACAAGGACTAAAAACATAACCAAAATAAACACTTATCAATGATTTCAGCATACCATAACGGTCGATTATTGCTCGCACATATATTTTAACGACACTAGTTCCTGATTATGATTTTGTCGGTGGTCATGAAAAGTTAGATCCCCACTCGGTTGATGGTTGTTTGCCGATGGAATCGGTCCTGGGTAGCAGAACATTCTACCTGATAGTTTGGGTCACTCACCACTCCTTTCTCACCCGTTATGCGTCTCGATTGGATAGAGTCATAGAAACAAAGAAGTTCAAGAAAGCTATAGATTTTGATGGTATGCTTATCTCTATAGAAGTATCCACTTTTCTTTATTTTTGGGTTGTAAGAGATTTTGGTGGATTAGTCTCATCACTCTCTTTCTTGTATGCGTTGTAATTGTAATATTTTCTATAATTTTAATAAAAATTCAGTGGTTATTATAAAAAATGAATTATAATGTTATTATTGACATAATAAGCTTTAGATTATTTGAAAGCACATTGATGGTTCAATTGAGAGAAGTTTGATAATTTAGCTATCTAAATTTTGGTAGGGGTGAACATTTTACTCGTTCTTGATAGGTTTAAATTCGACCTGATTTAATTAAGTCGGGTTTTTTTATGAAAAAGTCTGGGACGAGATATTTTAAGAGTGTGTTCGGGTTTATTATTAAGCATTATGAAAAAAAAAGTTTGAGTCTTTATTTTGATATTAAGTATTATTATTATTATATACAATCCACACAATATTTGCCAGTTGCATATGAACATGGATGCACACGTGTACCTTTTACTTTCAAAGAATTGGACACCTGTCTTCACCTGGATTCAGGGCACCTTCATTGGAATTGTATGAATATATTATATATTACACGTCGATAAAAGAGGAAAAATTAAAATTATTTATTAAAATAAAGAAATATTACATTTTTATATTGAATTTTTTTTTTAATATGCTGGTGCGATGCAAGGGTAGCATCTGTTCAACTTTCTTAGTCTTTTCAAAGACAGCACACACAGCATGGCATAACTGGTGCTCGAACCCGGGTCCCAAGGGATGATAAACATCTACCTTTGCCACCAGGACACAAAGGGATGAGACTTTTATATTGAAATTTAAACTCATACAAGATAATATGAGCATTCTTTAACTACTAGACCAAAATAATACTCCTAAGATTGTTTAATATAATATAGTACACATTTTGAGCACGGTTTTACTCTACTTTTTTTTTTTTTTGACCAAAACGGTTTTACTCTACTTAAAAACCCATTTTACAACTTTTTCGATTTATGTAAAAGACGTGTTTCGTCGATCACAATTTTAGAAATTGAAAAAATAAGTGAAATAATATGTTTAAAAAGTAAAATATGTTATTATTTAAACAATAAATAGAATGCAAATTTTTAAAAGATTGTACCTGTGTGCTCCAAGGTTGGATTGATATGATTTTTTAATTAAATAATATTACAATAAACAAATATTCGACACAAATATATTTATTTTCATTCTAAAAATTAAAATTTAGATCTCTAACCCTAAAATTTAATCCCTAAACTAAACCACTCCATCGTAAATTAGATCCGCTGTAGCTTACGGAAAACAAATATTTTCCATTTGCTTATCATTCAGCCATCGCTTTTCTTTGTTCGTTTTCATTTTCTACAGAGAAAGATCGAACACCCAAACCCAGTTTTCATTTCATGTACTCTCTGGTTCACTCTGATTCTTAATTCCTCTCTTCTTTTGATCTGGGAAGAAGAAGAAGAAGAAAACCCCAAAGTGAAATAGAAAACCTATCAATCTGGGAGTGTTTGATTTGATCGATATATAGATCTAAAGCTTTCAAAACCCCACATGTACTGCTCTATTCCGTTTAGATCTCCGTCGATTTCATTTGCTTTATCATTCAGTAGCTGAATTCTACACTACGAAACGCCTGAATTCTACTGTGAGTTTTTTTCTCTCTCTTTTTTCTTTCGATATTGTGGAACTTAGAGTGTATTAACCGATTTGTATTGTTTTGTTCATTTGTGGGAATGTGAAAAGTAGATTTGACTTCTCTGTTTTGTTCTTCACTGTTCTTTTTGGCCGCGATTGTTGTCGTTTTTTTTTGTTTTTATTCATTAACTTAATTGGCAGTATTAGCTAAAGGGTTTTCTTTTTCTTTTTCCCCTCATTTTATACTTTTGGCTGAATTGAGTTTGGGTTCTCGTTTTCATGACATAATTTGTTTTTCTGGGTCGTAAAGTCAAGGGATTGATTTGACGATTAGCTGCGACTTGTGTGCTACTGTTTGTTTAATTTGTGTGTTGATTTAACAGGTGTGTATGATTTTTTATGTGCAGGAGAGGACTCTGGTGGGAGTTTTTATTGATTAAAGTTTTGATTTTTGTTGGGTTTTCTGCATCCAATTTTGGATGTCGAGGAGGAATTGGAGGCTGGCTCTGGTGAGATGAGGGATGTTATCAAGGTTGGTCAACTTTTTGAGGGCCTGTTGGCGGCATTCTTCGGACCTTTCTGTCCATGCAGGTTCGGATGCAGCAGGTCGACAAGATGGGCTCCTTTGGTACAAAGATAAAGGGCAACACTTGACTGGTGAATTTTCCATGGCTGTTGTCCAGGCTAACAATTTGCTTGAGGATCAGAGCCAGATCGAATCTGGTCCCTTGAGCAGTCTCGAGTCTGGTCCATTAGGTACCTTTGTAGGAGTATACGATGGTCATGGTGGCCCTGAGACATCGCGTTATATCAATGATCACCTGTTCCAGCATCTAAAGAGTAAGAAGCCTCGGTTGAGAACCTGTAACAATTACCTGCCTAGCTGATTTCTAATGCATAAATCTGTATTTATAGCAGTCTCTAGGATTAACTATTAAACAAATACTACAAATCCAGTGAGTGCCAAATCTTTAGGTTGAGAACCTGGTTGATGCCTCGGTGACTTGGTTGACGATGCTGTTTTGCAGGGTTTTCCGCGGAGCAGCAATCAATGTCTGCTGAT
The DNA here is from genome assembly GCA_958450335.1 of Hibiscus tridactylites. Classification (NCBI taxonomy): domain Eukaryota; kingdom Viridiplantae; phylum Streptophyta; class Magnoliopsida; order Malvales; family Malvaceae; genus Hibiscus; species Hibiscus tridactylites. The sequence goes on along the minus strand of OY288274.1, from coordinate 74,404,202 downwards.
GTTATAAAGAAAGCATATCAAGGAACAGAAGATGGATTTTTCTCTCTTGTTGCAAAACAGTGGCTTATGAATCCCCAGATTGCAGCTGTAGGATCATGCTGCCTGGTGGGTGTTGTTTGTAATGGGACCCTTTACATTGCTAACGTTGGTGACTCTCGTGCTGTGCTGGGAAGGCTTGTCAAGGCGACTGGGGAGGTTCTAGCAATTCAGCTGTCATCTGAGCATAATGTAGCAATAGAATCTGTCAGGCAGGAGATGCGTTCTTTGCATCCTGATGACTCGCACATTGTTGTTTTAAAACATAATGTTTGGCGTGTAAAGGGCCTGATACAGGTAAGTTCTTTGTTTGGATATCGGTAATAGACACACTAAGGGTTGTATGAAAGTTATAATTTTCTTGATATTCGTAATTCTATAAATGGATTGAACGAACTAAAATACTTAACGGAGTCGAAATTTAACCAAGTTTGTTGCTCATATCATTTTCCTTTAACCAACAATGCGCAATATATATTCTGGGATGTTATGTGTCCTAAAATACATGGGACATTAACAAAACCGTTCTGTTGCAGGTCTCTAGATCTATTGGTGATGTCTATCTTAAAAGTGCTGAATACAACAGGGCGCCTCTATATTCAAAGTTACGTCTTCGTGAAGCTTTTAGAAAACCAATTTTGAGCTCAGAGCCATCGATATCTACACATGAACTCCAACCTCATGATCAGTTTATCATATTTGCTTCTGATGGGCTCTGGGAACATCTCAGCAATCAGGATGCAGTTGACATAGTCCAAAACCATCCACGCAATGTAAGATATACTTCTCTTAATGGAGAATTAGTATAGTTGTACTATTAAGTTATAATCTACTTATTAACTGCATGAATTGTGGTGTATGGTACCGATTGGCTAAATTGAGCAAATTTCAGCGTTTTTCAATGAGTTCTGACTTCATCTTAACATAAAGCAGTATTGTCCTATTGCAACTTAAGCTTCCATTTGTGTCTGCTTGGAGCTCGTTAATTTTGTTTTTCATAAATATGTTGCTTCATTCAGTGTGACATCAATACTTTATGAACATTCATTTTGTACCGCCGGACTTCTTGTGCCACAACATCTGTTTATTCTTGATTGCATTGGCTATTTGTTAGCTTTAGAAGTTTCAGTACAAACTTGTCCTCATTTGATGGTGAGATGTGTGAAAATGTAAAACAAAATGTAAATTCTGACCTTATAATCTAGGTTTGGAGATAATTGAATGGAGCCTTTAGCAACCAAGCCCGCATATTTTGTTTGTCTTCTCATATATATGTTATTGTAATTGTTATGGATTGGCAGAAGAGAGGTATGAATATCTTGTGGATTTATATGTATTACCTCTTAATGTGGCAATAGTGATGTTATTTTTGAGGAGTCCTGTTGGCGAGGACCATGGACAAAAGTATTTGTTTATGATTGTTTCTTGCCTATTCTTCTCACAGGGGATTGCTAGGAGGCTTGTGAAAGCTGCCTTGCAGGAAGCTGCTAAAAAGAGAGAAATGCGATACTCGGATTTGAAGAAGATTGAGCGAGGCGTACGCAGACATTTCCATGATGACATCACAGTCGTAGTCTTATTTCTCGATTCAAATCCTGTGAGCAAAACCAGCTCAGTAAATATCCCTTCATTGTCCCTCAAGGGAGGTGGAGTTAACCTGCCTGCAAAAACCCTGGCTCCCTGTGCCACAACTTAATGTCTGTCAACAAGCTTAGCAACTGCTACTGTTGTATCTAGCACACAATCCTCCTCTCGTGCGCCGCCCTCGATACTTATCAGCAAAGACAGGAGAAGGTGCAGCCTTTAATTAATATTTATTTATTTATTACATAAGTATTTTTTATGTACAATGTAACATTTTAACCCGAGAGACTCTATATAGTTTATAAGCCTGGTATATTTGCCTGCTCTAATTCTGGAGATTTTGGGTCTTGTAAGTTATGTTGACATCCCTGAAAACGGAACTCCCTAGAGTTGTTTACTTGTTGCAATAATATGAGCTCCATGTTGAAGCTCTGTACTGGAATGGTCATTAGTGGAATAATTTACCACCTTTTTGGGTCATTTTTCTTCTGTTTTGAGTGGATTCAGAGTTGATACTTGTATAAAGACAGCTCTCTTTAGTTGTCCAGATTCCCAGATGGGATGTCACATGGTCATGTCATGCCATGCCAGGAATTCTGTTTTTCTGATTTCTTCATACAAAGGAGTTGGATATTCTTATGGCCGGCGGCGGCCGTGTCATGGACTCTATTTAGGGGTGTAAACGAGCCGAGCTCGTGTAGTGCTAAGCTCGGCTCGACTCGTTAAAATTTCGAGTTGAGTTCGAGCTTGAGTAATTTCTAACGAGCCTGAAAAATCTGAGCTCGACTCGGCTCGTTTAAAACTCGAGTTCGAGCTTGATTCGAGCACAATTGTGTCAAGTGTTGACCGATCTTTGACCGCACTGGACTCGAATAACTCTTCATTTGTCACGTCTCATTTAAAGTCCTATGAAGAAAGAACTTTGATACACAAGTGTAAATTTAAGCTTGTTAATTTTAGGGTGTTAGTTTAGGGTTTAGAGGTCTAGGTTGTTGGTTTAGATTTTAGGGTTTAATATTTATATTTAGGGTATATATTTAAGGTTTTATGTTTAAGAATTTAGATTTTAAATTATAAAAAATAAAAAAATTAATATATTATATTTTCGAGTAGTTTGTGAACTTTTCGAGTCGAGTATCAAGTAGCTCGGCTCGGCTCGTTAAGAACTCGAGCTGAGTTCGAGCTCGAGTCGATTCTAATTGAGTTGAGCTTCAACCAAGTCGAGTTCGAGTAGCTCGCAGACTGTTTCATCTCATTTGCAGCTTTAACTCTAGTTGCAACAAGCCAACAACCATTTACAGGAGAAACAATAGTAGGTAAGAATTTGAATTTGATGAACCAAAACAAAATACAGAAGCAATTAGGTAAGAATGGTGTAAAAAATACAGTAAAATATAAACAACTCTTCTAATTGTATAGTTTTACAATAAATAACATTACATATCCCTTCTGCACAATGGACAAGAAGCATGTCTGAGAAGCCACTTGTCTATGCAAGGCAAGTGGAACATGTGATTACATTGCGGCAAGCTCCTCACTGTTTCTCCAGGCTGAAAATCCTGTATTTATAAACCATAAAACACAATCAAATAAGCTTCCCATTAATGGCAGCTAGTTAAGTTATACTTATAATGGTCTGCAATATGAACTGGACCTGCAGGCAAACTGAGCATGAAACTTTCTCCCCAGAAGCATCAATATTGTTGTTATTGGTGATTATCATCTTTGGGATTCTTTCCACAACATGTCTAGCCAACCCTTTAGCGCTGCCGGTGTCGAATATGTTGCGGACCTCCTCGAATGTTATTTCGGGCTCGGCAGCGCCCATCTGGTAAACAAAATTGAAATCTTAGGTGAATTGCATCTTTGATGGTAGTATCAATGTATCATATTGCAGAGTGCATAATATGTGTTACCTGACTTTGCACCGCACTCAACATCGCTGGACCGATTCGTTCTCGAACAAGCCTCCCGCTTAGAAGGCTTGCAATCACATCAATCTGCACAGAGAATGGTTTCCATCACTCACAGGTTGGAAATTGTTGTTCATGGTGTTACATAAAAGAAAACAGAACAGCGCTCACCAAGTAAAGCAAACATCGGATCCCCGATTCGTCGGATTGCCAAAGGAGAAGAGAAGATTCGAAGACTTCGATCGAGAAAACCGCACCGGAGATAGCCCCAACAGCAGCCCCTCGAACGAACCCGCTCTCGGTCTCCTGTCCTATGAGAGCCCCCGTCAAGGCCCCTAACAAGGTCCCCACTGCACACACAAAAACGTCAATATGTCAAATTCTATGAAACCAATATAAGACAACTTAATCCCGACATGCAACATAATCAGATTGACTGTCTAATAACAGACAGAATTGAGAATTCAATTCATTACAAATTCGATCGGCGACGGCAACGGTAAATCCGAAAGCTTTTAAAGAAACCAACCTAGCGCAAAGAAGGTAGTTAAGATGGCAGAGAAAACGTTCCCAATGATGGCAGAAACGGCGAAACTGCAAGAATCTTTAACCTTTTCAATGAAATTTCTGAACAGATTGAACGAAGACGAAGAAGAACGAGAAGGGTGTCCGTAAAAATCCATTCTTTTCGCACATAAACAAACCCTGTCTGCAATTAAAGCTGCAATTTTTTTTCTTTCTCCTATGAAACAATACAAAACTGTGTGTTGTTGTGGGTGGAAAGAAAGAAATCTTTCTTTTCCATTAAATATAATGTGAAATAACAATGAACTGATTTGTTGGTAGTCAAAAGACACGGGGGGAGAGGATACAGACAAGAAGCTTCTTTTTTGGGTTTCAGTTTCAGACAAATGTTGCATGGATTTTGAGACGTAGGATTATACGGTGAATGGATGGGTCAATCTCTGATCTTCCACGAAGCTGGCTACATCTAACAGACAGAGACAGGTTTATTTCTTTCTTTTTTTACTTTTCTTTTTGGTGTATTTGGTAAATGAATGCCAGCTTATTAATGAGGGCTGGCTGCTGCACATTTTAGACTTTTTCAAATGTATTTCTTGTCATCAAAAGTCATATAAGATTGGTATCTAACCAATTGGAACCACTTGCAACTTACAACTATTTGATCTTTAAACATGTCGGAGTAGGGATGTAAAAAATTGACCCGACCTGCAAAATTGACTGAAATCAATTTGAGTTAGAATTGCTTGTGACTCGAAGGACTTGTAATTCGAAACTGATCTGAATCTGAATTGATGTTAACTTGAACTCGAATTATTGGAGTCGGTTACAATATTTTATTGTAATTGTAAATATAACAAATGTTATTACATTTATTGTAGATTTTTGTTTTCTATAATAGCAATTTTGGACGATATCACTATCACTATTTGAATCCCGGACAAGTACTCACCCATTTTCTGTCTTTATCAATATTATTTAGTACTGTTAAAATCAACCCATTTGTCTCGTGCTCTGTACACCGATTGAATTTTTTTTAATAGCACCGGTTGAATACTCTTGAATTGTTTATTTAAATTATAATTATACTAACTTCAATTTAGATTTTAAAATAATATTAATTTTAAAATTAATGAGCGTAATAATAATTTAGGTAAACTACATAAATGACTATCATACTATTGTAAAAGTCGCGATTTGACCACCTTACTTTTTTTTTCGAAATAATTAATCCATCATACTATTAAATTGGGTGCAATTTGACCACCAGCCGTTAGAGGATAACGGCAGGGTGACGTGGCCGTAAAAAAAATAAGGTATAATTACACATTTGATCCTTACTATTTACACATTCTTTCAATTTAATAAAATAAATTAACTATTTAATTAGGTGATGACACATGTCACTACCTTATTGGAGGGATTTAATTATTTATATTTGATTAAATAAATTTATTTTCATCCTCCAATCAAGTGGTGACACGTTTCACCACCTAGTTAAAGGAAGAAAATGGCGAAAATCACAAATACAATTAAGAAGAATCAAACTCATGTCACCCCAGCAACAAGGAGTGCTAACTTACCACCACACCAAATATTGTATTATAATCTAATTCCTGGCAAAAATCACAAATACGGTTACTCAATGACCATCAATGAACTTAATGGTGAGGTACCTCCTGCCTTAATGCCAGGATTATGCGCGAAAGTTGCATTTTCTTATCAGAAGAGCAAAGATATTTGGAGGCAAAAGGAAACAAAAAAAATCTCATCCTAAAGACAGACAGAGGTTCATTTTGACGACTGTCATATGATATGTGTCTTAAAGAATCTCATGCTGCGATATTTGGAATTATAAGTATGTTTTCTGTTTTGCAGGGTATGGTCTTTTACTTATTTTGTTTGACTTTTCCCTAACTTCCCCTGTGGTGTCCTTGGCAATTTTTGCACCAAATATGGTAAAATTAGTATTACCAATACTACCATTTTATGTACCCTCTTCTATTGTTTCATAATATATTTTACATTATGCTATCAGACTAGAGTTGTGAAAGAATTGGTAATCTTAATCTTGCTTGCTTGTGGGAAGGGTAAACTGTACTGAAATTCAAGTTATTCACGCTAATGATACTCAAAAGTTTCATTTGTTTACGTTTTTGTTTTGTTTTAGAGAAGGCTTCCTTTTCAAGTTATAGTTTTCTTGCTTCTTAATCACATTCTAGGAGGCACGTGTGCGTCCTGGTTTGGGAAAAACTCCACAAATGTTGAATCACATGGGGATGAGACCATACCTACAAGCAATAACAAGAGAAACCCTTTGAATGCAAATTTATTTGGTTCAGTTTGCTATACTTTCCAGCATGGGCAGTTCCGTAAGTTATATAGTGACCTAATTCGAGTTGATGCTCGTTTGGACATATTTTTAAGCCACTGCTCCTTGTTATTGGGTGACATGGGTTCAATTCCCCCTTAATTGCATTTGTGATTTTCACCATTTTCTTCCTTCAATCAGGTGGCGTGTCACCACTTGATTGGAGGATGAAAATAAATTTATTGTCATCACCTAATTAAATAATTAATTTATTTTATTAAATTAAAATTAGAATTAAATTGAAAGAATGTGTAAATAGTAAGGACCAAATGTGTAATTATACCCTTATTTTTTTAACTGCCACCTTACCCTACTGTTAACCTCTAACGGCTGGTGGTCAAATTGCACCCAATTTAATAGTATGATGGTTTAATTGCTTGAAAAAAAAATAAGGTAGTCAAATCGTGACTTTTGCAATAGTATGGTGGTCATTTATGTAGTTTACCCTAATAATTTTTACTCCTCCACCTAAGAATTAAAGAGTGTAATTAAAGCTTATATTCTGTTTAATTGAGTGAGACTCGCAAATTATAATGGTGGGTCAAATTTATCACATTCATATAATAATGCGTAATTACACTTAAATTCAATTATCAAATGACTTTTTAAATGTATCCTAATAGTAAATATAATAAATAAAAAATTCAATATTTTAATTAAATAAACAATCATACTTGAAAATGTACATAATAATATGTATTATAACTAAAGATGACAATGTAGTTTTTTTTGGATTATGAGAAAGATGATAATATATTTTTTGTCTGTAAAAATTATAGACAAAAACCATCTGTTTTTTTAATAAAATATGTGTTATATCCCATTCAAAGCGTAGCAAAGCTACAAACGGTCAAAAAAGTCTATACAAGTATGCCCCATTCTGTACATAATATAGTGTTAATCCCATCTGTACAATTATTTTTTTCCTTTGAATTTTAATTCTAATTGTGTCTTGTATGCAGTGTGTTAGCTCCTCAACAGTTCGATTGATCCCTCGAAACTTCCTTCTATTTCAATGCACACTAAGCAACTCTAAGCAAATAAACCAGCAGAAACTTACCACGCAAGTGAGTAATTGCCCATTCAAACTCTGCATCCCACTCCACAGGATCTCGACTGATATGGCAAAGTCGAAAGATATTCTTTCATACTTCATGTGAAAAATGACATGCCAAGAATATGTGGTCTCTTGATTCTATCCCTTTCTAGCAGATCAAACAGACATCATTCTCAACGATCCCAAACCGTTTCAGCCTTTCGAGAGTGGGAAGTCTATTTAGTACGGCCATCCAAGTGACAATGAAATGCTTGGGTATATAAGATGGATACCATACGAGTTTGTGCCATTGGACCTTAGCTTTCTTGTCACGTATTTGATCCCAAATTCATGCTGTTTTGATCCTGTCCAGATTGATACTTGGAGCGAAGACAACATAAGTTTTAGTTCTAAGCTTGAGAAGCTTTTTAATTATCCAGCTGAAATGAGCCTTACATTCAATTGTCCAATAGCTAGCTCCCTTAAAAACATATGCATTCAGCCAAAAGGGCAAAGTATAGTTGATCAACTATACTTTGTCATTCCTTCGCTCGAAGATAGATTCTTTAATTTCTTGCTCAGATATCTCCTTACACAGAAGATGGTAGGCATAAGAGGGCAAAGTATAGTTGATCAAGTCCTTGATAGTATCAGCAGAATAGTCCACAACTTGTGCATCAGGCGAGCCAAACAAATTAGTATAAAAAGAGACCATTTCTTCAAAGGACTCAAGTCTCTGTCTTTGCTCATCAATCAATAATCGAAAGTGTTCTTTTTAGTTGCCACAGTGCTGTGAAAAAAATTGGTGCCTAAATCACCTTTCAGAAGCCAGTTAACATGTGTTTTTTGCCTATAAAATAATTTTTCCAACAACTCTAGTGCGGAGAGTTCAGCTAAAAAGCTTGCTCTCGAGATCAGTGTCTCTCTAAACAATATTTTGTAGGTTCTGAAGTTGTGTCTGCTCATATTGTTCCCTTTTGGCAGTAACTCTCCCAGTGATGTTTGAACAATGAGCAACATTGAAGGCTTTAAGTTTAGGTTTTAGCCTCTTGAGCTTGTGAAAGAGCATCTTCATGGGGTCACCTTGTACCTCATAAATGACCACTATTATATGACTTTAGACTCGATTTGACCACTATACTTTTAATTACAACAATTAAACTACTGAACTATTAAATTGGACTCAATATGACCACCAACCGTTAAAAACCAACGGAGGGAGTGACGTGGCCGTTAGTCAAAATTGATATAGTTTTACATTTGGTCCTTGCTATTTACACATTTTATCAGTTTGGTTTTAATTTTATTTAAAAATAATAATTTCATAATTTAATTAGGTGGCGACACGTGTTGCCACCTTATTGGAGGACTTTATCTATATTTTATTAAATATATATTTGATTTAATTAATTAATTTTTTTCCTCCGATCAGGTGATGACACATGTCAAGTGTTTTTTTGTGTGTTATAAACTACAACATTTAATATATGTGTTAGATGATTGTTAATGCATGAAAAAAGAAAGGAAATGTGGTTTTAGGGAATTTGAACATGACATATTTATGATGCATAAAAACATCTAACCCCATTAAATAAATTTAATAATTAAATTAAAGTTAACAATATTATATATATATTTTTTAAATTATAGTTAGTGTACGATTTAAAATTAAATGTTTAAAATTATATTAAATTCATTTAGCGAATCCAAACTCACGAACAAATTTTTAATTTTAAACGTTTGAATTTAAATCGTGCACTAACTATAATTTTAACTAAAGTCCTCCAATAAGGTGGCGACACGTGTTGCCACCTCATTAAATAATCAAATTATTTTATTAAATAAAATTAGGACCAAATTGATAAAATGTGTAAATAGCGGGGACCAAATGTGAAATCATACCAATTTTAACTAACGTCCACGTCACTCCCTCCGTTGATTTTTAACGGTTGGTGGTCACATTCAGTCCAATTTAATAGTTTAGTGGTTTAATTGCTGGAATTAGAAGTATAGTGGTCAAATCAAGTCCAAATCCATAAGGGTAAAGTACACAGATGGTCACTGAACTTTGGTAAAAAAAAAAACAAAATGGTAACCAAACTTTTAAAAATCACAAAATGGCAAAATTCCAAAGTATGGTAACATGATAAATAATTACAATTAAATTTTTATAGGAACTCGAAAACTTGACTCGACTCGAATCGAAAAAATTTCAAATAAAGTTTGAGTTGTAAAATATGACGCGTCAACTCGAATAACTCGAAATTTTTTGTCTCGACTTGATCGAACGCTCATCTCTATCTTAAGATATAACGCGTTAACTCGAATAACTTGAAATATTCGAATATTTTAAATCATTTTTTCTTTTAAATCAAATATTTTAAAAATAAAATATTTAATATTTTTATATTTAAATCACATCGAATATTTAATAACTAATTTAAATATTCAATTTAATTTAAAAATATTTGATTTAAAAGGAAAAATTGATTTAAAATAATCGAATATTTAATAACTACTTCAAATATTTTTCTTTTAAATATTCGAATATTTAATAACTACTTTAAATATCCGAATGTTTTAAATCAATTTTTTCTTGTAAATCGAATATTTTTAAATTAAATCAAATATTTAAAGTAGCTATTATATATTCGATGTGATTCAAAAGAAAAAATGATTTAAAATATTCGGATATTTCGAGTTATTCGAGTTGACGCGTCATATCTTAAGATAGAGGTAAGTTTTGATCGAGTCGAGTCAAAAAATTTCGAGTTATTCGAGTTGACGCGTCATATTTTACAACTCAAACTTTAATTGAAATTTTTTCGATTCGAGTTGAGTTTTCGAGTTCCTATAAAAATTTAATTGTAATTATTTATCATATTACCATACTTTGGAATTTTACTTTAAGAACCAAATTGAAAGAATGCGTAAATAAAGAGGGCTAAATTTAGTGAATTGTTTCGAATTAGGACTAAATTGATTGAATGTATAAATATGAAAGACTAAATGTGTTATTACACCAAATTTTATAACAGCCACCTAACAGTATTTAACGTCTAGTTACCATTTTGTTATAAAACATAAAGTTTAATTGTCATTTTGTGATTTTTAAAAGTTTGATTATTATTTTGTTTTTTTTTTTACCAAAGTTTAATGACTGTCTGTGTACTTTACCCAATCCATAATATAGTGGTCATTAGGGTAAACAACAGTAGTAGTTCCTAAACTTTTATGGTACTTTTAATATGACCATTAAACTTTTAAAACTTATAATACAATCACTGAACTTTTAATTATTTTCATTCCGATCATTAATGTCAACTAAGAAAAAGCTGACGCTTAATTTATTAGGCATTCTCCCTTTTATTTCAGTTTAGATCATGTTATTTCAATTTAGATTTCTCTTGACTAAAGTTGGTTCGAATCATATTGAATACAAGACCATATCGATTTAATTAGGTTTGTTTCAAGTTTCGATCTTTTGGTTTGGGTCTTTACAAAAATTGCAGTTTTGTTGTTCATAATTGTTTGTTGTTGTTCGTCAGGTGATATTCCGGCGGCGACTGCTGAAGATGTGGATGTTGCAGTCGAGGCTGCTCGGGGAGCGCTTACTCGGAACAAAGGTAAAGATTGGGCTTCTGCTTCAGGTGCTGTCCGTGCTAAGTATTTGCGTGCCATTGCTGCTAAGGTAATTGCTATTTTAAGTCTTTCTTAGTTGTTAGTTGTTACTATTTGCTTTTGCTTTGGTTTTTTAAAAAGCAAACTATTTCCGTGCTGCAATTAACTAATCACAATCTTGTATTAGTACTGCAAATAAAAGGCATTGCTGTAAAAGTTGCAAATTCAAATGTTTTTTAGTCCCTTTTCAGTGAGTTCTGCTATAGAATGTCTAAAAGTAAAATTTGGGAATTTTCTTTTCCATGCAAAGCCAATTGTCTGAAAAAATGCAGTTGAACTTTGTGATATAAATAGTTCTACTACTTGTGAAAAAACTTGCCCATTGGAGTGTGTAGGGAGGTTGATCTTCCTGCTGGTGTCCTCAACATTCTGCCTCGATTACTTGCTATGTCCTGTTTGTGAAAACTCAAAAATCAGGGATTTGACATCCTCTTCCTGTCTTTGTTATCACCGTAATCGTATTTTCTTGCAGGGGGTTCGAAAATTACTTGAGTGTGAAACAGATAACAAAGTATGTCTCTGATGAACAATGGGGTTGGTACGTGCCTCCAAAGCAATGAAGTTCATCATGGAGATACAATTAGTATTTGTGCGTGTAACCCCTAGACCGGCCTATGCAGAATGACCAAGTCTAGTAAGGCACATCAAAATTTAAAACTCAATATGGGAAAATTTGTTGGCAAACTAAGTGTTTATTTCGACAGCATAACGACAGGACTTAGTGAAAACCATCAAGTTAAATGAACCTGTTTAATACGTCAAGCAGTAATATTTTTCAAAGTCATTCACCACATAGACATCATAAATAATATAAGCAGCCATGATTACTTAAATAAACCCATCATAGGATGGTTACAAAATAAGTATCAGTTAGCATATCAAAATACTTTTAGTTTAATACCATACATAACAAAATATAGGCACATGTCACCCTGAAAGTACAAACGGTGGAAAGAAACATTACAATCAGAAAGAATACCAAATGTGTCGATCCTCCGAATGTCAGCTACGGGATGGCCTATCCAAAATATCTGAAAGGGAGAAAAATTTGGGGCGTGAGCTATAAAGCTCAGTGTGTTCCAACAGTGCAAGTAGAACAATTGCATCAATAAATAATAAATCATGTTATGCAAGACATATCATAAAAAGCATCAAAGTTTTCATGCAACCTATCTACCCTCCAACCGAACACCATGATACAGTTCCCCAGAACAGTATCCTATACTGGCATTAACCCAAGCCCATTGTGCGGGGTACCATCCTAAGGATATACCTTAGAATACGGGCGGCCCTAGTCGAAACATAGGAACCGAAAACGGGCGGACCTGGCCAAAGCCTAAGATCCGAATACGGGCGGACCTAGCCGAAGCTTAGAATCCGAATACGGGCGGTCATACCAGCTGGATCAGGGCTGAGCCGATAGTCTCCTCATCATACCCCAAGTACCTCTATTAATTAGTCCGGGCAGTAACATAGTATGCAACAATAATAGTCATAGCAAAGCTCAGCAACATATTTCTACTATGATAACTGAAAATCATAAGCATGCTTGTCTTATCGAATGCTAAAGCATAATTCAAACATACAATACAATCGTGTTTCTTTCATAAGAAGAAAACATATTAGTTTTTCACAAAATCAAGTTTAGCAATCATGTACACATAGTCTGTTTTATTAAATCATGTGAAGCATGTAAAACAGTAAATATGCAACAATCATATAGCACACAAGGAACACACTTAAAAGATGAGATCGGTCAGTCAAAAGGTCTATTGAGCACGGGGATCACGCTCCGCTACAGTACTGGAACCTAAATAGACAAGGATTATGGTTACAATCAAATTTACACCTTGATTCGTATTAAAATACTAAATTTTAGGGTCGTACGAGTGACGATAGGATCACGAGGCGCTATGGATCGAGACGAGCTGAGCTGGGTGTAGGCACGATCGGGAGATCCACGAGTACCTATTAAATCAGAAGATTAATATCAGTCCTTAATCAGCAATTTCTCTTAAATGACATAACTTATACATATGGATGTTCGGGTTCAACGTCCAATTTGGAGGCTTTCGGGTTAGAATTTCGCGAAACGGGCTCAAAATCGGACTCAGGACGTCGAAAAACATAAAATAAGACATTTCGAAAAAAGTTAACTTTTTGGTCAAAGTCAACGCTGACGTCAGTGGTCAAAGTCAACGCTGACGTTACTGGTCCAAGGCTGACTCGACGAGTTGACTCACTGGGTTGACTCATTGAGTCGACTCGGACGAGTTGACTCACTGAGTTGACTCGGGTCAACGGGTCGGGTCGGTCAGCGGGTCAGGTTGGTCAACGAGTCGGGTCAACAGGGCTTGACCGAGCTGACCAGTCCAGCCGATTCAGACCGGTTCGGTCTACGTGGACCGGCTCTTACCTTTAAAACTCGAAGGTCGTCGGACGGTCGCCGAAACCTCATCGGAAAAGTTTGTTTCACGTCGTTTTCTGCCGGAAAAAGATCACAATCAAACAACCATCATTTTATTTCTCACCTAAAAACAAAATAACATCGGAATTAACCCGAAACTCACCTGATTTGTTCTTAACAGTTCGAACCCGTCGAGAAAAGACGTATCTCCGACGACGGGGCAAACAACGATGAACGGGTGAACGACAACCTGGGTTTTGATCGGCTTGCGACGAGGAGTCCAATAGCGGTGGTGGCACGGCGAACGGACGTCGACAAACTCGAAGGAAAAGGTTGACCAGTTTAGCCCTAGGTTTGCGAACCTTTAACGACCAATTGCCGGTGGAGAGGACAGTGGCTGAGCGCGTGGGTTGAGGGGTTTTGCTCGGGGTTTGACAGTGAGCACTTTAACGCCGGCGGTGAGCGCCACGGCGCGACGGTGAGGGTTGATCGACGGTGGCCGATTTGGTTAGGGAAGAAAAACAAAGAAACGACGATAGGAGGGAAGGGTGATTCTGGAAATTTTTGAGAAAAATTGATCCCAATTAATTCACATTCGATAAGGTAGGTAGAATATTTTCATTATTTAATTATTATTATATTATTTTAAGTTCTAATATAATTTAGTTTGGGTGTCTTATAACCAAGAGTTTTAATAGCTCAATTGGATTAGCACCTAGTTGAAACCGCTTGAGGTTGTTGGTTGGATTCCCACAACCCTCACTTCTTTTTTTATGGGGTGTTAGAGTGCGCGCATGTACATACGTATGTATTTTACCGTTTGGACCTATGTCAAATGGTTGAGTTTGGCTTTCATGTGCACGTCTTGTATTTGGCTGACCTGTTTTGAATGTAAGTTTCGATTGCATGCTTAGCATGCTTATGCTGAATCTTTGCATGGGTAATTCCCATCTTTTTTAAGAAGAATCTCATCATATATATATATATATATATATGAGAGAGGATCCGTTTATACAATGTAAAACTCTTTAAGTTTTACACGTTTTTTGGACCGTTGAATGAGTGAAAAGAATGAATGAGATTAACAGTAAATATGTGAAGATTATAACTTGAAAAAAAAGAGTAAGGAGTTAATCTGAGTCATCCATTCCTCCCATCTAACGATCCAGAAAACGTGTAAAACTCTTTAAGTTTTACATTGTGTAAGTTGATCATAACACACTCTCTCTCCCTCTTTCTCTCTCTCTCTCTCTATATATAGGGTTAGGATCAACTTACACAGTGTAAAACTCTTTAAGTTTTACACGTTTTTTGGATCGTTGGATGAGAAAAATGGATGGCTGAGATTAACTCCTTACTTTTTTTCCAAGTGATAATCTTTCCATATTCTACTGTTAATCTCATTCATCCGTTTCACTCATCCAACGATCCAAAAAACGTGTAAAACTTAAAGAATTTTAGACTGTTTAATTGGATTCTATCTCATATATATATATATATATAATTCATGTGCCTAATTGAGATTCGTTAATTTAAGTTTCCACAAGATTATGTTGGTGGGTGTGAACAATTTGTTTGATAGAAATTCATAGTTGTGGCTGTGCACATGGAAGTGAATGCATATTATTCCAAATTATTCATTATTGGCAAAGCATTAATGTATCGACGGAAGGTGTAGTTATAAAATATAGTTGAAACTCAGCGGTTATGATGCTGTCGAACATAAAGAAATATAATTATCATTTCAAAGTAAGGTGTATAATATCTTAGGGTATTCTTAAAATCAATTTAGAACCATTTCTCAAGATATCCATGTAATGAAATGGGTCCAAATATCACAGTCCATGATTCGATTCCAATAGTTTAAAAAATATCTGCTCACCCCTTATTGTCTCAGTGGTAAAAGATGATATAATTCATTCAGGTGACATGAATTCGAGCACCAGTTCTGCACCGTGTGTGTTTTATTAAAAAATATCTATAAAAAAACATGTGATGATTCCCAACCCCGAAAGTATATGGTGAAGAATACTCTGATTCGTGGCAGGCTCGAACCATTGGCATTGTTTTAGAACCCGTTGTTCTCAAAGCATTTATTAGAAGGCTTCAGGATTTCATCACACCTCAGCTGCCCTCAAATCAATCAGCTCTGCACTAAAATAATCTCGGTGTTCGATAATCATATAAATTTCGATTAAATTTAAAATTAAATCTGGTTTTAAAAATATTTTTTAATTATAAAATTTTGACTCGAAATTTTATTTAAGAAAACTGGGAATTGGTATTGTTCCACAACCGATGTGTTTAATCTCGTTGAATTTAATAGTAATAGAGACAGTTAGTATCATGCATTTCTAGTTTACATGTCAATAGTTGCCCACGGAAAGAGGGATCCTGTTCCTGTGTGTTTGTCAAGCCTTGTAAGTTGTAACTTTTCATATTTTCTGTGAATATTTTATTACAAAAATCGCTCGGTATAGAATAAAATAACTTAAATATTAAAATTAGAATACCGAGGTTGTTATTTTAACTTTAGTTTAAGAATCCGATATTTGACCCATTGAGTCACTAATTTAGATCAAATTTTATATAATCGTCATATGAGCCGACTCTTTTAATTCAGTTTTTTTATTCACAATTAAGGATGAGCATTTTACTCAACCTGATCGGGTCAGATCTTTGCTAAAAAAATCGGGTTCGGGTTTTTATTAAGGGTGTTGTCGGGTTCGGGTTTATGGTGAAAAATATTCAACCCGACCCGACTTGAAAATAATAGTGTAATTTTCCATTATATTTTAGGGATAATTGTAATAATCTCATCATTATTTTTTTACAATTAGGTCTTTAAAATTGAATTTTTTATTAATAACTTGGTCTCTAAAATTATTTTTTTTATAATTAAGTTTCTAAAATTGATTTTTACAATTATGCCCCTAAAATTGATTTTTTATATAGGTCAAGTCGGGTCGAGTTAGGTTGAGTTATATAAATTTTAGATTGCATCGGGATTTTTAAAGTATGAATCCTAAAGAGCTTAAGGACTAGTGATGTAATTTTACAAAACATGTTCAAATTGTGAAGCCTAAAAAACTTAAGTTGCTTATTAATTAACTTAGCATGCTTTCTGAGAGTCTCTCTGTATATAATATACACACTTAATCGTGATATATTTGTAAAACATTAATCAAGACCAACTAGTCATTAATCACAAATGCAAAAGGTTTGGAGGATCCTTTAATTAATACAATCTAACTCAAAAGACAATCTAAAAAGGTAATCTAAAAAAGTCAAGTAACAATATATAGTATCCTTTACAACATTTTGAAAGTTATAAAATACAAAACTTCCAATCTATCATTGAAAGGCTATCCAATACGTTCAATCAAGTTCATTCTAATAATTTTGTAGATATAAATATAAAATAAAAAAATAATTTAAAAAATTGAACAAATAAAAATTTAGCACAAAACAAACATCTAACATGCTATTACATTTTAGAGAAAAAAACTTTGTTTAGTGAAAATAAAACTCTGGCTATAAAGTCATATTTTGCTATTACATTATAGAGAAAAAAGCTAAATGAAATAAAATCCATATTACATGTTGATTACTTGATTTTGTTTTTATTTTTGTTAATTTTTTTTATTCGCTCGTTTTGCCTCGATGCAAGCTCGCGACGATGGCAGTGTAGTGAAGGGTGCCATTTCCCTTAGTTGCTTTTAATGATGCCAGCTGCAAACGGCTGCAAGATGATTTGAATTTATAGTTTTAATGGTCTGTACAATGTGTAGGGAGAAAATTACAAGATCCTTTGTAATCTTTAATATTTTTTATAATATCCTATCATCCGTATAAATACATCCGCAATCGTATAAATTATTGATATCAGAGTAATCAAGTAAGTTACTAATTTTAGAGAAATAATGTAAGTCACTGATCTCAAAGCAATCGTGTAGACTACTATTATTAGAGGGCCTAGTGTAATGTTCCTACAGTAATAATATCATAATATTTTATAAGTCTTTATTTTCTTATTTTAATTCTAAAATTTTACTAGTATTTTTCTTAAAATTCATATATCTGTTATTCTGCTTAACTGTTACATTGTCTTTGTAATAAACTTTTGGCCTAATTTGTTAAGCTTCAAGAGCTTAAGCCACTTATTAATCAAGTTAGCATGCTTTCTGAGATTATTTGTTTATAATATACACACTTAACCTTGACACATTTATAAAATATAATCAGACAGACTAGTAATTAATAAAAAATTTAACACAAAACATCTAACAAGCACTTGCGTCAATATATTACCTTCATCATAGCACCAAACTATAAATTGTAATTTTAATTACTAAAACAAATAGCCGTAATAAAAAAATCAAAATTTTACAAAGCACTTAACTAGAAGCTATATAATTTAATTTAATGTTCAATAGTTGTGCTTACATCTTCTAAAGGCTCAGATTCTTGATGAGCCTCCAAAATGCGCTTAGCACTCGTTTCTTTAATTTTTTGAATATATAAAAAATCATATTTAACTAAATTGACATAATTGCAAAAAAAATTCTAAATTGTTTTATATATAAAAAGAAAACTCATATAAAATTTAGTCGACATAATTGCAAATCATATAAAAAAGAAGCTTACATACTTTTTTCCTAACGCTTTTTTGTTGGTAGCAAAAAAGAAAACTATTACATTAGCTGATAATATTTTAAAATTAAAATTTTAAATTTATTGTAATTAAAAAATTTACTCAGTCGCGACATTTAATTCTTGAATATGCATAGCAATATAAACATCCTACAATACAAAAAAATAAAGTTAAAAGCTAATATGAATAGGAAGATTTTAATAGAGTTTACGGGTAGGATGAACAAAGTTTTTGGATGGTGGAGGAAGGTTGTTTAGATGGTGGAGATGGTGAATTTTCGGTTGTTTCAAAAGTTTTGCTTTAGTTAAACTGAAGAGTTTGGATTTAGGTGTACTAATTAGAGTTTATAGGCTAAGCCAGTTTGTCATCAAGAAGGACCATGTGTATCGTCAAGTTAACGTGTTTTAACTCATTGGGTTCTTACGATTGATTAACTTTCGATAATGATTGTTCGCATAGTGAAAGTTCGGCAGACTAACAAACGAGGAAGAATGTACATTAATATCCAAACTAGACTAGGACAATAGATGATTCAAGAGTTTTTTTTGTAATTTCTCGTTTTTTTTTCTTGATCAGTGATTTGATTGAAACGATTTTTATTCGGTTGATAAATTTTCTAATCTTTTGCTAACCAATGAATCACTATCCTAAAAGAAAAAAATAATTGAAAAATTTATATGCGAGAGAATACACATTCTTCACCAATAGAAGAAGTGTAGAACTAATATTTTGATATAATAATTGAAAAATGATTTGGACTGATTTAAAAAGTATTTAAAACAATTTCCAAAGTCCAAATAACTTGAAACTATGTTTAGGGATATTTTATAAAGGGTTTTGCATGTTTTCAAAAGCCAAATACACAAAACCTTCCAGGCGTTTTGATACGGTGCATTCCAGTAGCAAAAGTGTTTCGATACGGGTATCGAAACGAGCATTCCCTGGATGAGATTTTTGCCCAGCGTTTCAAAACGGGCTATGTCGTTTCGATACGCCTACGTGGCATGGACCACAACGGTCATAAACCCCAACGACTATTTCCTAACTAACATTTAAATGCAGGACATTTCGATACGGGTCTACGCGTTTCGATACGTGTCCCGAAACGGCCAGGGGGCATTCCTAAACGAGTGCCTTGTCAGACTGCAACGGCTCTTTCTACTTAAATGGTGTTTTGAAACGGGTTCGAGCGTTTCGAAATGGTGAGCTGCAGAACTGCATTTATGGTGGGAATTAAAGTCCTCAACGGCTCCAATTCAATCCCAATGGCTATAAACTCATCAAGGAGTATAAAAGGGACCTCCAAGCATCAAGTAAAGGCTAATGCTCATATTGTCAATCAACAAATGATCAAGAATTGTCTTAGAGCTTAAATTGTCATTTATTGTATAGACAAACACTAGTGAGCCAAAATTGTCAAATTTGCTCAAGTGTTTTAGGTTTTGGGTGAATGTTAAATCGTGCAAACAAATACCTATTAGAGGGATTTGAGTTTTCTTATTGTTTCTCTTTGTAAAGAGGGTTTCGATCAAGGCTTTGGGTAGAAAACTTGATCGGGGTATAAGGGTTTCCTCCTAAGCCTAGAAAAGGGGAAGAGCAATTAGTAGAATTGTTTGGAAATCCTTAGTGGGGAGCTAAGGTAGTGGATGTAGACCTTGGTTAGAAGGTTGAACCACTATAAATCATTGTGTCAATTTTCTTTTTAGCTTCCACAACCCTTCCACCCAAATATCCACCTCTCCACCACTTGGTGAGCCATATCGGTTGAATGAATCGAGCCCCCTACAACTCAACAATTGGTATCAGAGCTTGGCTCGATCGAAAGGGATTCACATCTTATTGAGAAGATCCGACAAACTCGATCACTATTTCATCAATCAGCTCAAATGGCACAATCAATCGACAAACCGCCTTTCTTTGACGGAACCTACTATGCCCATTGGAAGACAAAGAGGAAGTTCTTCATCAAATCTAGAGATTACAAGCTATGGGACATAGTTGAAGATGGTTCGTTTGTGCCTCAACGAAGTAAAGCGGAGTGGAGTGCCGACGATCGCAAGAAGATGAAGCTTAATTGCAAAGCCTTGCACATCTTGTTTTGTGCATTTGGCCCATCCATCTATGAGAAGATGTCTTCTTGTGAGAGTGCCAAGGAGGTATGAGACAAGCTTGAAGTCACATACGAGAGGACCGATGAAATCAAGGAGACCAAGATTGGGCTCCTAACCTTAGATTCTAAGAACTTCAAAATGGATCCGGAAGAGAACATCGAGAAGATGTTTGATAGGTTCTCCACCATCACCAATGGTCTCAAAGGCTATGGAGAAGCCATCCCAGAGGAAAAGCTTGTTCGAAAGCTCATCTACTCACTTCCCGAGTCTTGGGACTCAAAGAGGACCGCCATCATCGAAGCAAAGAATTTGAAGACTTTGAAGCTTGATGAACTCATGGGGTCACTCCTTACTCTTCAAATCATGAAGAAGAACAAAGAAGATGAGAAGAAGATGAAAGAAATTAGAGCTATGAGAGAGAAGAAAATCAAAGGGCTAGGCATCAACGCAAGTGCCATGACTCTCAAATCCTCCACTTGCCATCATGACTACTCAAGTGAAGAGGAGGATGAAGAAGAATAGATAGTTCATCTCTTCAAGAAGTGTGGCACGTTCATGAAGAAAGCTTGAACGAGATTCCAAGAAAAAGGAGAGGGCAAACACTTCAAGCCATAAGAAGAAGGCACATGTGGCTACTTGGAGTGATGAGGACTCCACCGACGATGAACTAGCCAACCTTTGCCTTATGGCCATCGAAGAAGATTCAAAGGTAACTTCTAATTCATCTACTTCATGTTCTTACTCTTTTGATGAATTACAAAATGCCTATGATGATTTGGTTTTAGACTTTAAAAATCACATTTTGAAAAACAATAAATTGATTTCAAAGTTGAAAATTCAAAATGACTTGATTTCTAAAACCAAACTTGAACTTGAAGAGTTTGAACAAAAATGTTTTGATTTACAAAATTTGCTTCAAAAAGTTCAAGAAGAAAAGGATTTGATTTCCAAAGAGCTTGAAAAGAAAAACAATTTTGGAAAATCAAATTTTTATGTAAGACAATCTAGTGCCCCTAGATTTGTAAAAGGAAAATGTTTTAGAAGTATTTGGGTCCCAAAAAGACTTAGTACTTCAATTAAAAAGGATGACATTGAAAAATGGATTCCAAAGGGGACTAAAATTTGTACTACTAACGTCTATGGATCCAAAGCAATTTGGATACCAAAAATCACTTGATTGTCATTTGCTAGGTGTGATGAAGAGTGATCAACAAGTCAAACTTTGAGAGGGAGCTCCATGCACACAAGGAAGAACACTTGAAGAAGGAAGGCTTCACATCCTCCCTTGGGTTCAAGTTTTGGTAAAAATCTAGTTGTTTTTTTATTTTATTTGATTTATTTTTATTTATGTCAACTAGATGATCATATATGTTGGACTAACTTTTTTGATGATGCTTTGAGTAAGGGGGAGCCATTTTAAAACCAAATTCTTATTTTTGTCAAATTTTACCTCTATTGTTATTTTGAACTTAATGTTTTAAATTCTTTTTGATATAACAAAAATGGGGAGAAATTGTTTGAAAAATTGAATTTTCAAATGAATAAGGGGAGCTTTATTTGAATTCATATCTTTAATCTCTTATTCACATTTTTAAAGTTAAAGGGGGAGAATCCCAAACAATTTTTCAAGATAATTTTATTATATCAAAAAGGGGGAGATTGTAGAACTAATGTTTTGATATAATAATTGAAAAATATTTTGGACTGATTTAAAAAATATTTAAAACAATTTCCAAGGTCCAAAATACTTGAAACTATGTTTAGGGATATTTTATAAAGGGTTTTGCATGTTTTCAAAAGCCAAAATACACAAAACCTTCCAGGCGTTTCGAAACACCTTAGGGCATTTTGATACGGTGCATTCCAGTAACAAAAGTGTTTCGATACGGGTATCGCAACGGGCATTCCCTGGATGAGATTTTTGCCCAGCGTTTCGAACGGGCTATGCCGTTTCGATACGCCTACGTGGCATCGACCACAACGGCCATAAACCCCAACAACTATTTCCCAACTAACATTTAAATGCAGGGCGTTTCGATACGAGTCTAGGCGTTTTGATATGAGTCTAGGCATTTCGATACGTGTGCCGAAACGACCAGGGGGCGTTCTAAAATGGGTGCCTTGTCAGACTGCAACGACTCTTTCTACTTAAAGGGTGTTTCGAAACGGGTTCGAGCGTTTCGAAACGGTGAGCTGCATAACTGCATTTATGGTAGGAATTAAAGTCCTCAACGGCTCCAATTCAATCCCAACGGCTATAAACTCATCAAGGAGTATAAAAGGGACCTCCAAGCATTAAGTAAAGGCTAATGCTCATATTGTCAATCAACAAATGATCAAGAATTGTCTTAGAGCTTAAATTGTCATTTATTGTATAGACAAACACTAGTGAGCCAAAATTGTCAAATTTGCTCAAGTGTTTTAGGTTTTGGGTGAGTGCTAAATCGTGCAAACAAATACCTATTAGAGGGATTTGAGTTTGTTTATTGTTTCTCTTTGTAAAGAGGGTTTCGATCAAGGCTTTGAGTAGAAAGCTTGATCGGTGTATAAGGGTTTCCTCCTAAGCCTAGAAAAGGGGGTTTCCTCCAAATAATTTTTCAAGATAGTTTTATTATATCAAAAAGGGGGAGATTGTAGAACTAATGTTTTGATATAATATTTGAAAAATGTTTTGGACTGATTTAAAAAGTATTTAAGACAATTTCCAAAGTCCAAATAACTTGAAACTATGTTTAGGGATATTTTATAAAGGGTTTTGCATGTTTTCAAAAGCCAAAATACACAAAACCTTACAAATGTTTCGAAATACCTTAGGGTGTTTCGATACGGTGCATTCCAGTAGCAAAAGTGTTTCGATATGGATATCGAAACAGGCATTCCCTGGATGAGATTTTTGCCTAGCGTTTCGAAACGGGCTATGCCGTTTCGATACGCCTACGTGGCATGGACCACAACGGTCATAAACCTCAACGGCTATTTCCCAACTAACATTTAAATGCAGGGCGTTTCGATACGGGTCTAGGCGTTTCGATACGTGTTCCGAAACGACCAGGGGGCATTCTGAAACGGGTGCATTGTCAGACTGCAACAGCTCTTTCTACTTAAAGGGTGTTTCGAAACGAGTTCGAGCGTTTCGAAATGGTGAGCTACATAACTGCATTTATAGTAGGAATTAAAGTCCTCAACGGCTCCAATTCAATCCCAACGGCTAGCAACGACTATAAACTCATCAAGAAGTATAAAAGGGACCTTCAAGCATCAAGTAAAGGCTAATGCTCATATTGTCAATCAACAAATGATCAAGAATTGTCTTAGAGCTTAAATTGTCATTTATTGTATAGACAAACACTAGTGAGCCAAAATTGTCAAATTTGCTCAAGTGTTTTAGGTTTTGGGTGAGTGCTAAATCGTGCAAACAAATACCTATTAGAGGGATTTGAGTTTGCTTATTGTTTCTCTTTGTAAAGAGGGTTTCGATCAAGGCTTTGGGTAGAAAGCTTGATCGGTGTATAAGAGTTTCTTTCTAAGCCTAGAAAAGGGGAAGAACAATTAGTGGAATTGTTTGGAAATCCTTAGTGGGGAGCTAAGGTAGTGGATGTAGACCTTGGTTAGAAGGTTGAACCACTATAAATCATTGTGTTAATTTTCTTTTTAGCTTTCACAACTCTTCCACCCAAATATCCACCTTTCCACCACTTGGTGAGCCATATCGGTTGAACGAATCGAGCCCCCTACAACTCAACAAGAAGCGATCATAAACTAAAAATAGAGAAACAATAACCTCTGAGTCACTTTCAGCCATGAACTTTATAAGGATTTTTCTAACTCAATTTGGATACTTGTATGATTAAACACATCCTTGTTTTTATCCATTACTTTCTAGATTCAGTAAATTCCAAATTTTAAATTAGTAATGTAAGCAATATCAATTTAAATATATATATATAATGAAATAATTAATCTTAAATGAAAAAATACTAGTATCAGAGCAATCATGTAAGTTACTAATATCAGAGCAATCATGTAAGTTATCGGTATAAGAGTTAGAGGCGGATTTGTTATTGTGCTTGATATGTCACGTGATCTACCATTATATTTTTAATTTTTTTAAGACACATCACATTGCTTTCCTAAAATTTTAATCCACCTTCTTTCCTCAAACTTTAACAATTTCACAAGTTTGGGAAGTAGAAGCGACTGTCCTTCTTCAATTTGAACTTGAGAACGGATTCATTACATCTCATCTTTTAATATCATGTATTTGATTTTATGCATTCTATCTTAAACCAAAACTAAATAGGAGATAAGAATTTCAGTTCTTAAACTAGACTTTATTTTTATTTAGTAAAATTTAAATTGGATTAAAATTTTAAACTTTTGATTATTTTACTTTTGATTTCTTTTTATTTTTTTTATTTTTTCTCTTATAAGTATGTATTTGATTCCGTCGTAGGGAGCACTCTCGGGACGGACCCAACAAAATTCTCTAGCATATAGGCGACGGCTAAGCTTCAGTTTAAGCTAGCACCCCTTTCAGCATATCATATATCGCTCGATTCCTTCATTTAGAACGGAAACTGGCTCTAGAGGAGTACCCTCAATGGCTAGACCGAAACTTGGTCACTCGCTCTAACCCATATTCCATATAGGACTTCACTTCCTCTCTCCCTTACACCCTGAAACTAGGGCTGTAACGTACTCATACCTTGAAAAGGCGGAAAAGAAACTCTTGTCGACTGACTCTGGCTATAGGGATGTTACAGAATTCCCTGCGAGAAATCCTCCCACTGCTATTAACCATTGAAGCATTGGATGCCTTTTTTCTCCAACATTAGATGCGCTTAATCTAGCCCTCCTTTGAAAAGAAAAGAAATCGATAACTGACTTATTTGTGTACTTAGCAATGGCCATGAATAGCACTTTCACAAAGATTTATATTTTAAATGCCACTACTTCAACTACTGCTTCAATGAGAATAACAGAAAATGGAATTAATAAAGTCATACTTCTGGAATCAAAATCCCCCCTAAGGAAAGGAAAAAATGTATATCTTATCGTGAGCCCTATAATCAATTTGCCTAAAATCACTTGATGGAACAAGAGTTCTTACTCCAAGAACTACAGGGAATGCCATAGTAGAGCTAAAGCCAATAGTCGTAGCAGTGAAAACTGTCTATCAGAAGGTAGGAAAGGTCCTCTTGCTCTAGAATCGAAAAGGGATGATCTTGTTACTGGTTAAATACCAGAAAGGGAATCTACACATGAAATAGTTCCAATA